>CM022299.1:564983005-566183005 GCA_011799875.1 Thinopyrum elongatum | reverse complement strand
CAAACGTTAACCATGTCTGTGTTATTAACCATTAACTTGTGACGAAAGTATCCCATAGCATAACATCAATTCGGGTCGATTCAACACAAATGTTCTTCTAACATTGTGCCCTCAAAGTTGCCGGCATAGTCATGCCCACAATCAGGAAAACAGAACCATCATGCAACACTTGAGCTAGTCTCAGAGGCCAGACTAGGAATACATTTTACCGTTTATTATTCCACACGTGCATATGAGTCTTCCACCGAGCCTCGTGGTTATTGTAGACTCGAGAACCATAGCAGTTATAGCATGGAACATAAACCTAATTATGAACAGGGAGATAATCAATAACATTTATTATTGCCTCGAGGGCATATCTCCTACAGACTCCCACTTGCACTAGAGTCAATAATCTAGTTAATGCTAATGCACTTCACACCTGTGGCACACCGGTGTAAATATGCTTCGCATGTGGTATAGCCTGATGTCCAACGGATCTGACGACTTCAGCTCCGTGTGTATCTTTGCGTATCCTCGCGTTTTTACGCTTTCACAAAATTCATATTTTGTGTGGACTTGGCTTTGTATGTATGTGAATCACAGGTCGAACCTGGATTCCTCAGACTGAGTTATGGAGCAACTACCCGCAGTGGTGTCCCATTGACAAAAGCCATCTTGGAACCATACTAAGTTAATGAATGAACTATATGATTCAACATCTTCTTTGTCGCTTTAAAAGCGGCAACATACTTCGCCTCTGTTATAGAATTCGCCACAGTAACTTGTTTGAACAAATTCCAACTAACTGTGCCACCAGATTGTGTGTTACACAAAACCCTCAATTTAAATCGAAAATCGCATGGAGCATGGATGAAGACTGTATCGATGTAACCTTTTACAACGAACTCTTCATGATCTCCGCTTGCGAGAAAACATGTCATCAGTGCTATTATAGTACTCAATAACCCGGCGAGACCGATGTGCTAGGGCTTTAGGGCAAACATTACCTCGGTGGCATCGACTGCATCAACTCGGTGAGACCAAAGTGAAGCAATAAGGCAACTGAGAAAATGTCAAGCCAACTCGGTGAGACCGATTGCATAACTCAGTGAGACCAAAATAAATGCAACAAGTCACAGAGTGTTGGCAAGGCCATCTCGGTGAGAGCGAGACCCGTATCGGTGTGACCGAACTGTTAGGGTTTCTGGCAGTGGCTATGTCATATGAACTCGGTGGCGCCTGATACGTCTCCATCGTATCTACTTTTCCAAACTCTTTTGCCCTTGTTTTGGACTCTAATTTGCATGATTTGAATGGAACTAACCCGGACTGACAATGTTTTCAGCAGAATTGCCATGGTGTTATTTTTGTGCAGAAATAAAAGTTCTCGGAATGACCTGAAACTTCACGGAGATCATTTTTTGAATTAATAAAAAATATTGGCGAAAGAATCAACAGAAGGGGGCCCACACCCTATCCACAAGGGTGGGAGGCGCGCCATCCATCCTTGTGGGCCCCCTGGACCTCCACCGACCGCAACTCCAACTCCATATATTCATGTTCGGGGAGAAAAAAATAAGAGAGAAGGATTCATCATGTTTTACGATACGGAGCCGCCGCCACCTCCTGTTCTTCCTTGGGAGACCAGATCTGGAGTCCCTTCCGGGCTCCGGAGAGGGGAAATCATCGCCGTCGTCATCATCAACCTTCCTCCATCACCAATTTCATGATGCTCACCGCCATGCGTGAGTAATTCCATCGTAGGCTTGCTGGACGGTGATGGGTTGGATGAGATTTACCATGTAATCGAGTTAGTTTTGTTAGGGTTTGAACCCTAGTATCCACTATGTTCTAAGATTGATGTTGCTATGACTTTGCTATGCTTAATGCTTGTCACTAGGGCCCGAGTGCCATGATTTCAGATCTGAACCCTTTGTGTTTCCATGAATATATTTGTGTTCTTGATCCTATCTTGCAAGTTATAGTCACCTACTACGTGTTATGATCCAGCAACCCCGGAGTGACAATAGTCGGGACACTTCCCGGTGTTGACCGTAGTTTGAGGAGTTCATATATTCACTAAGTGCTAATGCTTTGGTCCGGTTCTCTATTAAAAGGAGGCCTTAATATCCCTTAGTTTGCAATAGGACCCCGCTGCCATGGGAGGGTAGGACAAAAGATGTCATGCAAGTTCTTTTCCATAAGCACGTATGACTATATTCGGAATACATGCCTACATTATATTGATGAATTGGAGCTAGTTCTGTGTCACCCTATGTTATAACTGTTGCATGATGAATGCCATCCGACATAATTATCCATCATTGATCCATTGCCTATGAGCATTTCACATATTGATCTTTGCTAAGTCACTTTTCCGTTGCCACCGTTATGATTGCTACAAAATTGCTACTGTTACTTTTGCCAGCGTTACCGTTACTTCCATACTACTTTGCTACTAAATACTTTGCTGCAGATATTAAGTCTTCCAGGTGTGGTTGAATTGACAACTCAGCTGCTAATACTTGAGAATATTCTTTGGCTCCCCTTGTGTCGAATCAATAAATTTGGGTTGAATACTCTACCCTCGAAAACTGTTGCGATCCCCTATACTTGTGGGTTATCAGCGCCGGATAGAAAGAATCGGTGGGGCCGAGTTGGAGTTTAGGGTTTTGACATATTTGGATGGAGAAAGTGGTTGAGGGCTTTGGAGCAATATCACTAAGCATTTTGAGCAAGCAAGACATTAAGCAACACCTCATCCCATTTTAATAGTATTGGCTTTCCTATGGACTCAATGTGATCTTGGATCACTTAAAATAAAATGAAGAGTCTTTAGCTTTAGCCAATGCATGTCGTTGACACCTTGAAGGGGTTCCACATCCTCTTTTCTTTACCACACCATTGTTGAACTTTTCTGAAATACACTAGATAAAAGCATTAGTCCAACAAGAGATATGTTGACATTAATTACCAAAATCACCCAGGGAGCTCTTGTGCTTTCAATTATGCAGTCTGTCGCTTTTATTTCTTCCCCATCACAAGTTCGTACAAAGCTTATTTTCCTCACACTAAAAGATCATACATATTTAGAGAGCAATTTTTATTGCTTTGCACCAATGACAACTTACTTGAAGGATCTTACTCAATCTATAGGTAGATATAGTGGACTCTCATGACATGAAACTGGGTTAACGGTTTTTGGATGCACAAGTAGTATCTCCACTTGGTGCGGAATCTTGGCTAGCATGGGATGAAAAGTAAGCTCCACATGTTAGAGGATCCATGACAATATAACTTCTATTCGGATATAAGAAAACATAACTCATTACGTTGTCTTCCTTGTCTAACATCAACTTATTAGCATATAATATTTTAATCAGTGCTCACAATCATAAAAGATGTCCAAGATAGTGTATTTATATGTGAAACCTCTCTTTCCTTATTACTTCTCATTAATTGCAACAATGACTAATACTATGTTTGTCAACCTTCAACAAATTTCATGCATTATACTTCTTATATGTGAAGTTATCACTCCCCATAAGCTTATTATATAATCTTTTATCTCCTGTATTCTTTTTCATCTCTAAGATCAAAGCAAGAAAGTAAAACACACAACTCAAAACTAATCTTTATTATATAACTCTCATACTCGATTACATAGATAGATCACGAAGCAAAAAACTTAAAGACTAGATCATACTAAAACTTTTATTCTACTATATCACGATTTAACCAAAAGGATCAAACTAAAATAGATGATAATGATAAAGATGGTGATACGATACTGGGGCACCTCCCCTAAGCTTGGAACAAGCCAAGGGGAGTGCCCATACCAGTGTACTGAAGTCTCCTTCTCCGGAGATGGCGGTGCAATATTCTTGGCAATGATGCCTCTCAGAATGCAATTCTCCTCTTCGAGCTTATTAATTTGTTGCCTGAGATCCATAATTTCCTTGCAGAGCTTTCATGTGACAGTTAAAGCACCATCCACACATCGATGCATCCTGGCTGCAGAGGAAGAAGCAACACTTCTTTTCAATTTATTGTAAGAGATAAATTTGGCATTGGGAGGTAGAGAAGTGACTTCTTGATCCTCCTCCACTACTAGGGAAAACCTTTTACACGGAGTCTTATCAGTAGTGTCGGTTAAATAGATGCGCTACTGCTACTTATTTGTAGCACATGCTAGGGTCAAGCGCTACAAGTAGGTGGTTAGCAGTAGCGCGTTCTGTTGAACCGCACTGCTGTTATGGCCACCCTGGGCCCAGCTGCCCATCCCCACTTAGCAGTAACGCTTGTCTCGGACCGGTGCTACAACTAATGACTTTAGCAGTAGCGTTGGGCTGATACACGCACTACTACTAAGCCCATGTTATCATTGTCCTTCGTCCCGCCTCTCAGTCTCCCTCCTCACTCTCCATCTCCACTCTCCCTCCCACACACCCTCGTCGGCCCGCCCACGCACTGCTCTGGCCACCCTCCCCCGCGCCCGCCCTCCCCACGTGCGGCTGCCCTCCTCCGCGCCCGCCCTCCCACTCTGGCCGCATGCCCCGCGCCGGCCCTCCCCCACGTGCGACCGCCCTTCCCCACGCCTGCCCTCTCCATCCCGTTCTCGGCCCCGGGCTGCCTACTGTGAGTACCTCCTTCTCCTCTCAATTCACCCGAAAGCTAGGTATCTCTGAATGTGTTGGATGAATTAGCAAATGCAATATGTTCAGATTTTTTACCAAATTTGTTCATATATATGAACCCTAGGTGTTCATATATATGAGCCCATTTCATCATTAGAGCACTAAATAGGTTTTTTGAGTACAATTGAATGTAGATATATGTAACCCTAGGTGTTCATATATATGAACCCACTACTAGTAGAAAGCTTATAGATAAATGGGTGGATGAAATTAGTTTTTTTAATGCTTGGAAAGATAGATGGATAGCCAGATGGATTAAACTAGGTTTTTTTAGTAATGCTTTGGATAGATAGATGGATGGATGGATAGCTGTTAGGGTTAGAACTAGCATATTTTTTATCATACAAATTTTTAGTAAAAAAAGCTAGTAATACAATTTTTTAGTAAATGTAGCTCTTTTGAATCAGCATAATAATGTTTACTTGATAGCTTATAGGGTTTCACTAATTCCTAAAATCAAGATAATAATGTTTTTGTTTATATTTTGTTTTTGCAAAAATCAAAGAGCCCCTGCGACCTCGAGGTGAGACCAGCCAAATCCCCATGTTGTTGATGTCGATAATGATGTAGATGTTTTCATAGATGTAGTAGAGTAGTAGATGAGTAGCTGTGACAATGTGATGAAGCTAGTTTTTTTAGAAAGTATCCGTGAGGCTACTCCCTGTTATATGCACTTCTGTTTCATTATCAATGCAAAGAACACCTTCGAGTGGCCTATGTTTTATCGAGTGTTGATTAATTTCCGTTCCGGCAAATTTCAGGCGCTCGATATGTGCTTGTTAGCATAGGTCATGCCGGATTTTTCCATGAATTTTAGCATGGCTTGTGCTAGAATGTAGGAAATATCGAGTGCCTTGGATTTGCCAGAAAGATAATTAAGCGACATTTTGGGTTGACTTTAAGTCTGTCGGGGCTCCATACATGACAGTCAAAAAAAACAGTGAGGGAGAGTGTCCACCATATATGAGAGAAGAAGAATCCCGACTGTTGTCGTGAGTGGAGCTTCTTCTTCATTTGAAGGTGCTAGACATTTTGGTGTAATGCACTTTCAAATGAAAGTAGGAGCTTCCATCACCGACGGTCGCCAATGTCAGAGAGGAAGAAGAATCCTGACTATTGTCGTGGGGGTTGCTTCTCCTTCGATCCCGTGTGCTAGACATTCTGGTGTAACGCACTCAGGAACGAAGGGAGGAGCGACCATCACCGGCGGTCGAATATATACACCACGTGAGCTGAGAGGTTTCAAGAAAAGACCCGACAAACCGATAGTCAACCCGTGATGAATAATAATGATCTAGTTTAGTTTTTGTAGTACATATATTGAATTTTAGAAATTTAATCTTTGAATTATGAACATAGGAAATGTCTGACGACGATGATAGGATCCCTGAGTGTGATTACTACGGCGACGACCGGGGTCTGTGCGACATGCCTCACCTGGAAGGCGGTCGGCACTTCAGTATTAAGCTCGACGAGACCTTCAATGTTTACACGGTATGCAATAATGACAAGTCTTTTTCCGTAATTAAGCATGACTTTTGTTTCTTCAACGTGTAATTTTCGCTTTCTACAATTCGACTAGTGCATCCCCTGCCATGCAGGATGTTATGTCTTGGAGAAGCTGGATTTCGAAGATCATGAGAATATGTAGATAAAGAGAGTTCACCTCAGGACCCATCATGGTTATGCTTTTAACGTAAAGCTATAGAATGCGGTGACCCATCCTGAAGATGACATCGACGAAGATAATGTCGAGGAATAATATCGACGAACAGAATATCGACATTTGGGTCGATGTTGATACGCTTCTACTTCTACCTCTATGTGAGTTTCTCAAACATATTTATTAAGTAATTTATATTGTTTTATAAAAATAGTTGACAGCTTATATATTTCCATTGGCAGCTTATTTTCATTCTTCAAAAAATGTTCGGAAAGTAGTAGACAAAACCTACTACACTGATGGCTCTGAACTAACTTACGAGGAGAAAGATCATCCTGTCTCCTTTATTATTGATGTTGAGACTTCCAATAAGAATTATGAAACACCTCCACATTATGGTCAATACGTGCCACTAGTCCACGTGTTGAACTACGGCAACATCCATGGAAATGGCATGGTAAGCTTTTTTATTATTATGACACCAGTGCATCTTTTGCATACATTCTTCTAAAGCTAAACTACATTGCTAACTACGTTACTATTATGCTCTTCAACAGAAAATCCCGAGGGATTGTGTGCCTCATTTGATGCATACGAAAGGTCACATGGATGTTAGCTTACGGCCAAGTCCGCCTATGGGTCACCGCTATTCATACAAGATTTCTCAAACAGATGAAGACCTCACAATCAAAGAATGCAAAAAAGTTATGAATGATCGTAGGGAGGTACTTGGAAGCAACATTATGCGAAGCCCACGAATTGGAGACAGGATAATCTCCATTCTCCATAATGGAGAGTCAGGGGCTATGTTGTTTTATGCTATTTTACCTTAGAGAGGGGTAGGTCCTAGCTAATACTCATGATCATGTGCTAAGAACAATTAACTAGGGTTGGTTATGACTATGATGATGATGAGTGTGACTTGTTATTATGATAACGAGTAGAAGTTGTTAGATGACTATGATGATGATGAGTATGACTTGTTATTATGATAACGATGATGAGTTATTATTATTATCTGTCTGTTGAGTTGTTATATGAGCATGATGAGTTATTATATATATCAGTGGGTGAAATAAACGTTGGTTTAATTCAAGTGGAGGCAACATGGTGCAGATCGAAAGTACTACTAATCCAAATAAAGTGATCAAGTTTGGATTAGTAGTACTTTCGATCTGCACCATGTCGCCTCCACTTGAATCTAATCCGCGTCTCTTTCACCCACTGATATAATAACTCATCATGATCATAAAATCATATGATGAGACTACTGTATAAAAGCTGTACAAATACAGCGCCAATATGCTGGAGAAAAAAATACAGGAAAAGTTAGCAGTAGCGTGGGCATGCACGTAGCAGCAGCTTGCTTTTATCAGCAGCGCACTCTGAAGAGAGGCGCTGCTGCTATTAGCAGTAGCGCCTTTTATTAAGGACGCTACTGCTATGTAAAGTTAGCAGTAGCATGGGTAGACCCATGCTACTGCTAAAGTTTAGCTCTAGAGCCTTATCAGTAGCGCGTGTACCCGTGCTACTGATAAGGTAAAACCCCGCGCTACTGTTAGCCTTTTCCCTAGTAATGCTCCATGGAGTCCACTCTTTTTAGCTCGGCTTCTATTTCTTCATCGGTCGACAGATTGCTTGTATCTGCGTTGGTATTTCCCCGAGGAGGAGAGGATGATGCATCACAACAATGGTAAGTATTTCCCTCAGTTATGAAACCAAGGTTATCAATCCAGTAGGAGGATCCACCCACACTATGTAAACAGCACCTGCACACAAATAACAAATACTTGCAACCCAACACGTTAGAGGGGTTGTCAATCCCTCCTCGGTATTGAGATAGATAAAATTGTATGAGATTGGATAAATAGATCTAACAAAAACACAAAATAAAATAAATAAAGAAAAAATTGCAGCAAGGTATTTTTGGTTTAATATGATAGGGAAATAGACCCGGGGGCCGTAGATTTCACTAGAGGCTTCTCTCGATAAAATAGCATACGATGGGTAAACAAATTACTGTTGGGCAATTGATAGAAAAGCGAATAATCATGACGATATCCAAGGCAATGATCATGTATATAGGCATCACATCCAAGATTAGTAGACCGAGTCCTGCCTGCATCTACTACTATTACTCCACACATCGACCACTATCCAGCATGCATCTAGTGTATTAAATTCATGAAGAAACGGAGTAATACAATAAGAACGATGACATGATGTAGACAAGATCTTTTTATCCTTAATGGCAACAATACATGCATGTCATGTCTCCTTCTATCACTGAGATTGAGCACCGCAAGATCGAACCCATCACAAAGCACCTCTTCCCATGGCAAGAAAAATCAATCTAGTTGGCAAAACCAAACCAAAGTTTCGGAGAAGAAATACGAGGCTATAACAATCTTGCATAAAAGAGTTCAGAGAAGACTCAAATAATATTCATGGATAGAACTGATCAAAAACTCACAATTCATCGGATCCCAACAAAGACACCACAAAAAGTCATTACATCAAATAGATCTCCAAGAACATCGAGGAGAACATTGTATTAATGATCAAAAAGAGAGAAGAAGCCATCTAGCTACAACCTACCGACCCGTAGGTCAGTAGTAAACTACTCACGCATCATCGAAGGTGCAAGGGTGTTGATGAAGAACCCCTCCGTGATCGTTGACCCCTTCGGTAGAGTACCGGAGAAGGCCTCTAGACTGGATCTCGTGGTTCTGGAACTTGCGGCCGTGGAAACTGTTTTCTCTCGACTCCCCTAAGGCTTTTGGTATTTTAGAGTATTAGAGAGCTGGTAGGCGGTGGAGAAGCTTCTCGTGGTGCCCACTACCCACCAGGGCGCGCCTGGGCCTTCTGGTGCGCCCTGGTGCCTTGTGGGCCCCACGGGCCTCCTCCCATGCACTTCTTTGGCTCCCTGGGTTTCTTCTGGGCAGAAACAGTTCTCCAAAAAGTTTCGTGGCATTTGGACTCCGTTTGGTATTGATATTCTGCAAAGTAAAAAAACATGAAAAAAACAGCAACTGGCACTAGGCACTATGTCAATAGGTTAGTCCCAAAAAACGATATAAGGTTGCTAGTAAATGAATATAAAACATCCAAGATTGATAATAACAGCATGGAACAATCAAAAATTATAGATACGTTGGAGACGTATCAGCATCCCCAAGTTTAATTCCTGCTCATCCTCGAGTAGGTAAATGATAAAAACAGAATTTTTGATGTGGAATGCTGCCTAACATATTTATCACAAGTTCTTTTCTTTTGTAGCATGGACATTTGGACTTTTAGGTGATTCAAAGCAATAGTCTATAATTGACATGAGGAAATCAATAATCAAGCATATCAACAAGCAACCATGTCTTTCAAAAGATCAACACTAAAGAAAGCTATCCCTATCCCATTATGCTCAATCATTGATCCATTCATGAAACACACTCAAATATTAACTATGCCCAATGCACAAGTATAATAATAGTGTTCCCTAGTTGTTGCTTTATAAGAGGAGATGGAGACTCAAATAAAAAATAAAAATTGCATAAAGTAAATAGATAGGCCCTTCGCAGAGGGAAGTAGAGATTTGTAGAGGTGCCAAAGCTCGAAGCTTAAATTGAGAGATAAAATTGTTTTGAGAGGCATGCTTTTCCTATCAACGAAAACGACCGAGAATTCCCAATACTTTCCATGCTAGATAGATAATAGGCGGTTCCCAAACATGAAATAAAGTTTATTCCTTTTTCCACCATTCTATCAGAATCCATGGCTAACCGTATCCACGGGTGCCTTCCATACCAACACTTTCCAAATTATTTATTATTGACAACATAAAATAAAGTTCTTTTTCATTTCGGGACTGGGCATCCCTATTACCTTGCCACACTCTCGTGCAATGATAAGTGAATAAACACTCATCTTGAGAATAAAATATCTAGCATGGAAAATATTGGCCACCCCCTGCCGCTTCATGAGCGATACAGGCACACAAAAAGGAAATTCATTTTTAAAATTAGAGTTGGCACATACAAATTTACTTGGAACGGCATGGAAATACCGCATATAGGTAGGTATGGTGGACTCATTTGGCACAACTTGGTTTAAGGAGTTTGGATGCACAAGTAGTATTCCCACTTAGTACAAGGAAAGGCTAGCAAAAAGACTGAGAAGCAACCAAGCAAAAAAAATGATCATAAACGAGCAGTAAACATAACTAACACTGAATAATGCACCACAAGTAGGATATAACTTCATTGCATAACTATTGACTTTCGTGCTTGCATAGGGAATCACAAACCTTAACACCAATATTCTTACTAAAGCATAATTACTCACCATCATGACTCACATATTACTATCTCCATATCTCAAAACTATTACAAGGAATAAAGATTATAATATCCAATGATCTTCATGAAAGTTTTTACTATATCCCTCTTGAATATCTATCACTCTGGGACTAATTTCATATTTTACCATTGCTATTAAAAAAGCTCTCAAATAAATCTAAGTGCAACATGAGAGCACATATTTCTTTAAAACAATTTTCATCTCTCAAAATAATATAAGTGAAGCATTGAGAGGATATTTCTTCAAAATTAAATCACCACCGTGCTCAAAAAGATATAAGTGAAGTACTAGAGCAATTCCATAGCTCAAAAAATTTAAGTAAAGCACATAGAGCAATTCTAATAAATCATAGCGTAATTATGGCTCTCTCAAATAGGTGTGTCCAGCAAGGATGATTGTGACAAACTAAAAGGGAAAACAAGCATAGACTCATATAATACAAGACGCTCCAAGCAAAACTCATGATATGTGACGAATAAAAATATAGCTCCAAGTAAAATTACCGATGGTCGTTAGAAGAAAGAGGGGATGCCTTCCGGGGCATCCCCAAGCTTAGTTGCTTGGTTCTCCTTGAATATTATATTGGGGCGCAATGGGCATCCCCAAGCTTAGGCTCTTTTCACTCCTTATTCCTTCATCCACGGTGATCTCACCCAATACTTGAAAACTTCAATCACACAAAACTTAACAAAAACCTTCGTGAGATCCGTTAGTATAAGAAAACCAATCTTTACTTTAAGTATTGTTACAAACCCATTCATATTTTGTTATTTCATTATACCTACTGTATTCTAACTTTACCATGGCTAATACCCCCGATATAGTCCATAGATTCATCAAAATAAGCACACAATGCAACAAAAACAGAATCTGTCAAAAACAGAACAGTTTGTAATGACTCAAATTTTGCTCATACTTCTGTAACTCCAAAACTTCTAAAAATTAGGACACAGAGGCAATTCATATATCATTCTTGTGTAAAAAATTCAGAGTTTTTCGTCGCTCCAGTGATTTTTAACAATTCTACTACTGGACGTAAAAGTTTCTGTTTTCCAACAAGATCAAATCAACTATCACCCAAGCCATCCTAAAGGCATTACTTGTTGGGAATATGCCCTAGAGGCAATAATATTGTATTATTATATTCCCATTATTCATAATTAAGTGTTTATATTTCATGTTATAACTGCTAGGATCCTAGAATATGCGATTCAGTGGAAAACTCATATGCACGTGTGAAATGATAAACGGTCAAACAATAGGTTCCCGGTCCACCCTCTAGGACTGGCCCAAGTGTTGCTGGTGATCATGTTTTCCAGATCTTAGGATATTGTCAAGTGTAACAATAGTCCTAAAACAACATTGAGGGTATGACGTTAGAAGAACTATCATATTGAATTGACCCAATCTTGTATGTTATACCTAGTGATCATATCGCCTGAAATCATCTGTTATAACACAGAGTGTTAGCATGTGTTCTTTAGTTCCTCAGACCATGACAGTGTCTCGATCACTTCCTACCAGCCGATGGACTTTGGGGTTGCTCAAACGTCATCTGTAACAAGGTGATCATAACGACAACTTCTAGGCTCACCGGAAAGTTTGACAAGTGAATGAACATCTCAAGAGTGGGATTTGCTCCTCCGACGATGGAGAGAATTTCTTAGGGCCCTCTCGGTGTGACGGCATCCATCATCATCTGGCCAGTCATAGGTGACTTCATCACGGGGATGACGGAACACGTCAACGAGAAAGAACAACAAAACCGGTAACGGGAGCGACGGTATAGTGAGCATGGTGATGACTCAGGAGCATACCGATGCACACCGGGTTTTGTAAAGTATCGCGAAGCAAAGGGAATGTCAGTGATAACCAAAGGTTCACTCGAATATCATTTGTGTAATCATAGGGACCGATATGGATGTCCACGGTTCCGCTATCGGTCATTGAACGAAGGGGGTTTGTTCATGTCTATGATTTACCGAACCTATAGGGTCACAAGCTTAAGGCAATCATGATATGTTGAGTGTTAGTGGAATGGGAGTGATGATAATATATTCATGAAATAGTTTCATTAATATCCAGAATAGTTCCAAGAGATTCCGGAAGCGTTTCGGGGTCATGGGAAGGGTTTCGGTGAATATCGGGTAATACCGGGCATTACCGATTAATTATATATAGGTGGAAAATGTTTCTGGAGATGTTAGATTATATATATAATACTCTGGAATTTTTTAAAGTATTATATATATAAATTAAATATCAACGGGCCTTAAAAGGCCAAGAGGTGGAAGGAGACTTGGGCCATAAAGGCCCAAGTGGAGGTGGCGCCCCCCCCCCCTTTCCTTGTGGGGGGGGGGGGGCGAATCCTACTAGGGGTGGTTGTTGGACTCCCCCCTAGGCCAGCACTCCAAGGGAGGACTTTCCTCCCTTGGTGGCTGCCCTCTCCTCCCCCCTAAACCTATATATACTAGAGGTTTTCCACCGTATTGAACTTTGGGTGCCTCTTCTAGTTGATCTAGTTCTAGTTGGTCCTAGACTAATTAGAGCTATCCCTAGCCACCTCTAATCCTCATAATTAGAAGCCCAGTGTGGTTCCAATCTCCTCCCTCTAATAATCTAGTGACGATTAGCTCTGGACAGTGAAGCGCTGCCGGATCGTGAAGACCGTACGCTTGCAACCAAGTAGAGAGGTCGTGCTTTCGATCTTCGGTTCGAGAGATCATTTGAGATGCTTCGCAGGATTGTCATCAATGTTCGAGGGACTTCAAGCACGATCTACAATGACTCTTCTTCTTCCGCTGCACTCCAAAGTCGGTAACAATCATTGATCCCAACCCGTTATGCATCTTCATATTGATCTTGGTGATCGTCGGTGCAAAATTTTTTGTTTCCTATTACGTTTCCCAACAGTGGTATCAGAGCTGGTTTATAAGTAGATGCAGGTTGAGATCTAGATCACATCTAATATGTAAGGGTTGATGTTCTTGCTATGCTTCCCACGAGTGTTGCTTCGGTTCAATTCATCGACAGAATGATGTAGTTTTGCTACAAGGTTCTAACAATCGATCGGCTCTGGCTGTCGACGATCTGCTAACAGTTCCTTGGGCTACATCATAGTCGGGAATAGTGAACTGTCACGTACAAAAGAGGGTACCGAAGATGGATGATCTCCTAGGGGGTCACACGTATTGAAGAAGTTTAGTGTGGGGGATGAGACTTTTTATTAAGGATCTCTTTCACACACCCCAAAACTTAATCTAGCATCAAGAACATCGCCTTGTTGTTCTTGCGTAGGTAGCTAGTCTTAATTGCTAAAACTGGTTAACCTCGTAACTAAATTTTTGCTAAAACCGATTAGAGGACGTCTAACTTGGTTTTTGTAGGGTTTGCATATGATGTGGTATAGCCTTTGTCATGATAATGAGTTTATGTATGAGATGGTTATATGTTGTAATGTTAAGTGGCCTGCGTATCATGGCATGATGGCCGGAGCCATGGGATTGCCACCTTAATGTAAATATCGTAGAGATAGATTACAAGTGATGGTGACAAACATACACGGAGGACCCCGAACAGGAGAAGGTGTACCAGGCACGGGACGAGGTGCTATTATTTCGTGTCACGACGAAATTTCAGATTTTGATGTCACTACAACGTTTTCTGAAACGATCGCCACGACAAAATTTTCTGAAATCATCATCATGGCAATGTTTTTGAAACAATTGCCTAGGTAACGAAATATTAGCCGTCACGTCGCTTCAACTGGAGATTGGAGACGATCATGGAGGATTCCCGGCGCCCAGGGCTATACCATGTCATGCTATTATAAATTGCATGAGATGTTTATCCCTTTATTGTTTGCACCCTTTTGATTGCGCGGTAGTCAATTATTAAGGTGATCCCTCACAGTAAATATCAAGTTAAAAGGTGCTCTTCCCAGTGTAGCAACCGTCTATAACACTTAATGGTCCGGAGTGTGTCATGTCCACATGAGTACATATGGGTTGTGAGGTGTAAGGTGGAGATGGTCAGACCATACATGCAGATTACACTCGGTTGTCTTGAAGTTCTAGCAGAATAGTTCTGAGCTCAGAGCAGAAAGCATCAAAAGATGAACAAGAGTCATATGGAGATATGATCGATAAAAGATTGCCTACCGGTCAAAATTCTCGTCATCAGTGATGCACACATCAATGGCTGAGAACTAGACTTGGATCTTGAATCACTCACTATTAATTATGAGAGATATTAATTTGAGTGGGAGTGCACTATAAATTAAAACTTGTTTAACACTAGCGCTATAATAAATTATGAATTGTGTCTAAGACTATTTGTGTGTTTGTCGTTATAGATGGCTCGCAATATGTTCAACTTAGCCCCTATGCTTGAGAAAGAAAAGTTGGCTGCAAATGGTGGAAACTATGCAGATTGGATCCGAAACCTGAGATTTGTTCTTAGGAGTGCTAAAAAGGAGTACGTGCTGGATCAACCCCTAGGTGATGCTCCTTCAAAGGATGCTACACCAGAAGAAGTTGCTGCTTATGCTATTCGTAGTGATGACTATGAGTCAGTCCAGTGCCTGATGTTAACTTGCATGGATCCTGAACTACAGAAGCGTTTTGAACGATCCACTACTCAATTTATAATTAGGTCACTAGAAGTTCTGTAAAAGAAACAGGCAAGGACCGAACGGTTTGAATTAACCAAGGCCCTAATAGAATGCAAGATGAAAGAGGGTTCCTCAATGAGTGAGCATATAGTGAAACTTGCAGGCTATGTTGATAGGCTTGCTTCACTGGAATTTGGAATTCTGCCAACACTCGGAACAGATATTGTGCTTGCTTCACTCCCCCCATATTATGATGGTTTTATCATGAATTATAACATGAACGGGATGGAGAAGAGTGCAAACGAGTTGTTTTCTATGCTCAAAACTGCAGAATCTGGGATGCAAAAGAACAAAGAAGTGTTGATGGTCAACAAGACTACCAGTTTCAAGAAGAAGGGCAAGTCCAAGAATAAATCTACTAGTGCCAGTAAGACCGTCTCCCAGAAGAAGAAGAACAAGGGCGGAGCCAACAAAGAGACGGAATATTTCTACTGCAAATAGAAGGGACACTGGAAGCGGAACTACAAGAAGTACTTAGCAGATAAGAAGAACGGTTCTTTGGACAAAGGTATAAAAGTACTTAGCAGACTTAGAATATTATATAACATGATTCCTCTCATTAAAATGATCAAAAGACAAAAGGATTTGTCACAAATGAAGGAAAAGGTTTTCTTGTCAAAAATAAGTGGGAGGATGTTATAGTTTGAAGAGATTAATGAATCCTTAATGGTGATAAATTGAATCAATAAATCAGAATTTGTTCCGATAGATTGTATTCAAGATATCCCGTTAATTACTACATTGGATGTAGAAAATTCTAAAAGCTAATAACGTGATCATGAATATCGTTGAATTTATGAAATGATACGACAAAATATTCATCGGAAGAAGATGAACTTAAACACTACAAGGAAACGATAGCGGTGCCTAATTCAAAAGGGGAATGGCCCTTGGCCATGCACACCGGAATGAGAATTTATATACAATCAAGTTTAGAACTTAGTTGTTAATTTTCATACATAACTGACAAGTTTAGAACTTGATAGACAGCATGAAGAGAAAGGAGGATTTTAAACAAGTTTCCTAATTTGGGAAAGGATGTATGACTGATACAAACATTTTAAATCCTCAAGATAACCGGATAAATGTGCAAAACTTCAAAAAGAATTTTGAAGATTTAAACTAGCATTGAGATTTTGGACTTGTCCAAAAGTATTTTGTGTAAAATTCAGTGGGAGCTATATAATATTTCTAAATCTTATATGAAAGTCATATCATGAAATGGAAATAACATAAAAGCTTCCGGGCACTAACAAAATAGTTTTGTAAAATTCAGTGGGAGCTGTATAATGTTTCTGATCATATATATTATGAGATGAAAACAATATAAAGTTCTATAGCACATAATAAAATAGTTTTGAAACAAATTTCCATCAATGTATTTGGCAAAATATTGGGCATGGAAGTATCTATGGAGATAGATCAAAATATCTGATTAAGCTAATATAAAGTTTATATATATATCTTGACAAAAGTTTTAAAAGGGTATAAAAAATATATAGAGAAAATATATAACTTGATGCTTATGAATGACTAGTCGCCAACCCGTGCATTCGCACGGGCATGCCAAAATAGTTATGGTTGACCATATTAACATATGGTGAGGTAAACATTTATCCGCTTCATCGAAGAAAGTGTGATTAATTATTTTCCTTTCATACAAAACAACATTAACACGAAATATAGTATGGGCCACCGAGACTTACTACTATGTAGCCAATTACTTAAGATATAAATCCATGTGAGAACTGGAGAATTTTTTTGCAAAATCCACCCTGCCAAAGCAAAGCAGATTGAAGATAGGATAAGTAAATTGGAATTGCGGTGAAAATCATCCATAGATGTTTGTAATGCGACTACCTAAAATAAATATTAAGTCTAGACTGAATTAATTTATAGTAAGAGATGCATATACATGAATACACTAACAATTATATTTGCACATGATTAGTTTTGATTCTTCGATTTTATGTGAATAAATTAATATTTTATCCTAGAAACCATCACCACATGGTAGAACACAAACAGATCCTCCATGCTGACAGCTTGGCTTATAAGTCACTTCTATTCTACTTCAGCATCAAGTCAGCATGCATGTTAATTTTACATGGATTACACTCTTGTGTGGCGGGGGACAGAATATGCGTGACATATGAGAGGATTAGGATTAGTAGAACAATAAGAGCAGAACAGAGACACAAGTGTAAAAAAAAATACTGACCCGCTGTCCGAACATCCATCATTATATGCGCACGCATGCATCCATGACCTGCAGCAAAGGGCATGTCCTGGTTGACTCGACCGTTATGGTGGCGGTGGGATCCAGAATTCCTGGCAATCGAGCCACACTTAGACATGCCTATACAAATGAACCAATTTGTACTGTTAACCCAGCATAATTTGTGCACTCAGACAGGTCTATGCAAATGACCCAATTTCTACTATTAACCCTGCATAATTTGTGCAGGAAGGATGTCAATAAAAATTCACCAAGAATAAGACATATTAGTTAAGCAAAGAAGTAGCAGGTCAACTCAGTTATGGTCATCGAGTCAGTATCAACACTTCGTTTGTCAAAAAAGTAAGTCGGTACTCAAATAACACAACAATATATTGTCTGTTATAAACTTCTAGATTTATAAATGGAGCACCACGGACATAAAAGAAGATGATACTTATAAAGTTTCTTATTCTTTAAAAGTAATATATTATAAGCTTCTATACATAAGGAAATAATTTAAACGTCTTACTCACACTAATCCATTATAGTAAGATGATATTACAGCCATTCGAGCAAGGGATGCATCCCTCGGACGTACTCCTACAAAGGGATTTAAAGATGATTTAGGACATGTGACAACAGATTATTTATTTAGCCTGTAGGCAAATCAGATCCACCTGAGAGCTGTACCAAGAGACCGTAGACATACAGGAAGTTAGCCAAGATAATGTGAGAATTTCTACTGTTTTACTCCTTACAATGAGAAGAGAAATATAAGAATACGTGTCACTTGCATGTTTGAAAACATTGAGAGATGACACATATTGCTAGCATCTATCTAGAGCATGGTAATTGGATTGAAATTATATAACTACTATAAATCTATATTCTCTTTATCTTAATGACGCAGACCAAATCTAAAGCTAGCTGAGCAGACCTGTTATGATGCCTCTTTGCAAGCTTTCTTTTACCATGGAGGTTCCAAACGTTAATTATAGGATTTTGATTTACCTCCATTAGCCCAACCACACTGGTTTAGTCACGATGGCATGATGAATCGAATCGGCAACCAGGAGGCTGAGATGCTTAGATGATGGACTGATAAGATAGTTGCTCAATAACTGCACTCGTGCATGACCATGGGTAACATCCAAATTCAAAAAAATCAATGCATACTTTGGGGGCTTCTTCCCTTACTAAAAATACGACAAACATGCATTTGTCTAGTGTTCTTTCTTCTCTGAAAATATGAAAACATACACATGTCTACTTCTAGAATAAGAATTTAAGACATTTAAATAAGAAATTCGAACTTAGTCGTGCAAATTTACATGAGAAATATAAAAAATCACCATTGTCGATTGCTAACTTAGTCCACTGGGAATCAGAGCCTGCTCCACGTCCAGTTACGTGGTGCTCGATGCTCCTACGGTCAGTGCGTACATGGCTGCAATCAGTTATCCACAACTGGGCGACGTCGAAACTATGTGTTGTCATGGCCGGAGGCACAGATTTGTGCCGGGAGTATTGATAGTGCTAACCTGCAAGTGAATTGGAGAAATAATTTGGCCGAGTATTCTGCAAATAATCTAATTTCTTCGTCTTGGTGAACATAAAGAAAGAAAAGAACGGGAGTTAAGAATCTTTAGCTTGCCTATAATTGTTCCATGAAGTATTACGGGGGGAAACTTTAGTCTTGCACAATGGCCGTAGTACACCAAGATAACGCTGTGGGAGGCGGCTGGGTTGCCTGATGACCAGATTCCATAGACATGCATATGTGACGTACTTTTAGATCTGATTGGGAAGGAGTGACCATGTTCCTTATGTGCTTTATAGGTGGATAGCCAGGCGGGCACCCAGGCAAACCATGCGGCTGGTAGAAGCACATGACGTGCGTTGCATTGGGGAAAACTTCTTCACAGATTCTTGGCCATGGTGCCAGTGGCAGTAGCTCCTAACTTCTTCTTCCTTTACACGCTTGTCTGACTTGATTGATCTTGCACCACGTCTAAGACATGAGCGATCAGAGGAATATTTAATGGGAGAGGCATATGGAGGCGAGAATTACCAAGAGACATAGCAGTGGGGAAGATTGTAGACAATAGAGGACAGGAGAAGCACTTGGCAAGGCCCTGCCGGAAAGAGATCGGAGAAGCGAAGGATTAATGCAAAAAGACCTGAGGCAGCGGTGGAGGCAGCGACATGAGAGAGATGATGACAGGGACGATGGTATTTTGGGATTACGGTAAGGTGGAGGAGACGTGCGTGTTGGGGATGTTCTTTGGGCAGGGCATGATTTTTTTGCATCTCATGATGTACTATATAGCAAGGATACTCTACAATCTACCTAGGCCATTATAACGCAGACTTTTTTTCCAAAAAAAATTATAACTCAGACCCACCTGATCACTCTACGATCTAGCTAGGCCATTATAACGCATACCCTTTTCCAAAAAAAAATATAACTCAGACCCACCTGATCTGATGGAATGTTATTCTCTGTTTTTTTAAGTTAATTACAATCTGAGCCGTTATAACTTGGTCTCACCAGATTAACGGCTCTTAATTTTTTATTAATGTGGTAATTTCTTGAGAGTCTCTAATTAGTATAGGTATAGATAAGATTGGAAGATGATATCATCCTGATAAGTTATGATATATATAATAGCCAAAAGAATGTTTACTAAAAGTTAGTAAATAAAACATCAAAGAACTCAAAAGGATAAAATGTTTATTTTGAGTAATTGAGGTCAAAATTCACTATTGAGAATATATGAATATCAAACTTCATAATTGATAAGATTGGGCTATGATAATTCAGAATTATTTATGAACAAAAATTTGTTGGATCTATAAATGATAAAGATATACATCTTGAAAACATGAGATGTTTCAATTTTATATGGATCAAGAAATGTCTTGATATAAGTGTTTTGTCTGAACGAATGTTACAAGAGTAGTAATAGACCCATAAAAGGTTTTGCAAGAAGAATCTTTACAAAATGGGTTAATTCAAGAAATGATCATGAAAAGTCTTGACATAAAAATGATCCTAAATCCAATAATATTTTATTTTGAATAAAATATTATAGCTTGAAATCAAGATGGATTAAGATCATAAAATCAGATCAAGCATACACAAATATTGAAAGCTGATGACAAAAGCTCTACCGCAAGCAAAGCATTGATAAACACCAGATAAGCTATTAGGTGTTATGCAACTAGATTATTTACTCTAGTGCAAGTGGGAGAGTGTTGGGAATATGCCCTAGAGGCAATAATATTGTATTATTATATTCTCATTATTCACAATTAAGAGTTTATATTTCATGCTATAACTGCTATGATCCTAGAATATGCGATTCGGTGGAAAACTCATATGCACGTGTGAAATGATAAACGGTCAAACAATAGGTTCCCGGTCCAGCCTCTAGGATTGGTTCAAGTGTTTTTGGTGATCACATTTTCCGGATCTTAGGATATCATCAAGTGCAACGATGGTCTTAAAACAACATTGAGGGTAAGACATTAGAAGAACTATCATATTGAATCGACCCAATCTTGTATGTTATACTTAGTGATCATATCGTCTGAAATCATCTATTATAACAAAGAGTGTTAGCATGTGTTCTTTAGTTCCTCAGACCATGAGAGTGTCTCGATCACTTCCTACCAGACGATGGACTTTGGGGTTGCTCAAACATCATCTATAACAAGGTGATCATAACGACAACTTCCAGGCTCACCGGAAAGTTTGAGAAGTGAACGAACATCTCAAGAGTGGGATTTGCTCCTCTGACGATGGAGAGATTTTCTTAGGGCCCTCTCGGTGTGACGGCATCCATCATCATCTGGCCAGACATAGGTGACTTCTTCACGGGGATGCCGGAACACATCAACGAGAAAGAAGAACAAAACCGATAACAGAAGCGACGGTATAGTGAGCATGGTGATGACTCAAGAGGATACCGATGCACACCGGGTTTTGTAAAGTATCGCGAAGCAAAGGGAATGTCACATGATTACCAAAGGTTCACTTGAATAGCATTCGTGTAATCATAGGGACCGATATGGATGTCCATGGCTCCGCTATCGGTCATTGAAAGAAGGGGGTTCGTTCATGTCTATGATTTACCGAATCTACAGGGTCACAAGCTTAAGGTAATCACGATCTACTGAGTGTTAGTGGAACTGGAGTGATGAGAATATATTCATGAAATAGTTTCATTAATATCCGGAATAGTTCCAAGAGGTTCCGGAAGCGTTTCGGGGTCACCGGAAGAGTTTCAGTGAATATCGAGTAATATCGGGCATTACCGATTAATTATATATAGGTGGAAAATGTTTCCGAAGATGCTAAATTATATATATATAATACTCTGAATTTTTTAAAGTATTATATATATAAATTAAATATCAACGGGCCTTAAAAGGCCAAGAGGTGGTGTGACGCCCCCGGCTCAATCGTGCACTAATCATATACACAAATGCACACGATCAAGCCTAAGGACTCACGGGAAGATATCACAACACAACTCTAAAACATAAATAAAGTCATACAAGCTTTATATTACAAGCCAGGGGCCTCGAGGGCTCGAATACATAAGCTTGCATACAAGTGTCAGCGAAAGCATCAGATATCATTGTACAGATATGAAACAGAAACAGATAAGCCCTTAGAAAGGCGGGGCAAAAGAAAACACTACGATCGAAAGGCGCAGGCCTCCTGCCTGGGACCCTTCGATCCTACTCCTGGTCGTCGGCCAACTCGTAGTAGTATCCACCCTCGGGGTAGTAGTAGCGATCTTCGGCGGGGGCAGCTGTCTCAGGGGCTCCATCATCTGGTTGCATCAAATGGATATGGGGAAAAAAGAAAGCAAAGCAATCATGAGTACTCATCCGAAGTACTCAACAAGCAATGATCTACACTACATATGCCACATTATCAAAGAGAGGTTGTATTTGTGGACTGTGCTGCAGAAATGCCAGAATAGAGAGGATGCTTAGTCCTATCGAAGACTAGCATCTTCAGAGGTCTTGCAGCATTAGAAGAGTGTAGATTAGCACAGTATAATATAGTAGTAGTGTCATCAACCTCACCCAGAGATCCTTTCTCGACTCCCTGCGAGAGAGCAATCCAAGAGCCATATATCCAGGTCTCATCTCAAGTTCTAGTTGTATCGATCAGGATACAACTCCGAGTGTCCGTTACCGTAGGACCGGCTATCGATAGATGTGTTCTTCCCTGCAGGGGTGCACCAACTTACCCACCATGCTTGCTTCACTCCGGCTGGACACACTTTTCTGGGTTATGCCCGGCCTCGGCTAAACGATACACCGCAACCCTACCTACAGCTCAGCAGAGAGGTCCCCGTCGGTCTACATCCTAAGCGCTCAGGGGTCTTGGGCCATCGCCCTGTGCACTCTGGGTCGGTGTGTGCAGGGTCAGGACGAGCACCACCTCAGTCCTAGATGGCACTGGCCCAGCCCGGCCACGAGGCTGAACTGGACGTCCGACAAAGCTTTCGGCTGATGCATACGATGCAGAGTGCCCATAACTCTTCCCACATGATGGTTAGTGCTATCAGGCCAGAGGCCTGCTCGGATCAAATACCCAAATCGTTGGCGGACTAGGGGCTTGCGGTAACGAGCAGAGACTCACGATCGATGTGACCCCGTCGCCCCGTCTCGAGGACTTGCGGCAAGGGCCAAGAATGCCCGGCCACGCCTCGTATTCATCACTCGAGCACCATCCAGGCATCCCGTCTTCACATCACACGCGGGTACCCCTCAGGGTCGACCCGCCTTTCCAAGTAACAGTAGTACAGTCCAAGTATCCGTGTGTCCATAACATCAAGGGAATCCGAGGTATCACCCTCGTTGGATTCCTACTCGATGTATCCGTCAAGGTGAACTCGGAGGAATCACCCTCGATGGGTTCACACTTGAGGTGTTGGACGACAGCGTCGTTATCGGAAGTGGGGAAGGAGGAATCACCCTCGATGACCACGATCGAATAGCTACTCTACAGAGTTAACATCAGAAGTGCTACAAGAGGTTTCACCCTCGGCACTCGATAGTAACGTTGCAGTGTCATTACAACTAAGGGGGGTGGTGTGCGGTGCCGGCGCCTGGTCTCCAATCCCGTTGATCGGGTCTTCTGATAATCCAGCGGGGCAATCGGACAAGTGGCATCACTGATAGGTCTCTACCCAGCCTATCCTAGACAGTTTAGGATAAGCAGGTAAGGTTTCAATAGCAGGTTACAATAAATAGGCTATGCATCAGAATAGGTAAAGCAGTAGCAGCAGCAATTCTAATGCAAGCATGAGAGAGAAAGAATAGGCGATATCGGTATCCTCAAGGGGGGGGTGCTTGCCTGGTTGCTTGGCGGCAAGGGCAAGGTCGTCAACGGTGTCATCAATCTCCGGAGCTGCGTCGGTACCGGGAACTGCGTCGGGGTCTAACAAGAGAGAAGAGGGGGAGGAAACAGTATAAATACACAGCAAACATATGCAACACAGAGCATGCTATGCTAACGTGCAGTGCAGGGTTGCCTAAAAGCATGTCTAGGTCATATTAGTTACTCTAGGATTTAAGTTGGAATTATTAACCGGTGTATAAGCACTATTCATCTACCGGAAACAGGCTAAAAGTTGCGGGTTCACCTCTGTAGAGGGTCCCGACACGGAAACAGATAGCACGGTTGGATTCATCTCGTCATTCTGAGCACCTTTCATATATAAAACTTTTTCATCGGAGTTACGGTTTATTTTATATGATTTTTCAAAGTTTTATTGATTTTCTGGAATTTACTGGAATTAATTTAAATTCGAAATTAAATTGGAAAACGCTACGGGTACCCAGCTCTGTGTACACAGTGGCTGACCAGTGGGCCAGGTTGACCAAGTCAACCGCCCAGTCAGCAGTGGCTGACGTGTGGGCCCTCTGCTGAGTCAGCAGGGCACAGTCAGCAGACCTTATCCATTTGAATAGTAAAGTGGGCCCAACATGTCATACTCACAGATCCAATTAACAGTTTTTATTTAAACTAAACCAAATTAGATAGTGGCCTGGGGCCCACTGTTAGTGTCACTGGGTCAGAGTTAATCGCGTCATTAGCGGCTAACGACGGTGCCACATTGGCAGCCACCGGAGTTACGCCGGCGACGACCAAACCGACGGTGTACGTGCTCCGTGCGGTCGCTACAGGCGAGCCGTTGGGCTCTACGGCGAGCTGAACAAGCCGCGCATCCGATGGGGGTTGCGGGAGGCCGCGGGGTGGCCTGAGCTCGCCGAAAGCGAGCTCGAGGCGGTGGCCGGTGCTACGGCTTCGTCGGCCTGGGCGCTAGAGAGCGTGGAAAAGGGTGCGGGCGGTGGCGTTGGCTTGCTGTGAAGCTGCAGAGCACGCAGAGGTGCTCGGGCGTGAGTTGCGGCTGCGGTAGCCACGGTGGCGACGAAGCACGGCGGCGGCGGGGCTACGGTACAGGCGAAGAGCGAGCGCGAGCTTGAATCTGAGTGCGGGGAGAAGCGAGAAGGAGGCGAGGCTCACAGCGACGCGACGACGAGCTCGAGGAGGTCGGGGAGGCTCTGGAGGCGGCGAATCGACGAGGGAGGCCGGCGGTGCAGGAGGTTAAAGACGAGCCCGTTCGCGTCTTCTCGGCGCTCCTCAGCTCGAGTACTTCACTGGAGCTGGGGAGGGTGTCGAGGCGGACCGTGGGGACACGCTGGTTCGACGGAGAAAGGCCGGTGGCCGCGATGGTGGCGACGGCGCGTCGGCAGTGGCACTCGGGCGAGGAGGATCTGGCGTAGCAGAGAGGGGGGAGGAGTGGCCAGGGGAGGCCAGAGGTGCGTAGGGCGTTGTGGTCTATCCACCAGGCGGGCACAGGAGGGCGCTGTCGAGCAGGGGAGGGGGGCCTGGCGCGGGCGTGCGCGCACGCGCTGTGTTCAATAGTGGTGCGGGGAGGAGCAGTGCGGGGGGGTGAGGGAAAGCGCTGCGCGGGCTGGGCCGGCCGCTGTTGACCTTAGGCCCAGGCACAGTGGGCCTCTTTTCCTTTTTCTATTTTCTTTTCTGTTTTTCGTTTTTGTTTTCTGTTTTGTCTTTTGTTTTTAAGCCAAACGACTTTTGCAAAATATGGATCTTGCCCATATAACATCAGTGCAATATTCAACACTGATATAAAAAGATTTTTGGGTCCAAATGTTTTCATAGGGATTTTATTCAAATAAAAAGGTATTAACCAATGCTGTTTTGCTACTGTTAGGGTCATTTAAACAATTTATTAATTGTTGGTTACAATTTTAGAATAGTCTCTGGATTATTTACAATATTATGAACATTTTAGTTTCTGGATTTGAACAACTTTTATTTGCACTTTCAGTTTGAATTTCCATTTCAATTTGCATTGAAAAGAGATATGATCCAAATGATGTTTAAGCACTGTTGATCATGATGATATGGCATTATCAAAAGGGGATTACTGTAGCCAACCACTGGGGGTGTTACAAATCTCCTCCACTAACAAGAATTCTCGTCCCGATAATTAAGAGGAAGAAGGGAAAATATCGGGGTATTCAGCATGGAGGTTGTCCTCGCGTTCCCAAGTGGCTTCATCTTCAGTATGATTTGACCACTGCACTTTGAGGAACTTGGTAACCTTCTGACGGGTTCGACGTTCAGCTTCATCGAGAATACAAATCGGATGCTCCTTATAAGAAAGATCATCTTGCAATTCGAGCATTTCATGGTCCACTGCTCGGTGCGGATACTCCTTGAAGCAACGACGAAGTTGCGACACATGGAAGACGTCGTGGATATGAGAGAATTGCGGCGGTAACTCCAATTTATATGCCACCTGACCACGTCTGGCAACAATGCGAAAGGGACCAATGTAGCGTGGAGCTATCTTGCCCTTGATTCCGAAATAGTGAGTGCCCTTCATAGGAGTGACAGGAAGGTAAGCTTGATCACCAGGTTGATAAGTCAAACGCCATCGTTTGCGATCATAGTTGCTCTTCTGGCGGTCCTGAGCCGCCTTGAGATTTTCCCGGACAATTCGGACTTGTTCTTCGGCGTGTTGAATAATGTCCGGACCCATGAGCGGTTGTTCCCCAGTTTCTGACCAATTCAGAGGGGTTCGACACTTACGTCCATATAGTACTTCGAAGGGAGCCATTTTCAAGCTGGCTTGATAGCTGTTGTTATATGAGAATTCCGCATAAGGAAGAGATTCTTCCCACTTCTTGCCGAACGATATAACACAAGCCCGAAGCATGTCTTCAAGCACTTGATTAACTCGCTCGACTTGGCCTTGGGGTTGGGGGTGATAAGCTGAACTCCAGGTAATATGAGTTCCCATAGCTTCTTGGAAACTTTCCCAGAACTTTGAAGTGAAAAGGCCGCCACAGTCCGAACTAATCTCCTTCGGAATGCCGTGGAGTGAAACAATTCTGGAGATATACAACTCTGCTAACTGACTAGCAGTGATAGTCTCTTTGACAGGCAAAAAGTGTGCAACTTTAGAAAGTTGGTCGACGACGACAAGAATAGCATCGTGACCCTTCTGTGACTTGGGAAGGCCAGTAATGAAATCCATCTGAACCTTATCCCATTTCCATAGTGGAATGGGAAGTGGTTGCAGAATTCCAGCAGCCTTTTGATGTTCTGCTTTAACGCGATGACACACATCACATTCAGCAATGTACCGAGCAATATCTTGCTTCATTTTAGACCACCAGTACCTTTGACGGAGATCATGATACATCTTGGTGCTACCCGGATGAATAGACAGCGGGGTATCATGTGCCTCCTTCATGACCTTGTCAGTCATAAGCTCGAAGCGAGGTAGGACAATGCGGTTTCTGAAATACAAGGTTCCATCTTGAGACAGCGAGAAATCCCTGTACTTTTCTAGGTGAAGGTCTTTCTTCATCAGATCAATTTCAGCATCTTTAGCTTGCGCATTCTTAACAGCTTTCTCGAGATCTGGTTGTATCACAAGGTTATTAAGAGAACCCTGTGGAACTATACGCAGATTCAGCTTGCGCAGTTCTTCAAAAAGACGAGGTTGAGCTCGCCTAACCATGAGGTTGTCGCAATAGGACTTGCGGCTTAAGGCATCAGCCATCACGTTAGCATTGCCAGGGGTATAAGAAATACCCAAATCATAGTCCGCAATGGCCTCCATCCATCTTTGTTGACGGAGGTTTAGAGATGGCTGAGTGAATAAGTACTTCAGACTTTTATGATCCGTGTATATCTCACAACGATTACCGAGAAGGTAATGTCACCACAAATGCAGTGCATAGATGACAGCAGCTAGTTCTAGATCATGTACCGGATAATTCTCTTCATGTGGGCGCAACTGACGAGAGCCGTAAGCAATCACTTTACGCTCTTGCATTAGGACACAGCCTAATCCTTCACGGGATGCGTCACAATAGATCACAAAATCTTTGCGAGAATCTGGTGGAGCAAGTACTGGGGCAGATGTCAGCTTGTCTTTGAGTGTTTGAAAACTTTCCTGACATTTTTCTGTCCATTCAAACTTAACGCCTTTGTGAAGCAGATCAGTCAAAGACTTAGCAATCTTAGAAAAGTTCTCAACAAAACGACGCAATAACTTGCAAGGCCGAGAAAACTTCTCACTTGCTTGACGTTCTTCGGGGGAGTCCAGTCAAGAATAGCCTGAACTCGTTCCGGGTTAACAGCAATTCCATCCTTGGAAATCACATGACCAAGGTAGGTTACTTCAGAAAGCCAAAATTCACATTTGGAGTATTTGGCGTACAACTGGTGTTCTCGGAGCCTTTCTAGAACAAGACGGAGGTGTTCGGCATGTTCTTCTTTATTCTTCGAAAAAACCAGGATATCATCTAGATAAACCACGACGAATTTGTCGAGGTAATCCATGAAGATGTAATTCATCAGACGGGAGAATGTGGCTGGAGCATTTGTTAAGCCAAATGACATGACAGTGTACTCGTAAGAGCCATAGCGAGTAACAAATGCAGTCTTCGGAATATCCTATTCACGAACTCAGATTTGGTGGTATCCCAATCTCAAATCAAGCTTAGAGAATACTGAGGAACCAGCAAGTTGATCATACAGATCGTTGATTCTATGAAGCGGATACTTGTTCTGAATTGTTGCTTGGTTGATAGGTCGGTAATCCTGAACCAATCGGTTAGTTCCATCCTTCTTCTTAACGAAGAGTGAAGGTGCTCCCCAAGCAGAGGAACTGAGGCAGATGAAACCCTTCTTAAGTGACTTGTCGATTTCTTCCTTAAGCTCGAGAAGATGGTGCGGAGGCATCTTATAAGGATGCTTTGCAATAGGAGTTGTGCCTGGTTTCAAGTGGATGACAAACTCGACAGCTCTAGCAGGGGGTATTCCTGGAAGTTCTTCTAGAAAGACATCTTGAAAATCACGAACAACTGGAACGTTCTCGATGCCTTCAAGAGGTGAGGCATTTAATGCATTCAGAGCATATATCTGGCTCTCGGCATTCTGTATTATCTTGGCTGAGTAGTTGATCACCTGACCGGAAGGGTGTGTGAGCTGGACTGTCTTAGTAGCATAGTTAATCAAAGCATTATGGGCTGTTAACCAGTCCATACCGAGAATAATGTCCACGTCGGAAGGTCCAAGAGCAATAAGGGAAGCAGAGAACATCAACCCTTCAATTTTGATCTGATTGTTGTGACTTACCATCTTGGTTTGCCACCTGGAACGGGGAGTGATAATCTCTAATGGTGTGGGTAACAGCTCTAGATGTAGTTCATGCAGCTGAGCAAATTGTTGAGACACAAAGGAATGTGATGATCCTGAGTCGAAAAGGACAGAAGCTGCAACTGAATTAATCAGGAGGGTACCCATCACAATGGTTGGTTCTTTCTGAGCCTCTTCTGTATTGACATGGTTGGCATGGCCCAATACAACAGCAGACGGTCTGGCATTGGGATTCCTGGGCTGACGAGCCCGGGCATTTCGATTTTGGTTCGGGTGGCAATTGGTAGCACGGTGCCCTGGTTGACCACACTTGAAGCAATTCCCATCATTATGGGGAGGAGCTACAACATTGGACTGTCCACCCTGAGTCATTAGTTGTCTCGGCGGTGGAGGCAGACGAGGTGCAACATAAGATGGCCTTGGTGTTGGAGCAGGTCGGTGATGAACGTTGTGTGGGATCCAGACTCGACGTTTCTGAGCAGACTGACTCGAAGACGGACCAACATCTTGGGTACGCTTGAGCGACTCCTGGCATTTAGTCAGTGCAGTTTCAACTCGGAAAGATTGGCTGACAAGTGTTGCGAAATCTGTGCAATCATGGACAACAAGTGCAAGGTTTATATCAGTACGCAGTCCTTCACGGAATTTCTCCTGCTTGCGGGCGTCAGTGCAGACGTCATCTTCAGCATAGCGGGATAATTCAAGGAATTTCCTCTGATATTCATACACAGCCATTTTGCCCTGTGTGAGTTTGCGGAACTCCTGCTTCTTCTGGTCAATCAAACCTTGAGGAATGTACCATGCACGAAAAGCTGACTGAAATTCCTGCCAAGTGTTTACTGTTTCAGTAGGCAACATATCCTTGTGGCTTTCCCACCATTGAGCAGCTGAACCCCTCAGGTGATATGTCGCATAGGTGACATAACTGTCAAGGATAACATTGGCCGACTTCATCTGGAAGGCAATGTCACGGAGCCAATCATCAGCATCCATTGGATCAGTCGAGCTGCGAAAAGTGGATGGATTGAGGCGCATGAATTCCGGCAGAGTTATTGGGGTAGGCTGTTGATGAGCATTCTAGTTTGGGAACTGAACCAATATCCTGGTCATAACCTGACAGTTCAGTTCAAACTGATGCATCATTGCGGCAATATAAGGTGGAGGTGGAGGATCGTCAGCCATCCTGCCAATTCAACAGGGGCAGTTTAGCAAGTAAAACTGCAGGTGTATGGAGTTATTCATGATGCAACACGGGAAATGATCAAGAAGGCATTAGATATATAATAGTAGTCGTCAAAGACATACCAATCCATGATCAGAGTTAGATTCAAACGGATAGTACGCACTCGGGAATGCTCGCAGCTAGACAAACTAGGCGGCGCGCAGGCACGCGGTGAGGAAGTACACAACAAGACGTAGCAAAGGCTACATCATGTCGGAGAAAACTGCTGGAGCAAGGAATCTGCAAGTGACAACACAGGGTGCCCTCGATAAAAGGATCCTACAAGCAAAACCTGGCCCACAATCTTGAAGAAAGGAGGGGAAATTTCGGAACTCCGGGTGGATGTGATCACGAGAACCTAATGTTGGAGTTCGTAAAATTATTTAACCCGACTAGGAGAGAGATCAGAGTCCCAGAGTAAAGGTCGAGGAGTAAAATATCCTAATACTACCCAATTGGCGACTTCTTCACAGGGATGCCGGAACACATCAACGAGAAAGAAGAACAAAACCGATAACGGGAGCGACGGTATAGTGAGCATGGTGATGACTCAAGAGGATACCGATGCACACCAGGTTTTGTAAAGTATCACGAAGCAAAGGGAATGTCACATGATTACCAAAGGTTCACTTGAATAGCATTCGTGTAATCATAGGGACCGATATGGATGTCCACGGCTCCGCTATCGGTCATTGAAAGAAAGGGGTTCGTTCATGTCTATGATTTACCGAATCTATAGGGTCACAAGCTTAAGGTAATCACGATCTACTGAGTGTTAGTGGAATGGGAGTGATGAGAATATATTCATGAAATAGTTTCATTAATATCCGGAATAGTTCCAAGAGGTTCCGGAAGCATTTCGGGGTCACCGGAAGAGTTTCGGTGAATATCGGGTAATATCGGGCATTACCGATTAATTATATATAGGTGGAAAATGTTTCCGAAGATGCTAAATTATATATATATAATACTCTGAATTTTTTTCAAGTGTTATATATATAAATTAAATATCAACGGGCCTTAAAAGGCCAAGAGGTGGTGTGAGGCCCCCGGCTCAATCGTGCACTAATCATACACGCAAATGCACACGATCAAGCCTAAGGACTCACGGGAAGATATCACAACACAACTCTAAAACATAAATAAAGTCATACAAGCTTTATATTACAAGGCAGGGGCCTCGAGGGCTCGAATACATAAGCTTGTGTACAAGCGTCAGCGGAAGCATCAGATATCTGAGTACAGATATGAAACAGAAACAGATAAGCCCTTAGAAAGGCAGGGCAAAAGAAAACACTACGATCGAAAGGCGCAGGCCTCCTGCCTGGGACCCTCCGATCCTACTCCTAGTCGTCGGGAACTCGTAGTAGTATCCACCCTCGGGGTAGTAGTAGTGATCTTCGGCGGGGGCAAATGTCTCAATGGCTCCATCATCTGGTTGCATCAAATGGATATGGGGAAAGAAGAAAGCAAAGCAACCGTGAGTACTCATCCGAAATACTCAGCAAGCAAGGATCTACACTACATATGCCGCATTATCAAAGAGAGGCCGTATTTGTGGACTGGGCTGTAGAAATGCCAGAATAGAGAGGAGGCCTAGTCCTATCGAAGACTAGCATCTTCAGAGGTCTTGCAACATTAGAAGAGTGTAGATTAGCACAGTATAATATAGTAGTAGTGTCATCAACCTCACCCAGAGATCCTTTCTCGACTCCCTGCAAGAAAGCAATCCCAGAGCCATATATCCAGGTCTCATCTTAAGTTCTAATTGTATGGATCGGGATACAACTCCGAGTGTCCGTTACCGTTGGACCGGCTATCGATAGATGTGTTCTTCCCTGCAGGTGTGCACCAACTTACCCACCACGCTCGCTTCACTCCGGCCGGACACACTTTTCCGGTTCATGCCCGGCCTCGGCCAAACGATACACCACAAACCTACCTACAGCTCAGCAGAGAGGTCCCCGTCGGTCTATATCCTAAGCGCTCAGGGGTCTTGGGCCATCGCCCTGTGCACTCCGGGTCGGTGTGTGCAGGGTTGGGACGAGCACCACCTCAGTCCTGGATGGCACTAGCCCAGCCCGGCCACGAGGCTGAACTGGATGTCTGACAAAGCTTTCAGCTGATGCATACGATGCAGAGTGCCCATTACTCTTCCCACGTGATGGTTAGTGCTATCAGGCCAGAGGCCTGCTCGGATCAAATATCCAAATCGTTGGCGGACTAGGGGCTTGCGGTAACGAGCAGAGACTCACGATCGATGTCACCCCGTCGCCCCATCTTGAGGACTTGCGGCAAGGGCCAAGAATGCCCGGCCACGCCTCGTATTCATCACTCGGGCACCATCCAGGCATCCCGTCTTCACATCACACGCGGGTACCCCTCAGGGTCGAGCCACCTTTGCAAGTAACAATAGTACATTCGAAGTATTCGTGTGTCCATAACATCAAGGGAATCCGAGGTATCACCCTCGTTGGATTCCTACTCAATGTATCCGTCAAGGTGAACTCGGAGGAATCACCCTCAATGGTTCACACTTGAGGTGTTGCACGACACCGTCGTTATCGGAAGTGGGGAAGGAGGAATCACCCTCGATGACCACGACCGAATAGCTACTCTACAGAGTTAACATCAGGAGTGCTACAAGAGGTTTCACCCTCGGCACTCGATAGTAATGCTGCAGTGTTGTAACAACTAAGGGGGGGTGGTGTGCGGTGCCGGGGCCTGGTCTCCAATCCCGTTGATCGGGTCTTCTGATAATCCAGCGGGGCAATCGGACATGTGGGATCACTGATAGGTCTCTACCCAGCCTATACTAGACAGTTTAGGATAAGCAGGTAAGGTTTCAATAGCAGGTTACAATAAACAGGCTATGCATCAGAATAGGTAAAGCAGTAGTAGCAGCAATTCTAATGCAAGCATGAGAGAGAAAGAATAGACGATATTGGTATGCTCAAGGGGGGGTGCTTGCCTGCTTGCTCGGCAGCAAGGGCAAGGTCGTCAATGGTGTCATCAATCTCCGGAGCTGTGTCGGTACCGGGAACTGCGTCGGGGTCTAACGAGAGAGAAGAGGGGGAGGAAACAGTATAAATACACAGCAAACATATGCAACACAGAGCATGCTATGCTAACGTGCAGTGCAGGTTTGCCTAAAAGCATGTCTAGGTCATATTAGTTACTCTAGGATTTAAGTTGGAATTATTAACCGGTGTATAAGCACTATTCATCTAATGGAAACAGGCTAAAAGTTGCAGGTTCACCTCCGTAGAGGGTCCCGACACGGAAATAGATAGCACGGTTGGATTCGTCTCGTCGCTCTAAGCAACTTTCATATATAAAACTTTTTCATCGGAGTTACGGTTTATTTTATATGATTTTTCATATTTTTATTGATTTTCTGGAATTTACTGGAATTAATTTAAATTTGAAATTAAATTGGAAAATGCTACGGGTACCCAGCTCTGTGTACACAAAGTGTACACAGTGGCTGACCAGTGGGCCAGGTTGACCAAGTCAACCGCCCAGTCAGCAGTGGCTGACGTGTGGGCCCTCTGCTGAGTCAGCAGGGCACAGTCAGCAGACCTTATCTGTTTGAATAGTAAAGTGGGCCCCACAGGTCATACGCACAGGTCCAATTAAGAGTTTTTATTTAAACTAAACTAAATTAGATAGTGGCCTGGGGCCCACTGTCAGTGTCACTGGGTCAGAGTTAATCACGTCATTAGCGGCTAACGATGGTGCCACGTCGGTAGCCGCCGGAGTTACGCCAGCGACGACCAAACCGACGGCGTACGTGCTCCGTGCAGTCGCTACAGGCGGCGGTTTGACGAGCCGTTGGGCTCTACAGCGAGCTGAACAAGCCGCGCATCCGATGGGGGTTGCGGGAGGCCGCGGGGTGGCCTGAGCTCGCCGGAAGCGAGCTCGAGGCGGTGGCCGGAGCTACGGCTTCGTCGGCCTGGGCGCTAGAGAGCATGGAAAAGGATGTGTGCGGTGGCCTTGGCTTGCTGTGAAGCTGCAGAGCATGCAGAGGTGCTCGGGCGTGAGTTGCGGCTGCGGTAGCCACGGTGGCGACGAAGCACGGCGGCGGCGGGGCTACGGTATAGGCGAAGAGCGAGCGCGAGCTTGAATCTGAGCGCGGGGAGAAGCGACAAGGAGGCGAGGCTCACAGCAATGCGATGACGAGCTTGAGGAGGTCGGGGAGGATCTGGAGGCGGCGAATCGACGAGGGAGGCCGGCGGTGCAGGAGATTAAAGACGAGCCCGTTCGCGTCTTCTCGGCGCTCCTTAGCTCGAGTACTTCACTGGAGCTGGAGAGGGTGTCGAGGCGGACCGCGGGGACACGCTGGTTCGACGGAGAAAGGCCGGTGGCCGCGATGGTGGCGACGGCGCGTCGGCGGTGGCGCTTGGGCGAGGAGGATCTGGCGTAGCCGAGAGGGGGGAGGAGTGGCCAGGGGAGGCCAGAGGTGCGCAGGGCAGTGTCCTCTATCGACCAGGCGGGCACAGGAGGGCGTTGTCGAGCAGGGGGAGGGGGGCCTGGCGCTATGTTCGGCAGCGGTGCGGGGAGGAGCAGTGCGGGGGGGGAGGGGTGAGGGAAAGTGCTACGCGGGCTGGGCCGGCCGCTGTTGACCTTAGGCCCAGGCACAGTGGGCCTCTTTTCCTTTTTCTATTTTATTTTCTGTTTTTCATTTTTGTTTTCTGTTTTGTCTTTTATTTTTAAGCCAAACGACTTTTGCAAAATATGGAACTTGCCCATATAACATCAGTGCAATATTCAACACTGATATAAAAAGATTTTTGGGTCCAAATGTTTTCATAGGGATTTTATTCAAATAAAAAGGTATTAACCAATGTTGTTTTGCTACTGTTAGAGTCATTTAAACTATTTATTAATTGTTGGTTACAATTTTAGAATTGTCTCTGGATTATTTACAATATTATGAACATTTTAGTTTCTGGATTTGAACAACTTTTATATGCACTTTCAGTTTGAATTTCCATTTGAATTTTAATTGAAAAGAGATATGATCCAAATGATGTTTAAGCACTATTGATCATGATGACATGGCATTATCAAAAGGGGATTACTGTAGCCAACCACTGGGGGTGTTACAGGTGGAAGGAGACTTGGGCCATAAAGGCCCAAGTGGAGGTGGCGCCCCCCCCCCCCCTTTCCTAGTGGGGGACCGAATCCTACTAGGAGTGGGAGTTGGACTCCCCACCTACGTTGGCGCACCAAGGGAGGACATTCCTCCCTTGGTGGCTGCCCTCTCCTCCCCCCTAAACCTATATATACTAGAGGTTTTCCACCCTATTGAACATAAGTTTTCTTGGGTGCCTCTTCTAGTTGATCTAGTTCTAGTTCTAGTTGGTCCTAGACTAATTAGAGCTTACCCTAGCCACCTCTAATCCTCACAATTAGAAGCCTAGTGTGGTTCCAATCTCCTCCCTCTAATTCTCCGGCGATGATTAGCTCTGGACAGCGAAGCACTGCCGGATCATGAAGACCGTACGCTTGCAACCAAGTAGAGAGGTCGTGCTTTCGGTCTTCGGTTCGAGGGATCATTCGAGGATGGTTCGCAGGATCGTCATCAATGTTCGAGGGACTTCAAGCACGATCTACACTGACTCTTCTTCTTCCGCTACACTCTGGAGTCGGTAACGATCGTTGATCCCAACCTGTTATGCATCTTCATATTGATCTTGGTGATCGTTGGTGCAAAGAAATTTGTTTTCTACTACGTTTCCCAACATTGCTTGGCACAAACACTGATTAAAACATAAAAACATAATCATAACAGAGGCATAATTGAAAATTTCTAGAAAAATAGAAAAGATAAATATTGGGTTGTCTCCCAACAAGCTCTTTCTTTATAGCCATTAAGATAGGCTTAAGATTTTGTTGACGCTCACATGAAAGATAATAATTGAAACACGAAGAGAGCATCATAAAACATGTGACAAACATATTTAAGTCTAACATACTTCCTATGCATAGGCATTTCATAAGCAAACAAATTATCTAGGCAAGCAAAAACTAGCATATGCAAGGAAAAAGAAAGAAACAATAGCAATCTCAACATAACGAGAGGTAGTTTAGTAACATTAAAATTTCTACAACCATATTTTCCTCTCTCATAATAATTACATGTAAGATCATAATCAAATTCAACAATATAGCTATCATATAAAATTTTGTCTTCATGATCCACATGCATGCAAAGTTGACACTCTTCCAAAATAGTGGGATTATCATCAAATAAAGCCATGACCTCTCCAAGCCCACTTTTATCAAAAATTTCATAAGATTGATCATTCTACAAAGTAGTGGGATCATTATTACCTAGAATTATGAAATGAATGAATGAAAGCCATGACCATGCCTCCAGTAGGAAGATCGAGGAACCAGTGTTGGCGCTCTTGGTTCATGGGATCCTAACCGTGATGGGGAGATTAGATACTATTCTTTCATAAGTCCATCCAATGGAGATAGGTTGAGAAGAAAGAAAGGAGAAAACTAAAGAGAAAGATGGATAGTAGATTGATAGTATCTGAATCAAATAAGAAAAAAAATGTAGCTATTTTGTCAAATACACTCTTCCAAATCCACTTTCAATATTATTGCAAACACTATTATCAATATCATATTCATCATGAGGCTTAAATAAATTTTCAAGATCATAAGAAGAATCACCCCAATCATGATCATTACAATAAGTAGTGGACACAACATAATTATCATCCCCAAGCTTGGGGTTTTGCATATAATTAACACAATTGACATTAATAGAATTTATAATAATATCATTGCAATCATGCTTTTCTTTCAAGGAGATTTCATGAATCACTTTATAAATTTCTTCCTCTAGCACTTCATCACAATTTTCAAGCAAAACTTCACAAAGATAATCTAGTGCACTCAAATCACAAGCAATTGGTTCATCATAATTGGATCTTTAATTTATTGTTTCTTTTTTGTTTTTCGAGTTATAAAGGCAAAACAAGCAAAAAAACAAACCGGCAAAAGAAAAGGCAAACGAAAAATATTTTTGTATTTTTGTAAAAACATTTTAGAAGTGGGGAGATGAAAACGAGAGGCAAATGACAAATAAAGTAAATTGCAAGGAGATGAGATTTGTGATTGGGTACTTGATAGATGTTGATGGTGTCTCCCTGGTGCCAGAGATTGACACGTGAACGGAAGACTTGATCCTCCGCAGCAACGGCACCAGAAATTCTTCCTAATTGCTTGTATCTGCGTTGGTATTTCCCCGAAGAGGAGGGGATGATGCAGCACAGCAACGGTAAGTATTTCCCTCAGTTATGAAACCAAGGTTATCAATCCAGTAGGAGGATCCACCCAGACTATGTAGACAGCACATGCACACAAATAACAAATACTTGCAACCCAACACGTTAGAGGGGTTGTCAATCCCTCCTCGGTATTGAGATAGATTAAATTGTATGAGATTGGATAAATAGATCTAACAAAAACACAAAATAAAATAAATAAAGAAAACATTGCAGCAAGTTATTTTTGGTTTAATATGATAGGAAAATAGACCCGGGGGCCGTAGATTTCACTAGAGGCTTCTCTCGATAAAATAGCATACGGTGGGTAAACAAATTACTGTTGGGCAATTGATAGAAAAGCGAATAATCATGACGATATCCAAGGAAATGATCATGTATATAGGCATCACGTCCAAGATTAGTAGACCGACTCCTGCCTGCATCTACTACTATTACTCCACACATCGACCGCTATCCAGCATGCATCTAGTGTATTAAGTTCATGAAGAAACGGAGTAATACAATAAGAACGATGACATGATGTAGACAAGATCTACTCATGTAGGAATAGACCCCCATCTTTTTATCCTTAATGGCAATGATACATACCTGTCATGTCTCCTTCTGTCACTGAGATTGAGCACCGCAAGATCGAACCCATCACAAAGCACCTCTTCCCATGGCAAGAAAAATCAATCTAGTTGGCCAAACCAAACCAAAGTTTTGGAGAAGAAATACGAGGCTATAACAATCATGCATAAAAGAGTTCAAAGAAGACTCAAATAATATTCATGGATAGAACTGATCATAAACTCACAATTCATCGGATCCCAACAAACACACCGCAAAAAGTCATTACATCAAATAGATATCCAAGAACATCGAGGTGAACATTGTATTGAAGATCCAAAAGAGAGAAGAAGCCATCTAGCTACTACCTACCGACCCGTAGGTCCATAGTAAACTACTCACGCATCATCGGAGGCGCAAGGGTGTTGATGAAGAACCCCTCCATGATCATTGACCCCTCCGGCAGAGTGCCGGAGAAGGCCTCTATATTGGACCTCGTGGTTCTAGAACCTGCGGCGGTGGAAACTGTTTTCTCTCAATTCCCCTAGGGTTTTTGGGATTTTAGAGTATTTATAGAGCTGATAGGCGTTGGAGAAGCTTCCCGTGGTGCCTACTACCCACCAGGGCATGCTTGGGCCTTCTGGCGCACCCTGGTGCCTAGTGGGGCCCACGGGCCTCCTCCTGTGCACTTCTTTGCCTCCCTGGGTGTCTTCTGGGCAGAAAAAATTCTCCAAAAAGTTTCATGGCATTTGGACTCTGTTTGGTATTGATATTCTGCAAAGTAAAAAACTAGCAAAAAAACAACAAACTACACTGGGCACTATGTCAATAGGTTAGTCCCAAAAAATGTTGTAAAGTTTCTAGTAAATGAATATAAAACATCCAAGATTGATAATATAACAACATGGAACAATCAAGACATATCATCAACCACCCATAAGGGTCAACTTCACCGTACGCTCTTGGATCCGCCGTGAGGTGGGAGACATGACTCTCCTCGTCTGATTCTTGCGAAGACATATTGCTCTAAATCTGCCACAGAAATAGCTCGAAACAAGAACAGAGGATATTGTCGCAATACGGTGGTCAAAACCTTCGGGAGAATATATAGTGAATTTTTATTGTGCAAAGCAAGTAATCTGGAAGAAAACGGAGTCCGGATGGTGCACGAGGGTTCCACAAGCTCGGGAGGTGCGCCCAGGGGGGTAGGGCGTGCCCCCCAGGCTTGACGCCTGCTCGTGCGCTTTCTCGACTAATTATTTTCCTAATTATTTAGATATTCCAAAATGGGGTAAAATTCCTTTTATGGAACTTTTGGAGTCAGTTTACTTAGCGTATCACATACCTATTCCTTTTCAGGGTTCTGGAGCATTCCGAAAAGTTTCCTTTATGTACTCCTCCGGTGTTATGGAATGGATAATATCAGTCTCAATATTTATAGGTGTACCTGAGATATAATGCTTGATTCTTTGTCCATTCACCACCTTCGGGTTAGTAATTTCAGCGTTGTTGATCTTGATAGCACCGGACCGATAAACTTCTTCGAATAATGTAAGGCCCTTCCCATTAGGAGAGAAGTTTTCCTGCAAAAAATCTTAAACGAGAATTGTATAGCAAGACTTGGTCACCTACATTAAATTCCCGCTTTTGTATTCTTTTATCGTGCCATCTTTTGACCTTTTCTTTAAACAGTTTAGCATTGTGATAGGCTTGGGTTCTCCATTCATCAAGTGAGTTAATATCAAATAACCTCTTTCACCAGCAAGTTTAAAATCGTAGTTGAGCTCTTTAATTGCCCAATAAGATTTATGTTCTAATTCAAGAGGTAAATGACATGCTTTTCCATATACCATTTTATATGGAGACATACCCATAGGATTTTTATAAGCAGTTCTATAAGCCCACAGTGCATCATCAAGTTTCTTAGACCAATTCTTCCTAGATCTGTTGACAGTCTTTTGCAAGATAAGCTTTATTTCCCCATTACTTAATTCTGTTGGGGAACATTGCATGGGAAACAAAAAATTTCCTACGCTCACCAAGATCAATCTAGGAGATGAACATCTATGAGGGGAGAGATTGGATCCACATACCCTTGTAGATCGCTAAGCGGAAGCATTAAGAAATGTGGTTTATGTAGTCGTACTCTTCGCGATCCGATCACGATCCAATCCGATCTAGCGCCGAACGAACGACACCTCCGCGTTCAGCACACATACGGCTCGATGATGTCTCCTCCTTCTTGATCCAGCAAGTGAGGGAGGAGAAGTAGATGGGATCTAAACCAGCACGACGGCGTGGTGGAGATGGTGGTGGTGCAATCCCGGCAGGGCTTCACCAAACGATGCCGGAATCAATCTGAGGAGAAAATGGAGTGTTGGGAGAGGTAGGGCTGCCGCCGGGGCATGGGATTTAGTGTGTCCAGCCCCTCCATCTCCCCCACTATTTATAGGAGGCAAGGGGGAGGCCTAGGGCGCAGCCTTGGCCCCTCCTCCAAGGGAGGTGGTGCGGCTAGGCCTAGGGAGGTTTCCTCCCTTCCCAAGGCTCCTCGGGGGGTGCCTTCCACACTTAGGACTCTTCCTTTTTCCTCTCTCTTGGTGCATGGGATCCTTAGGGCTGGTTCCCTTGGCCCATATAGGCCAAGGCGCACCCCCTACAACCCATGTGCCCCCCGGGGCAGGTGGACCCCCCGGTGGACCCTCGGACGCCTTTCGACACTCCCGGTACAATACCGATAATGCTCGAAACCTTTCCGGTGACCAAAATATGACTTCCCATATAGAAATCTTTACCTCCGGACCATTCCGGAGCTCCTCGTGACGTCTGGGATCTCATACGGGACTCTGAACAACATTCGGTCACCAACATGAATATCCCAATACTACTCTAGCATCACCGAACGTTAAGCGTGCGGACCCTAAGGGTTCGAGAATTATGTTGACATGACCGAGACACCTCTCCGGTCAATAACCAATAGCGGAACCTGGATGCCCATATTGGTTCCTACATATTCCACGAAGATCTTTATTTGGTTGAACCACGATGCCAAGGATTCAGCTAATCCCCTATGCAGTTCTGTTTGTACATCGGTATGTTACTTGCCGGAGATTCGATCGTCGGTATCACCATACCTAGTTCAATATCGTTACCAGCAAGTCTCTTTACTCGTTCCGTAATACAAGATCCCGCGACTAACTCCTTAGTCACATTGCTTGCAAGCTTCTTGTGATGTTGTATTACCGAGAGGACCCAAAGATACCTCTCCATCATACGGAGTGATAAAACCCAGTCTTGATCCATGCCAACTCAACAGTCACCCTCGGAGACACCTGTAGAGCACCTTTACAGTCACCCAGTTACATTGCGACATTTGGTACACACAAGGTACTCCTCCGGTGTCAGTGAGTTGCATGATCTCATGGTCATAGGAATAGATATTTGACATGCAGAAAACAATAGCAATAAACTTGATATGATCTATGCTACGCTTATAGTTTGGGTCTTGTCCATCACATCATTCTCCTAATGATGTGATCCCATTATCAAATCACAACTCATGTCTATGGCCAGGAAACCATAGCCATCTTTGATCAATGAGCTAGTCCAGTAGAGGCTCACTAGGGACATGTTGTTGTCTATGTATCCACACATGTATTTGAGTTTTCCAATCAATACAATTATAGCATGGATAATAAACGATTATCATGAACAAGGAAATATAATAATAACCACTTTATTATTGCCTCTAGAGCATATTTACAACAAATTCTACTTGACCACTAGACTGAGGATGACACGGAGATGCAATTCTATGCTTATCATATTTAGCAAGAAGTTTACGGAAAGCACCATGAATGAAATGTGAACCACCGTCTGTCATTAAATATCTAGGGACTCCAAACCTAGGGAAAATAACTCCTTTAAGCATTTTAATAGAAGTATTGTGAGCAGCACTACTAGTTGGAATAGCTTCTACCCACTTAGTAACGTAAGCAAACACCAACTAAAATATGAGTATACCCATTGGAGGGAGGAAAAGGTCCCATATAATCAAATCCCCAAACATCAAATGGTTCAATAAAAGTGAATAGGTCATAGGCATTTCCTGATGTCTACCAATATTACCAATTCTTTGACATTCATCGCAAGATAGAACAAACTTATGTCCATCTTTGAAAAGAGTAGGCCAATAAAACAAGATTGTAATACCTTGTGTGCAGTTCTATCTCCCTCATGGTGTCCTCCGTAAGTCTCGGAGTGACACTTCCGTAGGATTTGTTCCTGTTCATGCTTAGGTATACAACGTCTAATAATACCATCTACTCCTTTATATAGATGCGGGTCATCACAAAAGTAATGTCTTAAATCAAAGAAAAACTTTTTCTTTTGTTGGTATGCGAAACTAGGTGGTATAAATTTAGCAACAATATAATTAGCATAGTCTGCATACCAAGGAGTATTACGAGGAGCATTTATGACAGCTAGTTGTTCATCGGGAAAGCTATCATCAATAGGTAGTGGGTCATCAAGAATATTTTCCAACCTAGACAAGTTGTCAGCTACTGGATTCTCAGCTCCCTTCCTATCACTAATATGCAAGTCAAATTCTTGTAACAAAAGAACCCACCTAATGAGTCTAGGTTTAGCATCTTTATTTTCCATAATGTATTTAATAGCAGCATGATCAGTGTGCACAGTTACTTTAGAATCAACAATGTAAGATCTAAACTTATCACTTGCAAACACAACTGCTAAGAATTCTTTCTCAGTGGTAGCATAATTTCTTTGAGCACTGTCTAAGTTTTTACTAGCATAACGAATAACATTTAATTTCTTATCAACTCTTTGTCCAAGAACATCACCAACAACATAATCACTAGCATCACACATAATTTCAAAAGGTAAGTTCCAATCAGGTGGTTGAACAATAGGTACAGAAGTTAGGGCTTTCTTAAGTGTTTCAAAGGCTTCTACACAATCATCATCAAAAACAAATGGAACTTCTTTTTGCAAGAGATTAGTAAGAGGCCTAGAAATTTTAGAGAAGTCTTTAATAAATCTCCTACAGAAACCAGCATGACCAAGGAAGCTTCTTATACCTTTGATATCTTTAGGACACGATATTTTTTCAATAGCATCAACTTTAGCTTTATCAACTTCAATACCTCTTTCGAAAATTTTATGCCCCAAGACAATACCTTCATTCACCATAAAGTGGCACTTCTCCCAATTCAAGAAAAGATTAGTTTCTTCACATCTCTACAAAACTCGATCAGGTTGCTTAAGCAATAATCAAAAGAGGTTCCGTAAACGGAAAAGTCATCCATGAAAACCTCAACAGTCATTTCACAAAAGTCAGAGAATATAGCAGTCATACATATTTGAAAGGTAGCAGGTGCATTTCATAAACCAAAAGGCATACGTCTATTAGCAAAAGTGCCAAAAGGGCATGTAAAAGTAGTTTTTTCTTGATCCACTTGTGACACAGGTATTTGGGAAAAACCAGAGTATCCATCTAGAAAACAGAAGTGTGTATGTTTTGATAACCTTTCTAGCATTTGATCAATACATGGTAGAGGGTAATGATCCTTCCTAGTAGCTTTGTTTAGTTTTCTAAACTCAATTAACATTCTATAAATGTTATAATTCTTTGTGGGATAAGTTCATTTTTATCATTAGGGATAACAGTAATACCTCCCTTCTTAGGAACACAATGAACAGGACTTACCCATCTATTATCAGCTATAGGATAGATTATACCTGCTTCCAGAAGATTTAATATTTCATTCCTTACCACTTCCTTCATCTTAGGATTTAATCGTCGCTGGCGATCAACAACCGGCTTAGCATCAGGCTCCATATTAATCTTGTGCTGACATAGAGGGGGACTAATGCCCTTAAGATCATCAAGAGTATATCCAATAGCGGCACGGTGCTTTCTCAGAGTTTTCAATAATCTCTTTTCTTCATGCTCTGAAAGGTTAGCACTAATAATAATAGGATATACCTTCTTTTCATCAAGGTAAGTATATTTCAATGTATCAGGCAATTGCTTAAGCTCAAACACGGGGTCACTCTTGGGTGGAAGAGGATCTCCAAGAGTCTCAATAGGCAAATTGTGTTTCAAAATAGGCATTTGTTTGAAGAATATCTCATCTATTTTGTTTCTTTCATTCATATGCATATCATTTTCAAGGTCTAGCAAATATTGTTCTAACGGATCAGTAGGAGTCACGGCAATAGAAGCGAGACCAATAATTTCATCCTTACTAGGCAATTCTTTATCACGAGGTTGTCTATGGAATTTGGAGAAATTCAACTCATGAGACACATCACCAAAATTAACACTAACAGTTTCCTTAGTGCAATCAATCTTAGCATTAACCGTATTCAGGAAAGGTCTACCAAATATAATGGGACAAAAATCATCTTGTGGGGAACCAAGAACTAGAAAATCAGTAGGGTATTTTTTCCCACACAAGACTTCAACATCTCTAACAATCCCAAGTGGTGTGATGGTATCTCTATTAGCAAGCTTAATAGTAACATCAATGTCTTCTATCTCAGCAGGTGCAATATCATTCATAATTTCTTGATATAAGATAAATAGGATAGCACTAACACTAGCACCCAAATCACATAAGCCATGATAACAATGATCTCCTATTTTAACAGAGATAGCTCTCATGCCAACCACAGGTCTATTTTTATCTTTATCATCAGGTTTAGCAATTCTAGCAGCTTCACTACAGAAATAAATAACATGCCCATCAATATTATCGACCAAGAGATCTTTAACCATAGCAACATTAGGTTCAACTTTAATTTGTTCAGAGGGTCTAGGTGCTCTAATATAACTTTTGTTGACCACAGTTGAAACCTTAGCATGTTCTTTTATCCTTAAAGGAAAAGGGGGTTTCTCAATGTAAGCGGTAGGAATAACTGGATTAACACTATAAGTAATAATTTCTTCTTTAGCTTTAGTGGGTTCTTCTACTTTTACTTCAATAGGAGATGATGCTTAAACCACTTCTCCTTGGGGAGATCAACATGAGTAGCAAATGATTCACAGAAAGAAGCTACTATCTCAGAGTCAAGTCCATACTTAGTGCTAAATTTATGAAAGGCATCGGTATCCATAAAAGATTTAACACAATCAAACTCGAGCTTTATATCTGACTCTTTACCTTTGTCGAGTTCCCAATCTTCAGAGTTGCATTTAATTCTTTCCAAAAGATCCCATCTGAATTCAATAGTCTTCTTCATAAAAGAACCAGTACAAGAAGTATCGAGCATGGATTGATCATTATGAGAAAGCCGAGCATACAAATTATGTATAATAATTTATCTTGGGAGCTCATGATTGGGGCATGAATACATCATTGACTTAAGCCTCCCCCAAGCCTGAGAGATACTTTCTCCTTCACGAGGCCAAAAATTATATATATTTCTGGTCACGATGAACCAGATGCATAGGATAAAACTTTTGATGAAATTCCAATTTCAATCGGTTCCAGTCCGATGTTCCAATATCATCACATAGCCTATACCATGCCAATGCTTTTACCCCCAAAGATAAAGGGAAAAACTTCTTCTTGACTCCATCATCGGATAAACCTGCAAGCGTAAACAATCCACAAATTTCATCCACATATATCAGGTGCATATCAGGATGCACCGTTCCATCTCCTGCATAAGGATTAGCTAGCAGTTTCTCTATCATACCCGAAGGAATCTCATAATAAATATTTTTAGTAGGTGCAGTAGGTTGATTAGAAACTTTTATTGCTTCTGGACGAGGTGAAGATACCCCGAACAAGCCCCTCAAAGGATTATTTTCCATAGTGACAAGTGACGGTAAATTTCAGCACGTAATATAAATGTTTCCTTACCAAATTCCACTCACCAAAGTCGCTTCACTCCCTGACAATGGCTCCAGAAAAGAGTCTTGATGACCCATAAGTATAGGGGATCAATCGTAGTCCTTTCGATAAGTAAGAGTGTCGAAGTCAACGAGGAGCGGAAGGACATGACAAGCAGTTTTCAGCAAGGTATTCTCTGCAAGCACTGAAATTATCGATAACAAATAGTTTGGTAGCAAGGTAATTCGTAACGGGTAACAAGTAAAAATTGTAACAAAGGTGCAGCAACATGGCCCAATCCTTTTTATAGCAAAGGACAAGCCTGGAGGAACTCTTATATAAAGCAAAGCACTCCCGAGGACACATGGGAATTATCATCAAGTTAGTTTTCATCATGCTCATATGATAAGTGTTCGTTACTTTGATACTTTGATATGTGGGTGGACCGGTGCTTGGGTGATGTCCTTACTTAGACAAGCCTCTCACTTATGATTGACCCCTCTCGCAAGCATCTGCAACTACGAAAGAAGAATTAAGATAAATCTAACCATAACATTAAACATGTGGATCAAATCAGCCCCTTACGAAGCAACGCATAAACTAGGGTTTAAGATTCTTTCACTCTAGCAACCCATCATCTACTTGCTACTTCCCAATGCCTTCACCTAGGCCCAAATCATGGGGAAGTTTCATGTAGTCGACGTTCACATAACACCACTAGAGGAAAGACAACATACATCTCATCAAAATATCGAATGAATACCAAATTCACATGATTACTTATAACAAGACTTCTCCCATGTCCTCAGTAACAAAAGTAACTACTCACAAAGCATGTTCATGTTCATGATCAGAGGGGTATTAAATATCATTAAGGATCTGAACATATGATCTTCCACCAAATAAACCAACTAGCATCAACTACAAGGAGTTATCAACACTACTAGCAACCCACAGGTACCAATCTAAGGTTTTGAGACAAAGATTGAATACAAGAGATGAACTAGGGTTTGAGATGAGATGGTGCTGGTGAAGATGTTGATGAAGATTGGTCCTCCCACGATGAGAGGATCGTTGGTGATGACGATGGCTTCGATTTCCCCCTCCCGAAGGGAAGTTTCCCCGGCGAAATCGCTCCGCCAGAGACCTAGATTGCTTCTACCCAGGTTCCACCTCGAGACGGCGGTGCTTCGTCCTGAAAGTCTTCTCTCTATTTTTTCTAGGTCAAAACACTTCATATAGCAGAAGATGGGCACCGGAGGCCGGCCAGGGGGCCCACAAGCTCAGGGGGTGCGCCCCCTAGGCTTGTGGCCACCTGGTGGGTCCCCTCCTATTATTTCTTCACCCAATATTTTTTATATATTCCTAAATAATTCTCCGTAAAATTTCAGGGCATTTGGAGTTGTGCAGAATAGGGATCTCTGATTTGCTCCTTTTCGGTCCAGAATTCCAGCTGCAGCATTCTCCCTCTTCATGTGAATCATGTAAAATAAGAGAGAAAAGTCATGAGAATTGCATCATAAAGTGTAATAACAGTCCATAATGCAATAAATATCAACATAAAAATATGATGCAAAATGGACGTATCACAAACCTGTCTGACCTTCTTTTTATTTTTTTTATTTTATGAACACACTCATAAGCGGCAAGCACATTATCTGTGATGAGTCTGCCCGGGACAAAAGCACTCTCATATGTGATGAGATGAGCCTCTTTGTTGAGAACCTTGTGGGAAATCATTGAAAAATTGGAGTGTCAGAAGGGTGCCTAATTATTATTTTTTACATTTGGTGTCAATAAATATATTATTTCCCCAATTAGGGCCCAACCCAAAAAGGACCAAATAGTTTGCACAGCCCACCCTCACATGTCATTTTACCTCCTAGCTCCCTCTCTCTCCACAGTCCACATCTTCTATTCCTTTGTAATTTGTCTGATGATGCTTTTTCTGTCATTTGGGCACCATGATGTCTCCCTCATGGTTTCGTGCCCACCAGTGTTTGCAGAAGGTCGAGCCGGAGAAAATGGCGGCGGCGGCCCCAATGACAACACCCCTAACATGGATGGTGAAACTTCACATGGAGCGATACCAACAACATCGACTAGTGCGGTTAAATCCATCACATACAGTTAAAAGCCCCTATCGCACACACATAGTTAAAACACCCTATCGCACACAGTTCTTCAACAAAGGGTAAGTCTACTTCTCCTTTATATAATTTCTTTCTTTTGAAGCTTGATAAACTACAATTAACTAAATGTTGTATATATTTTGTAGGTTTCACTAGGTTCGAATTGCTATATTTACGGATGAAGGGACAGTATAGTATATGGAGTCTTATACACAGTCAAATACTTAGGACCACAAAAAGCGCTACTTCACATGTATATTTGATTTCACATCAGTACTATCTAAATTAAATAATAAATTGATATTATACCACATTTTTCTATGCATTTTCAAAGCATTCCAACTATATATTCATGAAGGAGAGAAAACAAAGTTAACCTTAAATGATTTGATATACATCCATGATGTTCAAGTGAGTATCCTCCTGCAGCACCAAAACAATTTGCAACATTGTACTTTATTTGTTTGATAATATCATCACAGATCGCTATAGTATTTATCAGTGCCACCAACTGTCAGATGGGTGACTTCTGTGTGGTTTCCATGGTGTGTACAACATGAACCTCGTGATGAGTAAGGCTTCAGCAGGAAAGCCTATATGGAGCAAGGCATTAAATTTGAACTTACTTTTAGTATTTGTTTAGTTGATGATATTCCCGCAGTTTGATGCTAACAATATCATATCAATCATTACAAAATTTTCAAAACATCCACGGAAACAATCTGCAGAAAATTCAGAAGGAAAGCCTATATGGAGTGAGGCATTAAATTTGAACTTACTTTTAGTATTTTTTTTAGTTAATGACATTCCCATAGTTCGATGCTAGCAGTATCATATCAATCATTACGTAATTTTCAAAACATCCACGGAAACAATCTACAGAAAAAAGACCTAGCGGCAATGCGTTCCATGGTAGCTGAACTCTTACTTAAACATGTCCAGAAAGAAGGAGAGTTTTGCCACAATGCAGTCTGAATCGTGATGAATTTTCGTTACAAGTGAATTGTAATTAGTCATCCTAGATTCTTCCGTTCTTACTGCATTAAAATTATTGTGTGTACATTTTAAAATGTCGATAGTTTTGATCTTCAGGTCTCATGTCATATACTTGTGTTATTATAGACATGGTACTTGCTCTTTGTCAACGAGCTTTATGTGTCTTTTTCACAGAGTTTTATGTCGTATGATGTGATGAGACATGATGCTTGATATATATGTGATGTTCTATGCTTGAGTGTTGTCTGCCAGATCAGAGAATTTGGGGTAGCTAAAGCAGGAAATTATATAAATGATCTTATTATATTTAGGCGGTTCTACTAGACAATCCTCCTCCACATCGTAGAATACTGCAAGTGGTTAGTAACCGCCTTCGGCAAGAAATCATAGCATATGGTTATCAAGGACAAATCGCTTGCGTTTCAAAAAGCATTCGAGGCAGTTTCTCCACGAAGGAACCGCCTGCACTGCACGAGCAGTGTAGGTCGTGAATATTAGCGCCGCCAGCTTTGAGGCGGAATGTGGAACTGTCGTCAGCACATGTATCGAAACGGCCTCCAATGGTCGTCCCTCTACTAGTTGCATGACCAATATTCTGGTGGGGCTAGTATTGGTGTCTAAGCAAGGATACCCATAGTCACCAAAAATGGACCCAATTAGAAAATATGCATGTGGATTTTTCATTGCATATATAGTACCCATATATGTATTGGCATCCATGTGTTGCTCACGTGATGAGTCTGGTGATAAAAGACAATGCTCAATACTTGGAGATTCACTAAAGTAGTTAATAGTTCCTAAAATGTAAGTTGGTTCTTTTACAACCACAATGTATTGCATGCTAAGATGATGACCAATATTTGTGGGGAGTTGATCCATTCAATGTAAGATTGGAACAATATTATTTTTAATCATGCATTTTTTATAGGAGGGATAATTTCTTGGAGTGGATGGTGTCAACAAATTTGTGGTTTAGTGATAATAGAAGTAATCCATACTTTGACTATGTAGAACGTGTTTGAGAAAATGTCAATGGAGGGCTAATATGAGGGGGGGCTGTTATGCAGTGGAACCTGTATATATTGTGCTATATGCTGATCAACAAAAATGCCACAGTTCTTAATTTCCGATTTAGGATGGCGCATGCTTTACATTCAATGAAACCTCATCATACTTTGGGAATATGGGGATTTTGTAACATGGCTCGGAGGATTCACTATCTTTACACAGACAAATTGATCAAAGCAGGTAATGAATGTTACCTTTACTAGTTTCCATTGTTACAAACTACTCATTAGGTAATCGACGTGGATTGTAACACACTTTGTTTTATTTTATGTGCATTGTAGCTATTGTTCTTGATCCCCGAAGGACACTACAAATATAAGGCAGCTGATAAGTTCACGTGTGATAGTGAAATTGGCATCTTCTAGCCAAGAAGGAAACTATGTCAATGAGACGTTTATTGGACTTACATGCGAACAAAGGAAATTTAGAAAATACGCCGCCCTTGCAAAGTAAATCGTTAGTATATGTAAGTTATCAAACATAGTTTTCTTGTATTTTTGTTATTCGGTTTTGCCTTGTAATGTACTTCCCTTAATCAATTTTATTCATTACATTTCATAGCTCTTTTTGGTTGTTGTAGGAATGAGAGTTGCAAATCTTCCAAAAGTGTCCCCTTAGTATTTCCACCCAATGTCTATCACCTAGCGGATGTGGACACAATTGGTACACATTATTTTGATCCACACGAAATTAAGGAACCAGCGGGTTATGGAAAAAATGCATGATCTTGTGTATGTGAACTACAACACAAGACCGTATCCGGCAAAAATATGTTGAGAGAGGAGAGGGAACTTGATCCTATCTCCATGGTGCTGGATGCCACACTATTTGATCAAACTAACCTGGTAATGGAATGGCTAAATCACCCATTTAGTGAAATCTAGACTAACTTTAAATGAAGATGGACACCCATGTAAATTTATTGTTGTAGAAATAAATTGAGGGCAAGAATGCAAAGAGAAAGCTTGGTCGCCACACCAGAAACAGAAAAAATAAACTTATTGTTTGTTGCAAAACATAGAAATTTGAGAAAGGCAAATAATAATATTGGACTCACCAAAGATGATGACTGGGAGGATAAGTTTGCCAATAATGACGATAATGATGATGATGATGATGATGATGATAGTGTATAGGAGAAAGAGAATGAAGAGATTAATTCAACTGATGGCAGCAATTATATTTATATGAAGAAGAGAGTGGGTTTGAGGAGACGTACTCGCTTGAATAAAATAGAGTGGTACATATCCTCATCTTCATTCTCTTTTTCATTACTAACATCAATGCTATAATTGATTGAAATGATCTCCTCAACTCGTATTTCTCTACATTATCACCATCACCACCATCACTTTTGGCAAAGTTATCCTACTACTCGTCGTCTTCGGTCAACATTTCCTTTTTCTTTCATTTTCTCAAACTTCTATTTTTGCAAGAACATGAAGTGTCTTTGTCTTTCTATTTTGTTTCTTCTTTTGCAACTAGGGTTTCTCTTTTTTTTACGAGGAAGATTTCCCTTTGTAATATCTCAATTTATTCCATCAAAAAGCGGGCATGGGTGAGTGTGACTACCTTTCGTCTAAAATTGTGCTAGATTCAATCATTGAATGATTCAACCTTTTCAATAATTGGTTATCTTCACCAGAAATTGTGACATCCATCATCATGGAAATAGGTTGAAATTGTCACTTTACCCACTCAATATTATTTTGTTGTGTACATGCCCTTAGGTTTTAGTTCACGTACACAAGATCATGCAATTTTTTCATCATTTAATTGGTTACTTAACTTTGTGTGGATCAAAGAGACTCCAATTGCATTTGCAACCTCTAGATGTTAATATTGAGAGACAATATGACCATCACATTGCAAAAGGGAACAAAAATAATAAAAAAATCTCATCTTGATAACTTACATGTGCTAATATTTGATGTTGCAAGGAGAGCATTGTTCCATTAAAATTCCTTTTATTAGCATGGAAGTCAAAGAATTGTGTCAATCCCATCACTAATTTTGATATCACACATTTATCAGCTACATTCAGAAGCATGGCCATCCTTAAATTTATTGCGGCCTTCGGGGACCACAAAATATCTATGAGAGACAGTAAGGCATTAAACATATTACAATCCATGTGAATTAGCTAATGTGTAGTTTAAATTATTGGAAACCAACTCATGATCAATCTCATCGATAATCACCTTCTTAATCTCAAATCACGGGAAATATGGGCAATATAAATTAGGCAACATGACAATGAACAATGTTCATGGTATAAATGTTGGAGATTTCTTGTTACTTGCATTCTGAAATATTATTTTGTACTATTGACAGTCTAGTAAAAGAGCATCTTTCTCATTGTAGTAGACCATAAAACTAGTGATGCTCATGCAAGTAGGACCTGTCCATGAGTCTCCTGTTATTTTTCACACCATAATTACTCCAAATCATCTTCGAGTTACTGGATGTACTCCTCAAGTCCATATGGTTGGTAGCCAGACATTTTCCATCAACATCAGAGCCATTATGGAGAAGCTTCACTATAGCCAGCTCCATGGAAAGCAATAATGCTACTCAAAAGTAATAGAAGTTGACTTTTTGCTAGGAATAACATTAGCATAACATCAATATGCCCAAACATCACTAATTCTTTCTACTTTTGTTTTGTCAAAAGTAGCATCATCCTCTACTAGGAATTATATGAGGTCAGTTCTCTTCCACCAAAACTATATTTTGGCGAAGATACTTCTCAAACTTTCCAGGTCTACCACCACAAGAGGCAAAATCCCCTCCTTGTCCTACATATGGTGCCACCACTCGTCCCCACTCCATGTTAAACATCCAATTCTCTCAATGATCTTGCAATTGTGATATTAGTTTGGATATCGAAGTCGTCATTATCGAGTGTGTCAACATCGATCATTGTGTGTCCATGCATTTCTCATGGATGTTGTTGTTCAATTTTGAGATGGCGCTCCTCATCCTGTCTTTTGTATTACATCTTCTCAATTCACACCTTCCTCAATGCAGCCAACACCTCTTTTGTACTTTGTCACACGGTTTAATTGGTTTTCCCAATTCTGCAAGATGTCCAGTAAACCAGGTTGCAATTCCATCAATGTACTCACATTCACGGTATGGACATTTAGATCCTTGGTGTGTCTACAAATGTCATGATTCCACACATAGTTAATATCACCGAGGAATGTAAGGCATGCATCCCACGACAACATAATTGATTCGTCTAATTGTTTCTACTTATATTGATTTTGCTTTTATTTGTACGAATATAATCATATTACTCGCGTAGTCCCTATTGTCCTTACGCACTAATTAACTACCAAAACTCTCAAATAGTATGGAATAATTAAGTAGAATGCATCTGCAACCAGCACCTTGATACAAACAACGAAACATAAGCAATAAAAACATGTAGGCTTCATCTCTGCACTCTACACAAAAGTAAGCCATGGAACCAAAACAGATAAAATGAAATATATGCAAGATATTATGCATTGTTTTAATTTTTCAGAATTGGTGATAATTAACTAGAAACCGTGGAATAAATTATCTTATTGGATGATATGCTACATCTGAAAATAATTAACTACCCGATCATCTAAGAGGAAATGTGGTAAATTTGGCGCTTACCTACTTTGTGAGGTGAACATTGTGTAGCAGGCATTGCCGCTGCGGCGGCGATAGCTAGTGTCACTCCATATGACGATCCACCATCCAAGGCAAGGGTGATGTTGCTAGCATTGCCACTACCCCCGACAAGGTATCTTGTAGTACGAGCCATATGCGGAACCATGAGGGAGATCCCTTAGAGCCATGGGAAAGGAAAAGGCGCTGCCAGCCAGAGCACATAGGAATGGAGGATGAGGAAGATGGAGAGAGAAGCGGCTAGGGTAAAGGAGACCTAGGATTGGGCCGTGTGAACTATTTGGGCCTTTTGGGTTGGGCCTATGATTAGGAGAATAACAAAATTATTTAAGCAAGACACAAACATTTAGGCACCCTAAAAAAGCTAAAACAAGTCACAAACATTTGTTTTCCATGTTTGAGGGTGCCTGAAATTCCGCCCCAACCCCTACCCACTCAACTTTTCCTTGGTGAAAAGAATTGTTATTTCGACTTGAACCAGGCATTGCTGGTACTCTTTCAAGTTATGCTAGGTTAAAATATATATCAGACTAGAATTTTATTTCAAACCAGCTTTGAGAGCCGATCTTTCCCCTCTTGACGTACTTCTTGTACAACACATGTATGTTTGATGTGGTAGTGATTTGCTAGCAAATCTTTGTCATACCCATGCTCGTTGGCATAGTCACGCAATACATCGCCAGCTTCACATCCTCCATGATGCAGTTTGTTTTGCACTATTCAACGTGTTTACTTTTATTGCCACGAGAACATTTTTGCACGATGGCGGTGTCATTGGTGGCAGTGGCAGAGGAGGTCACTGGGAGCCTATCAATCTGACATGTGGGGCCAACTATGACATGAACCTCCTCTTAATTTTCTTCAAATAATCAGGACTTCATCTGATGACACAAACACAGTAATCCGTTCAACCATTTGTCAGTTTGTGACGAATTCCCAATCCCTCCCAACATTGGCAGTTTTGTTGCATGCACTCTACACCTCGGGCCTTACAGTTCATAATATACAACTCGGAGTAATAAATAAATGACCAAGTAATACTATGCGAATTCAGTAATTTGTAATTCAGGTAGGCATGAGAGTGTGATCCTACACTAAAACCTGCATTTTCGGAATAAAGTTTGTATCCTTCAAGATATATTTGTACTAAACTTTTACAAGAAAAGTAAATATTTTCCCAAGAAGTTTGAGTTAACAAATGGTTTTTAAAGAGAAAAGTATACTTTTCGTCCCTCAACTCTTGGTGAATTCTAGATTTGGTCCCTCAACTCCGAAACCGGATAACTTGCACCCCCAACTACCAAAACCAGACAAGGTTCGTCCCTGGTCTCGATTTTGACCGATTTTGGTGCTGACTCACCCCGGTTTTGACCGGTGCTGACTCAAATTCACGTAATTTTTTCATATCCGTGAACTTTTTGAAATTCACATACTCTTTTCAAATCCACATAGTTATTTCAAGGTTACGGAATTTTTTCAAAGTTAAACACGTGAACTACTTTGAAATTTGTGTACTTTTCAATATCCATGATTTTTTCTATATTTGCATACTTTTTTCAAATCAGCGTATTTTTTCCAAGTTCATGTAATTTTAACAAATCCAAGTATTTTTTTTCAAATCCATGAAGTCTTTTTGAAATTCGCGTACTTGTTTCAAGTCCGCATACTTTTTAAAGTTTGTATACTTTTTTTCAAATCCGTATTCCTTTTCCAATCGATGAACTTTGTTTGAAATTCACGTACTTGTTTCAAGTTGACATAATTTTCCATGTTTTTCTTTATTTGCGTACAAGAAATCCAAATCTGCGTACTTTTTCAAGTTCGCATAAAATTTTCAAATTCATGAACTCTTTCCAAAAAATGTACGCGGATATGAAAAAGTACGTTGTTTTAAAAAAATTCATGAATTTGAAAAAACTACATGAATTTTAAATAACTATGCGGATTTGAAAAAAGTACGTGAACTTGGAAAAAGTACGCGGATTTGAAAAAAGTACACAAACTTTTAAAAAGTTCACATATTTGAAAAACGTTCCCGAATTTGAAAACATTAAGCGGACCTGGAAAAGGTACGTGAATTTGAGTCGGCACGGTCAAAGCCGGGGTAGGACAGCACCAAAACCGGTCAAAACAGTGACTAGGGATGAATCGTGTCCGGTTTCAGTAGTTACGGGTGCAAGTTGTCCGGTTTTGGAGTTGAAGGACTAAATCTAAACTCCGCCAAAAATTAAGAGACGAAAAGTATACTTTTCTCTTTTTTAAATACACTAAAAGAAAAACTTAGGATTTTTTTTACAATGGAATTCAGTCATACAAATCAAACAGCCCATATAGAAGGAGAATCTTAGAATCTGAATCTCTTAAAAGTTAAAACTTCTATAAAAGGCTCTTGAGTCAAAGATGCTTAAATACGCACACTTCAGAACTGTCTAAAACCCAGCACAGAACGGATAACTAGCATTCCAAACGCAAAGGCTCCTTGGAAGTGCTCAAAAGACCTAAAAGAGCATAGCCACAGCTGAAATTGCTTTTCTCTTTGTTACAGTTGGGCTTTGGTTATGGTGCATTGACTCCAACCAGATTATTCGAGCATGTTGCACCCATCCAGAGCTAAAGACATGAATGAGCTCGAGAGAGGCCGGCTTTTGCAGAGCTCAGCTGCGGTGTCTCTTTCTCTGTCCTTTGTGACGTATTATCAGGATGCGGGAAGAAACGGGATATGGCTAACCACCCCCGGATTAGGCCAAGGAGACACCAATTATGGGCTGCTACTAAGTGGGCGGTTAGTTAACTGATACCGATGTGCTTGTGCGCTTCATCACGATCCCCATGAAAGCGAAAGCAAAGGTAGGCACGCAGCGTTAACGTAGCTGTCCATGTCTCTTTAACCCAAAGCAAAGCTGTTGGCAATGGCATGGGAGCTGCCGCCAGGGTCTCCCGTTTAGGCAGCAGAGATTAGTAATTAAGCATAGTGCAAGCATACTCCTACTAGGAGTATTCAGCAGCACCTAGGTCTGCTCGTTTGGCGAGTCGTGCAGGTCCCCTTTCTGTCTAAGAAGAGTGGTAGTACGAAATTAGCAACGATGATCTAGCGTAGTGGAGTAAGATATTTTCATGAAGATCATGAGTCAACCAAGAGTGTTAACAAACGAGCATTAGTAGCACTGAATATTCATTTGTTTAGATAATAAGCACTGAACATTGATATCTGTGGAGAATGTATGATGGATGATTACGGATTACTTGCAGTACAGGGGTGTACATGCATGTATGTTCATGAGTTGTTGTGCCTTGTATCTGAAGTTCTGCACCGAGAAACAACGCCTAGCTAGGTAGATTTCTTGCCATCCGTGCACAATCTGAGACGGAATACAATAAGCCGCCGTGCACAATCTAGTCAGCGACCAGTAGATGCATGTATCGATGCAGATGAAAATTAGCAGGAGCTGCCCATCCTTATCCATAAGCTCAAAAGCCTAACTGAATAGTACCATCTGTAAGAAAGTAACACGCATTTGAAGAAACGATGTCTTGGTAAACGGTTGTTCAAGTTACTTAGAGCAAGTACAATAAGGTGACATAAATAGACTATAAGAAATATAATATTATATCTTTACTTAGTTGGGGGAGAGAGAAAAAAAAGGGCCCCTGGTTAGTACTAGCCAGCTACAACACGAGACCTAAGACACTTTGTGAGGATGTAAAGTGGGCTCATTATTAATAAAGTAGTACACATTTAAAACTTAATATTGTACATGCCGGCTATGAGCTTGGCTCTAGATGACATGGCAACTCCTTATAGTCGACCGTTGGCTGTATTATTAACCATGCTCTTAACGAGGAATGTGGCGAAAACCAGTTTCCTAGGCAAGTCCCAAGCCAAAGGGATTCCTACATTTAGAGGGATCTTATGCGGGTCAACGAGACATCTCCAGTTTGGCTTGTTTAAAGATTGTTTTTTTCTTTTGAGAAACACCGAGTAGAACGTAGATGCACAAACTCACACAACGTTTACTGAAGACTGGGTTGGAGTTGCAGAGCTTTAAGATTGATAAATTCACCACGGACGCCTCGGTATCAACGGGAATGTGGCCTCTCCGCAAGAATAAATAACATTAATTAGACACCAAAGTGTCCAACCTCTCGAAATAGGCTTTCGCCACGCTTTATAAATAAAGCAAAGATCCATACATACAGCATCCAAACCCACAACAAGAACGTCGGCTGGGGCAATAGCGCAATCATGCCCAATAAACATAAGAGAAATAAGAAGAAGAAAAACACCTAGTGTCTGCCGACGAGCGGCTCTACGATGACGATAGACAACGCGCCATAGCCAGGAGCGCATCCAGCATGAGGCCACGACGATCGCGGTCGCGCTACCTAGAAAGCAGGTGCCAGTGCTGCAGAAAAGCAAGGAATTTGAAGATGGAGTAAGACGCCTGCCTTGGAAACACCCGCTCAATCACCATTTTATTACGCGTCGTCCAAAGAGTCCACGACATTGCCGCAAAGAGATAAGCCAGAATAAGCGGCGATGTCTCCCAGGTTGGGTAGAGCCCTTGTCTGGAGGAACTCCGCGAGATCTAGGGCCTCCTAGTCGGACCCTAGTGCTTCACAGACGAACGTTCATAGGATCCGAGCCGCCCTACATGAGAATAGGACTAAGTTGGATTTGATCCCCGTTAGAACTAAGTTGAAAACGGTGAAAAATCCTGTTTCTCCGAGGACAAAATAGCTAGGGAAGAGGATGCAAAGTGCGATGTACTTGATTCGCAAAAAAAAAGTGCGAAATATAACCGTGGCCTCTGTTCTAGGTTCCGTGTCATACAATGTTGATTTCGGTCGAACATTCATCAAACGACATTTGATTGATCAGCATGGGATAGTGTTCGAGTTGGCGGATATTGAACTCACTCCGGAGTAAGGCATATCTTTTTTTAGACAAAGAGCAAGACATATCTAGATAGGATTTACATGTAAAAATGTTTTTTCTTGTATATTCTCTGTATTCAGCCTTGTTTGATTCACACTTTTCCTTCTGCTCTAAGGGATTATAGAGGCTCAAATTATCCCTCAATATATTGATAATGCTACGCCTCTATGTCAATGGGTTATCTTCACTAAACATAACTTTTTTTGCGGGGTTCACTAATGATAACTTAACTGAACGAGATTGATATTGGGATACGAGATGCAGTTTTTGCTTTGAGTTGACACTATTCAACGTCTATTTTTTTCTATGACACGTGTTGCTTGACGTGCTATATATTATGCGTTTAATATTATTCTTTCACCTAGTATGCGTATTTTTTTGGAACATTTCGTTTTCTTTTTTTCCTTTTTATCTGATTTTCCTTTTTCTGTTTTGCATTCACATTTTTTTGCAGTATCATAACATATATTTAAACATGTATGAACATCATTAAAATATATGAACTTAAAAAGACATGAATTTTGATGACACATTTTTTAAAAGATCCTTTTTTAAATAGGTAATGAACATTTTATTTCATTCTTGTGAATAAATACTCACACATGTATGAACATTTCATTTCAACATTTGGAACTTTACAAAATACAAAATGCAATATTTTACTAAGAATATTTTCAAATATGTGATGAATTTCATATGTATAATTTTTTTTATTTTTTAAATGTAATTGTTTCCATCTGGCAAACTCATTTTTGGACAGTATTATCTAAGTGCCTTAAGAAAATATAGCTTTCTATTTTTACAAAAAATACAATTTTCTCTTACTTAATACTTTTTTACAAAGAAAATTGTATATTTTTTGCGGAAACTTTTTTTTAGAAGATTTTGCGGAAACTCCAATGTATTCTCGACAAAATAAAAAGAAGATGTTTAAAAATCAAATGCGCTGGTCCAGTGGCGTGTGTGTGGGGGTGATGGGATCTCCTATTTAATGCCCGTAGCGTCTAAATGTCACCATAAGCTTGGCGTGCTAGTTCTGGGTTGCATTTTGAAGGCCTGCTAGCTTCTTCGGTTGCTGGTCTCCTCTCGTTCATTGATTGACATCTCTTTTTTTCTGTTGCTCGATGCTGAAAAGAAAACCACCATCTCGCAAGCGGAAAAACTAGTTATCGTTTTCAAAAATTGAACATTTTTTGGGAAATCAAAAATTATTTGTGGATTTTCAAATTCAAAAAAAACATGAGGTTGAAAATTGTTCATAATTTTTTTAATGCTAAATTCAGAAAATATAGTAAATTTTAAAAAGGTTCACAAATTTGGAAAAATGTCAACAAAGTATTCAAAATGTTTATGGGTTTGAAAAAATAGTTTGCAAATGTAGAAAAAGCTCATGGATTTGAAAAAAATATTTATGAATTTTGAAAATTGTTCACGGATTAGAAAAGAATATTAAAAAAATAAAGTATTCATAAATGTTAACAAAATTGGAAATATTCACAAAGTTTAAGAATGTCCATGAATTAAAAAAGACTGAAACAAAAAATATTAATAGGGAAAAACCTGAACATAACCAAAGAAAGCTGCAGCAGAATAAAACCCAAAAATGAAAAGAAAAAATCTAAACCTTCCTAAAACCCCTTGGAAGCTTCTGTAAATAGGAGACGCAAACTGTGTACTGTGCGTACATCTCCATATCCCGAACAAAGGAAGCGTGGGGTGTGTATTTTCTACGAGAAACACTATATTTGATCTTATATAAGCGTGAAATAAAAAAATGTCGCCCTTGTTTTTCTCCCCTAACCCGAGGTGGCTTGGGCAAACTCCCGTACAGGCTTCAACAGCGAGCCCGTGGATTCGCCTCCTCTCTGCCTGCCGCCCCGGCGGCCGGTGGCGGGGGCGGGGGGAGGGGGATACGGGTGCCTTCGCTCCGGTTAGTAGTTTAGGTTAGTGTTTTTAGTCCTTGCGAGTGTGGTACTCGGACGGATGGCGATGCTACTTCTTCGAGTTTGTCTCCTGGGCTGTGATCCTCCTCGAGTTTGTCCATCTGGACATAGTCGACGGAGCTCTGGTGTAGATTATTGTCGTCTCCTTGGGGCGGTGAGGTTAGGTTTCTCGTCATGTGGTGAGATTTGACGTCAGGTCCTTTAGATCTATGCAAGGGTTCAACAGCGATAACTGCGGCTCCAAGACGCTGGTCCTTAGGGGCAAGTGTAGGAAGATTTTTCGGCAGTCATCGATAAGGTCAAGCCTGCTCCAAAGAGACCTATTTGTGTCCGCTTTTCGTCCGTTTGGATCGATCAGCTTTTTGATCTGGGCATGCTGGTGCAACCAACGGGAGGCAAACCCACTTTTACCTACGTGACAGAAAAAAAATTAATAAAACATAATTATACATAAATGGCCGGTCAAAGCGCGCGTCCGTTTGGATCTGCGCGTTGAAGTTGCTCTAAGACATATTGAGCATCAAATAGGTCTCTTTGGAGAACCACGCGGAAAGTATTTCAAGTGTCACAGAGCCCATGGCGTTGGATGTGGGTCAATGGCTCTGGCCAGACCCACCCAATAGAAATCGATTGATGGATTGGGCTGGATGTGCTTGACAAACCATACTTTAGAGCAACTCCAACGGGCCGACCGAAACGAACATTGATTTTGTCCCCATTTTGTCCGTTTGGTCGCCCGTCCGGACGTCCGTATCCGCTTTTTCAATTGCGTCGGCCTGTGCGTCCAACCGGGGCCAGACCCATTTTTAACATGTCTACCCTGACATTTCCTCAAACATGTAGCAGGCAGCGCAGTGCACGGGGAGGCGAGGTGAGAGCTGTAGCAACACCGGCCTGGCGCGGGTGCGAGGCGAGGCCGGTGGGGAAGGAACGGCAAGCACGGCGGGGGCGCGGCCATCCCGGGCGAGGCGAGGCCAGGCGCGGCGGGGCGCAGCAGGGCGCTGCCCGGCTGGGCGAGACGAGGCGTGGCCGGGCATGGCGGGCTCGGCGGGGCCTGACGCGATGGGGCGAAGCAGGGCACTACCGGGCCAGGCGAGGCATGGCGAGTCCGGGCGCGACGGGGCCGGACGCGGTGGGGCGCAGCAGGGCGCGGCCGGGGTACGCGCTAGCTAGCTGCGTGCCGTTGTGTATGTGCTAGCTAGCTACTAGCTGCTATCCACGCCGCGCACAGCCGCATATATGTGCTAGCTAGCCAGCCGGTGGCCGCGTGGTGGCCGCTGTGCTCGCCGCACTTCCCCTGACCTTGGACTACACCAGCAGTGCTAGAGCGGCCTGGAGCAGCACCAGCTCGGCCTCGACGGCACCAGCGAGCAGGCCGAAGTGCCTAGCTGCTGCTGCACCCCCAGCGGCGGCGGAGGCGCTCGCGCGCTGCCCCGCCACCCACGACTTGGCCGCCGCCGCCGACCAGCAGCTGCACGGCGGAAGGGTAGCGCGCGACCACCCCCAACCGCTACAACGCTCTGTCGGCCTAGCTGCTCCAGCGTGCGGTGGTGCAGGGCTCCGGCGAGGCGGCTGGGTGGCGCGGTGGCGCACGGCTCCGGCGAGGCGGCGCGGTGGGCGCGGTGGTGCACAACTCCGGCGAGGCGGCGTGGTCGTGCACGTCTCGGGCGTGCGGCGGTGCCGCGATTGTCATTAGGCAGAGCGGCTCGATGGGTGGGCGAGCGGTGGGCCAGTGTGAGACATACAGAAAGGATGGGTGGGTGAATGCCAGGTGGGCCACGGAGCACGGGGCAGTGGACAGAGGCGGACGAAGAGGACGCAGAAAACGCCCGCTTTGTGTCCGCTTCGGACCCAAATCAGACCCAAATTTAAGCCGGAAATGGGTCCGCGCGGACACAAAGCGAACGCAAAATAGAAATGAGTCTCTGTGTTGGGCCGTCGTTTTTGTCCGCGCAGACCCAAACGGACCTGGGCGGACGAAATGGGCCGCCCCATTGGAGTTGCTCTTAGGCCTTAGCCTTCATTCATCTCCACCCATTCACTGCATAGGTGACACTTGCTGGTCATTTTTTTTGACTTTTTGTTTCCTCTTTCCGTTTTATATTGTTTTTTAATTTAATATTACGCCTTTAACATTTTTTATCATTACAATAACATATATTAGAACGTATAAAAAATCATTAAAATATATGACCTTTGAAAAACATGAATTTTACTAATTCATATTTTATAAAAATCATTTTTTAAATATGCATGAACGTTTTATTTCATACGTATGAATATATAATCATACATTATGGACAATTTATCTAAACTTTTGAACTTTATAAAATCTAAAAATATAACTTTTACAAAATAATATTTTCAAATATCTGATGAAGATCTTAATTTAGTATGTACATATGTTTTTCTTTTTTCTCAATACAATTTTCCCTATGTTAAACTCATTTTTTGATACTATTATTTAAATCCCTTATTGTTTTCTTTTTTTTTCTGATATATAGAATTTTTCACTTATTTGAACCTTTTTTGCAAACAAAAAAATCATTATATACTAACTACCTATGAAAATATTCTCATGCCCTGTAGGTGAGATACCATGGCAATCTCCAACAACACGGCCGGCGATGAGGCTGGGTTTTGCCTATGAATCTCCTTTGTTTCCAAGTCAAAGTTGATGAGCGGACCTCCATCACCAACGTCGATGATTGGTAGCTCATCATCTTGAAGCCACATGTCAGGATGGTGTATTCGAAGAAGGACAGGACCGTTTTTCTCTCCGGAGGGATGGCAGGATCCGGTGACCGCAACTTTTCCTCCATGTCGATTACAATTTCGAGCGCCCAATCACCATCTATGAATTGTAACCACACTGATATCTTGAACCCGTCAGCGGTGAGCAATCGCAACATCCCGTCTGCCGACGTCCCTAGGTGCCGCTGGCTTGCTTTAGGGCATATACAATGGTTGATAAGACAGTCTTATCTTAAGTTTTGCATGTAATTTAGAGATGACAAAAAAGTATGTCTACAATGGGTTATATTTTAGCCTTATCTTCAATAACTTGTCATTCCTTAAAATATGATGAGACAAATTATGCTAAGAGATCATCTCTTGTCTTCTCTTAAATAAGAGAAGACAGGCCTTTTCTTATGAGTTCTCTCTCCTCCACCTCATCATTTATCCTATGTGGCACTCCTAAGATAGCACCATTGTACATGTCCTATTGATATGTGGGAGCATTACGGTGCCCACCTTTTCCGTGTGGACGTTATAGGTGAGGATTATTTCGTTGTTGTAGGTGAACATGGGGAAGTGGATGACGCCAACTTGGAGGACGATGGAATCCCGGTTGTACCGAAGACCCTCTGATGGGAGGCCGATGTGGGTATATTTCGTGACAGGTCCCCAGCTTGCGCCACCGACTTCGGATGATCTGGCCATCTGGACACTTATACTACATTCATTGTTGGCATAGTGGTGGTCCACCTTGGCTACCAATAGACGGAAGAGGCAGCCAATGCCGTCAGTGCCGGTGAGTAGAACGCACGCGTGCCAACATATGGAGATGTTCCGCGGATCAACAAAGAAGATTCGGTGACCGGTAATGAGGTTATACACGCACAGGTTGGAGCAGTTCATATACTTCATGTGTCTATAGATATTGCGTCGGCGTAGAAGGACGAGGCGGCCACGCGACGTCACGGGGCGGTATCCAGCAAGGAGGTCAGCCACGTTGCGTGCCACGAAAGGAGATAGATGGTCCTCGAAGAAGGCCGCGGCGGCAGGCGTGGCTGGGCTGGCCAGGGAGAGGGGAGGCAGCGAGGCCTCCAAGTCCACGTCGGTGCGAAGGTAGGCGTGGATGCGAGGAGGCACGATGCCACCTTGTTGACTGACGCGGCGTATAAACGGTAGGCTGAGGATCTCGCGCCGGAGGTCTTTGTTAGTGGCGGCGCAATGGACAAGAGTGGAGAGGTTGGAGCGTGCCACGATCTCGAGCATGAGGTCCGCTGGAAGCGTGCATGCTATCCGCGTGCACGTGTTTCTTGGTCGACGTTGTCGTAGTGCCATGACAACCACGTTTGTGTTTGAGTTTGAGGCTACTATATGTAATGGACGATCGATCGTCTCCTCCAAGGCTGAGGGTTTTTTGATCGGATGCCTCGTTAATTAAGTTGCGTGAGCAAAGGGAATTCGACTGGACAACGGAGTAGGCCACGGGAAAAAACAAGGCGTGCACTCTTTATAGCACTCTTTTTTCTTTTTTTTTCTTTTTTTTTGCGGGTGAATAGCACTCTTTTTTCTTGCAGGACATACCGGTCACTTGTTTTTTCAGTGGACCGGTCGCTTGTTTCTGATTCTGGTGACGTCATCAAAGTAAGTTAGACGCCACTTGGAATCACCTCCTGTTGAGGTGATACCTTTGATCGTAAACGACACAACCCTTGTGAAGATTGAATAAAGTATGATGATGTTTACCAAAAAATAAAAGTTAGACGGCCAATTTCACCGAGGAAAAAAGAGAGATTACAGCTTAATGCAAGGATCACACCTTAATATCTTATAGCATGCCCAGCCAAAAAAAGAGTTCCCGTTTAATACAAACATATTTATTCTAGCACCATCAATGACTAACAACTCACCGGCTCGGTTGATGCCTGCCTTTAATTTTGTATGTTCGTAACGCAATGGTACTTTTACTAGCAAAAATATGCCCATGCGTTGTAACGGGAGAAAAAAATATCTTTAGCGCAATAAATATGGATCCAGACCCTTTAATAGGTTGACTCATCTATCTATGAGAATTGAACTTACAAATCTGTAGCCCTCGGATCAGGTGTGCTTGTCAACGATGATGATGGCCTTTGCGGTGTCACCAAACTGCTCGAAGTAGTGCATGAGGTTTTCTCATATGAGATGATCTCTTTCTTTTTTTCCTCTTCTCACACACAGTTTTGATCTCTTTCTTTTTCCTCTTCTCTATATCATACACATATCCTTTTTCCTCTCATCGACCATAGTTTCATAGTGGGTTGCACGTGAACGCGCTTCTACTTCCTTTTTCCTCTTCTCTCTCTTATAGGAGAACGAAGTTAATTTTTCCCTCTTAATATTTGTGCTTAAACGGAACCTATTATATCCTCTCACTATAAATTCTTACGAGGCTTACTGATTTTTGATCGTAGATGTATATAATTGATGCAAAAGGGTGCAAAACAGCAAGGTGGGACTAATAGACAAATGAAACATATATTTTGCACAAAATCATGTGCTAGCTAAGTTGGATGTTGCCTTCCAAACTGGATGTTAGGTCGGGAGATCGATCCCACACGTCAGTGTTTATTTTTTCCCTCCTCTCCCGAGTAGGCATGGGTCGCCACTGTAGTTGGCCTGCGTTGGATTGTGGGTTAATTCTTCAAAACAACAAGGGGGTTTCTGCAAAAATGCATGATGTAATAAGAATATCACCTTCCTTTATTATTAGGTATAGACTTTTGAGTGATTCCGTCCGGGGGGGGGGGGGGGGGGGGGGGGGGGGGGGGCACCTGACTCCTACAGTTTTGTAGATTGCGATGGAAGTGCGCCTCACATGTTACGACCCTCTCGTTTAGGGTTCTTTGTCCTCTCGGGGCGATCTCGCCGCCGTTGAGTTTTCTCTCCCCTGCCGCCGGAGATCCTTCGCAGGAGTTGGCTCGTTTTGATCTTGGGGCGATCCTTGGATCGCTACCTAGTCTTGGCTAACTCGTCAAGGGTAGACGGCGGACTTAGGGTTCCTCAAAATACCCGGTGATCTGTTCTTCGGGTTAGGGAAAAGATGGCTGACAGAGAGGCGTCGGGACTGGCAGGGGCGAGCTTGGTGTTGGTTGGATCCTACTGGTTGCTGATCGCTCGAGTGAACAACCATGAGATCTACGGGGACTCGTGGTATTATGACTACCTGCCCACAACATGGGACACAAGGCATAAAATTCAGTTTCTTCAGTTCATGAAATCTGCATGCTTTGGCCGCTGGCACCATGGAGGTCGTGGCCTGTACGGAGCATATACAAGTGCGGTTACTAAGATTAACACTTCTGGCCGGAACTTAACACTGTTGGAGGATTTTGTACTTCCCAGTTCGTTGGGTGGGAAAGATCACCACGCATTTGGGGAAGGGTCAACTCGTAGGAGGAAAAGACCACCTGATCAGGGTGTATACATCTCCAACTTGGAACCAACCCTGACATCTGTTGCTTATGGGGTTGTGGCAGGCAGAATTCAGGCAAAGTCTGCTTCTTGGAATGACGATGTTAACATGTTATCGGCGTCCTCCGATCTGGAGGATCGCCGGGAGCAATGAAACTTCTGAGCTGGAACTGTCGGGGCCTTCTCGGCGCCCCGGCAGTTCGGTCGCTTCTGGATTTCCAGAGGCGTTATAACCCAGATGCGTTTTTTCTGTCCGAGACGCACCTGGACGAAGCTAGGGCAGAAGATTTGAGGAGAAAGCTAAAGATGGATCACAAATTGGTGGCACCATATTTGGATGGACGAAAAGGTGGGCTCCTGTTAGCTTGGAAGAAGGAGGTTAGGATCTACTCCCGAGCTACCACCTTGGAATTCATTGATGTGTCGGTTGAGGAATCGGATGGGCAAATGTGGAGGATGACCGGGATATATGGCGAGCCCAGCTGGGAACATAAGGATCGGACCTACCGAAATTTGCGTGATCTTCATGCCCAGTCGGTACTACCTTGGATCGTCATAGGAGATTTCAATGAAATTCTTTATTCGTCGGAAAAGTATGGAGGGGCTCCCCGAAACCACTCGCGCCTCAAGGCGTTTCAGGATGCACTGTCAGACTGCTCGCTTGAGGATGTTGGATATGAAGGGGATATATTCACTTGGTTTCGTGGCGGATTACGGGAAAGACTCGACAGGGCGGTGGCCAATGCTACATGGTCGCAAGCCCACCCCTACGCCGGACTATGTAATTTAGAGATGGGGAAGTCTGACCACAGGCCCATATTGCTAGACACTGAACATCTTGCTGGTGTGGCAGAAACTCGGTCGAGGCGTGAGATGAAGTTTGAAGCAAGGTGGCTTGCTGAAGAATCTGTGGAGGAAATTGTCAAGACTGCTTGGCAAAAAGTTGTACAACTCGGCCTTTGTCCTACTGCGAGGGACAAGCTGAACTCAGTGCACCGGGACCTGCATGTTTGGGACCGCCGTGTCTTGAAGGCACCTCAGGCGAGGCTCCGAAAGGCGCAGAACGAACTTGAGGCATTGATGCGAGAACCATATACCACTGAATCCAAAATGAAACAGAAGGAGCTGTCAGTTCTTATTGAACATTTACTTGAGCAAGATGAGATATATTGGGCTCAGAGGGGGCGAGTTAATTGGCTTCGACGTGGAGATAGGAATTCATCTTATTTCCAACAGTTTGCTTCGGCCAGGAGGCATCGAAATTTGATAAAGAAATTAAAAAATGACAGTCAACTATGGGTAGAAGGTAACGATAATCTCAAGCCCCATGTTACCGACTATTTTTGGAACCTTTTTACTTCTGGTTCGGGAGAGATAGATGAAGGACTGATATCTTCTGTTAAAACTCTTGTTACTCCTGAGATGAATTAATTTCTTAATTCACCGTATACGCGTGATGATGTACGGAAGGCTCTCTTCCAGATAGGGGATATGAAAGCCCCGGGGCCAGATGGTTTGCATGCAGTTTTTTTCAAGCGTTTTTGGCATATCCTGGGAGATGAATTAACTGATGAAGTTCTTGAAGCTATTAGGCAGAGGAAAATACCCACTGGTTGGAACTCTACAAACATAGTGTTGATTCCGAAAGTCGACAGCCCGGAGGTCATTACACAGTACAGACCAATTAGCCCACTAGTAGAAAAAGGCCCATTTGTCCCAGTTCATAAGGCCCATTTGTCCCGGTTTGGGAACCGGGACTAAAGCCCAACACCTTTAGTCCCGGTTCTTATACGAACCGAGACAGATGAGGCTCCACGTGGCCGCTGCGGCGAGCCCAAAGAGGAGGGCCTTTAGTCCCGGTTGGTAACACCAACCGAGACCAAAGATCATCCACGTGTCAGCAGCTCAGGAGCTGGGGTTTTTGTTTTTTTTTTGAAAGGGGGGGGGGTTTGGGGGTTTTGTAGGGTTAATTTAGGGGTTTCATATATTGTGTTAGCTAGCTAATAGCTAGAGAGAAGTGTCCTCTCTTATCTCCGTGCTTGGTCGACGCTACGTACTATACGTATAGAGAGGACTCGACACGCTAGCTAGTAAGCAAATGAAAGAAACCATTAAGTACACAAGATCGTCATGAACATATACAGAGAGAAGTGATCGACCTCCTCCTTCTCCGAGAGATTGGTTGAACAACAAGTTTTCGTATATCTATCCGACGCTACTAGCTACATATATACAATATAAGATCTCTTACAATCCCTAACATTTGATGTCAAGTTCCACATGGTATTCTCCGGCTGGATTGATGACGTGGTCAAGAAAGAATCCCGCCAATTCCTCTTGAATTGCTTTTATGCGATCTTGTGGTAGGAGTTCATCCCGCATCTGCCAAATCTAATTTGAAGAAGGGGGTCAATACATATATATGAATGAAACTCAACACAAATGATGGTAATAAAATAAAATTGTGAATATTATTGCTTACGCACTTCATATTGTTTTTCAGAGTAGCCCCGCTTAGAGGTCGTCGCGTTGTAGATGTACTCGCAAATGTAGTATCCACAAAAATTATTCCCGCCTTCCTGCCACAACCACTTTACGAGAAATAAAGGTCAATCAAACTGATAATCAAGCATTATAAATGGTATTGATGAAACTAGCTAGAATCAATGGGAGATGCGCGGAACTAGCTAGTAGTACTTACTTTCGGGTGTGTAAATCGCAGCTCCCCCGGCAGTCCCATAGCTTCTATGGTGAACACTTTCCAAACCCTGCGAGACAAAGAATATAATTACTTGATATTAGGAAATGACCAAAGTTGCCGATATGGTGCGATAATGATCGATTGAACTTACTTTTGGAGCATTTCAGTCATGGCCGCATACTCCTTGGGATCTTTTCGTCTTGAGTCTAAGACGGTTACTAGTCCCTGCTCAAGCTTAATCTCTAGGAGAATAAAGTGGAAGCTGCGCACGCATGCATAACTCATCAATTAGATTACTATAACCTCGAGTAATAAGGGAAACCGAATATGCAGAAGACAGTAACACTCACTTGAAGTTGTAAGGAAAGAGTATTTTATCTTTGTTTTGATTTTTGAGCAACGATTGTAGCAAGTTGGCCTCGGTTTCTTTCGCATGATATGTAACCGTCCATTCATCTATGAGATTTGTGTTAATGAACCCAATATAATAGATTTGTGCATTTCTGCATTCGACGATCTTCAATCTGCATAATATAGTGAGGATAATTATATATACATGCAATGAAAGAGCTGAGCTATATATAGAGACTTAATTACAGAAGTATAGTACTTACAGACAGTAGCAAGTGATGATTATTTTATCGAGGTCCTTTTGATTGAAAAACTGGAAGAACTCCTCAAATGGAACAGACAACAGATCAATTCCAATGAGGTCGTGCTCCTCTTTAACTCTCAGCATCAAAATATCCTTCCCAGACTTGCAGGTGTCCATGTACCACTTATGGAATCTTCGCATCATCATTGTTAGAGGAGGATCACCAGGTCTGATGAGAGGCTTCCCGTACTGGTATTTGTGTTCGTCCACCTCCATTTTATCAAAATGTGCATCGTCGGGCAGGTAATCACCAGGATTGGTACCGGGCAGCATCCCCGGCAGATTTGCGACGATATCGCTAGACACCTTGAGCGTGGGGCACGATTGGTTTGCCTGTTCGCCGAGCTGGGGAATTTTGTTCCCTCTTCTTCGTTCTTGTAACCTTTTGTCACTTGAAATAGTTCCCGACCGGCGCGCTCCTTCCACTGCCTTTTTCAGAGCGCGGACATGGTTGTCATCCAGTGGAGGCGGTGGTGGTCACTTCAGGTTCTTCAAAGTGCGCTTCAATTTCACCGGATCCATCTTCTCCTCCGGAGGTGGATTTTTCTTTGCAAAAAAGTCCTTCACTTGGGCTTGACAGATCTCCGCGTTTTCCTCCTTGGTCATCTCGTATGGTAACTTCTCTAGAGGCTTGATAGATGGACCGAATTTGTATTGCCTCCCGCCTCTGGCTGTACTGCTAGACGCCGGAGCAGCCGGAGCGGCTGCGGCTGTCTTCCTTCATTGCTTACGAGGCGGAGAAGGAGGCGGAGTGCTACGATGCGCTGGAGCAGCCGGAGCGGCGGCGGCTGTCTTCCGCTGTTGTTGACGAGGCAGAGAAGGAGGCAGGCTGCTCGGATGCACCGGCGCAGGCGGAGAAGGAGGCGGAGTGCCGCCACGCGCCGGAGCAGCTAGAGAAAGAGGCGGAGTGCCGCCACGCGCCGGAGCAGCCGGAGAAGGAGGCGGAGTGCCCTGATCACTCGCTAGAGGAGGAGGCGGAGGAGGAGGCGGAGTGCCCTGACTCGCCGGAGGAGGAGGCGGAGGCGTCCAGTTCGGAAGGTTGATGAGCTCCTTCCGCCATAGACATGGAGTCTTCAGAGAAAGACCCAGCTGAGTCTCCCCTTCACTAGTAGGGTGGTCAAGCTCGAGCTCCTCAAATCCCTCCGTTATTTCATCGACCATCACAACAGCATAGCCTTCTGGAATCGGAAGACAGTGAAAAGTTGCGCCGGGTTGAGGAGGTGCAACAGAGCCGACAGCCGCCTTGACTTTGAGGTGCTGCCATTGCGCCATAAGGTGGCAATCTTGAGCCTCCGTGATAGCATCCACGGGGTAGCTGGGAGCTGTGAAGTGAGGCTGCTAAAGGAGCTCGGTGGAAGCCACGCTGCTTCTCCGCTGAGATGGCGGGGTAGCTTCTGGGGTAGCTTTGGCAGGTCGCTGCCTCTGAACTAGTGCTTGTTCCTCTAGCGCTCGTACCCTTGCATTCAGCTTCTATAGTTCGGTCTGCTCCACTTTCCTCCTCCTCTCCCGGGTTTTGTAACCACCTGCGCTGGGAAACCCTTCCTTCCACGCAACAGAGCCTGCCGTGCCTCGTGTTCGTCCTGGGTGCTCAGGATTCTCGAGGGCCTGTGTGAGCTCGTCGTTCTCTTTGTCGGGAATGAACGTCCCTTGTTGTGCTGCGGCAATATACTTCTGAAGCTTCTTGATGGGTATTTCAAGTTGCTCCTTCGGCCAACGACACTTCCCTGTTTCACGGTCCAAGGTTCCCCCAACCCCGAAGAACCAAGTCCTTGAATGGTCTGGCCAGTTCAGTGTCTCTGGTTTGACCCCTTTATCAAGCAATTCCTTCTCAGCCTTGTCCCACAACGGCCGGGCTTTGAGGTAGCCACCTGACCCCGTGCGATGATGATACTCCTTCTTTGCAGCATTTTTCTTGTTTGTCGCTCACATCTTCTTACTCTTCTCCGATGTCTTGTGGGCCACAAATGCGGGCCAGTGATCTCTTATCTTCTCAAATCAGCCGGTGAATTCTGGAGTCTTCCCTTTGTCGACAAACGTTGATTTCAACTCATTCTTCCACCTCCTGAATAGATCTGCCATCTTCTTAAGAGCATGAGCCTTGACCAATGGCTCTATAACTGGCTTATCCGGATCCTCCTCTGGCGGTAGTGTGAAATTTGCCTTCAGCATAGTCCAAAGATCATCTTTCTGTCTATCGTTGACAAAAGACACTTGAGGGTCTTCGCTCTTAGGCTTATTCCATTGGTGGATGCTGATCGGGATCATGTCCCTAACAAGAACCCCGCATTGAGCAGAAAATGCTTCCTTGGTCCGGCTGGGTTCAATCGGTTGGCCATCGCCCTTGATTGCTGTGATCGTGAACCTTTCATCCTGGCGCAACCTTTTCTTCGTGCCTTGTCTCGTTACCAAAGTTTGGCTCGATCCGGAGGGCTAGAAAAGAAGAAAGAAGAGAGTTAATATGTGTACATACCAAAACAATTAATGCATCAATTAGCTAGTCAGCACAGGCTTAATTAATATATATACCTCGCCGGACTTTGCAACATCTCCTTCCTCCGTTCGCTCACCGGAGCCATCATAATCATGTCCTTCCACCTCCATTGTTCGATCACCGGAGCCTGCTTCACCCTCTCCTTCCAGACCATCGGTGTCGTTGAGAAACGACAAGACATCACCTCCGCCGAGGATTATGTCCCCCAACAACTGTTCTACTTCGATGTCTCGGTGCTCCATAGTTTCTGCAAATATTACAACATGGCAATTAATATACAAACATGACAGATGGATATATTAGTGCAAACGTAGACCTAGCTAGCTCAACGCTTCTACGGTTTGGGGTGGCCTCGACAACTCTTCTAGGGTTTGGGGTGGCCTATGCAATGCTTCTAGGGTTTGGGGTGGCCTCGACAACGCTTCTAGAGTTTGGGTCGGACCGCCTCTCTCATGAATGTCCGACGTCCGGACCGACAAGGGATTTAACAAAATGACGCCATTCTGGATGTGCAGAAAATGGTCCATATTTTTTCTGATCTCATCTACCCTTCTATATGTCACGTTGTCTAGTGTCAAAGAATTCTAGAAAACCATGACTTCATCATTAGCCGGAAATGACAGGCGTATAATGGTACGAAGCTCTTCAAAGTTGTTTTGGAACGGAGTTCCCGATAGAATAATTCACTTTTTGGTACAAAGTTCAGCAAGAGCCTTCCGAATATCGCTATTTGGAAGGCCTTTGCTGAAATTCGTACCAAAAGGCGAATTATTTTATCAGGAACTCCATTCCAAAACAACTTTGAAGAGCTTCATAGCATCATACGCCTGTTACTTCCGACTAATGATGAAGCCATGGATTTCTTCAATACATTGACAGACAACGTGACATATAGAAGAATATATATATAGATGAGATCAGAAAAAAAATTGGATCAACTTGTGCACATCCATAATGGGGGCATTCTTGATAAATCTATTTATGTCAAAATTCAAACTTTGACATATGATCAAACTTTGACATATGATCAAATGTTGCATATGTCAAAATTCAAACTTTGACATATGATCAAACTTTGATATATGATCAAATGTTGCATATGTCAAAATTCAAACTTTGACATATGATCAAACTTTGATATATGTCCACCGCGATATAAAATAATACATAGACTTGTTCTGGCGAGAGGGGGTTGATCGACGTCCCCCCACATGTCGAAGTGAATGAACAACTCTGAATTTTTTTACATGTACTCCTACAACATGAAAATTTCTAGTTGATTGCCAAACTGTTTGCTAAACTTTTATGCTTCATTTATATGAAGATCAATTGTCCAATATAACTATGTTCGCGATATGAGGCATTGGACATTATCTAGATCACATGCCTCAAAATCAAAGGAAAAACTCCTCTCACAACTATACGCGGTGCCCAACAATATGAAATCATTCACAAATATTGATGTTGGACTCGACTAAATATGCACTCCATAGTCCAATCAAGTATATAAGTCCGCGGTGATCAAACACATACAAGTTACAAAAATTTCTATGCTCACAAAAATATAAGCCCGAGGGGAATTGAAGTTATCGGGGTTATGTTTATACAACAAATGGACATCTCATCTCATTTCATCTCATCTGATAAAACATAGCACATCTAAAAAAAATACATACATACATGGAAAAAAATTGCTATGAACAAAAAAAACATCATATATGAACATTTTCTATATCCATCCATACATACATACATACATACATTGAAAAAAATGCTATGAACAAACACATCAGTAGTAATTATTTTTATAATGATTTGGCCTCAAAAAATTCTTTTATTAGTATTTTCAAACTCTAGAATGACCCTGTTGCGCTAGAACTATTTCAAATAATTCTTTTCAAATGCCACAAATTTTTTGAGAAGTCCTCTGATGCCTATAGATCATTTTTCTGCAAAAACCCACATTGGTCATTTGAAACTTTTGAGCACAACTTCCATTTTTCAATTTTGGTTCAATCATGGCATTGAACTACAACCCTATTTTTTCCTTACTAAATTTTTTTGAAAAAATTACACCAACTTCATGACAGTACCCACACTCCATTTCACCAAAAACCTTCTGATCCATAGTTCAAAGTTTTCAAATTATTTCATATGAAATTTGAACTAGATTCAAATTCCTTGCTGAAAACCTATTCTAAACCACTCCAAAAATTCTGAAATTTTGCTATCACCTTTGTCTTGCATCAGTACCTCACCACAAAAAAAATTCAGAAATTTCAAAAATGCCGAAAGCCATCTAGCATTTATTCAAACACCTTCTACGCATTTCATCAATAAATTTCAGAAAATTCAGAAGGGGGGGGAGGGGGGCTGCTGCTGCTCTTCACTGTCCACTCCTTCTCCTCTCCTTCACGGCGTTGCTGCTGCTCTTCAATGCATCAGGGCCGGCGGCGACCATGGAGCAGTGGCAGAGCAAGGCCGAGCTCGGGGGAGCACGCGGCGACGGGGAGCAGGGGACCATGGGAAAGGGGGGTGCTCACTGGGGGGCGGCGATGGCTGGACGACGGGGCGACGGCGACGACGGTGACGGCGGCGACGAAAGGGCACGGCGACGGGGCAGGGCGCGGCGACGGCGGCGAGGAGCGGCCTGGCGGCGTCAGGGGAGAATGGGAGCACTTGGGGAAATTTTCCTAAGTGTTGGCTTATATAGCAAAGGCTTTAGTCCCGGTTGGTGGCACCAACCGGGACCAATACCACCCTTTGGTCCCGGTTCGTGCCACCAACCGGGACCAAAGGTCTCTTTTGGCCAGGTGGAAGGGCGGGAAGCACAACCCTTTGGTCCCGGTTGGTGGCACGAATAGGGACCAAAGGGAGGCATTGGTCCCGGTTTGTGCCACGAACCGGTACCAATGCACCCCTTTAGTCCCGGTTTGGTGTCACCAACCGGGACCAAAGGCCTTGTGCTGCCCGCGGCCAAAAGTTTAGTCCCACCTCGCTAGTTGAGAGGGGCGCGGAGTGGTTTATAAACCCCACTACCGCTGCCCTCTCGAGCTCATCTCAAATGCAGGCTTACGGGCCTAACCTCACTCTCCTCTGCCTGTGGGCCTACTGGGCCATCTACGGGCTTGAATCCTGGCCCGTGTTGGGTTTCTAGTCGTATTCAGGCCGTGGTGGCCCAGTAGGTGGCATTTTTTTTCTATTTTTTTCCAGTTTTTCTGTTGTGTTTTTCGCTTTATTTATTTTCTTTTATTTTTTAATTCTTTTTTGCTTTTAGGTAATAAATATTATAAACTTTCTGTTAGTGCATTAGTTTTCCAATTCGAATAGTTTAAATTTGAATTCTTTGAAATATGTGTGAATCACTAGTTTGTGATTAACTTTACTATAAAAATAGATTTTTGAGTGATTCTTTTAACTGCTAATTAATATTACTGTGTTTTATCATTATATTCAAAAACAGTTTTTGTTATTTTAGTTTCTAACAAAAAAAATCTTTTTGCTTTTTGTTATTTTTGAGTGATTCACACAATTTTTTTTCTATTTTTTCTGTTTTGTTTTTTGCTTTATTTATTTTCTTTTGTTTTTTGCTTTATTTTTTAATTCTTTTTTGCTTTTAGGTAATAATATTATAAACTTTTTGTTAGTGCCATTAGTTTTCCATTCGAATAGTTTAAATTTGAATTCTTTAAAATTTTGTGGAATCACTAGTTTGTGATTAACTTTACTATAAAAATAGATTTTTGAGTGATTCTTTTTACTGCTATTAATATTACTGTGTTTTTATCATTATATTCAAAAATATTTTTGTTATTTTAGTTTCTAACAAAAAAAATCTTTATGAAATTCTTTTTGCTATTAAAGTTTCTAACAAAAAAAGTTCTTTTTGCTTTTAATGTTTTGAACAGAAAATATTTTGCTAATTTTAGTTGCATAAATTTTAGTTGATTCCTTTTGCTATTAGAGTTTCATTAAAGTTTTCTAGTTCATTCTTTTTTCTATTAGAGTTTCATTAAAGTTTTCTAGTTCATTCTTTTAGTTTATTATTTTTGCTATTAGAGTTTCATAAAAGTTCAGAGGGTTACGGCAAAAACTGGATACACTTCGTGTACAAAATGGACAATCTCTTTCGAAGTATCAGGGTTTCGGACGAAAACTCATCTGTTACAAAGGGATTTCATTTTTTAAACTTATTTGAACTCCACACTTTTTCTGTGCTCAAAATGAACCATTCAAAGCAACATCATCAATTTTCAACCCTTTCTGAGTTCATCTGTTATTTTTCATGCATTTACTGATTTTTTTGAGCTAAATGACCCTGAAATTGAAAAGCACTTCAAATGAACTCTGAAGAGGTTGAAAATCGGCATGATATCATCATTTCATTTCACCCTCATAGCATGTGCTAAAAAGTTGAGAGTGTTACGGCAAAACTGGATGCACTTCGTGTACAAAATGGACAATCTCTTTCGAAGTATCAGGGTTTCGGACGAAAACTCATCTTTTACAAAGGATTTCTTTTTTTTACTTATTTGAACTCCACACTTTTTCTATGCTCACATGAACCATTCAAAGCAACATCATCAATTTTCAACCCTTTCTGAGTTCATCTTTTATTTTTCATGCATTTACTGATTTTTTTGAGCTAAATGACCCTGAAATTGAAAAGCACTTCAAATGAACTCTGAAGAGGTTGAAAATTGGCATGATATCATCATTTCACCCTCATAGCATGTGCTAAAAAGTTGAGAGGGTTACGGCAAAATTTGGATGCACTTCCTGTACAAAATGGACAATCTCTTTCGAAGTATCGGGGTTTCGGACGAAAACTCATCTGTTACAAAGGGATTTCATTTTTTTGCACTTATTTGAACTCCACACTTTTTCTGTGCTAAAAATGAACCATTCAAAGCAACATCATCAATTTTCAACCCTTTCTGAGTTCATCTGTTATTTTTCATGCATTTACTGATTTTTTTGAGCTAAATGACCCTGAAATTGAAAAGCACTTCAAATGAACTCTGAAGAGGTTGAAAGTTGGCATGATATCATCATTTCACCCTCATAGCATGTGCTAAAAAGTTGAGAGGGTTACGGCAAAAACTGGATGCACTTCGTGTACAAAATGGACAATCTCTTTCGAAGTATCAGGGTTTCGGACAAAAACTCATCTGTTACAAAGGGATTTCATTTTTTTGAACTTATTTGAACTCCACACTTTTTCTGTGCTCAAAATGAACCATTCAAAGCAACATCATCAATTTTCAACCCTTTTTGACTTCATCTGTCTTCACTTTTTCTTCGCTTGTGTCCTTTGCTTATTGCGCCGTAACCATGGATATTCTTCATTGCTTAACAGGGTGCTTGGGTCAGCCTTGACTTTGAAGGGAGGAATTTCATGAAACTTTTCATATTCTTTAGAACATGTCTGTCTTACCCTCCACTCCCACGATGTCTCTTTTCCCTGAAAGAACTATGTGGCGCTTTGGCTCATCGTATGATGTATTCGCTTCCTTATCTTTTCTTTTTCTCGGTTTGGTAGACATGTCCTTCACATAGAAAACCTGCGCCACATCATTGGCTAGGACGAATGGTTCGTCTGTGTACCCAAGATTGTTCAGATCCACTGTTGTCATTCCGTAATGTGGCTCTACCTGTACCCCACCTCCTGACAGATTGACCCATTTGCACTTAAACAAAGGGACCTTAAAATCATGTCCGTAGTCAAGTTCCCATATGTCCACTATGTAACCATAATATGTGTCCTTTCCCCTCTTGGTTGCTGCATCAAAGTGGACACCGCTGTTTTGGTTGGTGCTCTTTGGATCTTGGGCGATCGTGTAAAATGTATTCCCATTTATCTCGTATCCTTTGTAAGTCAATACAGTCGAAGATGGTCCCCTGGACAACGAGTACAGCTCATCAGAAACAGTGTTGTCACCTCTGAGACGTGTTTCCAACAAACTGCCGAAAGTCCTGATGTGTTCACATGTAATCCAGTCGTCACACTGCTCCGGGTGTTTGGAGCGCAGAATGTTCTTGTGTTCATCGACATATGGGGTCACCAAGGTAGAGTTCTGTAGAACTGTGTAGTGTGCTTGAGACCAAGAATGCCCGTCCCTGCATATTATTGAGTCCCCTCCTAGCGTGCCTTTTCCAGTCAGTCTCCCCTCATACCGTGATTGAGGGAGACCAATCTACTTAAGGTCAAGAATAAAGTCAACACAAAACCCAATGACATCCTCTGTTTGATGGCCCATGGAGATGCTTCCTTCTGGCCTAGCGCGGTTATGGACATATTTCTTTAGGACTCCCATGAACCTCTCAAAGGGGAACATATTGTGTAGAAATACGGGGCCCAGAACGACAATCTCGTCGACTAGATGAACTAGTACGTGCGTCATGATATTGAAGCAGGATGGTGGGAACACCAGCTCGAAACTGACAAGACATTGCGCCACATCACTCCTTAGCCTTGGTATGATTTCTGGATCGATCACCTTCTGAGAGATTGCATTGAGGAATGCACATAGCTTCACAATGGCTAATCGAACGTTTCCGGTAGAAGCCCCCACAATGCAACCGGAAGCAGTTGCGTCATAATCACATGGAAGTCATGAGACTTTAGGTTCTGGAACTTTTTCTCTACCATATTTATTATTCCCTTTATATTCGACGAGAAGCCAGACGGGACCTTCATACTGAGCAGGCATTCAAAGTAGATTTCCTTCTCTTCTTTGGTAAGAGCGTAGCTGGCAGGACCTTCATACTGCTTTGGAGGCATGCCGTCTTTTTCGTGCCAACGTTGCAGGTCCTCCCGTGCCTCCGGTGTATCTTTTGTCTTTCCATACACGCCCAAGAAGCCTAGCAGGTTCACGCAAAGGTTCTTTGTCACGTGCATCATGTCGATTAAAGAGCGGACCTCTAGGTCTTTCCAGTAGGGTAGGTCCCAAAATATAGATTTCTTCTTCCACATGGGAGCGCGTCCCTCAGCGTCATTCGGAACAGATAGTCCTCCTGGACCCTTTCTAAAGATTACGTGTAAATCATTGACCATAGCAAGTACGTGATCACCGGTACGCATGGCGGGCTTCTTCCGGTGATCTGTCTCGCCTTTGAAATGCTTGCCTTTCTTTCGACATTGATGGTTGGTCGGAAGAAATCGACGATGCCCCAGGTACACATTCTTCCTGCATTTGTCCAGGTATATACTTTCGGTGTCAGCTAAACAGTGCGTGCATGCATGGTATCCCTTGTTTGTCTGTCCTGAAAGGTTACTGAGAGCAGGCCAATCATTGATGGTTACAAACAGCAACGCATGCAGGTCAAATTCCTCCTGTCTATGCTCATCCCACACACGTACACCGTTTCCATTCCACAACTGTAAAAGTTCTTCAACTAATGGCCTTAGGTACACATCAATGTCGTTGCCGGGTTGCTAAGGGCCTTGGATGAGTACTGGCATCATAATGAACTTCCGCTTCATGCACAGCCAAGGAGGAAGGTTATAGATACATAGAGTCACGGGCCAGGTGCTGTGATTGCTGCTCTGCTCCCCGAAAGGATTAATGCCATCCGCGCTTAAACCAAACCATACATTCCTTGCGTCACCTGCAAACTCCTCCCAGTACTTTCTCTCGATTTTTCTCCACTGCGACCCGTCAGCGGGTGCTCTCAACTTCCCGTCTTTCTTACGGTCCTCTCTGTGCCATCGCATCAACTTGGCATGCTCTTTGTTTCTGAATAGAGGTTTCAACCGTGGTATTATAGGAGCATACCACATCACCTTCGCAGGAACCCTCTTCCTGGGGGGCTCGCCGTCAACATCACCAGGGTCATCTCGTCTGATCTTGTACCGCAATGCACCGCATACCGGGCATGCGTTCAAATCCTCGTACGCACCGCGGTACAGGATGCAGTCATTAGGGCATGCATGTATCTTCTGCACCTCCAATCCTAGAGGGCATACGACCTTCTTTGCTGCGTACGTACTGTCAGGCAATTCGTTATCCTTTGGAAGCTTCTTCTTCAATATTTTCAGTAGCTTCTCAAATCCTTTGTCAGGCACAGCATTCTCTGGCTTCCACTGCAGCAATTCCAGTACGGTACCGAGCTTTGTGTTGCCATCTTCGCAATTGGGGTACAACCCTTTTTTTGTGATCCTCTAACATGCGATCGAATTTCAGCTTCTCCTTTTCACTTTCGCACTGTCTCCTTGCATCAACAATGACCCGGCGGAGATCATCATCGAGCACATCGTCTGGTTCCTCTTGATCTTCAGCTTCCCCCGTTGCAGCATCACCGTATTCAGGGGGCACATAGTTGTCATCATCCTCTTCTTCTTCGCTGTCTTCCATCATAACCACTATGTCTCCGTGCCTGGTCCAAACATTATAGTGTGGCATGAAACCCTTCTCAAGCAGGTGGGTGTGAAGGATTTTCCGGTCAGAGTAAGACTTCGTATTCCCACATATAGGGCATGGACAACACATAAAACCATTCTGCTTGTTTGCCTCAGCCACTTCGAGAAAATTATGCATGCCCTTAATGTACTCAGAGGTGCGTCTGTCACCGTACATCCATTTCCGGTTCATCTGCGTGCATTATATATAATTAAGTGTGTAAAAAACCATTACAAAACATCATGAATAGATAAGTGACCAAATTAATAGAAGTTCGTCATCACATTAATACCAAAGTACATACATAGTTCTCATTGAACAACATATAGCTCTCCAGAACATAGTTCTCATTTTTTCTTTTAGAAAGAAGATAAGAACAAGAGGCTCACCACGGTTATGCCAGCGACGAGATCAGCGCGGGCGATCGACGGCGGTGAAGACGGGGACGGGACGTGACGGACCGCTAAACCTAGACAAATCTTGAGGAAAATGGAGCTTGAAGGTCGAGCTTCGAGAGGAGAAAGCTTAACTAGTGTGGCTCGGGCATTTCATCAAACACCTCATGTGCATAGGAGGTGAGCTAGAGCACCACAAAGCTCTCCCCTCGCCGGCTAGAAAAAACAGAGCAGTGTGGAGTGCTCTGCTCGCCGGCGATGGGGTATATATAGCCACCTCATTGGTCCCGGTTCGTGCGTGGAACCGGGACTAAAGGCCCCCCTTCTGTCCCGGTTCAAGCCACGAACCGGGACCAATGGATGTGGGCCAAGAGCGAGGCCCATTGGTCCCGGTTTGTGCCAGGAACCAGGACAAATGGGTCCAGACGAACCGGGACCAATGCCCACGAGGCCCCGGCCAGCCCCCTGGGCACATGAACCGGGACGTATGCCCCCCATGGGTCCCGGTTCGTGACTGAACCGGGACTAATGGGCTGGGCTGGCCCGAACCAAAGCCCTGTTTTCTACTAGTGGCCTATGTAATGTGGTATATAAAATTATCTCAAAGATGATGGCTAACAGACTTAAGAGAATCTTGCCAGAGATTATTTCCCCAACACAGAGCGCTTTTGTTCCAGGAAGGCTCATCACGGACAATGTGTTGGTGGCATATGAATGTTTTCATACTATAAAGAAGAAAACCCATGGTCTAGGGGCTTATTGTGCTGTCAAACTGGATATGAACAAGGCCTATGACAGGGTTGAATGGAGTTTTTTGGAGAGAATGATGCGGAAAATGGGTTTTCATGAGCAGTGGGTCCAAATGATAATGGAGTGTGTATCTTCTGTCAACTATAAGGTGAGATTTAACAACACTGAGATAGAAGAATTTTCTCCCACTAGAGGTTTACGGCAGGGCGATCCATTGTCCCCGTACCTCTTTTTGTTGTGTTCAGAAGGCTTGTCTAGTATGCTAGCACATGAGGAAGAGATTGGTAACCTAGAAGGTATCAAGGTATGCAGGAGTGCACCTACTATTTCACATCTCCTATTTGCTGATGACTCATTGATACTAATGAAGGCAAATACACAATGTGCTACTACCTTAAAGAATATACTGGACACATATTGCAACAGCTCAGGACAACTAGTAAGTAATGCCAAATCAAGTATTTTTTTCAGCCCTAATACTCCGGTTGGTGTGCGAGAGGAGGTATGCAGGGAATTAGATATTTTTACAGAAGCACTCTCAGACACTTATTTGGGGCTGCCCACAATGGTGGGTGTTGACAGAAGTGATTGTTTCCAGCATCTTGTAGATCGTGTCTGCCAACGTCTCAAGGGATGGAAGGAGAAAATTCTGTCTATGCAAGGGAAGGAGATCTTACTTAAATCAGTTGCACAGGCTATCCCTTCCTACGCTATGTCAGTTTTCAAATTACCCAAAGGAATTTGCAAAGCCATTATAGATGAAATATTAGGATTTTGGTGGGGAGATAGTGAGGAGAAGAAGAAGATGCATTGGTTTGCGTGGTGGAAAATGTGTGTACCAAAGAGGAAAGGGGGATTGGGGTTTAGAGACCTTCACAGTTTTAACCTTGCTATGTTAGCAAAATAGTGTTGGTGACTACTCCAAAACCCGGATTCTTTATGTGCACGTGTGTTAAGCGCTAAATACTATCCTGATGGGAACATTTTGAAGGCTGGTCCAAAGAAGGGGTCATCTTATACGTGGCAAAGCATTGTTTCTGGCATTCAAACTTTTCAGAGGGGCTGCATATGGCGTGTCGGAATGGGAGCACAGATAAATATATGGCAAGATCCATGGATCCCATCAAGCCCGTCGCGAAAGGTTATTACCCCAAGAGGTGCAACAATGCTTAGATATGTGGAGGAGCTCATAGACCCACACACGGGCCACTGGGACGAAATCTTGATTAGAGATGTATTTTCTCCAGTGGATGCCTACAGGATCTTGCAAATACCACTAAATGTCCACCACGTGGAGGACTCCGTGGCTTGGAACTATACTAGAACAGGGACGTTCTCGGTTCGGTCGGCGTACCACCGAGAGTTCGAGCATCAACATGGGCAGCGACTGGTCCGGTACGATGGACAGGGGAGCGTGCAAATTAATAATATTTGGAAGGAAATATGGAATCTGAAAATACCTGGGAAGATTGAACACTTTGCATGGAAAGCTTTGAATGGATCTCTTCCTTGCTTGGGAATCCTTGCAGATAGGCATATACCTTTAATACCCCAATGCCCGACTTGTAAGATTGAGATTGAGGATGTTCAGCATGTTCTTTTTACCTGTTATAGGGCGAAGGAAGTTTGGACTGAACTCAGGCTACATGAAATCATAACAGATGCAGTAAGACAAGATCGCTCGGGGTCTGTCACATTGGAAATTCTAGCCAGGATCGGTTCAGTTCACGAGGGCTTGCAAACTGCTGAATTGGTTTTGGTTGCATCATGGTTTATCTAGTGGCAGCGGCGTCAGCATATGAAAGGGGAAGTGATCCAAACCCCTGAAAGGAGTGTTGTGTCGATCAAAGTCCTCACGACGAATTTTATAAGAGCTTACACAACAAAGTTACCGAGAAGAAAGGAAGATCAGATGTGGAAGAAGCCATGCGGTGATGTTATCAAAATTAACGTTGACGCAGCTTTTCAATATGAGACACTCTTAGGAGCGACGGGTGCTGTTGCTCGCGATGGAAGGGGAAACTTCATTGCTGCAGCATCTTGGTTCCTTCCACACTCAAGTTGTGTTGACTCGGCAGAGATTACCGCGATACGAAACGGTTTATACATAGCAGGGAGAATTGGGTGCAACAAAGTCATTATAGAAACAGATTGCACGTTTGCTGCGGAGGCGGTGCAAAAAGCTGATGATTACGTGGGCTCGGACATAGCCATTGTTCTTGAATGCAAAGAGTTAGCACTGGACTTTGCAAATGTTTCATATACCCATTGCCTGCGGGAAGCAAATGAAGTTGCAAATGATCTTGCGAGGAGCTTGTTTAGCGATAGATCTTCAGTTTTTTGGGACTCTACGTTCCCCGATTTTATTTCTCATGCCCTTCTAAATGACCTTGCGATTATTCGAGAAATAAAGTTTTGATGCTTCAAAAAAAAGGTATAGACTTTTGAGAAAATAGTAGCAACAACTTGCAACTCGTACTCACTGCGGCTAGCCCCACAACCACAGCCAGTTCGATGCACTCGCAACCGAGTCATGTGCATAATGTTGGCTTGCCGTCACGTATACGTGTATATGTATTAGAAGGTAAGGCGCACTTCGTTGCGCCAGCTATAGGTGAATTAAATACGGCTTGAGCCATTTTAAGTTGAGTAAAGTGCATTTTTCGTTCCTAAAGTTGTCGTGAAGCGTGGCTTTCGTCCTTCAACATTTTATTCGTGCAACCTTCGTTCCTCAACTCTTAATATCAGGTATAGTTTGTCCCTGACAATGGTATTCCTCGGTCAAACCTGGTTTTTGCCTTGTCACATGGTTTTGGCCAAAACATGAGCATAAGATGGCATAGGGACACATGTCACTGAGAGAATCTCTCTCTCTCTCTCTCTATATATATATATACATAAACACTATTCTGATCACGGTATGAGAATATTATTCTGATCACAACCTGAACTTCCTGAGTTACACAACCTGAACTTCTCTCTGTACGAACCCGACCTTCGGGCTATCTTCGCAACCGTGTCTCCCCGCGTGAATTATTCTGGTCAGTCGTGTTCTATGTGATATAAGTGTAATCTACAAACGGTTTTTATCAACTAAATGCCCGTTTTAAGTAGGAATCTCGCTCATTGGCAGATTTTGCTCTCGGGTCGTGATGAATATGCGTCTGTTGCAATTTTACTGCTTGAGTTGTTCAACCTGAACTTCCCCCAGTGCTAGGTTGAACTTCCGCAAACATTGCCCAAATGGGGCTTGCGATATACCGTTGGAAAGCTATGGACACGAGTATCATGACCCAAGTTAAATTTTTGGCAAAATGTAAGCGGTTTAAGAGCGGTTTTGAAAATCCTTTTTCTTCATACAAAAAACGTGAATCGTATTTTCGATCGCATTTCTAAACTGTTTATCGGAATAAGGCAAATAATATGGCGTTGAAAAGCTGCTGCAAAACTGCTCCTTTCACATGTTGATAGTTTTCTCTAATTCCCTATGGTTAAAGAGTAATTTGAAAAATCGTAAAATTTTGCAAACCAAACAGCCGAGTTCATATTTTTGATGCCATTTCTAAACGGCTAATCCAATTGAAGCAAATGATATGGCGTTGGAAAGCTTATGAAAATGCGCTATTTTTCCATGTTGAAAGTTTTTTCTAATTTTGAACGGTTTAAGAGTAATTTAGAAAACGGTACAAGTTCCACCGAGTTCGTATTTCCGAGTTAATTTTTTAATCATACGTTCGAATGCAGCAAATGATATGGCGTTGAAAAGCTTGAACAAATGCGAAACTTTTTGGTATATATTGTTTCTCCTAATTCGTTACGGTTTTAAGTCAATTTTAAAAATGGCTAAAAACATATTTTTACCGTAATTTCTACAAACTTTATCGGAATGGGGCAAATAATATACCGTTGAAAAGCTACGGAAAATGCGAAACTTTTTCATGTTGATAGATTTCTCTGTTTACTAACCGTTTTCAAGTAATTTTGAAAACGGCAAGATCATTCGTTCTACTTTTATCGCGAAACAGATTCTTCGAAAATGCACCGCGTGAAGAACTTGAACTTCTCAGCATGTCTACTTGAACTTCACTCTGTTTTTCACGTGCTTATTTTGCTCGTAGCTCTCCATCCACTCACCGGAATTGAGCAAGTGATATACCGATGAAAAGCTGCTGTAAACACGCAACTTTTCCGTGTTGACAATTTTTTCATACTCGCGACGGTTTAAAAGATTTTCATCTGAAATTCATTCAGTGTAGTATTTGCACTTCCTGCTATTTTCACGTTGAACTTCTATGACGTATTTTCATTTGTAATTTTCTCATCCATTCGTCGGTGTTACACAAATGATATTCCTTTTGTACAAACCTCTCTCATAATATTTTTTTTAACTTTCTCCGACCGAGGACTTGAACTTATAGCAACAAAAAATTTGGATCTTGCCTTTTTATTCATTTTCTCATATTAAACACACACCATGTAGTAAATGGCTAATTTTTTTTAAATAATACATTTTTTTAATAAATTTGAAAAATAATACACGGTTTCAAAAATTTGCAAAAATAATACACCGTCGGCCTCTAATAGGCCGACTGGACCCAGTCAGCTTCCTCTGGGCCGATTAGGGTCCAGTCGGCCTACTAGAGGCCGACAGGACACTAGTCGGCCCAGAGGAAGCCGACTGGCCTCTCGGCCACCCAGCCATGCATCAGTCGGCCTGTAGTAGGCCGATTAGTACTAATCGGCCTACTCTAGGCCGATTAGTACTAATCGGCCTACTACAGGCCGACTGATGCATCCCTTCATCTTTTCCCCCCTTATGTACTTCCGGACAGTCTTTTTTCCTCCTTATGTACTTCCGGACAGTCTTTCCTATCAAATCTTTACCGCCATTCTCCCCCGCCAACCGTTTCCCGCCATTCCTCCCCGCCAACCGTTTCCCGCCATTCCCTCCCGCCATTCTCCCCCAACAACCGTTTCCCGCCAATCGTTTCCCGCCATTCTCTCCCGCCAATTGTTTCCCGCCATTCGTTCCCGCCATCTTTTCTCCCTCCATGTTCTCTTCTGAACCTATAAAACCCCGCTAATTTTTTTCCCACCCTACTATCCCGCCATCTTCTCTTCAGAACCTATAAACCCCCCCCCCCGCCGCATAGTGATTGGCAGACTGTAGTGATTGGCTGATTTGTTAATGACGGCGCTATTTTTTATGCAAACGGCGCTGATTTTTAGGCAAAGATTCGGCCGAGCGCGCGGGTGTCTGCTTTGTCTGATTCCTGCTGTCTGCTTTGTATGATTCCTGCTGTCTGTGGTGCGGTGCCGTGCTGTTGCTACCGACAACACAGTGCTCCTCATCTTTATATACGAGATGCCGTTGCCTGCTCTCTCACGCTCTTCTCTTTGCTTCTGCCCACACTGCTTGCTCTTTCTCACTCTCTTCTCTATCGTCCAGCCGCACTTCAAAACACCAACGCGCTAGTCATTATGAGTTTGCCTTGCTCGGATCACCTAAATATTATCGGACGCCTATATATTATTACCGGACACCTAAATATTAACAGACAACTATATATTACCGGACGCCTAAATATTATTACCGGTCACCTAAATATTACCGGACACATAAATATTAAAAGACAACTATATATTATCAGACGCCTCTATATTATTACCGGTCACCTAAATATTACCGGACACCTAAATATTAACAGACAACTATATATTACCGGACGCCTAAATATTATTACCGGTCACCTAAATATTACCGGACACATAAATATTAAAAGACAACTATATATTATCGGACGCCTATATATTATTACCGTCACCTAAATATTACCGGACACCTAAATATTAACAGACAACTATATATTACGACGCCTAAATATTATTACCGGTCACCTAAATATTACCGGACACCTAAATATTAAAAGACAACTATATTATCGGACGCCTATATATTATTACCGGTCACCTAAATATTACCGGACACCTAAATATTAACAGACAACTATATATTACCGGACGCCTAAATATTATTACCGGTCACCTAAATATTACCAGACACCTAAATATTAAAAGACAACTATATATTATCGGACGCCTATATATTATTACCGGTCACTAAATATTACCGGACACCTAAATATTAACAGACAACTATATATTACCGGACGCCTAAATATTATTACCGGTCACCTAAATATTACCGGACACCTAAATATTAAAAGACAACTATATATTATCGGACGCCTATATATATTACCTCGGTCACCTAAATATTACCGGACACCTAAATATTAACAGACAACTATATATTACCGGACGCTAATATTATTACGGTCACCTAAATATTACCGACACCTAAATATTAAAAGACACTATATATTATCGGATGCCTATATATTATTACCGGTCACCTAATATTACCGGACACCTAAATATTAACAGACAACTATATATTATCGGACGCCTATATATTATTACCGGTCACCTAAATATTACCGGACACCTAAATATTAACAGACAACTATATATTACCGGACGCCTAAATATTAACGGACATGTAAATACTTACAAAAAAATTATCAGACCAACTAAATATATTATGTATATATTACCGAACCAACTATAAAATCGCACAAGTAATATGACAACGAAATTTAACTTGTATTATACCCTTGAAGCGTGAGAAGAAACGACGAACGAACGAGCCCCTCAATCACACGAGAGCACCACCACCACCTCCACCTCCAACACCACGTGCAGCACCCCCTCCTCCACCACCCATCCAGCTCCACCACCACCTCCACGTGCAGCACCCCCTCCTCCACCACCTCCACCTCCACCTCCACCTCCACCTCCACCACCACCTCCACGTGCAACACCCCATTCCTCCACCACCTCCACCTCCACGTGCAGCGTGAGAAGAAAATGGGTATTAATTCGGTGTAGTTTTGCTTAGAAGACAAGAACTGAAGAAATGTGGAAGAAGGAAAGGAAGAAGAGAAGGAAGAAGAGAGCCACGGGCAGCGTGGGAAGTGAAAGAAAAGGGAAAGGAAGGAGGAGGCAAGGAAGTGAAAGGAGGAGGCAAGGAAGTGAAAGAAAGCAAAGAGAAAGTGAAAGGAGGAGGCAAGGAAGTGAAATAAAGAAAAGGGAAGGAAGGAGCCGGCCAGGAAGGAGTCACGGGCTCTGCGTCGCGTGTGTGGGCGCGTGAGGCCCTGTCGGCTTCGGCCAGGCCGACAGGTCGGCAATCGGCCCAGAGGAAGCCGACTGGACGCTGCCCAGCCGTCCCAGCCACTTGTCGGCCCAGAGGAAGCCGACAGGGTCCAGTCGGCCCAGAGGAAGCCGACAGGGTCCAGTCGGCCTCTAATGGGCCGACGGTGTATTATTTCTGCAAATTTTTGAAACCGTGTATTATTTTTCAAATTTATTAAAAAAATGTATTATTTAAAAAAAAATTAGCTAGTAAATGAACTTTTTCCGTTTTTATAATTTGAAATTTTTTTTTTGAAAGCAACTTGCTCTCAAATAATAACTGAACTTCTTTGTGGATTGAGAGAATTATTTTAAAACGCAAAAAAAACAATTTCTTTTCTGTGTTTTTGAACATGGAAATACAAGGTGAACCTCTCTCGCAAGAATTTTTGAACTTCCTCGGACAAAGCACTTGAACTTCTTTCAACAAACCTTTTAAGTTTTTATTTTTCTATACTTTTATTCTCAAATGAAATGCATTCCTTGCAGTACTTGAACTTCTCGTTGTTTTCACTATGAATTTCTGTCGCATTTTTGTGTATTCGTCGAATTACACGCAATTGAAGGTCGAACGTCATTTTTTGCCATTTTAAAACATGTAATTGAAGGTCGGACGTCCCGCAATACAAATTCTAAACCGTGCACGGAGGTGCATGTGAACTTCTTGCAACAAATCTAAGTTTTTTATATACTTCGAACTTCTCTGTTATTTTAATTTCAACTTCTCAGTCATATTCTTAGAAAGGAAATATGTTTTTAAATAAGCATCAAATATTTTTTTTGTAAATTGCACTTCATAGTTTTATTTTTCTTAGGGACGGTAATAATTTGAGTTTCCCGTATACATCGAACTACTCCTCTATTTTAATTTGAACTTTGTCATTTTTATTCTTTACTAACAAGGAAAATCTGAGTTTCTTTATAAATATCGAACTTCTCTATTTTTGTAATTTGGACTTCTTGGTTTATTTCTTTTACCATCAAAATATCCTAGTTTTGTCATAAATATTGGACCCCCTCCACATTTTTTTAAATTTTGATTTATTTGTAAAAGCATAGACACAAACAAGAGAGAGAATTATGTGTGCATAAAGTGGATAGCAATTTTCAACTTTCCCTTGTCGAGCACTTGAACTCCTAGCAAGAAATGTTTTTCATTTTTATGCGTTGGTTTTAAAAATGCCAAATAGCATTGGTTTTTTGTTTTTGTTTTTCGAACAATGCTTTTTTATATAAACAATGATACCGCGCCGTTATTTTAATTTGAACTTCTAGTTTTTATAGAATGGGGAAAATCATTTTTATACAATCTTTTGAAATGCTCCTCTTTTTAATTTGAACTTCTCTGATTTTTTTACAAACGGGGAAAATCCGTTATAAAGATTTTTGAAGTACTTTTTTGTTGAACTTCTTGCTCAAATTTTTTGAACTTCCAAATTTGTCTTTTAGATAATAAAAACTTCATTTTTTTAACATTGACCTGCTTCGGTTTTTAAATTTGAACTTCTTATAGAATTTTGTCGCGACCTTTTATGCATTTTTTGCTTTTCGATGAAATGGCCTAGGCGGTCCCTTTTTTCATTTGATGATTTTTCTTCTGTACGTAGTACACGTGAACTTCAGAATTTCTGAAACATGAACTTCGCGTGCTATTATTTTTTTTTCATGAAACTCCATAGTTTTTATTCTTTGAATTCCATGATTTTTTTGTTTACATTTTTTTGGTTTGAACTTCGATGTTCGTTACACCTGAACTTTCAAAATAACACCTATTTTATACACAGTTTCTCTTGAATCCAAGGTCTGCAAAAACAATAGGAAAATTGGGGTCAATTCTCATAAGCAATAGGACAAACATTTAGAGGGCCCCATAATAGTCTTTTTTCCTATTCAGTGTACTACGCACAAGCACATGCACAGCACATCCACAAAAAAATTTGTCTCACCTAAAATGAAAAAGGTTTCAGTGTCACAGGCATAGGGAAAAGACGTAGATGTTTTGTAAACAATCGAACTTCGTCTATATTTTTAACAAAACAAACTTTTCTGCGTGAACTTAGATGAAGTTTCCCATGAGCAGTAATACATGAACTTCTCCTGTACAATACTGTTTATCTTTAACACTAGCGGGTGGAGCGTCACAAGTGGGGGGCGGCGCGCGTTGATGAACAGGAAGAGAAGGAAGATTGCTGATGCCGGGGAAGGTCTGATTCGGTCGTCGCTGCAGTCCAAACGCGGCTGCGAGTGCACCGGTAGTCGCCGTCGGTGTCCAAATACTCATGTAACGAGCTGTACGCAGGTAGTGGCTCCTTGGCCTCTCTCCACTCTCTGTCCTCGGCAGCTTTTCCAGGTTGTTGAGGTTCAGAAGATGGCATTCTGAGTCCCCACATGCATGCGTATGACCATATGTTACAAGGTGGGATCACATTCACAATTGACCTTCTGTCATTTTTATATGTGAACTTCGACCCAAGAACACACGATAAACTTCGACCTTGCTGAAACAAACTGCTTTGAACACACGATGTAGTCAGCCACATTGTCTGAACTTTCCTCTACTCTCTCCATGATCGGGTCTCACCTCGTATCAGCATGAACAGCTGCCGTCCCAAGTGCTACTGCACCTCACCGCTTCACAATCCCGGCGCCGTTCACCACGTCTCTCTCCCCTTCCAAACTGAAGGCACGCTGCAGATTAAGGTACAGAGCGAGGAGCGCCGGAGACGTTAGGGAAATCTTCCAAACGGAGCAGGATCGCCCTGCCGACGGAGGAGAGGGTGGACTGCCGCGAGGACGGATGTGGCAACTAATACAACGGGTGGGCGAGCTCCATTGGTCGGTGGCGTCACCGGAAACCAAGCGCGCCCGCGATGGAGGAGCACCACCGGGAGGAGGTGGAGGTGGTAGGGCCCGGCGGAGGCGCATGGTGTCCTCCAACGTCGGGGGCGGCGGCAGCGGTTGGGGCGGGGTGCGAGCGGCACGGGGGCGGCGGCGGCGGTTGGGGCGGGGTGCGAGCGGCGCCGGTTGGCACGGTGTGCGGGCGGCGAGGGGCGGCGGTGCCGGTTGGGGCGGGCTGCGGGGGGCGCGGGGGCGGCGTCGCCGGTTGGGGCGGGGTGCGGGTGGCACGGCAGCGGTGCCGGTTGGGTGCGAGAGGTGCTTGAGATGGTGGATCGAGATCAGTGAGCTGGGGTGGATCGGGGTGGTCAGTGAAGGTGGTGGATCGGGAAGGGGGAGGTGGGGTGGGCTTTTGTTTTTTTGTCACAGCCTGGTTCAGGAGTTCGGGAAGATCTCAATCGGCCCTATATAGGGTTGATTGTGATCAGAATAACTATTCTAATACTGGGATTAGGATAGTGCTTCTCTCTATATATATATATATAGAAAGTCTATTAGTGACCCTGGGTGAAGAATAATTAATTCTTCACCCGGGTCGATCGAGCGAGCGAAACGTTAGCCGATGTAATTTTTGGTCGATGGAAAAGTTTTTCCCGTATCCACTCCCCCGGATTTCAAGGAAAAAAAGTAAAAAACAGAACCAGCCCACTCCCCAGATCCGTTCCTCTTTCCCTCCGGCCCCTCCCATCTCGTCATTGCGGAGGCAGTGGCAGCGAGGCCACCGGAGGGTCGACCCGGCGGCGAGGACTACCTCTCTCGCGTGTCGAGTAGTTCCCTTTCCTCTCTCATGCGGTTGGGACTCGGAGTCGGAGGCGCCGTGGGTGGTCCAAAATCCGGGCGAGCTCGGAAGCGATAATGGCCTTCTCCGGTGTCCCTCTCCACCGTCGGCGGTATTATCGCCAGTAAGACCCCCGCACCCTCCTCCTCTACTTCCACTATCCTCCTCCATGAACTTTTGAATTTCTGGGTTTAGGGTTATTGGTTTTGGGGAGCGGTGCAGGGGAAGAGGAAGAAGATCAAGAAAGGAATGGAAAAAAAAATGAGGAGCTTGGGTGATGGAGGTAATGCTGGAGACGGGCTCCTGGCTGTGGGATCAGAGGTGTAGATCATAGCGGAGGAGATGAGCTATGTGGATGGCATAGAAGAAGCGGGGGAGCTCAAGGCTGCGGAGACAAAGGAATAACAATAGAGTATCAGACTTCGATTTAGCTGAGATCAATTTTTGTTTGGCACGGGACATGTGAATCCACTCTCTGATTTTTCTTTTGTCTAAATTTCACGAATTTTCATCCTATAGCAATAAATGATTGTTCTGACTTAATAGAAAGTTAGTAATGATGTACATAAAGAATCAACCTGTACCTAGCTGACAGTGCTAATTCTCTGTAATTTTGTGTTAATTGAAATTTCCACATACTTACGAGCAATATTTCTTCAATTAAAGAGTATTCACTTTACGAGGATTTTTGTTCTGTGCTATTCTTAAGATAAGATATGAATCGATGATGTTAACTTTATGTTTTATGAATTTATTAGGCAAACGAGGAATTGCAATTCTGCAAGAAATCTAGGAGCAGAAGAATAAGTATACAAGGGACTTGCAGACGAGGCAATGGTGCGCAGGCGAGAACATTATTGTTCTGATTGGTTCGGATTGGGGTTCAAGTGCTCTCCAGTTTGTTATATCAAAGTTGGTTGCATCAGTCACTTCAGGAGATGGTCATGTGCGCCAGGAAATTAGCTTGATTCGAAGATAGTACAATCAAGCATAGCTGCTGGTAGAAAGCTGGACTATGCAGTTACCTAATTGGAATTTATAACTAGTGTCTTCGGTAGTTCCAACAAATAAAAGATTCTGTATAAGGCAAACAATTTTCCTGTTAGCAAACATTAATTGGTTGCATAAGAACAAGACAATGTGAGTTTTTTTTATTTTTGAGTTTGTTAAGCCATTTACAGAAAATGAATAACCCGATTCAGATCAAGGAGTGTTTACTAGTTGTGTGCTCATTCAAGTACATGGTTTAGGTGTACGTGAATCTTTAAATCGTTCCTTTCTAGGACAATTTCTAAGACTGTTTTCGTTTTACCCAATGGATTTGAAGCTTTGGGAGCCTGTGGCCGGCTTGACAAGTGGCATCAGCAAGTGCCGGCCGGCCTCGGCACAACTGCGGGTGGTTATATGGCGGGTGGAGCACACGAGTGCGCTTCGACGCCAGGGTACAATGGCAAGCTAAATCCTGAATCCAGCTAGGATCTTTTTCGTCCAGGTTTTGTTACTGTTTTCCATTCGGGATTTCATGGTGAGCAAACCTAGCATTTGCAGTCGTTTGTTTCAAAAATTCATGTCCTGACATAAAATTTCGTTGGTAAGGTAAATCCTGCCAGCAAATCGATGCTATGGGCTTACTAGTCTCTACTCCTAGTGGAGGAGTCCGTACGTCGTTTGGTTGGTTCGCACGTAGTCATTAATGCGAAAATAGTTTGAAAACCGAGTGCCGAATAAATTAACAAATCAAACCGTTAATGCAATTAATTACTTGATTGCTAATTATGGGTGCAAGTAATTTGGTTCATTTAAATAAGGATTTTTCACACGGAATCAATTTTAAAACCAAGACATTAATGCAATTAATTCATTATACATACATTTAATTAGCCATGTAGATAATTCAAAGTAGAATTTTATTCCAATGCAGCCAACACCTCTTTATTCCAATGCAAGTAATTTGGTTCATTTAAATAAGGATTTTTCACACGGAATCAATTTTAATTTTGTATTACATCTTCTCAATTCACACCTTCCTCAATGCAGCCAACACCTCTTTTGTACTTTGTCACACGGTTTAATTGGTTTTCCCAATTCCGCAAGATGTTCAGTAAACCAGGTTGCAATTCCATCAATGTACTCACATTCACGGTATGGACATTTAGATCCTTGGTGTGTCTACAAATGTCATGATTCCACACATAGTTAATATCACCGAGGAATGTAAGGCATGCATCCCACGACAACATAATTGATTCGTCTAATTGTTTCTACTTATATTGATTTTGCTTTTATTTGTACGAATATAATCATATTACTCGCGTAGTCCCTATTGTCCTTACGCACTAATTAACTACCAAAACTCTCAAATAGTATGGAATAATTAACTAGAATGCATCTGCAACCAGCACCTTGATACAAACAACGAAACATAAGCAATAAAAACATGTAGGCTTCATCTCTGCACTCTACACAAAAGTAAGCCATGGAACCAAAACAGATAAAATGAAATATATGCAAGATATTATGCATTGTTTTAATTTTTCAGAATTGGTGATAATTAACTAGAAACCGTGGAATAAATTATCTTATTGGATGATATGCTACATCTGAAAATAATTAACTACCCGATCATCTAAGAGGAAATGCGGTAAATTTGGCGCTTACCTACTTTGTGAGGTGAACATTGTGTAGCAGGCATTGCCGCTGCGGCGGCGATAGCTAGTGTCACTCCATATGACGATCCACCATCCAAGGCAAGGGTGATGTTGCTAGCATTGCCACTACCCCTGACAAGGTATCTTGTAGTACGAGCCATATGCGGAACCATGAGGGAGATCCCTTAGAGCCATGGGAAAGGAAAAGGCGCCGCCAGCCAGAGCACATAGGAATGGAGGATGAGGAAGATGGAGAGAGAAGCGGCTAGGGTAAAGGAGACCTAGGATTGGGCCGTGTGAACTAATTGGGCCTTTTGTGTTGGGCCTATGATTAGGAGAATAACAAAATTATTTAAGCAAGACACAAACATTTAGGCACCCTAAAAAAGCTAAAACAAGTCACAAACATTTGTTTTCCATGTTTGAGGGTGCCTGAAATTCCGCCCCAACCCCTACCCACTCAACTTTTCCTAGGTGAAAAGAATTGTTATTTCGACTTGAACCAGGCATTGCTGGTACTCTTTCAAGTTATGCTAGGTTAAAATATATATCAGACTAGAATTTTATTTCAAACCAGCTTTGAGAGCCGATCTTTCCCCTCTTGACGTACTTCTTGTACAACACATGTATGTTTGATGTGGTAGTGATTTGCTAGCAAATCTTTGTCATACCCATGCTCGTTGGCATAGTCACGCAATACATCGCCAGCTTCACATCCTCCATGATGCCGTTTGTTTTGCACAATTCAACGTGTTTACTTTTATTGCCACGAGAACATTTTTGCACGATGGCGGTGCCATTGGTGGCAGTGGCAGAGGAGGTCACTGGGAGCCTATCAATCTGACATGTGGGGCCAACTATGACATGAACCTCCTCTTAATTTTCTTCAAATAATCAGGACTTCATCTGATGACACAAACACAGTAATCCGTTCAACCATTTGTCAGTTTGTGACGAATTCCCAATCCCTCCCAACATTGGCAGTTTTGTTGCATGCACTCTACACCTCGGGCCTTACAGTTCATAATATACAACTCGGAGTAATAAATAAATAACCAAGTAATACTATGCGAATTCAGTAATTTATAATTCAGATAGGCATGAGAGTGTGATCCTACACTAAAACCTGCATTTTCGGAATAAAGTTTGTATCCTTCAAGATATATTTGTACTAAACTTTTACAAGAAAAGTAAATATTTTCCCAAGAAGTTTGAGTTAACAAATGGTTTTTAAAGAGAAAAGTATACTTTTCGTCCCTCAACTCTTGGTGAATTCTAGATTTGGTCCCTCAACTCCGAAACCGGATAACTTGCACCCCCAACTACCATAACCAGACAAGGTTCGTCCCTGGTCTCGATTTTGACCGATTTTGGTGCTGACTCACCCCGGTTTTGACCGGTGCTGACTCAAATTCGCGTAATTTTTTCATATCCGTGAAATTTTTGAAATTCACATACTCTTTTCAAATCCACATAGTTATTTCAAGGTCACAGAATTTTTTCAAAAATAAACACGTGAACTACTTTGAAATTTGTGTACTTTTCAATATCCGTGATTTTTTCTATATTCGCATACTTTTTTCAAATCAGCGTATTTTTTTCCAAGTTCATGAACAAATTCAAGTATTTTTTTCAAATCCATGAAGTCTTTTTGAAATTCGCGTACTTGTTTCAAGTCCGCATACTTTTTAAAGTTTGTGTACTTTTTTTCAAATCCGTATTCCTTTTCCAATCGATGAACTTTGTTTGAAATTCACGTACTTGTTTCAAGTTGACATAATTTTCCACGTTTTTCTTTATTTGCGTACACGAAATCCAAATCTGCGTACTTTTTCAAGTTCGCATAAAATTTTCAAATTCATGAACTCTTTCCAAAAAATGTACGCGGATATGAAAAAGTACGTCGATTTTAAAAAAAATCATGAATTTGAAAAAACTACATGAATTTTAAAAAACTATGCGGATTTGAAAAAAGTACGTGAACTTGGAAAAAGTAAGCGGGTTTGAAAAAAGTACACAAACTTTTAAAAAGTTCACATATTTTGAAAAATGTTCCCAAATTTGAAAACATTAAGCGGACCTGGAAAAGGTACATGAATTTGAGTCGGCACGGTCAAAGCCGGGGTAGGACAGCACCAAAACCGGTCAAAACAGTGACTAGGGATGAATCGTGTCCGGTTTCAGTAGTTAAGGGTGCAAGTTGTCCGGTTTTGGAGTTGAAGGACCAAATCTAAACTCTGCCAAAAATTGAGAGACGAAAAGTATTCTTTTCTCTTTTTTAAATACACTAAAAGAAAAACTTAGGATTTTTTTTACAATGGAATTCAATCATACAAATCAAACAGCCCATATAGAAGGAGAATCTTAGAATCTGAATCTCTTAAAACCATAGTTTTAAATAGCCGGCTATAGCGGAGCTATAGCCTTTTCAGGAGAGTGCCGCTAAATGGTCGCCTTCACAAATAGACCGCTTTAGCCTGCTATAGGCCGCTATAGCTGATTTTGAGGCCCGCCGCTATTTTTCATAGCCCGCTATTTGAAACATTGCTTAAAACTTTTATAAAAGGCTCTTGAGTCAAAGATGCTTAAATACGCACACTTCAGAACTGTCTAAAACCCAGCACAGAACGGATAACTAGCATTCCAAACGCAAAGGCTCCTTGGAAGTGCTCAAAAGACCTAAAAGAGCATAGCCACAGCTGAAATTGCTTTTCTCTTTGTTACAGTTGGGCTTTGGTTATGGTGCATTGACTCCAACCAGATTATTCGAGCATGTTGCACCCATCCAGAGCTAAAGACATGAATGAGCTCGAGAGAGGCCGGCTTTTGCAGAGCTCAGCTGCGGTGTCTCTTTCTCTGTCCTTTGTGACGTATTATCAGGATGCGGGAAGAAACGGGATATGGCTAACCACCCCCGGATTAGGCCAAGGAGACACCAATTATGGGCTGCTACTAAGTGGGCGGTTAGTTAACTGATACCGATGTGCTTGTGCGCTTCATCACGATCCCCATGAAAGCGAAAGCAAAGGTAGGCACGCAGCGTTAACGTAGCTGTCCATGTCTCTTTAACCCAAAGCAAAGCTGTTGGCAATGGCATGGGAGCTGCCGCCAGGGTCTCCCGTTTAGGCAGCAGAGATTAGTAATTAAGCATAGTGCAAGCATACTCCTACTAGGAGTATTCAGCAGCACCTAGGTCTGCTCGTTTGGCGAGTCGTGCAGGTCCCCTTTCTGTCTAAGAAGAGTGGTAGTACGAAATTAGCAACGATGATCTAGCGTAGTGGAGTAAGATATTTTCATGAAGATCATGAGTCAACCAAGAGTGTTAACAAACGAGCATTAGTAGCACTGAATATTCATTTGTTTAGATAATAAGCACTGAACATTGATATCTGTGGAGAATGTATGATGGATGATTACGGATTACTTGCAGTACAGGGGTGTACATGCATGTATGTTCATGAGTTGTTGTGCCTTGTATCTGAAGTTCTGCACCGAGAAACAACGCCTAGCTAGGTAGATTTCTTGCCATCCGTGCACAATCTGAGACGGAATACAATAAGCCGCCGTGCACAATCTAGTCAGCGACCAGTAGATGCATGTATCGATGCAGATGAAAATTAGCAGGAGCTGCCCATCCTTATCCATAAGCTCAAAAGCCTAACTGAATAGTACCATCTGTAAGAAAGTAACACGCATTTGAAGAAACGATGTCTTGGTAAACGGTTGTTCAAGTTACTTAGAGCAAGTACAATAAGGTGACATAAACAGACTATAAGAAATATAATATTATATCTTTACTTAGTTGGGGGAGAGAGAAAAAAAAGGGCTCCTGGTTAGTACTAGCCAGCTACAACACGAGACCTAAGACACTTTGTGAGGATGTAAAATGGACCCATTATTAATAAAGTAGTACACATTTAAAACTTAATATTGTACATGCCGGCTATGAGCTTGGCTCTAGATGACATGGCAACTCCTTATAGTCGACCGTTGGCTGTATTATTAAGCATGCTCTTAACGAGGAATGTGGCGAAAACCAGTTTCCTAGGCAAGTCCCAAGCCAAAGGGATTCCTACATTTAGAGGGATCTTATGCGGGTCAACGAGACATCTCCAGTTTGGCTTGTTTAAAGATTGTTTTTTTCTTTTGAGAAACACCGATTAGAACGTAGATGCACAAACTCACACAACGTTTACTGAAGACTGGGTTGGAGTTGCAGAGCTTTAAGATTGATAAATTCACCACGGACGCCTCGGTATCAACGGGAATGTTGTAGGGTAACGCAGCAGAAAATAAAAAATTTCCGACCTACGCACCAGCCCAGGACCACTATGGAGACTGCATACAAGGTTTGATCTTTTTGTTACCAACTCGTAGCGCAGCGGAAGTACAGTCGATGACGATCGGCGGTGCAGATCCCCGCAGCTAGGATTTACAACCTCCCAACCGTGAGGATGTATACCCTCATCTTCCCTTCGGACAGCCCTCCGGGAGGCGGTCGGACAGTCCCCCGGACGGTGTCGCGGACAGCCCTTCGGGAGGACCTTCGAAACTCGGACGGTCACTCGGACAGCCCTTCGGAAGGACTCACAGAACTCGGACTGTCACTTGGACAGCCCTTCGGGAGGCACTCACGAACAGCCCCTCGGGCACTAAGATCGAAACTACGACCTCTCTACAGAGTTGCACACATACGGTGTCATCTATCCGGCAGGGCTTCGCCGTCCAGAACTAGTTTCCACCGGAACCCAGACATCCTTTGGCTCTGCAAAACTATTTCGCGGGGAGAGAGAGAGAAGCCAGATCATGCAATGGCACTTGTATGTGAGAAGGGATGAGTGTGGAGGGCTGCCCCTCCACCTCTATTTATAGGAAATCCCAAGGGGTAGGGTGGTTTTACAATAAAATCCAAAAGTACATGAATGAAGTCCTTCCACCAAGGGCATAAAGGTGAAACCAAGGAACAAGAGGGGCTCCATGGTGGAGCCCCAAGTGTGGCCGGCCACACCCCTTGGGGGCCCCCATGAGGGCCTCCCAATCCATCCATGTCATCCCTAGATATTTTGGGATAAATCCCAAACAAGTGGCTTTCCAAAAAGTAACCCAAAAAGCACTTTCACTATTCACGACGACATTTTTCAGCGTCCGTTCGAACTGAAAATATTTATGTGGGCTTAGAACATTTCCAGTACCCACTAAAATAATTTTCAACGTGTTCTGGAACAATTCCAGATTAGTGATTTTCATCTGCGAAAAGCATCTGAAATGGTTCCGGCAGCTCCGGAACATTTCCGGTTTTTCTTCCAGAAAATTCCCAAAAGTTTCCAGAATGATTCTGGCACCCTCCAAGAATTATCAGGCATGTGCCGAAACCAATTTGACTTTATGGTATCCTCTGAAACAACTTTTCAGTTTCACCGGAACTCATCCGGTGACCTCTCTCTGCGGAACTTTTCCGCTGTCCAAAACCTTTTCGGTGTTCGAAACTTTTTCGGTGATTTTCTCTCAGACTCCCTGTCTAGTATTCAGCAGATAGATGACCCTTAAGCGTGTGACCCTATAGGTTCGGTGAAGTATAGACATGACACGGAACCCCTTCCGATCAATGATCAACATCGGAGCCGTGGACACCCATATTGACCCCTATACCCACACGAATGAATATTCGAGTGAACCTCCAGTTGCCGTGTGCTATTCCTGTTGCTTCACGATATGTTACAAATACCCGAGGTTAGACATGTTGGCATTTCCATGGATCAACAACTTGTCCACTATGCTAGTTACCTCGTTACCGGTATCGTTCTCTTTTCTCGTTCCCGTGTTCCGGCATCCCCGTGATCAAATCACAAAGTGTCTGGCCAGACGATGATGGACACCGTAACACCGAGAGGGCCCAGAGATATCTCTCCATCGTCGGAGGAGCAAATCCCAATCTCGAGCTATCAAGTTACTTGACACACTTTTCCATGAACCCGTAAGCCGCTGTAATAGCCACCCATTTACGGATGATGTTTAACAAACCCCAAAGTTCATGAAGCAAGCATGAAGAAACTCGATACTCTCATGGTCTAAGGAATTATGCAAACATTAACCATCTCTATGTTATTAACCATTAACTTGTGACGAATGTATCTCATAGCATAACATCAATCGGGTCGATTCAACACAAGTGTTCTCCTAACATTGTTCCCTCAAAGTTGCTGGCATAGACATGCCCATGATCAGGAAAACAGAACCATCATGCAACACTTGAGCCAGTCATAGAGGCTTGACTAGGAATACATATTACCGTTTATTATCCCACACGTGCACATGAGTTTCCCTCCAAGCCTCGTTTTATTTGCAGACTCGAGAATCATTGCAGTTATAGCATGGAACATAAACCTAATTATGAACAGGGAGATAATAAATAACATTTATTATTGCCTCTAGGGCATATCTCCTACAGACTCCCACTTGCACTAGAGTCAATAATCTAGTTAATGCTAATGCACTTCACACCTGTGGCACACCGGTGTAAATATGCTTCGCTTGTGGTATAGCCTGATGTCCAACGGATCTGACGACTTCAGCTCCGTGTGTATCTGTGCATATCCTCGCGTTTTCATGCTTTCACAAAATTCATATTTTGTGTGGACTTGGCTTTGTATATATGTGAATCACAGGTCGAACCTCCTCAGACTGAGTTATGGTGCAACTACTTGCAGTAGTGTCCCATTGACAAAAGCCATCTTGGAACCATACAAAGTTCATGAATGAACTATATGATTCAACATCTTCTTTGTCGCTTTTAAAAGCGGCAACATACTTCGCCTCTGTTATAGAATTTGCCACAGTAACTTGTTTGGAACAATTTCCAACTACCGTGCCACCATTTTGTGTATTACACAAAACCCTTAACTTAAATCAAAAATCGCATGGAGCATTGATGAAGACTGTATCGATGTAATTACTTACAATGAGCACTTCATAATCTCTGCTTGCGAGAAAACATGTCATCAGTACTACTCTAGTACTCAATGACATCTTTCACTGTTGTCCCATGATCAGTACTTTTGATCACTTTGGTATCTATACTCGCAACAACTTTGGAGTATTGGACATATCTGGTTGTTTTTACATACCATGGAATACATGATTAATCCATACACGAAGGTGTGTGGAATCTCCATCATGTATTTTGCTCATCAGTGTTTTTGGGACACCGAGTCTTGCAAAACTCTTTCCATGTGACTTCCGCAAGAATCACTCCTTGGCGTTTTAAATGCTAAAAAGTTTTAGCATCTTGTCAATATGTATTCATTGCTTTGCCCCATTAGGTAAATCTATCTCTATAGATCATCATGCCTAATATCAAGGCTATATAGCCCAAGCACTTCATCGGAAATCTATTTCCAAATGAAGTTCTAATTCGTGTCAAGAAATTTATTTCCAATTAACAATGTGTCAAGCACACAACGTTTTTAGAAATATTATTATGCTCCCACTTACTTTCTTGAATCATAAGCATCTTCATTACCCATTGATGAAGTCAAAACCCCTTTGACCATTTCATCAAAACACGAAGATTCCAACTCCATTTTGCTCTCTTCTGTCCATTGCTGGAACTCTGAAGTTTGCATACTTACTAGCATCCTCTGGACTGACAAAATACCTTGGACTGTAACACATGCAAGTCCTTGGTTTCATTTCCATCAGATGGAAATACTTTTGTCATCCTTTGTTTCATATCTCATGATATGAAATATGTATTAATTGCTAGTTCAACCCGAACCGACTTTAAGCATCGCTACGGCGAAACAACCTCATCGTAGTCAACTCCTTGAACTTGTATATTGCAACAAGTCGAGCTTTATGGATAAAACATTTTTATCCGTATCAGTTTTTAGTTCCATAAAATTTGTTAGACTCTAAATCTTCCGAAAGGTGTATCAAGATTTTAATCTTGAAACATTTATATGGAAACTATCTCGGATTGTATTGGCATTTAGCCAATTCCGGAGTCAGGGCCCATCAACGCTTCCTTGTGTATCGTAGGTATACTGTTGTCTAACAACAATATCTCGTCTGCGCACCTGAGAGGTTTGCACGAGCCTTGCCTACGTGGTTCAGATGCAAGTTCGACCGAAGTCCATACATTTTATTGTAGAGACTTCCGTATCAGTCAGAGTAGGAAACTCTGGAATTACTTCCAAGGTCTCTTTCCTTTGATCTGATGACGAAGATACTGTTTATCTCGTCGAGTTGCACTATTCTCCCACTCACCTTTTTGAAAGAACCATTTTCTTCAAAAAGCATACCGTTCTATGTGGCAAACCTATTTGCCTCGGTATAGTGAGTGAGGAATACCCAATGACTTGGGATAACCTACAAAGTTGCACTTGTCTGATTTGGAATAGGTTTGTAACCTTTTACACAAGCCCCATATTCCAAATGTTAAGAAAGGATATAACATGGTTGGGCGTACCATACCATGGCATCATTTCAACAGACCTGATGGAGCTCTTTTCAGTGTAAAAGCCGCAGTCTCTAAAGCATCACTTTAAAAGGGATAATGGCAAATTTATTTATGTCATCTTTGATCTTACCATGTCATAAATGGTTCGATTACATCTTCACGGACTTTCCACTCACAGTGGTGTTCAGGGAGGTGTAAGTTATGAAACTCTTTTCACAACTCATCAGACATTCGCTAAACTTGTAACTCAAATATTCCTTTCTGCAATCGAATTGTAGAAACAGAATTTTCTTGTTACAATAACTTCTACTTCATTTTTGAAAACCTTTCGAATGATTTCAAAAGATCCAGACTTACGTCTCATCAAGTAAATATCCATATATCTACTTGAGTCATTTCTGAAGATAGATAAATCCACTACTTGCAACAACATTTATTGAACTACACACATCAAAATGTATGATCACCAATAAGTTTGTTGCTCGTTCCTTATGGCCTGTGAACGGTATTTCAGTCACTTCACTTTTCGGAGGAAAGTTTCAAGTGTCAGATGATTCAAAATGAAATGACTTTAAAATCCATCATAATGGAATTTTTCATGCGGGTTTCTCCAATGTGACCAAATGCAGTGCCACACTTGTGTGGTATTCTTTTTAGTCTTGTGACATTTAGCGTCAGTGTTATGTATGTATCATATTACCATCAATATTCATAACATACATGCCATCTTGGATGGAAGCATGGCCCTTCATGTTATTCGTAATACTGAACAACAATTGTTGTTTTTATGAACAACTCTTTTGCAACAAACATTGTGCAATGGTCTAGAGTGTATGAAACTCTAAAATGAATTATTAAAGTAAACCCAGAGGTAATGTATTATTATCAATATTCATAACATACATCTCATTCATAATGAAAGTATGGCCCTTATGTTATTCATAACTTCGAACATCAAAAGTTCTCTTATAAACAACCTTCTTGCAAGATACCTTATGCAATGGGCTAGAGTTTGTAAAACTCTAAATGAATTATGAAAATAAATACAGACGGTAATACACCGGTGGAAGGTATAGTAACATTTACTATGTTCCCTGTGTATACCTAAACCTCATTCCTGGCTAGTCTTTCAGTCCATAGTAGTTCTTACATCGAGTTGCAATAGAATGCAATCTAGCGGGTATCTTTGTGATTAACTCACAATACCAAAGAATCTGTGATTAACAATTTAATCATAATTCCCAAGAACTATATCTTTGACCAGCCTTCTATACATCAAAAACTTGTATGACATTCATACATGAGCTGGATACTCCAGTCTTCTTTCCTTTTGCCATATACTTCTAACAGTTTAACTTTCAGTATTTCTCCTACTCTCAGAACAAGCACCAAACTTAAGAGTGGCGTTAGCCCCGGACTTCCTAGGTGTGTAAGTCATACTAACACCCTTTGGACACTTCCTTTCTCTTTAAGTTGTTGTTTTATTCACCTTTCATCATATGACAGGCGTTCTTCTGGATCCCTCTCTTATCAGTCTAATGCATAGTAAACTCCTTCACTAATAGTTTGCAAACAAACATTGCTTTGGATATCTCATATCTTTTAGCCTTTGTCTGTCTCTGAAAATGATTTTCAGATTCCATGAATATCACATAACTATCCAAACTTTCGAAGTTCGGGTCTCATGGAAGCAAACATATTGCACTTGACTGAAACGGAATTCTAGCTTTTGGATCGAAGGACGAGAGTCTCATCATCCATAGCATTAGCGGGAGGATACCGAAAGTATGCGATTAGACAAAATCCTTCTTGGCACTCTTGATGATAATCCTCAAATTACGTTACCAACCGTAAAGATTTAACCAGATATTTAACAGCTATTCAATTTTAATAGGGAAGGTGGAAACGCTAGCCATTATTCTACAACTATAATGCAAACCACACTTAGACAGTGTTCATAATTAATTGCACTGAGAATTAAACAAGTCAATTCAAAAGTGCGCTCCCACTCAAATCAATATCTCTCAAAATTGATTGTGAGTGATTCAAGATCCATATTACAATTCAACGCCAAGGATGCATCCATCTCAAGTGACGAGAATTGCAATCGGTAGGCCAACTTGCCAATCACATCTCTATGTGACTCTTGTTCATCTTTCGATGCGTGTGTTCCGAGCTCATGACTTTCATGCCTGAACGTCAAGACAACCAAGTGATCACGCTGCGAGGTCTCAACTCACCCGCCTCACACTTCCCTAATCGTTCGTACCCATGCATCCATGTGATACCCCGAAAAGTTAGGTGCCGTGACGGTGCTACATTTGGGAGAACACTAACTACTTGATATTTTTGTGAGAGATCACCCTAATAAAAGCGACTACTGCGCAATCAAGAAGGGTGCAACATAAGGGATAAATATCTCAGGCAATTCGTAATTAGCATGATATGGTATAGCCCTTTCTGACGGAGAAGTCTTTCATTTCTTCATCTTCGGCATTAGCGTCGGTGTTCACCTTCGCGAAGATTGCCACCACCTTGTCGATGCACCAGATAATATTGCTATCTATATAGCTAATAAAATAAGTGCATTACACAAGGTTGACATGCAGGTCATTTAAAATGCAATCATATGGCTCCAGCCATCATGCCGAATCATGACACGCAGGTCATGTTAATTAATTTACATCATATAGTCATCTCATACATAATCAAATTATTATGAGCACTGCTATACCACATCATATGCACATGCAAACCCTCCTGCAAAACCAAGTTAGACGTCTCTAATCAGTTCATGCAAAAACTTGTTTTTCGTGGCTTCTAAGGTTTCGAAACAAACCGAAGCTACCAACGCCCATCATCAAGTATGATAATTCAAGTCGCTAGATTAACTTTCCAGGGTGTATGAAAACCGAGATAATAATATCTCGAGCCCCATACTAAACTTCGTCATACGCATGACCCCCGTGCAGATCATATCTGCATTGCCCTTTCGTCTGCGAAATTTCATCTTTCTTTTTAACTACGGTGGAATTCAATGAACTGTTAGCACTTCGTTTATCAATCAGGATCACGGATTGCCAGAACATTGAAACTCCACCATGCTGTTATCAAGATCAGAAATATGCAAATTCCAGGGAAGCAACAAGAACCTCGGGTAACAGATTTCATCTGCTACCCGCACAAATAATTTTCAGTAATAGAACTCATCTACTACCTAATTATATTGTGCAACACCCATACATCTCCATGTATTCTAGATCGCAACCTGCATCTACGCATAGCACGGCTCATGATGCCACTGTAGGGTAACACAGCAGAAAATAAAAAATTTCCGACCTACGCACCAGCCCAGGACCACTATGGAGACTGCATACAAGGTTTGATCTTTTTGTTACCAATTCGTAGCGCAGCGGAAGTAGAGTCGATGACGATCGGCGGTGCAGATCCCCGCAGCTAGGATTTACAACCGCCCAACCGTGAGGATGTATACCCTCATCTTCCCTTCGGACAGCCCTCCGGGAGGCGGTCGGACAGTCCCCCGGAAGGTGTCGCGGACAGCCCTTCGGGAGGACCTTCGAAACTCGGACGGTCACTCGGACAGCCCTTCGGGAGGACTCACAGAACTCAGACCGTCACTTGGACAGCCCTTCGGGAGGCACTCCCGAATAGCCCCTCGGGCACTAAGATCGAAACTACAACCTCTCTACAGAGTTGCACACATACGGTGTCATCTATCCGGCAGGGCTTCGCCGTCCAGACATACATTTAATTAGCCATGTAGATAATTGGAAGTAGAATTTTATTCCAATTTAGCAGGAAATTAATTAATTAGGTAGGTAATTAATTCGGCCTTCTGGAAATTAGACATGCAGTTAATTTATCCAGCAATTAATTAACTAGGTAGACAGTTAAGCGTGTCCAACAATTTGAAAGCGCTCGCTAGTAAGGATGCCCAGCAGGCTCTCATCGAATGTCCGTGGCTTTCAGCGACATCACCGACCAGTGCTTTCGAATATGGACAACGGCCACCACGCGCTTTCGGTGTGGGCGACCAAGCGGTTGGTAAGATGGATGATGACCATGCTCTGTAGGACATCCATACGCTCACAGTTGCCAAATATTCGCAGGTGAGGTCAACAGACGCTCGAAGACAACCAAGTACTGACGATAAAAGGTTCCAACCGCCCCTTCGAGGACGATGGTGAAAATAGTTTGGAAACGAATGCCAAAACAATAATCAAGCCATTAATGCGATTAATTACTAGATTGTTAATTATTTATGCAATTAATTAAGTCCATTTCAATAGGAAGTTTTTTAGCACGGAATAAATTTGAATAATGAGTTATTAATGAAATTAATTAATTACGCTGATAGTTAATGAAGCCAGTAGATAATTAGCAATATGAATCTCTATTCCTAAAGGGGGAGTTGGTAGCTTCTCATCACCCGTTTATTTTTGTCTCATTTTTTACGCCTCACCTCTCATCACCCCCTGCCACTATTTTTTCTCTCTCCCATTAAAAATTCAAATCCCATTAAAGAGGTAGACTCGTGCTTACTTTGGTAGGTGTTGAGTCGGAAATAATAGGTAAATAAGGATTCAGAAATCATAGCATACATCTCAGATCACCTCCCTAAAAGAGAGACAAAATATTTTCTCAGTAACCTTTAAAAAACATCAGATATTCCTCAATAATTAATGGCTAATACCGCATTATGCCATTTATTATTAACATTAGCTCTATTATTAATTAACAATCAGAAGTTTCCTAACAAAATAAAAAAAAATCTTATGGGCGTACACATCCGCGCGCCCCTGCGGAGGGACGCCATGTGCGACACCATGGAGGACGCCGTGTCCAGGCCTGACGTTGATGCAATGCTCGAGAATGCCATGGCGGGAGCATGGCGTCGAGGATGGCAGTGGAGGAAGGCGGGTCATCGGACTGCCACGTACATTAGTCATTAATGCGAAAATAGTTTGAAAACCGAGTGCCGAATCAATTAACAAATCAAACCAATAATGCAATTAATTACTTGATTGCTAATTATGGGTGCAAGTAATTTGGTTCATTTAAATAAGGATTTTTCACACGGAATCAATTTTTAAACCGAGACATTAATGCAATTAATTCATTAGACATACATTTAATTAGCCCTGTAGATAATTGCAAGTAGAATTTTATTCCAATTTGGTAGGAAATTAATTAATTAGGTAGGTAATTAATTCGGCCTTCTAATAATTAGACATGCAGTTAATTTATCCAGCAATTAATTAACTAGGTAGATAGTTAAGCGTGTCCAACAATTTGAAAGTGCTCGCTGGTAAGGATGGCCAGCAGGCTCTCATCGACTGTCAGTGGCTTTCAGCGACAAAACCGACCAGTGCTTTCGAATATGGACAACGGCCACCACGTGCTTTCGATGTGGGCGACCAAGCGGTTGGTAAGATGGATGATGACCATGCTCTGTAGGACGTCCATACGCTCACAGTTGCCAAACATTTGCAGGTGAGGTCAACAGACGCTCGAGGACAACCAAGCACTGACGATAAAAGGTTTTGACCGCCCCTTCGAGGACGACGGTGAAAATAGTTTTGAAATGAATGCCAAAACAATAATCAAGCCATTAATGCCATTAATTTCCAGATTGTTAATTATTTATGCAATTAATTAAGTCCATTTCAATAGGAAGTTTTTTAGCACGGAATAAATTTGAATACTGAGTTATTAATGAAATTAATTAATTACGCTGATAGTTAATGAAGCCAGTAGATAATTAGAAATAGGAATCTCTATTCCTAAATGGGAGTTGGTAGCTTCTGATCACTGGTTTATTGCTACTTCTTGAGCTTGTGTTGGTTTTTTTCCCTTGAAGAGGAAAGGGTGATGCAGCAAAGTAGAGATAAGTATTTCCCTCAGTTAGAGAACCAAGGTATCAATCCAGTAGGAGACAACGCACAAATCACCAATACCTGCATAAACAATCAAACACTTGCACCCAATGCGATAAAGGGGTTGTCAATCCCTTCACGGTCACTTGCAAAAGTGAGATCTGATAGAGATAGATAAAACTAAACAAAAGATAAAGTAAATATTTTTAGGTTTTTGGTTTATAGATCTGAAAATAAAAGATTGCAAAATAGTAGATTGGAAAGTAATATGATGGAAAATAGACCCGGAGGCCATAGGTTTCACTAGAGGCTTCTCTCAAGATAGCAAATAATACAGTGGGTGAACAAATTACTGTCGAGCAATTGATAGAAAAGCGCAAAGTTATGACGATATCCAAGGCAATGATTATGAAATATAGGCATCACGTCTGTGTCAAGTAGACCGACTCTTGCCTGCATCTACTACTATTACTCCACACATCGACCGACTCCTACCTGCATCTAGAGTATTAAGTTCATGAAGAACAGAGTAACGCTTTAAGTAAGATGACATGATGTAGAGGAATAAACTCAAGCAATATGATGTAAACCCCATCTTTTTTTCCTCGATGGCAACAATACAATACGTGCCTCGCTGCCCCTACTGTCACTGGGAGAGGACACCGCAAGATTGAACCCAAAGCCAAGCACTTCTCCCATTGCAAGAAAAACCAATCTAGTAGGCCAAACCAAACCGATAGTTCGAAGAGAATTACAAGGATATCAAATCATGCATAAAAGAATTCAGAGAAGATTCAAATAATATTCATAGATAAGCTGATCATAAATCCACAATTCATCGGATCTCGACAAACACACCGCAAAAGAAGATTACATCAGATAGATCTCCAAGAACATCAAGGAGAACATTGTATCGAGAATCAAAGAGAGAGAAGAAGCCATCTAGCTACTAGCTATGGACCCGTAGGTCTGAGGTAAACTACCCACGCTTCATCGGAAGGGCAATAGAGTTGATGTAGAAGCCCTCCGTAATCGAATCCCCCTCCGACAGGATGCCAGAAAAGGCCCCAAGATGGCATCTCACGGGAACAGAAGGTTGCGGCGGTGGAAAAGTGTTTTCGTGGATGCTTCTGGTGGTTTAGGAATATATGTGAATATATAGGAGGAAGATCTAGGTCAGGGGGTCACCGAGGGGCCCACAAGGCATGGGCGCGCCCTACCCCCTAGGTGCGCCCTCCCCCCTTGTGGCCGCCTCGTGGCTCTTCTGACTTGCACTCCAAGTCTCCTGGGTGTTTTCTGGTCCAAGAAAAATCACCACGAAGGTTTTATTCCGTTTGGACTCCGTTTGGTATTCCTTTCCTGCGAAGCTCAAAAACAAGAAAAAAACAGAAACTGGCACTGGGCTCTAGGTTAATAAGTTAGTCCCAAAAATAATACAAAATAGCATATTAATGCATATAAAACATCCAAAACAGATAATATAATAGCGTGGAACAATCAAAAATTATACATACGTTGGAGACGTATCAAGCATCCCCAAGCTTAATTCCTGCTCGTCCTCGAGTAGGTAAATGATAAAAACATAATTTTTGATGTGGAATGCTTCCTAACATATTTATCCATGTAATTTTCTTTATTGTGGCATGAATGTTTAGATCCATAAGATTCAAAACAAAAGTTTAATATTGACATCAAAACAATAATACTTCAAGCATACTAACAAGGCAATTATGTCTTCTCGAAATAACATGGCCAAAGAAAGTTTATCCCTACAAAATCATATAGTCTGGCTATGCTCCATCTTCATCACACAAAGTATTCAAATCATGCACAACCCCGATGACAAGCCAAGCAATTGTTTCATACTTTTGGTGTTCTCAAACCTTTTCAACTTCCACGCAATACATGAGCGTGAGCCATGGACATAGCACTATAGGTGGAATAGAATATGGTGGTTGTGGAGAAGACAAAAAGAGGGAGATAGTCTCACATCAACTAGGCGTATTAACGGGCTATGGAGATGCCCATCAATAGATATCGATGTGAGTGAGTAGGGATTGCCATGCAACGGATGCACTAGAGCTATAAGTTTATGAAAGCTCAAAAGAAAACTAAGTGGGTGTGCATCCAACTTGCTTGCTCATGAAGACATAGGGCAATTTGAGGAAGCCCATCGTTGGAATATACAAGCCAAGTTCTATAATGAAAAATTCCCACTAGCATATGAAAGGGACAACATAGGAGACTCTCTATCATGAAGATCATGGTGCTACTTTGAAGCACAAGTGTGGAAAAAAAAGGATAGTAACATTGCCCCTTCTCTCTTTTTCTCTCATTTTTTTTTGGCTTCTTTGGTCTCCCTTTTATTTTTTTTCCTCACATGGGACAATGCTCTAATAATGAAGATCATCACACTCTTATTTACTTACAACTCAAAAATTACAACTCGATACTTAGAACAAAAATATGACTCTATATGAATGCCTCCGTCGGTGTACCGGGATGTGCAGTGACTCAAGAGTGACATGTATGAAAGAATTATGAAAGGTGGCTTTGCCACAAATACGATGTCAACTACATGATCATGCAAAGCAATATGACAATGATGGAACGTGTCATAATAAAACGGAACGTTGAAAAGTTGCATGGCAATATATCTCGGAATGGCTATGGAAATGCCATAATAGGTAGGTATGGTGGCTGTTTTGAGGAAGGTATATGGTGGGTTTATGGTACCGGCGAAAGTTGCGCGACACTAGAGAGGCTAGCAAAGGTGGAAGGGTGAGAGTGCGTATAATCCATGGACTCAACATTAGTCATAAAGAAATCACATACTTATTGCAAAAATCTATTAGTCATCGAAACAAAGTACTACGCGCATGCTCCTAGGGTGATAGATTGGTAGGAAAAGACCATCGCTCGTCCCCGACCGCCACTCATAAGGAAGACAATCAAAAAATACCTCATGCTCCAACTTCATTACATAACGATTCACCATACGTGCATGCTACGGGAATCACAAACCTCAACACAAGTATTTCTCCAATTCACAATTACTCACTAGCATGACTCTAATATCACCATCTCTATATCTCAAAACAATCATAAGGAATCAAACTTCTCATAGTATTCAATGCACTTTATATGAAAGTTTTTATTATATCCCTCTTGGATGCCTATCATATTAGGACTAAATTCATAACCAAAGCAAATTACCACGCTGTTTAGAGACTCTCAAAATAATATAAGTGAAGCGTGAGAGTTCAATAATTTCTACAAAATAAAGCCACCGCCGTGGTCTAAAAAGATATAAGTGAAGCACTAGAGCAAAATTGCCTAGCTAAAAAGATATAAGTGAAGCACATAGAGTATTCTAATAAATCACGATTCATGCGTGTCCCTCTCAAAAGGTGTGTACAGCAAGGATGATTGTGGCAAACTAAAAAACAAAGACTCAAATCATACAAGACGCTCCAAGCAAAACACATATCATGTGGTGAATAAAAATATAGCCTCAAGTAAAGTTACCGATAGACGAAGACGAAAGAAGGGATGCCTTCCGGGGCATCCCAAAGCTTAGGCTCTTGGTTGTCCTTAAATATTACCTTGGGGTGCCTTGGGCATCCCCAAGCTTAGACTCTTGCCACTCCTTATTCCATAGTCCATCAAATCCTTACCCAAAACTTGAAAACTTCACAACACAAAATTCAACAGAAAATCTCATAAGCTCCGTTAGTATAAGAAAATAAATCACCACTTTTGGTACTGTTGTGAACTCATTCTTTATTTATATTGGTGTAATATCTACTGTATTCCAACTTCTCCATGGTTCATAACCCCCGATACTACCCATAGATTCATCAAAATAAGCAAACAACACATAGAAAACAGAATCTGTCAAAAACAGAAAAGTCTGCAAAGATCTGAATTGTTCTAATACTTCTCTAACTCAAAAATTCTGATAAATTAGGAAAACAGGGGAAATTTGTATATCAATCCTGTGTAAAAAATTCAGGGTTTTTCCACGCTCCAGTGAATCTAAACAATTCTGTGACTGGACGCAAAAGTTTCTGTTTTTCAGCAAGATCAAATCAACTATCACCGTAAGCCATCCCAAAGGTCTTACTTGGCACAAACACTAATTAAAACACAAAAACACATCTAACCAGAGGCTAGATGAATTATTTATTGAAAACAGAACCAAAAAGCAAAGAACAAAAATAAAATTGGGTTGCCTCCCAACAAGCGCTATTGTTTAACGCCCTTAGCTAGGCATAAAAACACATAGATCTAGGTATTGTCATCTTTGGTATGCAATTCTTTTCTCATCAAATCTTCCAAAACTCATCTTAACAAATCTATCCTTTCCTTTATTTCTCTTCTAGTATATGAACTTAAATCATGAAAAGGACTTTGACTAGTGATTTTGACATTCATAAACCCATAATCAGGATCATCGCCATATATATCATCATACAGAACATGTATCTCGTTTTTAACGGGTTCTTTCATCATATTATTCAACCAATCCCTATTAAATCCTACATAAATTCCCCTTGTAATCCAATCAAATTCCTCGTAGGTCTCAAGGTACAAAGCTTGAGAAATTTCTGAATAGGGAACTCTCCTCCTAAGATTCTCGCTATAAGATTGATAATCCCTAGATTCCAAACTACACATAGTTTCTTTATCATGGAGGATATCTTCAATCGGAGGGTGTGCAACATCTTTATTATAGAAAGCAAAAATATCCCTAGCTTCATGTATTATAAAATCAAATTCTCGCATAAGGATGATGGTGGCAATCTTTTTAGCTATAGGATGATTAATGTTGGGAAGTTTGTAAAACACCTTTTGCAAAGCAGGATGAATGTGCACAAATTTTCTTTCTAATTTCTCAACAAGTGTAACAATGGCATCCGCATAACAATTTGTATCGAGAAGAATAGATCTTTTACTAATAGGCATAGATCCCGTACAATCAAAGAATTCTTGAATAGCACTTTTCCCAATAATATTACCATCTCCAATATGAAAAGTTTTTGCTTTGTAATTAGGAGGAGTTTCAGTTTCATGATCCGAAGAACCAGATCCAAGTTTTCCCTCAAGATTTTCAACGATAACCTCCCCAGATTCAGACATGGTGGCAACAAATCGATCTAGCAAACGGGCAAACAAAAAGCAAATGAAAAAGACGAACGGAAGAGGGGCGAAAGAAGGGTGAATAAAAAGGCAAATCTTTTCGAAAATCGTTTTAGAAGTGGGGGAGAGGAAAACGAGAGGAAAATGGCGAATAATGTAATGCAAGAGATGAGAGTTTATGATGGGTACTTGGTATGTCTTGACTTGGCGTAGATCTCCCCGGCAACGGCGCCAGAAATTCTTCCTGCTACTTCTTGAGCTTGCGTTAATTTTTCCCTTGAAGAGGAAAGGGTGATGCAGCAAAGTAGAGATAAGTATTTCCCTCAGTTAGAGAACCAAGGTATCAATCCAGTAGGAGACAACGCACAAATCACCAATACCTTCACAAACAATCAAACACTTGCACCCAACGCAATAAAGGGGTTGTCAATCCCTTCACGGTCTCTTGCAAAAGTGAGATCTGATAGAGATAGATAAAACTAAACAAAAGATAAAGTAATATTTTTAGGGTTTTTGGTTTATAGATCTGAAAATAAAAGATTGCAAAATAGTAGATCGGAAAGTAATATGATGGAAAATAGACCCGGGGGCCATAGGTTTCACTAGAGGCTTCTCTCAAGATAGCAAATAGTGCAGTGGGTGAACAAATTACTGTCGAGCAATTGATAGAAAAGAACAAAGTTATGACGATATCCAAGGCAATGATTATGAAATATAGGCATCGCGTCCGTGTCAAGTAGACCGACTCCTGCCTGCATCTACTACTATTACTCCACACATCGACCGACTCCTGCCTGCATCTAGAGTATTAAGTTCACGAAGAACAGAGTAACGCTTTAAGTAAGATGACATGATGCAGAGGAATAAACTCAAGCAATATGATGTAAACCCCATCTTTTTATCCTCGATGGCAACAATACAATACGTGCCTCGCTGCCCCTACTGTCACTGGGAGAGGACACCGCAAGATTGAACCCAAAGCCAAGCACTTCTCCCATTGCAAGAAAAACCAATCTAGTTGGCCAAACCAAACCGATAGTTCGAAGAGAATTACAAGGATATCAAATCATGCATAAAAGAATTCAGAGAAGATTCAAATAATATTCATAGATAAGCTGATCATAAATCCACAATTCATCGGATCTCGACAAACACACCGCAAAAGAAGATTACATCGGATAGATCTCCAAGAACATCAAGGAGAACGTTGTATTGAGAATCAAAGAGAGAGAAGAAGTCATCTAGCTACTAGCTACGGACCCGTAGGTCTGAGGTAAACTACTCACGCTTCATCGGAAGGGCAATAGAGTTGATGTAGAAGCCCTCCATGATCGAATCCCCCTCCGGCAGGATGCCGGAAAAGGCCCCAAGATAGGATCTCATGGGAACAGAAGGTTGCGGCGGTGGAAAAGTATTTTCGTGGATGCTTCTGGTGGTTTGGAAATATATGTGAATATATAGGAGGAAGATCTAGGTCAGGGGGTCACCGAGGGGTCCACAAGGCAGGGGGCGCGCCCTCCCCCCTTGTGGTCGCCTCATGACTCTTCTGACTTGCACTCCAAGTCTCCTGGGTGTCTTCTGGTCCAAGAAAAATCACCGTGAAGATTTTATTCCGTTTGGATTCCGTTTGGTATTTCTTTCCTGCGAAGCTCAAAAACAAGGAAAAACAGAATCCAGCACTGGGCTCTAGGTTAATAAGTTAGTCCCAAAAATAATATAAAATAGCATATTAATGCATAAAAAACATCAAAAACAGATAATATAATAGCATGTAACAATAAAAAATTATAGATACGTTGGAGACGTATCATTTATTTTTGTCTCATTTTTTACGCCTCACCTCTCATCACCCCCTGCCACTAATTTTTCTCTCTCCCATTAAAAATCCAAATCCCATTAAAGAGGGAGATACGGTTTCGTGCTTACTTTGGTAGGTGTTGAGTCAGAAATAATAGGTAAATAAGGATTCAGAAATCATACCATACATCTGAGATCACCTCCCTAAAAGAGAGACAAAACACTTTTCTCAATAACCTTTAAAAAACATCAGATATTCCTCAATAACTAATGGCTAATACCGCATTATGCCATGTGTTATTAACATTAGTTCTATTATTAATTGACAATCACAAATTTCCTAACAAAATAAAAAAAACATTTTTTTCTTATGGGCGTACACATCCGCGCGCCCCTGCGCGGAGGGGGGGGGGGGACTCCGTGTTCGGGCCTGACGCCGATGCAATGCTCGAGAATGTCATGGCGGGAGCATGGCGTCGAGGACAGCCGTGGAGGAAAGCGGGTCATCGGACCGCCACGTACATTAGTCGTTAATGTGAAAATAGTTTGGAAACCAAGTGCCGAATCAATAACAAATCAAACCATTAATACAATTAATTAATTGATTGCTAATTATGGGTGCAAGTAATTTGGTTCATTTAAACAAGGATTTTTCACACGGAATCAATTTTAAATCCGAGACATTAATGCAATTAATTCATTAGACGTACATTTAATTAGCCGTGTAGATAATTAGAAGTAGAATTTTATTCCAATTTAGCAGGAAATTAATTAATTAGGTAGGTAATTAATTCGGCCTTCTGATAATTAGATATGTAGTTAATTTATCCAGCAATTAATTAATTAGGTAGACAGTTAAGCGTGTCCAACAATTTGAAAGCGCTCGCTGGTAAGGATGGCCAGCAGGCTCTCATCTACTGTCAGTGGCTTTCAGCGACATCACCAACCAGTGCTTTCGAATATGGACAACGGCCACCACGCGCTTTCGATGTGGGCGACCAAGCGGTTGGTAAGATGGATGATGACCATGCTCTGTAGGACGTCCATACGCTCACAGTTGCCAAACATTCGCAGGTGAGGTCAACAGGCGCTCGAAGACAACCAAGCACTGACGATAAAAGGTTCCAACCGCCCCTTCGAGGACGACGGTGAAAATAGTTTAGAAACGAATGCCAAAACAATAATCAAGCCATTAATGCGATTAATTACCAGATTGTTATTTATTTATGCAATTAATTAAGTCCATTTCAATAGGAATTTTTTTTATCATGGAATCAATTTGAATACTGAGTTATTAATGAAATTAATTAATTATGCTGATAGTTAATGAAGCCAGTAGTTAATTAGAAATATGAATCTCTATTTCTAATAGAGGACTTGGTAGCTTCTCATCACCGGTTTATTTTTGTCTCATTTTTTACGCCTCACCTCTCATCACCCCCTGCCACTATTTTTTCTCTCTCCCATTAGAAATTCAAATCCCATTAAAGAGGTACATACGGTTTCATGCTTACTCTGGTAGCTGTTGAGTCAGAAATAATAGGTAAATAAGTATTCAGAAATCATACCATACATCTCAGATCACCTCCCTAAAAGAGAGGCAAAATATTTTTCTCAATAACCTTTAAAAAACATCAGATATTCCTCAATAACTAATGGCTAATGCCGCATTATGCCATTTATTATTAACATTAGCTCTATTATTAATTGACAATAAGAAGTTTCCTAACAAAATAAAAAAACATTTTTTCTTATGGGCGTACACATCCGCGCGCCCATGCGGAGGGACGCCATGTGTGGCACCATGGAGGACGCCGTGTCCGGGCCTGACGCCGATGCAATGCTCGAGAATGCCATGGCGGGAGCATGGTGTCGAGGACGGCCATGGAGGAAGGCGGGTCATCAGACCGCCACGTACATTAGTCATTAATGCAAAAATAGTTTGGAAACCAAGTGTTGAATCAATTAACAAATCAAATTATTAATGCAATTAATTACTTGATTGCTAATTATGGGTGCAAGTAATTTGGTTCATTTAAATAAGGATTTTTCACATGGAATCAATTTTAAAACCGAGACATTAATGCAATTAATTCATTAGACATACATTTAATTAGCCCTGTAGATAATTGGAAGTAGAATTTTATTGGGAGCCGCTAGGGATCAGACTACTGATCCCTTGCGTTATATCAGACTAGTCATTGACCGTAGGATGAGAAGTATGATGGTGTGTTGGATTCGGCAGTACAGCCCCACGCGTGGTGCCATGGTGTGTTGGATTGTTTCCTTAAAAAGTGCACCCATTAGTTAGTTTGCATGCGTGATTCCGCATTAATTGCAATTAATTTGTTTCCTAACAACTAATACACTGCAAATCAGGGCATATCAAATTGATTAGGCGCCATGATATGTGTTTCCATGCATACGATTTGCTTCCATTCCTTATTTCGAATGTAACTATAACTGCCTCAAATATTATCTTCTTTTCTCGGCCAGTCTCTGAAATTGTTTCCATGGCGAATAGAGATTGCTTCCATCTAGTTATAATTGATTTGCTAATGGCGTTTCCTACCATCTGGTTAAAATTGTTTGCTTCAGTCAGCAGAAACATTTGTTTCCACGGCAACTCTCGATCGCTTCGATCTAGTTCGATCATTTTTGTGTCCAGTGCACGCAGACAAAAATATGTTTCAAGCGACTAGAATATTTTTTTTGACTGTAGCATAATAGAGCTCTCAACAAAATTAAAATTTCTTTACATCAAACGCTTCTTTAAAAAGATTAGAATTTGCTTCCGAAGCAACGGGAGATTACTTCTATCTAGTAGAAATTTGTGATTCAATCGATCGCACAAAGTGCTTCCATTGCAATCAGCGTTCAATTCATCTAGTTAGAATTTGTTTATTTCAGTCGCCCGTGAATATTGCTTCCATAGTAACCAGATATTGCTTCGATCTATTTAGAATTTGATAATTTCAACATGTCATATAAATTTCTTCTATGGTCACAACAACCAGAATGATGACAAGTTATGTGTGCCTTGGGCTCTAGGCACAATGTAGACAACAGCGATGGCGACACACGGGACAAGCTGGCAACGCCATGAAATTTGGTATTTGCGTCCATCAAATTAAATTGGGACTTTGCTTCCGAAGAATTTGGTATTTGCATCCAATGAAATGGGAATTTGCTTCCAAAGAACTTGGTACTTGCATCTAAAAAAAGCACATTTGCTTCCGTACAACAAAAATGACACATATGATCAGGTTTTGCATCGCTTTCACAATGCAGACGCCATGCTTTCAAAGATATACATTTTGCTTCTAAATCATTATTATATTATTTTCATATATCATAGAATTGCTTTCATACGAACATAGACTTTTTTTCCATGAAAAGGGAAAATACATATTTTAAACTACATGGGGGATATGTTTCCACAATGCATGGTGAAACATTTGTCTCAGTTAAACAGAGAATTTGCTTCCATGGTGATCGTGAAGCACTACACCATCTATGGCAATGACATGAACTGCAAGCAAAAGTGCGACGACCGTGTTGAAAGATGCGTTACATTTTACTACCTGCTTCTGTGATTCCTGCAATCCAAGACATTATCATGCGACGGAGTTAATATAATTCGATGAACAAATCCAAGAGCGATGGCGAAGAACTCTATAATGCTTAAAATAGTGAAAATGTCAAAATGGAAGAAAAAAGGAACAGTAGAAACCATGGTTCCTAAATTCATTAAGTTAGTTGTCGATTGAATAAAAACATGATGCCCACAAGCACATATATGATGCATGGAGATGAAGAAAAATTAAACGCAATGTCGAAGCACAAGTTTGATATGTAAGAAGCAAACTGGACTCAGTGACGAAGCTTTAGCACGCTAAATATGCAGCAGACTGTACGGACTGACAATGCAAAAATAATATGCATATGAAGCATGGAATGGACGCAATCTCAACTACTTCCTGTATGATGAGGAGAATCAGAACATAGATCAGATGATGAGGTATGGAGGCTGATTCGTCCAACCTGCCGCGTGTGCTAGCGAACATAGAAAGTGATGAGGCCAAATCCTCAAATTGATCCGTGACTATTAATTGTCCTAGTAGGAAGAATGAAAATGTGCTTTGTCAATTCGACTCGTCTTAACCGGAAGCATAAACACATCTAAACTGAAAAATAGCCCAAATACTAATATTGCTGCAAACCGAGGAGGCATATTTCTGTGATGCACCTACCTAGTTCACAGAAAAATTGTGGATGATTTAGTGATCCAGTACATACTGGACTGCACAAATTCACACTCCCAAACGTGGCATAAACAAGGTAGTGCCATCTGGATATCAAACAAAAATCAGAGAACAGTTATGTTAGGAATCAACTTGCACTCCATAATTAAAAAGTACGTAGAGGAGACGACTCAAATAATGTGGTGGGCGCACCTGCGATATGCCATTCGTGCTTTGCTTTGTTCATGAACCAAGATGCTACTCCGATGAGGTGGACCAGAGTCCAGGCGGCAAGTGGAGCGGGCGTGATCCCGATGGAGAAAAGCGCGATGGTGAGTTAGGTCGGCGAGCTCGTCGGGGAGCAGGGCTCGCCGAGCTGGCCGGTGGGGTCGCCGAGCTGCTGTACGAAGAGGAGAGAAGGAGGCAGTTCCATGCGAGCAGGGGTAGAAGAGGATCTGGGCGAGGCAAGCTGGGGGACGATGCCTGCGAGGTGGAGGAAGAGCTCGGGGTTCTCCGTGAGATTACGAACGATTAATTGCAATCATGAGGGATCAGGGGGAGAGGTTTACGGGTCGTTAGTCCCATTGGATTTTCTTTTATTTTTTATTTACATGAGAAGCAGAATCTTGAGCGTTAGATTTCAATTGAATCAACGGCGTTGGTGTGGTCTGGCGGTGGTGTCTTTTCAGATTATAGATAGAAAGTGTTTCCCAATTTTATTCCAATTTAGTAGGAAATTAATTAATTAGGTAGGTAATTAATTCGTCTTTCTGATAGTTAGGCATGCAGTTAATTTATCTTGCAATTAATTAACTAGGTAGACAGTTAAGCGTGTCCAACAATTTGAAAGCGCTCGCTGGTAAGGATGGCCAGCAGGCTCTCATCGACTGTCAGTGTCTTTCAGCGACATCACCGACCAGTGCTATCGAATATGGACAACGGCCACCACGCGCTTTCGATGTGGGCGACCAAGCGGTTGGTAAGATGGATGATGACCATGCTCTGTAGGACGTCCATACGCTCACAGTTGCCAAACATTCGCAGGTGAGGTTAACAGGCATTCGAGAACAACCAAGCACTAACGATAAAAGGTTTTGACCGCCCCTTCGAGGACGACGGTGAAAATAGTTTGGAAACGAATGCCAAAACAATAATCAAGCCATTAATGTGATTAATTACTAGATTGTTAATTATTTATGTAATTAATTAAGTCCATTTCAATAGGAACTTTTTTAGCACGGAATCAATTTGAATACTAAGTTATTAATGAAATTAATTAATTACACTGATAGTTAATGAAGCCACTAGATAATTAGAAATATGAATCTCTATTCCTAAAGGTAGTTGGTAGCTTCTCATCATCGGTTTATTTTTGTCTCATTTTTTACGCCTCACCTCTCATCACCCCCTGCCACTAATTTTTCTCTCTCCCATTAAAAATCCAAATCCAATTAAAGAGGGAGATACGGTTTCGTGCTTACTTTGGTAGGTGTTAAGTCAGAAATAATAGGTAAATAAGAATTCAGAAATCATACCATATATCTGAGATCACCTCCCTAAAAGAGGGACAAAATATTTTCCTCAATAACCTTTAAAAAATTCAGATATTCCTCAATAACTAATGGGTAATACCGCATTTTGTCATTTATTATTAACATTAGCTCTAATATTAATTGACAATCACAAGTTTCCTAACAAAATAAAAAAAAACTTATTTTCTTATGGGCGTACACATCCGCGCACCCCTGCGGAGGGACGCCGTGCGCGGCACCATGGAGGACGCCGTGTCCGAGCCTGATGCCGATGCAATGCTCGAGAATGTCATGGCGGGAGCATGGCGTCGAGGACGGCCGTGGAGGAAGGCGGGACATCATACTGCCACGTACATGTGTTTGTGGATGCGATCATATTATATTTCTTGTCAGTCATACAGATAGCCAGCGAGGATATATTCTCAAATCAAGTGTTCCATTCAAATGTCAAGAAATTCGAAGTAGGGATTTTTTCCAATTAGCCAGATAATTAATTTATTTAATTGGCAGTTAATTAGGCATGCATAGAGACAGTTAATCGCGCTGAATCATTTTGAAATCACTCATGGACAAGGACGGTCAACAGGCTCTCAGCGTCGTGAGCACCATAGACAACGGCCACCATATGCGCTCGCGACATGGGCAACCAAGCGTTCACCAAGATGCATAACGACTATGCTCTGCAGTATGTCCACACGCTGACGGTTGCTGAAACTTTCGCGGGCGAGGACAAAAGATACTACAGTGGCCAGGTGGTTCATTTTATAGTAGAAAGAAAGAGTGTTCCAAGAATAAGAAGGAAAAAGAATTAAAGCGGCAAAATGATCCATTGTGTTGGAGAAGAAAAGAATGTTCCAGAAAATAAAGCGAAAAAAGTAGGATCGAGAACTAAAACTAGCGCGGAAGGAGGAGGAAGAAGATGAGACGTCACTGACGAACACACTGATGTTGATGTGGTGCTGGTTGGCGGCAACAAAGATTGACGAAGAAGCTAGGAATGAAAGATGTAGGGAAGGACGAGGAAGAGAAGAACGATAAGTACTTCTAGCAATGAATGTTGTGTGGGCTAGAGGTGGAGCTTATTGGAGACGAGGAATATGTTCAGGTTGCCACTCGCTTTACAAGTCGGTCTTAATTTGCAAAGTTGAATGAACCTTTGAGAATTATCTCTATAGTTATTTGTTGTTTTGTGTTAATAGTATATGTTAGCTCTACCGGCTCTATTATATTGTAAATATAAAAAGTTTCATACATGTTGCAACGCACGACGAAGGTGAGGTGAACATCATCTGGTTCTAAAGGTGAGGGCTCAAGTGAGAAATGTCCCGGTATGACAAAAAATCGAGTAGGAAATGGAGGGTCTGATAGGAAAAAAAGGGAAGGGTGTGCCGTGGAGTGGGGTTTTTGCTGTTGGGTCTGCGTGTTGGAGATAACATGGAGAATAGTCCAGACATCCATATTTTTCCCCCATATATGATATGGGTTTGGGGAGCCTGGACTATCCAGACGGTTGAATTCTAGGGAGCCTACTGGGCACTCGTGTAATATCGGAACACGTCCGAATGTATGAGGGAGAAATGAGCTTCGACCTTGAAGACAACCCTAATTATTTATTTTATTTATTTATATATGCATTATAGCCCGTAGCAACGCACGGGCATTCTACTAGTTCTCTTAATTTTTCAATGGTGATTTTATATGCAATTTAGATGAATACTGTCTATTTAATTCAGGGATAAGTTCAACATGCTTGTGAGGTACAGATTTTGTGGTCCAATTATAAGTGTTTACTTGATTTGTCGCTCAAGTTTCATATTCTAATGATGCTCCTTCACATCAATACAATGTTGGCATGTAGGATGACTATCTATGCAACTTATCATGCACAAATTAAAAAAAATGTTGGCTCCTCTTCTGCGTGTTTCCAAGGAATAATTTCTGATCTATCATGAGATAGTTATTATTTCTTTTTCTTTCTTATCATGCGGCTTGGTGCTACAAAAATTTAACACATACATCGCCACTTGTTATTAAAACAAAATCATATTTGCCAAGTTTCTACATTATGTCAAAGCTTGCAGATTTACCATCTATGTTGGTACATTATTGAAACAAATCGTAACCATGGATTCTATATGGAAGATCGAAATATCATTTTTTACATTAGGTTCATGTATACTGGAAGGAATCGATTTTGTTCATCTTCAACCCATTTTCCTGTCTTCCAAAGCTGTCCATTCAAGTATGATCAATTTCTACTCTGTGACTTAATATATTTGTAACACTGTCATAGTGCCATTGACATGCTTTTCTTTTTCGCCCCATTTAATATTGGTTCATCTACATGGTTATATGCATGCTTTTGCATACATTACTTATCCAGTCCGCTATTGATCATTTCCATTTTTCACCCCGGCAGTACGCAGATAGCTTATTCAGTCTGCTATAGATCATTTCCATTTTTCATCTAGGCAGTATGCCACTATCTATAAGCGAGTCAATAGTTCCAAAACATTGCTTCACAATTAATTTTCTATTTGGGCAGCACATAGCTGGCTTTTGGAGGGGGGGGGGGGGGGGGGGGGGTGGGGGGGGAGTGGCATGGCCTGTCCATTCTCAATTGAAGTTGGTCTGAAAATATCGAACTCTGCCATGGAATATAAAAGCTAGAACTTTCCTTCATATCGCTGATTTTTCTTAGTCTTCCTGTTGTGAAGCTGTGTGGCATTCTTCCTTCTACTATCAGTAATTTCTTCGTGTGTTGCAATACATGGATCTGTTAATTTGTCCCTCCTGATTTTTTAATGTTGAATTCCAAGATCTGGTGAGTGGGATATGTACTTACGAGATATTTTGAAGATAACCACCGTCCCTAGCTCTCATGTGAACTAGATAATACCCCGCACGTTGTTGCGGGACATTTTAGCTTCTGTGAGCATATTCGAAGAAAAGCATCTATAGAATGAATGAAAAGGAAGCATGCCACTAATTTCAACCACTATTTTCATTATAACATGCAGCCAATACCTTAGGCTTATAGGAACCAAAATACTATTATGTATTTACTTGCCTGGGTTGTCCTTTGTGGTATTGGTTCCTGGAAGAAACAAAAATAAAGAGTAAACTCAGGGAAAATAAACAGAAACACGGCTGCAAGATCTCCTGGTAAAGCGATGGCACAATGGTGAAACAATATATGCTAGGATAACTGGAAGTAGTATTTAAACGTGGATTATCTACAGTGCCCCATGGAGCTAGGAAAAGAATCTGCTGTGCTAAAGAATTGGTTGCCAATCTGACATAATTTGTTTTCTTGTTTAGACATCATGCATGTCAAAACAAATCATGGAACTCCAACCTTCCAAGTACCATAACCATGTATATGGCAATGATCCAGAAGAACAACCAATAATCTTGCATCATTGGATGGCAAACAATTTTATTCATTCATACATGGATATAACTATAGAAGCCATGACAAAAACTAATCAACGAATCATGCAAGATAAGCTCATGATAAAATAGCTAGATAGTAGATTAAGATTATAAATTGATCAATGGAGGAAAAGGAACAACCTGATACAAATCAGATGCCATGAGGAAGGTACCAGCTCCCGACAGAGACTTCGAACTCCACCTATAAAAGCAAAATCAACAACACTGCGTGAGGTTAACTTGTAAGATGTAATTAGGGCTTGGCATAGTTACCTGCTCATGGCGAAAGAAATATGGGGACTGGTTCTTGATAAAGCGCACATCAACCGATATGGTACCTCAACTTCGGCGGCGGATCGCGTACACAACGATCTGGAGGCACAACTTCATGAAGTGCTTCGCCCTTGCTCAGGGAAGCATCGGGTCAAATCCACCCGATTCACCCTATCCAAAACGGTAGTGGCAAAAGCGTGCGGGCGATACGACGGGGCTTCAACTTCGGCGCTCCAGCACACTGATTTTCCGATAGCAAAACCTGATAACCTACCTAATCCTCTTGAGAATGGAGCAGATCTGTTTCTTAAAAGGGAGATTAACTCCTGCGCTTGCTCGGTGGAGAAGATGAAGAGGATCCGGCATAGAATATGAAGAGAGCTGCGGGAAATCAACCGATACAGTGGGAGTAATTTTTTTTTGAGGGAAATTCAGTGGGAGTAATTGGGGAGGCGACATGCACGTTTTGTTTTCCAGTTTGTCCCACCAAACCAAAGCAGCACGCCTATTGACCCATGGGCTGGAACCAAACCAAAGCAGCAAACCTATTGACCCATGGGCTGGAACCAAAGAAACAGCTAGCTCTATATAGAGCCCACGCTTTTCTCTTTTTTCCTGACGGGGAGAGGGCTCAATTGTTTTTTTTTCTTATTAATTAACAGGGAAAGAGGCCTGATTGCTAGTACTGAAGAGAAAGGGACGGTCGAAACTTCTTTTCTTTTTTTGAGTTGATGAGGGATGGTCGAAACTGAACGCAGGACATGCATGTGCATGTTCAGTTTTGCTTACATGGCAGGAATATTGACGTGGGATGAATGCATGTCTAGAAATTGAAGTAGTACATGTGTGGGGCATGTGTGGTGATGTGGATAGGCTGTATGTCAACAGAAATAGGATAGTGGGGATGAACTATTTAGGTATTATAGATGTGGCAAGGCCAAGGCCACAAAACAAGTTTTCCATTGCCGGATATCCAACAGATCAATTGGTGTTATGGATGCTTCATACAGATTTTTTTTGTCATTTCAAACATCAACACCAACTACTCACAATGGAGAGCAGAAACGTGTAGCTTCTGATGTCAACTAAGTGAGTCTGGCGGTCCTTAGAGATCACAATGGGAGTATTATCTTCAGTTCATGCCGCCACCTATTCTCATGTAATGACGTGCTGGAAACTGAGATTCTAGCTATCAAGGAAGGGCTAATGTTGCCTCTCAATGGAGTAGTCTGCCAATAGATGTGGAGTCGGATTGCGTGGAAGCAGTAAAGATGGTGCAGTGCAATGGAACAAACAAATCAAAGTATGCCTTTTTAGTGAAGGAGATCAAGGATAATCTAGAGGAACGTAGTTCTTGTATTACTCATATACAGCGTAGTCAAAACCTAGCTAGTCATTTTATGGCCAACTTTGGAAGATCACAAGTTCGAACAGCTGTGTGGCTTGGATCTGGTCCAGAGGAAGTCATTGACATCATACGTCGTGATTGTAACACTTGAGTTCGAGTAATACAAGTTTTCGCAAAAAAAATAATAATAATAAGTGAGTCTGGCAATTGTGGCAATGGAAGGAAGTGGCATGTCGTCTCATTCCTGAGGCTGTTAGTTTCATAAGAGACATTTTCCAGTTGCATATCTTTTGTAAAGTGTTCATGCTGTTTTTTTGAGCAAATTAAAATTTTCTAAGACCTTATCTAATTTTACTTGTCTTGTCGATTGTAATACTACATCAATTTGTCACAGTTGTTTTCCCTACGTAATAGTCTTGCAGTTTGTAAAACAATCCAAAGTATGCAGACCTTTTAATTTTGCTAGAGACTAGATGTAATTAGTCCAATAGATCTAGCCAAAGATACGTACAAGTACAATATAGGCACACATCCAGTGGGTAAAAAAGTCAGGATGCCTCTACTGCTCATTCCGTAATATTACGACGGCTTCATTTGTTTTTCCGCCGGACTAGTTGCAACCATGCACAACCTAAAAAAGTGACTTGCATGTTGTAAATTTACATCGCTCCCACTTTTTTATGGAATTGAAGCTGATTCTTTCTTTGACTTGTAAGTTTACCTCAAGTGCGTTTGTTTCTTACCTTTTCATGTAGTGCTCGTGGGAGATGGACTGGGGTGAGGAATAAGAATTCCTCACCCAGGGTGACGAATAGTGCTGCTCTAGCGATAGGAGCAGCCACATCCGCTTTAAAAGTGCACTGCTCATCGGCATTGACTGGAGCGATGACATGGAGGATCCGGTGGCAGTGATAGCTAGCACTCGAGAGAGGAAGAGTGAGGCGAGAGACAAAGAGAGGGAAAGTGGATCATCGGAAATGAGAGAGAGAGGGAGGGGAGGGAGGGAGGGAGAGAGAGGGGAAGCGTTGGAGAGAGAGAGAGAGAGAGAGAGAGAGATGACATGTGGTCCTATTCCACCTTACAACGATGATGTAATCAAAACCGTGCCATGAAAAGTCAAAACCATATTTGGCCGAGGCGTTCTCTTGTTAGGGACTAATTCTACCTGATATTAAGAGTTGTGGGACAAATGTTGCACCAAGATGTGGTCAAAACCATGTTTGACCAAGGAATACCGCTGTCAGAAAATAACTATACCTGGTATTAAGAGTTGAGGGGCGAAGATTACACCAAAAAAAGTTCAGGGACAAAAGCCATACTTCATGATGAGTTGAGAGACAAAAAATGCACTTTATTCTTTAAGTTTGTAAGATCTCATACTCAGTCAACCCCATCCAAGAAACACACACACACACAGAGAGAGAGAGAGAGAGAGAGAGAGAGAGAGAGAGAGGTGCCCGACACCTCTCAGCCCAACCCATAGCAATGCCGGGTCATCTTGGAATACATTGCTCTCCAGCGCAATCATCAACCCTAACAAAGTGATAATCCATTAGTCATCATTAGGGTTGTGTTCTAGGAAAAACTTTCTTACCTAGCAATTGTGGGAGGATTCAATCAACGCCGCAATGTACTATAGTATGAAGTGAATTTTGCACACACAAAAATCACTATAAATAGTTGGTGTTGTAGGTTTGTTTCTAGAGCATAGAGCCAGATAATGGATAAGAGGTGCTTGCTGATAATTACAAAGTCGAGACGGGGCTGATTTCGTGCAAATTAGTAGACATGCAACTAAGGGCCAGTTTTTTCTAGGGCTTATGGTTGGTTGTGAAAAGAAGTTGCCTCCTCCCCAGCTTATTTTTATAAGCCCACTAAAATTTTATTTTAGAAGCCTACTATTTAATGGTTAAGTAGCAGGCTTCTAAACTAAAATTTTAGGAGAGGGCAACTTATTTCCGAAGCCATGCATAAGCCCCAAAAGAACTCGCCCTAAGTTTGTAAGCTTGAATGCTTTTGTCCTACTCATGGCTACGATGGGTCAGAGTTGACTGGAGGCGGCGGAGCACCTTTGCTAGTGCACTCAGCGTTCTTTCTCTCAGTCCGACATAAACGTGGAGAAGACTTTTTGAGGAAACTCTTCTCTGTTTTAAACAAAACAAAAATGAAAATGCAGCAAACCAAATGGGCTGGCCCAGTGGCGTGTGGGTGTGATGATGGGAGCTCTTATTTAGTGCCCACAGCATCTAATTGTCACAATAACGCTCGGTGCGGTTGTTTTGGGCTGCATTTTGAATGCCTAGTAGCTTATTCGGTTGTTACGCTCACATGCTCATTGGCCGCAGATCATATTCCGCGTTTCAGGCGTTGCATCCTTATATATTCGTACGCGGCGCACACCATCTTTGAGCAACTGGGCCAGCCCATATACCGTGAACGATGTTACCTTCTGGCCTATTTTGGGAAGCTTCTAGAAGATTTTGGACCGACTTTTTCTTTTTCTTTTTGTTATTTGTTTTTCTTGTTCATTTTCCTTTTTTCTGTTTCTATTTCTTTTTTTCGTTTTCCTTTTCTTTTCTCCTTTTTTTAGTTTTTTTTTTTCTTTACTCGTTCCAGGAACATTTTTTTCAAATCCACAAACTTTTTTAAAAACCATGAATTTTTTCAAATTCATGAGGTTTTTCTAAATTTGTGAATTTTTTGCAAATACATGAACTTTTTTCAAATCCCAAATTTTTTCCAAATTTGTGACTTTTTCAAATGCATGAGAATTTTTGAAATCCGTGAATTCTTTCCAAATCCATGATTTTTTTTCTCAAATTCGTGAGCTTTTTCAAATGCTTGAACTTTTTCCAAATCCATGAACATTTTTGAGTGCATGAAGTTTTTTCAAATTCATGAGTTTTTTCACATGTGTGATCCCAAATCTATGAACATTTTTCAAATCCGCAAACATTTTTTAATATTCATGAACTTTTTCAAATTCATGATTTTTTTCAAATCCACATACATTGTTTTCAAATTTTAGAACATTTTTAGACTCGTAACCTTTTTCAAGTCCACGGATTTTTAATTTCATGAACTATTTAATATAAAGTCAACAGTCAAATGGTAGGCATGGGTCTGTCTTGTCAAGTCAATGATCGATTGGTTTTTTAGCAATAGCGATCGTTTTTTTAGGGCAAGTAGCAACCGTTTGGTGCAAGAGCGAGAGTGGGCGCTGGTGCGCCAGCCCACACAAGCTACCGTGTGAGCGCCGACTCGTTAACTGGTGCAAAGACTGCCAATTAGGAGTTCTCCTTGTTGGTTGACATCTTTTTTTCTTTCGCTCGCTGCAGAAACAAAAACCACCATCTCGTTTGAATAAAAACCAGCTACATTTTTTAAAATTATTAGTTTTTGATGAAAACGAAAATATTCATGGATTTTAAAGTTCACAAATTCAAAAAACATTTGCGAGTTTGAATAAATATTCATAATTTTTTAATTTAAAAATGTTCACGAATTTGAAAAAATGTCTTTTAATTTTTAAAAAAGTTCATGGCTTTGGAAAAAAGAGTTCAAGAATTCGACAAATCTTCATGGAATTGAAAAAACTTCATGAACTTGATTTTTTTTCTGGATTTGAAAAAAAACATGGATTTGAAACAATATTATCCCTTGTGGAAAATATTTATGAATTGTAAAAATATTAACAAATTAGAAACTATTCATGATTTTTTGTGAAATAAAAAAACAAACTAGAAAAACAAGAAACAATATAATAAAAAATCAAACGAAAGAAGAGAAAACCCTAGGGGAATAAAACCAACAAGGGAAAAAAGAAGGCCAAAAACTTCCTAAAACCGCTTGGAAGCTTCCTTATACCGGAAACGCAAACCATGTGTTGTGCATAGTTGGGCCGTCTATATTCCGAATGAAGAAATCATGCGGTGAGCGTTTTTACCAGAAACAACTCTATTTGACGCTATAGGCGTGAAATACAAAAATGCAACACCTTCGTAAAAATAAGAACGAAATGCTGCAATTGACTGCCTACGACGCGATGAACGTCGAATGTCTTGGAGAGAACCACCGGCTGTCCTTTCTAGTGTCACAGAGCCCATGGCGTTTGATGTGGCTCAATGGCTCGAATCTGGCCCGACCCAATAGAAATACCTAGCTAGTGTTTATGAATCAATGGAATGAAAATGGGCTGGATGTATCTTGTCACTCTCGTCTGAGGAGATGGTTGAGCAAATGTATGCTAACCAGGACATGAATGCGAAGAATTGGATCTTCTCCATGCATGAATCATTGTCGCATGATGAATTCACCCGCTTGGTGGTGTCCGGGCCATCTGGAGCGCGAGAAGGAAGGCTATTCATGAAGAAATCTTCCAAACCCCACTGGCTACACATATGTTCATATCCTCGTTTTTGTTGGACATCTAGGTACTTGGAACGACCAACACTCCGGTTAGCAGAAGCATTGTTGTTAGACCTACTGTTTGACACGCCCCTCCTTAGGAGTGTGTGAAGTTTTTTTTTGTGAGAAAATTTCCGATCTATTCATCTTTAATCATGGTAGTACAATGAATATCAGAAATAATAAAAATTACATCTAGATCCGTAGACCACCTAGCGACGACTACAAGCACTGAAGCGAGCCGAAGGCGCGCCGCCGTCATTGCCCCTCCATCGCCGGAGTCGGGCACAACTTGTTGTATTAGACAGTCGGGAAGTCGTCGTGCTAAGGCCCGTAGGACCAGCGCACCAGAACAGCAACCGCCGCAGATGAAGAATGACGTAGATCAGAAGGATCCAACTCGAAGACACACGAACGTAGACGAACAACGGTGAGATCCGAGCAAATCCACTAAAGATAGATCCGCCGGAGACACACCTCCACACGCCCACCAACGGTGCTAGACGCACCGCCGGAACGGGGTCTAGGCGGGGAGACCTTTATTCCATCTTCAGGGAGCCGACGCCGTCTCGTCTTCCTGAGCAGGACACAAAGCCTAGCAAAACTGAAAGAAACGACTAAAAACGGAGTCCTCCCGCCGGCCCTTGCCGAGATCCACCGTTCCCCCATGGCCCTAGGGCCACCGGAGAGGAGCGGATCTGCAGCGGCGCCGGCGGGAGGCAAAAACCCTAGCTCTCTTTGTGGAGGAGGAGGAGGCGACGGCTAGCAGGATACAGGGACCGCCATTGACCGGCCAGCAAAGTTGCGTCGCTTTGACGCCTACGCGCGTCAAAATTAGGAGCGTGTGAAGTTTAATGGCGATGCAGCGGTGGCACGAAGCCAAGAATTTCAGCATACACCTTTGCTCTGGTGTTGGTCAAATAAAATCAATTAATCCACAAATATAATTTTCTGCACACCAAATAATGCTGTATGCATCTAGAAGCGCAGATTTATTGAGGGCAACAGGGCATGTCCCATTTGAATCTGCCCATCATGCAATTGTCAGAGCAAGTGAGCCCTGTCCGCCTGTGTATGCATCTCTCTCTGCTCCCCCAGATCGGATTTCTTAAAACTAGCTGTGTTTCAGCTGGATGTATGCAGCTGCAGATACAGCCAAGATATGCTTAAGAAATGGTTGCCTCTCACGTGCCCGCGGCGCCCGCGGACAAAACCTCCCCGTTATCCTATTGCCGCGCCATGTTACCATGTTGTTATTAAGGGTCAAGATCGATCGTCGTCGTTAGCCGCTGCCGCCCGGGCTGCGAATCACTGTAAACAAGTGCAGTTAAAAGATATCGCCAGAATCCACACACAGGTTTTGTAGTACATCGGGCACAGTAACTTAACAAGCCACTGCGTAGAAACTAGCAAGTGAGGATAGGGTTCTTGCTTGGAGGTTTGATCGAGGCAAAGAAAAGTCAGTGTCCTAGCTAGAGCATGTGGATCGTGTATTAACAATCCCAACGAAGTACACACATCTTGTACTGCCATTTGATCTTAAATTTGGCATGTTCTTCCATCCGTCCGGACGCCCTAATTAACACCGCATGGATCTCGCCAACCATTTGCTTCGCTTGCCAGGAGCCAAAGGACATCAGTCCTCTTCGTGTCAGTAAATGAGAATTTGCTCTTTTTTTCCAAATGTCCTCACGGTTTTCCCTTACGGGTCTTCGGTCGCTGCGGCCGGAAAATTCTTATACAAGTAGAGTCGGCATTTTTAAAATTTGGAATTACAATTAACTCAGAGCAAAAATTACAATCGTGTTGTGTGAACAAGGATTTCAGGTTGAAAAGTCGGTCATTGCCGCGTATTGATTCTCACTCCCTCTCCGCATTTAGAACTCTGCTGATTTCTTTAAGCGACTGTCCTGATGGGATCTTAACTACTGTACACTGCACCCCGGCCACTACCCCACACGTCGACGGACACACAAGCACAAGAACAAAGGCACTAGCACTGCAGCATTACACTAGTGTCATAGCTCGATCGGTGCAGGCTAGCTAGTAGCGTCGACCCCCGCCCTCTCGGAGCGCAGCATTGGGCAGGGTGCGCGAGATGGCGCCGCCGCTGCCGAGCCGCGCCGGGCTCGCGCTCATCATCGCCATTGCCGCGCTCCTCGTCCTCGTCGTCGCAGCCGAGCTCGATGCGGGCAGCAGCACGTGGGCGGCGGACGATTACGGCGGCGCCGCCGCCACGCAGGCGGCGTGCAGGGTGGAGGACGAGGAGGGGTGCGGCGGGGAGGTGACGCCGCGGAGGCATCTGGGCGGGGGCGGCTACATCGGCTACGACGCGCTGCGGCGCAACGCCGTGCCGTGCTCGGTCCGCGGCGCGTCCTACTACAACTGCCGCCCCGGCGGGCAGGCCAACCCCTACTCCCGCGGCTGCTCCTCCATCACCCGCTGCAGAGGCTAGACACACAGACACGACGTACAGCTTCCTCCTACCTCGCCGTCGCCGCCGGCCGTCGTCCGGTGGTTCTTGTAGGATCTTGTAAGTTGTAAGACATGTTCGATTGATTTTCTTCTTCTTCTTCCTTCCGTCGGCGGTTCTTGTTTGGGGTTTCATTATACCGGACTCAGTCCGAGAATGATTCGTTGAGCAAATCATCCATGGCTACTTTTGTAATTGGAGGCAATGTACCGATGGATCGATCGTGAAATTACTGTTACTGATTCGTTTGAGCTGTACTGTGCGATCGGTAAATAGTACTCCCTCCGTCCCAAAATAAATGTGTCAACTTTGTACTAGCTCTAGTATAAATTTGTACTAAGCTCAAGACACTTATATATTTTGGGTTAACGGAGGGAGTATTACCGCTAGTCTGCTACGGTGTTTTAATCGAGTTCAGAGTTTTCAGGTGTCTGTAGCGTGCGTACGTACGTGATCGGTAAATAAATCCGTGGTCCTGGAAGCAACGAATCGCACTACTACTCCTGGATCGATCGCGTTGATGCTGCCACTTGCCAGTATAATTTATTAGTGCGATACGGGCGATGCATTGCACATGAAGCGTTCGAGCTGCGTAGGAACTGGGGCACCGACAGCCTCTGGAGAGCACGAGACTTTAGTGTTTTGTTTGAGCCCAGATCGGAAGTGGGCAGATGCAGCCAGAGTAGCATAACCGCACGACAGTGCCGGCTAGTTGATGATGGATCACTGATTTTACTGTTCCATTTCACAAGTTGTCATGCTGCCGCCTCGGAGCATCTGCAACCGCTCCCCACTTCCCCCTTCCCCCTAGACGCTCGCACGGACAGCTCGAACATCGTCTGAATCAAAAACATCATCCAACAGCCCATATGTGGGGTGGATATGTTGGACAGACCCATCTCAACCCCACACAATCTCGTCCCAATACTCACCTCAGATCAAACCCTAGCCATTTGTCTCACTCTACTTCACTTTCATTCCACTCCATGCTATCCCTTTCCATCCTCTCTGGTCATCTTCGGCATGGCTAGTAGCGGACCGCAGTCCGGTCGACCTAAAACTGTCGACTGGGAGCTTGCTGCCTGTTCCGACGAAGAGGAGAGAGAACCCCCGGTTGCGATCTGCAGTTCCTTGGAAGATGCTGGAGATCTGGCGTAGGAGCCGCCCCGCCAAGGATCCACCAGGCGGAAGCCTTGACCTCCACTCCGTTTGGGATCCAGTGGTGACGGCGTTCATCCAGTAGAAGCTTGCGCCGCGTGTTCGCTCTGTCACCACAACATGCAAGTGTGGTTGAGCAGGTCCTCGACAAAAGGTTTCGGCGCCCCAGCGCTTGGTCCTTGTCCCTGCGACGTCAGTTTTGGAGACCGAGGCCAATGGCAGCAATGCTCGAGGCCCTGGATGCCCAGAATGCGTAAGCTACAAACAGTCGCCAGTGATAGAGGCACCACATGACATGTAGAATTATCAAAAAATTGTACCTTAAAAAATGTTGTCAGAATTTCAAAAAAATGATCAAGTTTTTTTAAAATTGCGGATGCACACTCTTTGCGCGAGCCGTCCCCGATTGGGCAGTGAGTGGGGCAGCTCGCTGCAGCGTTTCGTGAATGGGCCAGCCCAATCGGAGACGGTCCAGTGCGTTCGACCGCCTATTTGTCCGCGAGAGCTATATCTCGCATAAAGTGAGATGTAAGCTGCTCTCGCGTCTAGCGGAGCGCGAGCGGGCCAACCCATTAGCGCACGACCATTCGCTTGTAGGTCCGCTCGCTGTAGGTTCGATCTCGTTGGTTTTCTCTGAGTTTTTTTTCTTTTTTCGTTTTCTTTTCTTTTTTGGTTCTTTTTGGTTTTTCACTAGCTTTTTTATGGTTTTTCTTTTTTCTTTGTTATAACTTCACTTTTCATTATATTTTTGCTGCTTTCACTATTTTCTATTTTCATTCTTTTTCTCTTTGTTTTTCTTTCGGTTTCTTTGTGTTTCGCTCGGTTTTCATTTCTTTCCTTTTCTCCATATTTCTTTGTGTCTTTCTTCTGTTTTCTTCATTTCTCTTTCTTTTTCACCACTTTCTTGGGATCCACCGGGCGGAAGCCTTCACCGCCACTCCGTTTGGGATCCAGCGGTGGTGGCGTACGTCTAGCAGAAGCTTGCGCCTCGTGTTCACCCTATCACCGCAGCATGCGAGTGTGGTTGAGCGGGTCCCCGACAAAAGGTTTGTGCGCCCCGGCGCTTGGTCCTTGTTCCTGCGAGGTCAACCTTGGAGACCGAGGCCAATGGCAGCAATGCTCGTGGCCCTAAATGCCCAGGATGTGAAAGTTGCGGATGGGCGCCCGTGTTTGAGGCCCGACATGCCCGCCGTGACAAGGAGAATTATCAAAAGTTAAAAAAATTGTTTGTGTTTCAAAAAATTTGCACTTCAAAAATTATTGTCGAAATTTCGAAAAATGTTCAAGTTTTTAAAAATGCGGACGCACTCTCTTTGCGTGAGCCGTCCCCGATGGGGTAGTGAGCGGGGCAGCTCGCTGCAGCGTCTCATGAGGGCCGACGCAATCGGGGACGTGGGACCCCTCAATTTGGCGCGGTGCGCACCAAGCATCGTGCGAATGCGCACCCTCCCTTCCGCGGCACGCCAGTTTGGGCTGGCCCATTTGCGGTTTTTATTTTGTTTTTTCTTTTCCCTTTTTATTCACTGTTTTGTTTTATTCTTTGATAAAACAATTCGGGATTACAAAAAGGTTCTAAAATTAAAAAAATTGTGAATTGTGAAAAAAATGTCCAAGAAATCTTAAATGTTCAGATTCAAACATGTTCGCGATTTTCTAAAAAAATGTTAACATATTTATTCAAGAAATTCAAACAATATTCATGAACATGAAAAAAATGCTCATGAATTCATAAAATAACCACGAATTTGAAAAAAAAAGTCCGCACATTCAAACCATGTTCGTGATTCCATAAAAAAGTTAAGGCAAAGAATGTCCGCGTACTCAAAAAAGGTCCATCAATTTGAAAAAATGTTACCGAATTCAAAAAATGTTCATGATTTTCCTAAAAGTGTTTCAATTTTATCTTTAAAACTGTTCATGAGTTTCAGAAAAATATTTACCAATGCAAAAAGACTCAGTTTAAAAACTGTTCATGAATTTGTAGAAAATTTTCACAATATTAAAAAAAATGTTCGTGGACTTCGATAATGTTCACAGATTTTAATAAATGTTCACAAAATTGTAAAAATGTGCACAGATTCAAAAACTATTGATGAACTCAAAAAACATTCGGTAAAAACAAGAAAAATGTTCGCCGGTTCTAGAAAATTGTTCACGTGTTTCAGAAAATGTACGCAAATTTAAAAATGTCTGTGAATTTGAAAAATGTGCACAAATTTTAAAAATATTCATGATTTCTTAGAAATATTCATGTATATGAAAAATGTCATGATTTCAAAAATGGTTCACCATTTCAAAAAATGATCACAAATTTGAAAGATTTTCGCAGACTAAAAAAAGAAAAGTTAAAATAAAGTCATGTATAGAAATTTAAAATGCAAAAATAAGAAAGAAAAAGAAAAGGTTTAAGTAAAAGAGAAGAAATAAAAAATAGAAAAAAAGAAAAAAGAAAAAAAAGAGCAAACGAAATACCGAAAGATAATAACCAGTTCAAGGAAGGTTCTAAAAAATTGTCCGGCACATAGGAATACCGAATACCATCGCTGGGGGGGGGGGGGGGGGGGGGGGGGGGGGGGTACACACCAGGTCGCTCCGTGGCGCGGCACGCATTAAGCGGGACAAAACGATCTCTCGTGCTGACTGTACAGTAATGGGCCAAGCAATTAGGGCGCACTTAAAAGGAATAGGAAGAGAAAACGAAACGCGGGGCATTCGAACCTCGCTCTACTGGTTGATAGCACAGACTGCTTCCACTGGGCTAGAATCATGTTCATGCTAAAGTAGTAGGCCGGACCTACTTAATTCAAATCAAGCTGGGTTTCCACTATTTACCGATGCAAAAAGATTCAGTTTAAAAACTGTTCATGAATTTGTAGAAAATTTTCACAATATTGAAAAAAATGTTCATGGACTTCGATAATGTTCACAGATTTTAATAAATGTTCACCAAATTGTAAAAATGTGCGCATATTCGAAAACTATTCATGAACTCAAAAAACGTTTGTTAAAAACAAGAAAAATGTTCGCCGGTTCTAGAAAATTGTTCGCGTGTTTCAGAAAATGTACGCAAATTAAAAAATGTCTGTGAATTTGAAAAATGTGCACAAATTTTAAAAATATTCATGATTTCTTAGAAATATTCGTGTATATGAAAAATGTCAAGATTTCAAAAACGGTTCACCATTTTAAAAAATGAAATCAAATTTGAAAGTTTTTTGCAAACTAAAAAAGAAAAGTTAAAATAAAGTCGTGTATAGAAATTTAAAATGAAAAAATAAAAAAGAAGAAGAAAGAAAAAGAAAAGGTATAAATAAAACAGAAGAAAAGATAAATAGAAAAATATAAAAAAGGAAAAAAAAAGAGCAAACGAAATACCGAAAGATAATAACCAGTTCAAGGAAGGTTCAAAAAAATTGTCCGGCACATAGGAATACCATCGCTAGGGGGGGGGGGGGGGGGGGGGGGGTACACACCAGGTCTCTCCGCGGCGCGGCACGCATTAAGCGGGACGAAACGATCTCTCGTGCCGAACTATACAGTAATGGGCCAAGCCAATAGGGCGCACTTAAAAGGAATAGGAAGAGAAAACGAAACGCGGGGCATTCAAACCTCGCTCTACTGGTTGATAGCACAGACTGCTTCCACTGCGCTAGAATCATGTTCATGCTAAAGTAGTAGGCCGGACCTACTTAATTCAAATCAAGATGGGTTTCCACTATTTCTTCTCCGTATTTTCTAGGTTTTTAGTTTAGTTTTTCTTTCTTTCACCAATTTTTCTCTATTTTCATTGTCTTTTTCCTTTTCTTTGTTTCGTTGTTTTTCTTTATTACTTTCTTGGTTTTCACTAGGTTTTTCCTTTTTTTTCTTCCATTTTGTTTCCTTCTTTCTTGTTCTCATCAGATTGTTTTTTTTGTCTTCTTTTTTTCTTGTTTGATGTTCTAATTTCTTCTCCCTTTTTTGTTTTTCTTTTCATTTTTCCTTGTTTCTTTTGGTGTCATTCTACATTTTTCGTATATGTCAACATTTTTTTAATACATGTCTAAACTTTTTCCAGTACAAATTTAATATTTTTAATACATGATCAACATTTTTTATAATACACATTTCAAACATTTTTCAAACACAAGACTAACATTTTTAGTACTTGGTCGACATTTTAACTATACACATCTTTTAAATTTTTCTCAAATGCTTTAGTTTTCAAATAATAAGATTAAACATTTTTTGAATAAATGTCAAAAAAAATTCCATACACATTTAACATTTTTCAAATGCTTGATTAACATTATTCAAACACTTGTTTAATATTTTTTTCAAATGCTTGATTAACATTTATAAATATATATACACACAACACACACACACACACACATATATATATGATCAAATATTTTTCATCATTTTTAAATACATGATTAAAATTTTTTATACAAATTTTACATTTCCCAAATGCTTGTTTAACATTTTTCAAATACTTGTTCAACATTTTTTTCAAATTCTTGATTAACATTTTTATATACATGATGAAACAATTCATTATTTTTTAAGACATCATCAACAAATTTTCTATACATGTTTAACATTATTCGAGTGCTTGATTAACTTTTTTAAAATAGTTGTTTAACATTCTCCGAATGCTTAATTGACGTTTTTGAAATACTTGTCAATAGTTTTTGAAAGAGTTGTTCAACATTTTTCAAATGCTTGTTCAACATTTTGCAGATACTTGTTGAAGACTTTTTGAATGCTTAATTAATAGGACGGCCATTTGGGACACCTAGGTGCCCATGCTCATTGACTTTCCACCACTCGATTGCATTTAGATGTGTGTTGTTGTGATGACTGATTTGGAAATAATTATGATAGAATCACTAATTGGATACCATAAATAAGGCAATGAGTAACATGCATGGCAACATTTATGTAGTAGTAGTAAAGAGGAAAAAGAATGCCACGCATGGCAACGTTGCATAGTTGATAGATATTAATAGAAATAGGAGAGAGAGAGAGAGAGAGAGAGAGAGAGAGAGAGAGAGAGAGAGAGAGAAATAAAAAATTAATGCATCATGATTTGCATAGGTATTTGAAGATATTTTTTCATACGTATATTAATAAAAAGGTATGTTTTACTCTTCTGTGGGACGTTTTTTTATTAAATTAGGTATACAATACATAGGTTATATGATACCATGGGTATACCCTATAGAAAATATGTTCTACTCTTATCGTTGTTGGGTATATGATACCATGGGTATCATACATTAGTCATACGATATATTGGGTATCGTACATTAGAAACATATATATGACAACACCCCAAATACGGTCACCCAATACCTATTATATAACAATTGTACAATATGATGTACTCCCTCCATTTACTTATACAAGGCCACTATGGAATATACATTTTGCATCTATACAAGGCAACCAACGGTAGACGAGGCAAAAGTTAATGATATTTCCTCGTGTTAGCAACCTATTTAATACTTGCATGCTTGCACTCATAATGACACGCAGTTACTTCCTCCACTCAGTTTTCTTGCATGCATGCGGTGTATTGATGATCCCAGTAAACGAAAAGAAAATCTAGCTTGCAAAGCATGTATTAAATTTTATCTTGGTATCTGTAATTAGAGTTTGTGGCCTTGTATATAAAAATGCAGGGAGTATTTAAATTATTGAAAAACACTTATGTGGGTACAATATCTTATGTCGGTATCAACATGCTTTGTACATACCTAAATGTAAGAAAATTAATTAGGACGATGTATTACATTATTTGGTCACATTAGTTTGTATACGGAAATTAATCGTCAAAAAGTGTAACTCAGCCTTAATTTTTCTTGAAATGTCACATCTCTTGAAAATAAATCATTAGAAAAATAAATACATTAAAACATACGTTGGGTATACGATACCATAGGTATACTCAATGTGTACCCAATAGGTATATAGGTATACCCAATGGTTATACATACTTTTTCAAAGGTATACCAAATGTATACCCTAGGAGGTATGTTATACTCTTATCATCGTTTGGTACCTGGGTATCATACATTAGTCATACGTTATATTGGGTATCATACATTTGATACGTATATATGACAGCGCCTCAAATAGGGGCACCTAATACCTCTGGTATAAATTAGTGTACAATATGATTCGCCTGAATTATTGAAATAGTATGTGGGTACGATATCTTAGGTATATGTATGACCGAAAAAATTGGCTATCGGTATCAACATGCTTTCTACATACCTAAAAATAAGAAAAATAACTAGAACGACATATTATATTATTTGGTCACATTAATTTGTATAGGAAAATTACTCGAGAAAAGTGCAATCTGGCCTTAATTTTTCTTAAAAATCAGATACCTTAAAAATTAAATATATCTTGTGTATATACGTAGACACGCCATGTACTTTCTAGAACCGATACTAGCATGCATTACTACTGAAAAAAACACCATGCAATTTTGTTTCGAAAAGGAATTATTGCTAGGAAATCAATAGAATATTATTTTTTTGAATGCAATCTGTGACCATTAAACGTACTATTGCATGCAAACAGAAAATGGAAAGCCATTATTCCGTGTGGTGTACACCATGCACTAATGAATATTACTTGCCATAACAGACCTACTAGGTGCCTGCCCCACATAATTTACCTATATTTTAAACTATAAACAAAAGTATAAAAATAGAAAACAAAAATCAAAAACAGAAAACTAAAAAAACAGAAAATAGGCTGTGCCATCCAGCGTGCGTGGGCCGGCTAACCTAGCTCGCCCCCTTCAGCGAGTCGGAAGTTAGACTCACTGAAGGTGAGATATAGGGGCGCCCGCTCCGCGGTGACCTGCGCGTCAAATAGGGGCCGTCAAAGAGCAACTAGTTGACGAGCGCTCCTTCGGGAGCCTCCCAGCGATCACTTGGGGTGGGCCGAGAGCGCGCCACTTGGGGGTGGGCCGAGAGCCACCGTCACGTGTCGCGCTTTGGGCGCTCCCTCCGAATTTTGTTTTTTATTTATTTTCCACACGCGTTTTCGGCTTTTTAGACAGTTTTTTTTCCGTTTTTTGGTCTTTTGTTTTTCCACAGGTCTTTCTTAGCTTTTGGTCGAAAAAAAATTTGGGATTTTTTTTTGCACTAAAAAAATAATGGATAAATACTTGTTCATTGTTTACGCAATATACAAATACAAAAATATCAATCACATTGTCAAGTTGCATGTCCATTGCTTGATGCCCACAAAACTCAAATGGTTCACACATTTGGAATTTGTTCGCTCAAGAAATCAGGAGCAAAAGTTAGAACCAACTTAGTTATCCATTATTATGAACGGTGGGCAGCTAAACAATCAGTAAGTTATCCATTGTTGAAAAAGCAGCATGTACAGATTATTGCTAGGATTCAAAGTGAAAATTTGTACTTTTTGAAGTAGACAATTATTCTATTATAGACAAAGGTTGAACTGGTTCTTAACACAATCTTGCATCACAGTGGAGTTTGGTGTTCTTAATTTGCGTCAGTCGCATTGCTGACAGTTGGACAGAAAACTCTCCATCTCCGAGATGGTCCAGCCCCTGTTGGAAAATGATGGTACATCTCGTCTAACGATTGATTTAGTTGTTCAATTCTGAACTTGTGCTTCTATATGCATATCTAGTGGATTATGGACTGTGGAATGTTCTGATTGTGCACTTAAACTGAAGATGATAAACAAATGTGCAAATTCATCTTGCTTCTGTTTATGCATGATTGATCGCATACATGTGGCTCCCTTGCCGGCCTGCACAAACAAATGCTTGCATTGCTTGCTTTTATTCATCGTTCTCGTGTTATGGCATTATTGTTACTCACTATTGTGACGTCTTGTTTGTGTCCAAGTAATAGTAGCTTCACATGAGCTTTGTGTCTGGTGGGTTCTCCTCGCTCATGTGTAATTGGCACTTTTTAGGGGAATAAAGGTGTTTGAACTCGGAGCTATGGCATGCATGTGTTGGGCCCCCTTGTGTCTCTGCCCGTGGCTGGGAGCTGGGTCATCCAGTAGGTTTATATGTTTTTCAAAGATGAAGTGTAGCCTGCCCTTAGTGTTGAGGAGGTTCCTATTCTATGCACAATACATGCAGCATGTAAACATCATAGTTTGCGATACTAATGGGACGCAACTGTTCTGAAATATTAAAGGTGTCATTCTGTGGAGAATCAGGTTTGTTGCATGGATGTTGTTGGGGATATTTCCCTGACATCTTAATCCGGCAGGAGAACTAACCCGACCCAGAACATGTTAGTTCGTGGGTCACTTCATCCTGGCGGACTGTTAATGAAGGCCCATGAGAATAAAGGCAAGGGCCAGCTTAACTGACGTGCCGGCTCAGCAAGGCCCAGTAACAAAGACTACTTGGAGGACAAGTAGAATAGGGCATGGGTTGTAGCTCGACCCAAATTCTTTTGTGACCTCAGGGCCTCGACCTGTATATAAAGGGGAGCCCTGGAGGTAGAAAGAGGAAGTTATAAGCTCTTGAGTACTGGGTTAGCCAAGTTGCACCCTTTTAATCGAGATCTCCATCAATAAGCAAACAAAGTAGGACGTAGGCTTTTACCTCGATCATGAGGGGCCAAACCTGGGTAAACCCGTGTCTCTTGATTTCAATCAACCCCTCTCAAGCTACTACCTAGCTGCGATGATCTCACAAGTAAGTCCTTTTTCGAGGACATCTGCCGTGACAAAACCACGATAGTTGGCGCCCACCATGGGGCCTGCGCACGGTGGTGTTGAGTTCTTGGAGCGAGCTCGGCCAGGGATCGAGGGATATGCGATCGGCCGGATGACCAAGAGTCATCGTGGCAAGCTCTACAACGACGATTCAGGCTGGGGCCCCGAGGCTGACTCAATCGAGTACGGGTACCAGCTCCCCTTTGGCAAAATCCACGTCTTCATCGGCAAAATCGACGAGTCCGATCCCGAGCCGGACATCTGCACCGACATCGTCGAGCCGGCTCGGCGCACCCAACCCGCCCGGGCTCAAGTCGGCCGGAAGCACGTCTTCGTCGGTTTCACTCGGGGAGTCGACCTTGCGGAAAATTCCGCATCTGGCGGTGAGACTCTCATCTACTCAGATGATGAGTCCTCGGTCGGAGATACCGAGTGGATTCTCCCCCTCTTCGATGGTAAGCTTGGGGGCTATTCGGATGGCGATATTATTCCGGGCGCCCCCGAGCCGCTTCATCGAGCCGCCATCTACATCGCCGGTACGGCGCTGGCTCTCGACTCCTCGGCTGGTGCAGTGACAGGAATGGGCACTTCTGTGATGACCCCAGCTTAATCATGCACTAACCATACACGCAAATGCACACGATCAAGCCTAAGGACTCACTTGAAGATATCACAACACAACTCTAAAACATAAATAATTTCATACAAGCTTTATATTACAAGCTAGGGCCTCGAGGGCTCGAATACATAGCTCGATGGCATACAAGTGTCAGTGGAAGCACCAGATATCTGGGTACAGATATATTACAGAAATAGAGATAAGCCTTTATAAAGGCGGGGCAAAATAAAACTCTATGATCGAAAGGCGTAGGCCTCCTGCCTAGGACCCTCCGAATCCTACTCCTGGTCGTCTGTCGGCTCCTCGTAGTAGTACTCGCCGGGAGGGTAGTAGTAGTAGCCGTAGTCGTCGACTGGGGCAGCTATCTCAGGGGCTCCGTCATCTAGTGGCGTCAATTGGATATGGGGAGAAAAAGAAAATAAAGCAAACGTGAGTACTCATCCGAAGTGCTCAGCAAGCAAGGATCTACACTACATATGCAACATTTTCAAAGTGGGCTGTATATGTGGACTGGGCTGCAGAAATGCCAGAGTAGAGGGGGAAAGCCTAGTCTTGTCGAAGACTAGCATCTTCAATCATCTTCATCGGTCTTGCAGCATTAGAAGAGTGCAGATTATCATAATGTAAAGTAGTAGTAATGTATCAACAACCTCGGCCAGAGATCCTTTCTCGACTCCCTATGAGAAAGCAATCCCAGAGCCATACTATCCAATTCATCTCAAGTTCTAGTTATACCGATCGGGATACAACTCCGAGTGCCCATTACCGTAGGACAGGCTATCGATAGATGTTTTCTTCCCTGCAGGGGTGCACCAACTTACCCACCACGCTCGATTAACTCCGGCCGGACACACTTTTTTGGGTCATGCCCGGCCTCGACCAAACGATACGCCGCAACCCGACCAAATACTTAACAGAGAGGTCAGCACGCCAGACCAACCTATGCCCCCAGGGGTCTTGGGCCTTCACCCCGGGAACTCCTGCGCGTTGCGTGGGCGGCCGGAAACAGACCTAGCAACCCCTTAATACAAGCGCGGTTGTGTAACCAGTCCAATCCAGCACGCGCCGCTCAGTCGCTGACGTCTATTAAGCTTCGGCTGAAGTATACGATGCAGAACGCCCATACTATGCCCACGTGATGGTTAGTGCTATCAGGCCAGAGGCCCCTCGGATCAAATATCCAAACCATTAGTGTGTTGATAGTGCGGAAACGAGCAGAGACTCACGAAAGATGTGACCCCGTCGCCCCGTCTCGAGGACTTGCGGCAAGGGCTAAGAATGCCCGGCCACGCCTCGTGTTCAACCCTCGGGCACCTTCCAGGTCCACCCGATTCCACATCACTCGCTATTAAGCTCACGCGGGTAACCCTCAGTGCCGACCAGTCTTTATCTAGTATGAACAGTTATATCAGTAATATAGGTCATCCGTGTGGCTACCGCATCAAGAAGGAATCCGAGGCATCACCCTCGTAGGATCCCCACCTGACATAACCGTCAAGGTGAACGGAGGAGGAATCACCCTCGAGGTCCACTCTTGAGGAGTTGCACGACAGTGTCGGTTTCGGGGGTGGTGTAGGAGGAATCACCCTCACTGACCACGACCGATTAACTAACCTACAAGGTTATCATCAGAAGTGCTGACGAGGTATCACCCTCGGCACTTGATAGTAACCCAGTAGTGTCGAGCAAGTAAGGGAAGTGTCATGCGGTGTCGGGGCCTGGTCTTCGATCCCGTTGCTCGGGACTTCTGATCATCCAGCGGGGCAGTCGGGATATGTGGGGGTCTCTGATGGTCTCTACCCAACCTATTCTAAGCAGTTTAGGATAACAGGTAAGTATCAACAGCAGGTTACAAGTAAACAGGTTATGCAGCAGATATAGGATACAATAATAGCAGCAGATTCTAATGCAAGCATAAGAGAGAAGAGAGTGGGCGATATCGGAATGCTCAAAATGGGGGTGCTTGCCAATCTGCTCGACGGCAAGAGTCTGATCGTCAGGAGCGTAGTCGACCTCCGGAGCTGCGTCAGTCTCGGGAGCTACGTCGACGTCAGGGTCTATCGAGAGAGAAGAGGGGGGAAGAAACAAATAAATGTACAACAAACGATGCAATACAGGCATGCTATGCTAAGATGCAGCGCAGGGTTGCCTAAAGATGCATCTAGGTCATTTTAGTTATTTTAGAAACAACGTGGAATTTATTAACCGGTATGTGTGCACTATTCATCTACCGGAATCGGGCTCAAAGTTACGAGTTCTCCTACGTAGGAGGTTCCGACATGGAAACAGACGACAAGATCAGATTCATCTTGTCGTTTTGAGCAACTTTCATGTTTTAAGTTTTTCGATCTGAGCTACGGTTTAAAAGTTATTAATTTTCAAAGATTAAATGATTTTCTGGAATTATTTTTATTAACAGAAAAGGGTTTATTGCGTCAGCAGGTCAACAGGTCGGCTGACCAGTCAAACCTGACCTGTGGGTCCAATGGGACCCACATGTCGGTGACAGTGGCTTTAACAGGGAATTACTTTATCTAAACTGGGTTATTTAGCAGATAGGCCCCACCTGTCATAGACTAATTAGTATCCCTAATTAGTTTTAATTAATGAATTGATTTAATTAGCGGATTAAGGGGTGGGACCCGCCTGTCAGTGGGCCAGAGCTGCCCAGTCACCACAGTTGACCAGGTCAACGGGTCAACCGGGGCCCTGGGACCCACCAGTCAGTGGCCCAGCGGTGCCACGCGAGCGCCACATCGGCGGTGGCCGGCGGCTCAACGCCGGCGACCTCCAGACGCGGCGGAGGCACGGGTGCGTGTCGGATTTCGGCCACAGCGAGCCAAAACGAGCGCGGCGAGGCGCTTTCGAACGAGGAGACGACGCCGCGTCCAACCGTGGCGGTCTCCGGGCCGGAGGTGGCCGGAAACGACAGCGGCAAGCAGCGTGGCGGACGCCGGAGTTCGGCCGTCGTCGGGTTCGGAGTTACGGTGCGCTAAACGAGCGGCGCGAGGCGTCTACGGCGTCTATATGATGCAGCGAATGCAACGGGGGCACGTACGGGACCAGATGGTCACCGTGGCCACGCCGGCGATGAGCTCGCGCGGCGGTGGGTTCGGCCGTAGTGGTAGGAGTAGCTAGAGGGCGCACGAGAGGGAACAAAGAGATGGGAGAGGAGTAGGGGCTCACCTTGCGGCACACATGGTGGCCCTCGGAGGTTTAGTAGCTGCAGAGCGTCGTCGGCAAGGAGGAAGATCACCGGCGGCCGAGGAAGAAGACGGGGTCGATGCGCTCGTTGCAGGGGTCCCGGCTCCTCCAAGTAGCACCAGTCGACGCAGCAGTCAACGGCGAAGCTGATGGACACTGGGATGCGCCGTGGGAATGACGGTGGCCGCGGCAATGACGAAAACGCGGCGGCGACGACGCTCGGGCGACGGATCTGAGAAGGAGGGGAGGCAACAGCGCGAGCAGGGAGAGGGGGAGAATGACGAGGAGGACCAGGGGGAATGGCTCGGCCGTCCTTATCTCCTCGCGCGTCGGTGGGATGCCGAGGTGTCACCGAACGGCCGGGGCAGCGCCGGCGCATCCACAGGCGAGGCGACACGACGATGGAGAGAGAGGGGAGGAGGGAGAAAGAGGCCGTGGTGGGCTGGGCCTCCAGGCACTGTGCACTTAGGCCGGTGCACAGTGGCCTTTCCTATTTTTCTTTTCTGCTTCTGCCTTTTCTTTTTTTTACAGATTGGGTTTTAAAATATTTTGAGCATTCAAATGGATTAGCAAAAAGGTGAAACGTGCTCACATAAATATCTTGCAATATCCAGCACTGCCACAAAAAGTTTGGGCATTTTTGGATTCCATTTGAAATTATTCAAAAATAAATAGGGCATTTAAATGCTGTTTCGGCTCTGATTTAAATGCTTGGACCCTTCTGTGGTTGATGGTGATGTTGTGTTCCTTAACTGAAACTAGTTTTAGATTATTTGCTATAATGTGAACATTTTTCCCACAAGTTTTGAGCAACTTCATATTTCACTTTTGAATTTGAATTGATTTTCAGAATAGAATTTGAATTGATTCCTTAACCAATGTGGCTAGGCACTGCAAATGTTATGACTTGGCATTATTAGCAATTGATCACAGTGGCTAATACTCAGGGGTGTTACAAGTTCTCCTCCTCTAAAAGAAATTCTCGTCCCGAGAATTTAGGAGGTAGAAGGAAAGAGGTCGGGATATTCTTCCCGAAGATGATCCTCGCGTTCCCAAGTGGCTTCATCTTCAGTATGATTCGACCACTGCACTTTCAGGAACTTGGTCGTCTTCTGATGAGTTCGACGTTCAGCTTCATCGAGAATGCGGATGGGATGCTCCTTATAAGAAAGATCATCTTGCAACTGGAGCATCTCGTGATCCACTGCGCGGTGTGGAGATTCCTTGAAGCATTTACGAAGTTGTGACACGTGGAAGACATCATGGATATGAGAGAATTGTGGTGGCAACTCCAATTTATATGCCACCTGTCCACGTCTAGCCACGATGCGGAAAGGACCAATATAGCGAGGAGCTAGCTTGCCCTTAATTCCGAAACGACGGGTGCCCTTCATAGGAGTGACACAAAGATAAGCTTGATCACCTGGTTGATAAGTCAGACCCCATCGCTTGCGATCATAGTTGCTCTTCTGGCGGTCCTGAGCCGCCTTGAGATTTTCTCGGACAATTCTGACTTGTTCTTCAACATGTTGGATAATGTCCGGTCCCACGAGAGGTCGTTCCCCAGTTTCTGACCAATTCAGAGGGGTTCGACACTTACGTCCATAAAGCACTTCGAAGGGGGCCATTTTCAAGCTGGCTTGATAACTGTTATTATAAGAGAATTCGGCATACGGGAGAGATTCTTCCCATTTCTTACCGAATGATACAACACAAGCGCGAAGCATATCTTCAAGCACTTGATTTACTCGCTCAACTTGGCCTTGGGATTGAGGATGATATGCTGAACTCCAGGTAATGTGAGTTCCCATAGCTTCTTGGAAACTTTCCCAGAACTTGGACGTGAAAAGACCGCCACGGTCCGAACTGATCTCCTTCAGAATACCGTGGAGTGAAACAATTCTGGAGATATACAGCTCTGCTAGCTGGCTAGCAGTGATAGTCTCCTTGACAGGCAGAAAATGAGCAACCTTGGAAAGTTGGTCGACGACGACAAGAATAGCATCGTGACCTTTCTGAGACTTGGGAAGACCAGTAATGAAATCCATTTGCACTTTATCCCATTTCCACAAAGGAATAGGGAGTGGTTGAAGAATTCCAGCAGGCTTCTGATGTTCTGCTTTCACGCGACGACAAACATCACATTCAGCAACATAGCGAGCAATGTCCTGCTTCATTTTAGACCATCAGTACCTCTGTCAGAGATCCCGATACATCTTGGTGCTACCCGGATGGATAGACAGAGGTGTATCATGAGCTTCCTTCATGACCTTGTCTGTCATAAGCTCGAATCGAGGTACCACGATGTGGTCTCTGAAATACAAGGTTCTGTCTTCTGCAATCAAGAAATCCCTGTACTTATCAAGGTGAAGTTCGTTCTTCATCAGATCGATTTCAGCATCTTTGGCTTGCGCTTCTTTAACAGCTTTCTCAAGGTCTGGCTGTTCGACAAAGTTATTAAGAGAACCCTACGAAACGATACAGACATTCAACTTGCGCAATTCTTCGTAAAGATGGGGTTGAGCTTGCTTAACCATGAGGTTATTGCAATATGACTTGCGGCTCAAGGCATCAGCCATCACATTAGCCTTGCCAGGAATATAATAAATACCACAGTCATAGTCTGTAATTGTTTCCAACCATCGTTGTTGATGGAGATTAAGATCCGGTTGAGTGAACAAATACTTCAAGCTTTGATGGTCAGTATAAATCTCACACCGGTTTCCAAGAAGGTAATGTCGCCACTGCTTCAAAGCATAGATCACAGCAGCGAGTTCGAGATCACGCACTGGATAGTTTTCTTCATGCGGACGCAATTGTCGCGAGGCATATGCAATTACCTTTCGCTCTTGCATTAGGACACAGCCTAATCCTTGATGAGAGGCGTCACAATATATCACAAAATCCTTGCGAGAATCGGGAGGAGTAAGCATTGGAGCAGAAGTAAGCTTGTCCTTGAGGGTCTGAAAACTCTCCTGACATTTGTCTGTCCACTCAAACTTAACATCTTTGTGGAGCAGATTAGTCAGGGGCTTGGCAATCTTGGAAAAGTTCTCGACAAATCGACGGCAATAACTTGCAAGGCCGAGAAAACTTCAGACTTGCTTGGTATTCTTCGGAGGAGTCCAGTCAAGAATAGCCTGAACACGCTCAGGGTTAACTGCGATACCGTCCTTGGAAATCACATGTCCAAGGTAGGTCACTTCAGAAAGCCAGAATTCACATTTAGAGTACTTGGCATACAACTTGTGCTCTCGAAGTCTCTCCAGAACAAGACGAAGATGTTCGGCAGGTTCCTCCTTATTCTTCGAATATACCAGAATATCATCCAGATATACCACGACGAACTTTTTGAGGTAATCCATGAATATATAATTCATCAGGCGGGAAAAAGTAGCTGGAGCATTCGTTAGGCCAAATGACATGACGGTGTATTCATAGGAGCCATAACGAGTAACGAAAGCGGTCTTGGGAATATCCTCTTCACGGACACGGATCTGGTGATAACCCAGCCTCAAGTCGAGTTTAGAGAACACCGATGATCCAGCAAGTTGATCATATAAGTCATTGATCCGGGGAAGCAGATATTTATTCTGAATGGTTGCCTGGTTGATAGGACGGTAATCTTGGACCAACCTATTCGTACCATCTTTCTTCTTGACAAAGAGAGACGGTGCTCCCCGGGCAGAGGAACTAGGACGGATGAAGCCCTTCTTAAGTGATTTATCGATTTCTTCCTTAAGCTCAAGTAGGTGGTGCGGAGGCATCTTGTAAGGACGCTTCGCAATAGGAGTAGTGCCAGGCTTCAAGTCAATAACAAACTCGACAGCTGTAGCAGGGGGTATTCCTGGAAGTTCTTCTGGAAAAACATCCTGGAATTCGCAGACAACTGGAGTGTTTTCTATCCCCTCCAGCGAATAAGCGTTCAACGCATTCAAGGCATAAATCTGAGCCTCGGCGTTCTGAGTGATATGAGCACGGTAATTCACCAACTCATTTGATGGATGAAGAAGATGAACAACTTTAGTGGCACAGTTGATTGAGGCGTAGTGAGCCTTCAACCAATCCATTCCCAGAATAAGGTCAATTTTTGAAGATTGCAGAATAATGGGGTTTGCATGAAAGTGCAACCCTTCAATCTCAACAGTGACTCGGGGGCTGAATATAGAAGTTCGGCATCGTCCCGCGGGAGTGTTTACTACTAATGGATGTTGTAGCGTTTCACACTTAATGTCATGCAAGAGTGCAAAATGTTCTGACATGAATGAATGCGATGCTCCTGAATCAAATAAAACAGTTGCAGGTACTAAATTAACAAGAAGTGTACCCATCACAGTTGTTGGTTGTTCCGAGTCTTCATTCATGTTGACATGGAAGACCTGCCCACGACCATAAGAAGGCCTGACATTGCTGTGTCGAGGCTGATAATTCCCACGGCCGTTACCACGGCCAGCAGAAGGAAGTGCTAGTTGATTCTGATTCTGAGAACAATCTCTGGCACGGTGACCTGGTTGGCCACACTTGAAGCAGAGTCCACTGTCAGGACGTGGTGCGGGAGCTCGAGGTGGTGGAGCTCGAAGGGACAGCCTCGGTGGTGGAGGAGGCAGACGAGGTGCGGCATATGCAGGCCTGTACACTGGAGCTGCTGGACGGTACATGCTCTGTGGAATCCATATGCGGCGCTTCTAGGAAGACAAGCCTGAAGATGAGCCTGCTTCACGAGTGCGTTTGGTCGCTTCCTTGTGTTTCTTCAGACCAGTCTCGACCATGATAGCCTTATTCACCAAGGTGGCGAAGTCAGGAAAATCTTGGATGAGCAGGGCTAACTGAATGTCATGGTGCAGCCCTTCACGAAACTTCTCTTGCCTTCGGGCATCAGTGGGGATGTCTTCTTCAGCATAGCGAGACAAGTCAAGGAACTCTCGCTGATAAACTTCTACGGTCTTGTTGCCTTGAACAAGGTTGCGGAACTCAGCCTTCTTGCGTGCTATAACTGCTTGTGGAATATAGCGGGCGCGAAAAGCAATCTTGAATTCCTCCCATGTGACAACAGTTCCAGGAGGTAGGGTCTGTCGGTGAGTGGCCCACCATTGCGCTACGGGACCCTTCAGGAAGTATGTCGCAAAGGTGACATAGCTGACAGGGAGAACATCAGCTGACTCCATCTCATAGAAGATGTCACGCAGCCAATCATCAGCATCCAGCGGGTTAACAGTGTTGCGGAATATCGATGGGTTGAGGCACACGAACTCTGGCAGCGTAATTGAAGGTGGCTGCTGGTTGACATTGGGACGGGGAAACTGATTCATAATCCCACTCATAAACTGCCGATTGAGTTCAAACTGTTGCATCATCGCTGCCATGTAGTCAGGCGGTGGCGGCGGTGGTGGATTGTTATCACCCATCCTGCTAAATCCAACAGAGGTAGTTTAGCACATGCCGTTGCGAGTGTTTAGGAACAAACATGATGTAACACGACGGAATTTAAGTAGTACAACAGATGCTTAATAATAGTCATTAAGTCATACATGTCCATACAGAGTCGGTTACATTCGGGCAGCACAACGGCGCAAATTTAAAAGCTAGACATACTAGGCGGCGCGCAGGCACGCGGTAAGGAAGTACACAACGAGACATAGCAAAGGCTACATCAACGTCAGAGAAAACCACTGAAACGGGGTAGCTGCAAGTGCGGACGACAGACGTTCGTCGCAGAAGGATCCTGTGCTCCATGTGCACTCTGATGCAGAACCCGGTCTCGAGCTGAAAGAAGAGGTCCACGTGCAGGTGTATGACCTACCACAGTAGGCCAATCGATCCCTGGTGGCATCTCGGTCCTGCGTGGTAAAGGATATGCTCCGGATGTATCCCTGCACGTACAGCTGGTAGCAACTGCATGATAGCCTCGTAGAGTCGTACTCGAGTGGCAAACAACTCGACGGCAAGAGCGCGAACAGTGCGATCCAGAGCCTGAGTACACTGAATCAGAACTCGCTGATCGTAGCGAGGAGGCTCGTACGGGGCACAGATAGCCGTGTAGTATCCAGTAGCATCTCCAGCAGGGGCATACAGAATGTATCGATACTCGGAAGCATCCAAGCTAGCTCTATGCTCTCCTCGGAGACGTGCGACAGCAGAGTAGGCGGCATCATGGACTGCCATCTCAATCGTCACGCCGATACCATGGAAAAGGTACAGCTCAGTGTCCGAGTCATCCTGATGATCATAGATGCGAACATCAGCATAGTACTGCTCCTGGTTGAACTCGCGGTAAACCTCGTAGACCATGTACTCAGGGTACCAGCGGTAACCTAGTCTGGTCAAGAGAGCGATCAGAACAGCTGGGAACCCAGGGGCATCACGAGCCCAAGTGCGAAGCACAAGCTGCGTCGTAGGACGTGTTGGAAACAGACGATCCATCTGAAACAGAGGAAATTCAGAGTTGTCATACGACAATGAGAAGTATAACAGATCTTGAAGGGAAAGGTTAAACAAAACAATGGAAAGGAAAATGATTATCAGACTAATCAGATCAATGATAGGGAAATCACACAGAAATCCAGCTCTCTGGGTGGACGGAATTTACGAGATCCTAAGTGTCGGTGTTAGTAAATTTATCAAACCCGAATAGAAGAGAGATCAGAGTCCCAGAATAAAGACGAGGAATAAAAGATCCTAATACCACCCAGTTGGTGACGTGGGCCCGTAAGCCACACAGCCAAGTTAGTAAAACAGTTTTTGACGACTAGACTCAACATCGCCCAAGGAATTGAAAAGGGGGATTCCTAAAGGCAGTCGGCTCTGATACCAACCTGTGACGACCCCAGCTTAATCGTGCACTAACCATACATGCAAATGCACATGATCAAGCCTAAGGACTCACTTGAAGATATCACAACACAACTCTAAAACATAAATAATTTCATACAAGCTTTATATTACAAGCCAGGGCCTCGAGGGCTCGAATACATAGCTCGATGGCATACAAGTGTCAGCGGAAGCATCAGATATCTGGGTACAGATATATTACAGAAATAGAGATAAGCCTTTATAAAGGCGGGGCAAAATAAAACTCTACGATCGAAAGGCGTAGGCCTCCTGCCTAGGACCCTCCGAATCCTACTCCTGGTCGTCTGTTGGCTCCTCGTAGTAGTACTCGCCGGGAGGGTAGTAGTAGTAGCGGTAGTCGTCGACTGGGGCAGCTATCTTAGGGGCTCCGTCATCTGGTGGCGTCAATTGGATATGGGGAGAAAAAGAAAATAAAGCAAATGTGAGTACTCATCCGAAGTACTCAGCAAGCAAGGATCTACACTACATATGCAACATTTTCAAAGTGGGCTGTATATGTGGACTGGGCTGCAGAAATGCCAGAGTAGAGGGGGAAAGCCTAGTCCTGTCGAAGACTAGCATCTTCAATCATCTTCATCAGTCTTGCAGCATTAGAAGAGTGTAGATTATCATAATGTAAAGTAGTACTAATGTATCAACAACCTTGGCCAGAGATCCTTTCTCGACTCCCTGCAAGAAATCAATCCCAGAGCCATACTATCCAATTCATCTCAAGTTCTAGTTGTACCGATCGGGATACAACTCCGAGTGTCCGTTACCTTAGGACAGGCTATCGATAGATGTTTTCTTCCCTGCAGGGGTGCACCAACTTACCCACCACGCTCGATTAACTCTGGCCGGACACACTTTTCTGGGTCATGCCCGGCCTCGGCCAAACGATACGCTGCAACCCGACCAAATACTTAACAAAGAGGTCAGCATGCCGGACTAACCTATGCCCCCAGGGGTCTTGGGCCTTCGCCCCGGGAACTCCTGCGTGTTGCGTGGGCGGCCGGAAGAAGACCTAGCAACCCCTTAATACAAGCGCGGTTGCGTAACCAGTCCAATCCAGCGCACGCCGCTCAGTCGCTGACGTCTATTAAGCTTCGGCTGAAGTATACGACGCAGAACGCCCATACTATGCCCACGTCATGGTTAGTGCTATCAGGCCAGAGGCCCCTCGGATCAAATATCCAAACCGTTAGTGTGTTGATAGTGTGGAAACGAGCAGAGACTCACGAAAGATGTGACCCCATCGCCCCGTCTCGAGGACTTGCGGCAAGGGCTAAGAATGCCCGGCCACGCCTCGTGTTCAACCCTCGGGCACCTTCCAGGTCCACCCGATTCCACATCACTCGCTATTAAGCTCACGCGGGTACCCCTCAGAGCCGACCCGTCTTTATCCAGTATGAACAGTTATATCAGTAATGTAGGTCATCCGTGTGGCTACCGCATCAAGAAGGAATCCCAGGCATCATCCTCGTTGGATCCCCACCTGACATAACCATCAAGGTGAACGGAGGAGGAATCACCCTCGAGGTCCACTCTTGAGGAGTTGCACAACAATGTCGGTTTCGGGGGTGGTGTAGGAGGAATCACCCTCACTGACCACGACCGATTAACTAACCTAAAATGTTATCATCAGAAGTGCTGATGAGGTATCACCCTCGGCACTTGATAGTAACCCAGTATTGTCGAGCAAGTAAGGGAAGTGTCGTGCGGTGTCGGGGCCTGGACTTTGATCCCGTTGCTCGGGACTTCTGATCATCCAGCGGGGCAGTCGGGATATGTGGGGGTCTCTGATGGTCTCTACCCAACCTATTCTAAGCAGTTTAGGATAACAGGTAAGTATCAACAGCAGGTTACAAGTAAACAGGCTATGCAGTAGATATAGGATATAGTAATAGCAGCAGATTCTAATGCAAGCATAAGAGAGAAGAGAGTGGGCGATATCGTAATGCTCAAAATGGGGGTGCTTGCCTGTCTGCTCGACAGCAAGAGTCTGATCGTCAGGAGCGTAGTCGACCTCCGGAGCTGCGTCAGTCTCGGGAGCTACGTCGACGTCAGGGTCTATCGAGAGAGAAGAGGGGGGAAGAAACAATTAAATGTACAACAAATGATGCAATACAGGCATGCTATGCTAAGATGCAGCGCAGGGTTGCCTAAAGATGCATCTAGGTCATTTTAGTTATTTTAGAAACAACGTGGAATTTATTAACCGGTATGTGTGCACTATTCATCTACCAGAATCAGGCTCAAAGTTACGAGTTCTCCTATGTAGGAGGTTCCGACATGGAAACAGACCACATGATTAGATTCATCTCGTCGTTCTGAGCAACTTTCATGTTTTAAGTTTTTCGATCTGAGCTACGGTTTAAAAGTTATTAATTTTCAAAGATTAAATGATTTTCTGGAATTATTTTTATTAACAGAAAAGGGTTTAATGCGTCAGCATTGCATCAGCATGATGTCAGCAGGTCAACATGTCGGCTGACCTGTCAAACCTGACCTGTGGGTCCAGTGGGACCCACATGTCGGTGACAGTGGCTTTAACAGGGAATTACTTTATCTAAACCGGGTTATTTAGCAGATAGGACCCACCTGTCATAGACTAATTAGTATCCCTAATTAGTTTTAATTAATGAATTGATTTAATTAGCGGATTAAGGGGTGGGACCCGCCTGTCAGTGGGCCTGAGCTGCCCAGTCACCAAAGTTGACCAGGTTAACGGGTCAACTCGGGCCCTGGGACCCACCAGTGAGTGGCCCAGCGGTGCCACTATAAGTACATCTAGTGCCCCTTAGTGATTTTGATGTATTGAAGACTTATAGGTTAAGGGACTAATGCGTTTGTGAGTGTACACAGGTCTATAAGTCTATGAGGAGTTTGTTATTTACGATGAATGTCGACCCCTAAAAATGAATGTCTTCAACTGAAGACTTCGGTTTTCTTGAAGACTTTGAAAGTGAAGAAATTGGTGTGAGCCTGAAGACTTGATATTCATGCGAGGATTATGAAGCGTGAAGACTTTTGTTTTTGTAGTTTCATTTTCTTCTTCTTGAGTCATAGGAAACACCGAACTGTTAAAGGGGATCGAGGTAAAACTAAGGAAAAGTTTCCAAGTGATGCTCATCTCAAAATCCTACACCTACCCAACCCTTTCGAGTGAAGCCATTAGAAATCTCATACAGTTCAGTCAAGTTCTTTAGTGACAGAGACGAAGTTCTTCTGTTCTCTGAGGAATTTGTTCTGACTGAGGAGTTAGGAATTCGCCAGTGCGGATTGCCTACAAGTGAGGAACATGATAGCCCTGAGGAATTTGAGAGCTCAAATTTCTGACCGTTGCTGTGCTACGCGCCAGCTGTCCAAATATCCTACCCACCTAACGGTCATATCATTGAAGGGCATTTATGTCTTATCATGTCGGGCTGCTCCCTAGGCTATAAATAGCCGCCCCCTTCAACCACTAGCTGGTTGGCTGCTGCGAGAGATAGATTGACACTTGTCATTTAGAGCATCCCATCCTCCGAGGACTTTGAGTGAAAATCATCAAGTGAGGAAAAACCCAAAACCCAAACACCTACAAACCCAAAGTGATTGAGCATCACTGAAGAGATTGTTCCTATGTGGAACTGACGCTTGTTACCTTTGAGGACTGTGCATCCTCCAGACGGTTAGGCGTCATGGTCTAGAGCATCCAAGAGGAAATTGTGGATTGCCGAGTGACCGAGTATGTGAAGGTTTGGAAGTCACCTGAAGACTTACCACGAGTGATTGGGCGTGGTCTGTGTGAGCTTAGCTCAAGGAGAATACGGTGAGGACTGTGTGTCCTCAGGTTTAAATACCTAGCCGCTCTAACCAGACGTACAACTGTCACAGCAGTTGGAACTGGTCTACCAAATCATTATCTTCACCGAGCTACTGGTTCTATTTCCTCAACCCTTTCATTTCCTCGCATACTTGCTATGTATTTGATCATTACTATTTGAAGACTTTGACTGAAGACTTTCTCAATTTCCTAAATCCTATTTCTTCAGTCAGTTTGTCTTCAGCCTGCTTATCCTGTGTTTACGCTACTTGTACTCTGTTTTATTTCATTTCATCATGATGACTATGCTACTGCTTTATTATGCATGTACCTGAGTACTTATTCTGTTGCTTGTAGTTCGTTGCTTAGGAATTTCCTCACCTTGAAATTCCTCAGTGACGAATTTGTAAAAATCGCCTATTCACCCCCCTCTAGTCGATATAACGCACTTTCAATTGGTATCAGAGCAAGGTACTCCCTTGTTCTGTGTGATTTTGGTTTAACCACCTGGAGTTTTAGTTATGTCGACTGCAGGCATGATCAAGGTCTCGGCTGGGTGTCCTACCTTCGATGGGACGGACTACCCCTACTGGAAGAACAAGATGCGCATGCATCTTGAGGCAATTGACAACGATCTCTGGTACGTTGTGGAAAAAGGCGTTCCCTCTGTCACTCCTTCCGTAAACGCTGCTGACGTGAAGAGATTCAAGCAACTCGACTCTCAAGCGAAGAATATCATATGTGGCCATCTGAGCAAAGGGAAGTATGGTAGAGTGAGTGCTTTGGAGACAGCTAAGCTTATCTGGGATAGGCTGTCCAAGGTCAACGAAGGAGTCTCAACTCAACGTGACTCTCGAGTTGACGTTCTTCGCAATCTCTTCAACCGCTTCAAAAGACTCGACAACGAAAATGTTCAGCAAACCTTTGATCGCCTCACTGACATTTCAAACGAGCTTCAAGCACTGGGTGCCACTGACATCACCGACCATGAGGTGGTGAAGAAATTGCTGAGGTCACTTGATTCTTCATTCGATACACTGTCACTGATGATTCAAGAACGTGGAGACTACAAGTCACTTGATCCTGCTGACATTCTTGAGAGGCTGAACACTGATGAATTCCAACTAGCTGAGAAGAGAGATCTCTACGGACCGAGCTATGGTAGATCTCGTGCACTGAAGGCCAAGGCAGTCTCTAAATCTGAAGATGAAGATTCTGGTAGCAGCCTTGGTGATCCTGAAGAAATGAGTCAGGAGCTAGCAATGCTCGTGAGGAAATTCCAGAAGTTCTCTAGACATGGCCGATTTGGAAAATCCTCAAGAGGTGATGACATGAAATCAGATTCCTCATCCCGCGACTACAAGAAGAGAACTTGCCATAAATGCAAGAAACCTGGTCACTACATTACTGATTGTCCTCAGTGGGAGAAGGAATCAAAGAAGAAGAAATACAAGGATGACAGTTCCGATGATTCAAAGAAGAAGAAGAAATCTTCAAAGTCCTCATCGTCAAAATCTTCAAAGTCTTCATCTCACAAGAAGAGCAGTTCCAAGAAGGCTCGGGCATTCATTGGCAAGGAAATGGACTCTGAAGCTGAATCTGAGGAACATGAGGAAGAGGAGGCATCTGAGGAGTCAGACTCTGGTGTGGCGAGCCTAGCCCTCGCTACTGCTTATGTTAGCAAGTCCATCTTCAACACTGAGGAAAATGGCTTCCCCAACACTGCTGATGACGACAACGATGACTATGCTCCCACTTATTGCTTCATGGCAAAAGGTGCCAAGGTACTCAAATATCCCTCCTCTGAATCAAGTGAGGATGAATCTGATGATAACCTCAAACCCAGTTATTCCAAACTTGCTAATATTGCTGTTAAACAACAAAAGGCTTTGGAAAAGGTTCAAAATATGCTAGACAAAAGCGATGACCTGTTAGGTGAGGAAATGGATCGAACTCAAACACTGACTGATAATCTTCAGCAACTACAGTCTAAGTTTGACAATCTTCAAGGTCGTGATGAAACTCTCTTAGCCGATCATGAGAAGCTTTCTTATGAATTTCTTCAAAGAAAGAAAGATCTTGAGAAGCTAAGGGTGAGTCATGAAGATCTTCAGAAGGAAAATGATTCATTACTTGCTCAACAGATCAGTTCCGCTCAGGAAGAATTTATTCCACCATGCTTGAAATGCATTGAACGTGAAACTGCTAATTCTTCACCTGAAAGTTCCAATGCTTCTATTGCTGCAAATTCTTCAACTATCTCTGTGGTCACAAATTCCTCATCTGAGGATACCACTAGTATCACTGACGAAAATGCAGGGTTGAAGGAATTGTATGTGACAGGCATGTACAAAAGCCTCAAAGGGCATCAGACTCTTTGTGATGTGCTCAAAAAGCAGATCTTGAACAGGAACCCTAGGAAAGAGGGTATTGCCTTTGAGAGGAAACTCAATGTTGATGGAACCTACTGGAAACCTGAGCAGTATCCCAAAACCTCATGGGTTGCTGCGAAGGGACCTCCCGTAGATCCATCCACTTTATCTGGCTTTACTTGTGAATCCTCATATTCATCTGATGAGTCATTTGACTCCAATTATAAACTATTCAAAAATCCGAATGGTGAAGTATTTGCTAGATATGTTGGAACTAACTGCAGGAATGGTCCCCCTATGAAGAAAATCTGGGTTCCCAAAAGGTGCCTTGAAAGTCTTCAGGTGAATGTCCTCATGACACCACCTGTGAAGAATAAGAATCCTAGATCAAATTCTTCATATGGACCAAAGTCTTCATATGGATCCAAGTCCTCTTATGGATCAAATTCCTCACGTGGATCCAAGTCCTCATATGATCATCATCATGCTAACGCTTCTGTTTCGCAGGGAAAATCTAAGAGTTCTAATTATGTGCATTATTCTTCAAATCATTATATTCATAAGTCCTCGAAGAATTTCTCTGCTTACTCATATGTCTATGCTAATCCCTCTCCTGTGAAACGAAGCACTTTGGCTTCAATGCCACCTTTCTCTTATGGAGCTCGCAGAATGATGAACTCTTTGCCACCCCTCCAGATGTGGGTGGTGAAGAAAAAGAACTAATCTCTTATGCAAGGTCAGGCCTCTAGACGAACTAAATCGTCTGAAGAATTTGCTGGAGACCTGAAATGCTTGAAAGGACGCAAGCTAATCATGAAGAAATGAATCATTCATTTCTCATGTCCTCATACTGCTATATATACATATGTTGCATTAATTGATGAAATTATGTCTGATGAATTTGATGTCATATTCTTCACTCTGAAGTATATGAGTTCGTAAGATGCACTAATTCATCTGCAGGATGATTTACCCAAAGCTACTGAGTGGGTCCTCGATAGTGGATGTACAAATCACATGACCGGTGACAAGAGCTTACTGATGAACACTCCTTTATCTCCATCACATTTGAAGCATATCACCTACGCTGACAAAGGCAAAAACAAGGTATTGGGTCTAGGTAGGGTTGCAATCTCAAAGGATCGACACATGGATAAAGTCATGCTTGTCGAGTCCCTCGGATTCAATCTCATGTCTGTCTCAATGCTTTGTGATCTTGATATGGTTGTTGTCTTTGGCAAATATCATTGCTTAGTGCTCATGGAATCTGACAATTCCAAAGTCTTCGAAGGCTTTAGGAGAGGAGACTTGTATATTGTTGATTTCTCTGCAGGACCACAGCCTGCCACTTGTCTACTTGCAAAAGCTTCAGAAGGCTGGCTATGGCATCGACGACTGGGTCATGCTGGCATGAGGAACTTACACACGCTCATGAAGAAAAAGCACGTCATTGGCATCGAGGGTGTCAAATTCCTCAAAGATCATCTTTGTGGGGCTTGTGAGGCTGGAAAGATGACCAGAGCAAAGCACCCCTCGAAGACTATCATGACTACTTCTCGTCCTTTTGAATTGCTTCATATGGATCTCTTTGACCCTACTCATTATGCCACACTAACAAATGCAGCATCTCTATATGGCTTTGTCATTGTTGATGATTATTCTCGTTACACATGGGTGCATGTCATTACTTACAAAACTGAAGTGCAGGAAGTCTTCAGACGATCTTCTTCAAGGGCTTCGACGAATTTCGGTGTGAAGATCAAGCATATACGTAGTGACAATGGGACCGAGTTCAAGAATACTGGTCTTGATGACTATCTCGATGAACTTGGTATTACTCATGAGCTATCTGCCCTATACACTCCTCAGCAGAATGGCGTCGTGGAGCGCAAGAACAGGACTCTTGTTGAGATGGCTCGCACCATGCTTGATGAATACAAGACACCTCGTCGCTTCTGGCCTGAGGCAATTGATACTGCATGCCACATCATCAACAGGGTATATCTTCACAAATTCTTCAATAAGACCTCATATGAACTCCTCACTGACAAGAAACCCAATGTGAGTTATTTCAAAGTCTTCGGTGCTAAATGCTGGATTAGAGATCCTCATCACAATTCTAAATTTGCACCGAAAGCACATGAAGGTTTTATGCTTGGTTACGGAAAGGACTCGCACACCTACATGGTCTTCAACACCTATCACAAAAAGGTTGTTGAAACTGTAGATGTGCGGTTCGATGAAACTAACGGCTCACAAAGAGAGCACCTACCTCCTGTGCTAGATGAAAAGACACCTGAGGAAACCATCAAGTTCAAAGCAACTGAGGATGTCATTCCTACTGAAGAATCTGCTGAAGAAATCATTCCAGAACGTGAAGAACAGCATGCTGGCGCATCTGAAGAAATTGGCTCTGAAGAAAATGCTGAGCCAAATCAAAGTCGTCAACCTGCTCATCCTCGCGTTGCAAATGAAGTACAGATTGAGAGAATCATCAATGACATCAACGCACCAGGTCCTCTGACTCACTCAAAAGCTTCACATTTGTCTAACTTTTGTGGGCATTTTGCTTTCGTCTCTATCACAGAGCCCACCAAGGTTGATGAGGCATTTCTGGAGCCTGAATGGATTCAAGCGATGCAAGAGGAATTACATCAATTCGAGCTGAACAATGTGTGGGAGCTTGTCAAGCGACCAGACCCATGCAAGCACAATATCATCGGTACCAAATGGATCTACCACAACAAGCAAGATGAAAATGGCCTAGTGGTGAGGAACAAGGCTCGTCTTGTAGCTCAAGGCTACACACAGGTTGAAGGAATTGATTTCGATGAAACTTTCGCACCTGTTGCTAGACTTGAGGCTATTCGCATATTGCTTGCTTATGCTAACCATCATAATATCATCTTATATCAAATGGATGTGAAAAGTGCATTCCTCAATGGTAAGCTTGAGGAAGAAGTATATGTTGCTCAACCCCCAGGTTTTGAAGATCCTAAGCATCCTGACAAAGTCTTCAGGCTCAATAAGGCCATCTATGGCCTCAAGCAGGCACCTCGGGCGTGGTATGATACTTTGAAGGAATTCCTCATGAAGAAAGGCTTCAAACCCGGTTCACTCGACCCAACTCTTTTCACCAAAACCTATGATGATGAATTATTCGTGTGCCAAATATATGTTGATGATATTATCTTTGGCTGTACTAATCAACATTACAGTGACAAATTTGCTTACATGATGAGTGAGGAATATCAAATGTCCATGATGGGAGAATTGAAATTCTTCTTAGGTCTTCAAATTCGTCAACAACGCAATGGCATCTTCATTTCTCAAGAGAAATACCTCAAGGACGTTCTGAGGAAATTCGGTATGCAAGAATGCAAAGGCGTCAAAATCCCTATGCCCACAAATGGCCATCTATGCACTGATGAAAATGGTATAGACTTCGATCAAAAGGTATACCGCTCCATGATTGGCTCATTCTTGTACCTATGTGCATCTAGGCTGGATATTATGCTTAGTGTTTGCATGTGTGCCCATTTTCAAGCTACACCGAAGGAATCACACCATAAGGCTGTGAAACATATTCTTCGATATCTAGCTCACACTCCAACACTTGGATTATGGTATCCCAAGGGCTCGGCTTTTGATCTCATTGGATATTCTGACTCTGACTATGCTGGTGATCGTGTGGACCGCAAGTCAACATCAGGCACATGCCATTTCCTCGAACGATCCTTAGTATGTTGGTCCTCTAAGAAGCAGAACTGTGTATCACTCTCTACTGCTGAAGCTAAGTATATTGCTGCTGGTTCTTGCTGTGCTCAATTGCTGTGGATGAAGCAAACCCTCAAGGACTACGGCATCAATGTGAAGAATGTGCCACTCTACTGCGACAACGAGAGTGCCATCAAAATTGCTCATAACCCAGTTCAGCACTCGAAGACAACGCACATCCAGATTCGTCATCACTTTCTTCGTGATCATGTGTTGAAGGGCGACATCTCAATCGAGCACGTGAAGACTGAAGAACAGCTAGCCGATATCTTCACAAAGCCCTTGGATGAGAAGAGATTTAGCAAGTTGCGGTGTGAGCTAAATATCTTAGAATCTTCGAATGTTCTTTGAAAAGGACACACATCCTAACACTTATGCAAATTGATGACTTAGATGTGCAACACACGAAGAAACGTTTTTCTTCAATCAATGAAGACAAACCCGCTAAGTGTGAAGAAATTAACAAAGAATTTGATTCTCAGAACCCTACGACAATTGTACGCGGTGTCTGAAATCATCATTCTTATACGGTGGGTCACGCCACCACAAAAGTTGAAAATCTTCAAAATTGAGTTTTTCTTCATTTTGTAAATTCTTCAACTTCTCAAATTCTTCATCTTTGCAAAGTCTTCACTCTTTCCATCTGTGTTCTTCATTGACTATATATATATTTGAGTTTTTCAGTCCTCTACAACATTCACTTATTGCTAATTCTTCAAGTTGTTTTTCTTCTAAGTGAATGTGATCGGACCCTTTCCCCCTCTATGCTAAACTCAACCCATTCTGTTCACAAATTCTTCATGTGCGTTCTATTTGAAACTCGTTCAAAGTCTTCACTGTGTCCTTGACAGCTGAAGAATTTGCGAACGAAACCTTAAAATATTCTTATCTGAATTTTCGGCTTTTGCCGCTCAAACCATTCCATATCCCTCGATAAGATTTATCTATGCACCCACGATCAAACACGATCTCCACTTCACAGTACGTGGGTGACACATTTCGTTAGGATAAGAAGGGTCAGGGGCACGTTCGTCCATTTTCTTCGGACGAGCGGTTTTTCACCTCGGCTATAAATACCCCTCGCCCTCCTCAGATCTCATTTACCCCCGCTCGATCTTACTCCCCTCGCTCGAGCTCTCAGACCTAGCGCCGCCGCTACACTCCATCGTCGTCGGTGAGGAAGAGCTTCACTGCCTCGACCTCGTCGCCGTCGTACTCATGCCGGCCGCGGAAATCTTCACTCCGTCGCTGCCGTAGCTGTTTTCCATCGCCAAGTTAGGGCGTGGAAGATCTGAACGGACGAACTTCTCCACTACTACTCTCAATTCGTCGTGTTCTTCGTCAAGGGTAAATAAAATTTATTTTTACTGCCCTTGTTGATTCTGATGATTTCCATAAAATCTTCAAAAGGTGTTTATTCTTTAACTTTCATGTTCTTAAACACCAACTTGCTTCTGTTCTTGATCTGTTTCTCTAAGCAACGTTTTTCTTCAAGATTCCTCAATTATGTGGATTTTCAATCTGCACAACTCTGGAACCTAAGTCAAAAAACACTTAGTGAAATTCCTCAAGACACCCCTGGTCAAATTCCTAAAACTTGATACTTTTGAAAAACTTCTGAGAACGCATATGACCTCTCCAAATTCTTCGCACCTATATTCTGTTCATAGGTACACATGTCTGCTGCTGAATCACTAGGTTCTCATCAACTTAACTCATTTGCAGCATTTCTCGAAGATAAGTTACACACTTCCTTAGAAACATCCATTGTTCAAAATCCTCAAGTGAAGAAAATGGCTGATGGTAAAAGACCTCAGAAGGGAGGAAAGAGGCCAAAAACAAATACTGCTTTTGAGATCCCTGATGACATCTATGATGAATATTGTACTCCTGATGAAGCAACTCATGGCAAGGAGAACAAAAATCAGCGCAAAGTGCGCATTCAGAAGATTGAGAGGAGATGGGCAAGAGAATGGAGGGAATATCGCTATGTCACTCCCAAGTACATGAAGAAATTCGCTGTTAACCCTCCATGTCCAAGACCTCCATTGGCTCCAGGCCAAGAAGCTGATCCCACTAGCATCAGAAGAGGTGAGGAATTTCCCAAGAAGTGGGCTAAGCGTCAAGCCAAGCTGGCCAAAATGGCTAAAGAGGCAGTGAAGAAATTCAATGAAGATTCTGCTGCTGCCACTGCTGAGGCCTCTGCTAACAAGCCTAAGAAGGCTATGACAAAGAAACCAGTTGTCAAGACAAGTTCCTCAGCTGCAATGCCCTCACGGCCAAGCTCTTCAAAGCCCTCACGGCCTGATCCTCAAGCAAATCCTTCAAAAGCAGCTCCAACTCCCTCAGTTGCAAAATCCTCAGCTGCTCCTGCAAAGTCCTCAGCACCTGTGCATCTTGCCACATGCCAAAGGACTACTGGAATCTCAATTGCTTCAGGAGTCTCTGCAAGTTCTTCAGCTCCACCTCAGTCTTCAACAACTCCTATCTTGCTGAAGAAAAAGGCCACTGCTGGACGAGGCACAAGGCTAAGTCCTCACAAGAAGCAGGTCGCCTTTCAGGTTCCGTCAAGCGAAGACGAAGCTGATGATGAAGAGTTAGCTGAGATCATCAGAGATCGACAACAAAGGGCCGCTAGTGCCAAAGGCAGTGCGGTGCCCCTCATGCTGGATCCACAGAAGATCCTTGATTTCATTGATCTATGGCACAAGAACCCTAACACACCTTTGCCTGAATTAAACCTCACTCTTGGTCAAAGTCACATGTTGACGGCCTTCATTACTGAAGAAAAATGGAAATTTGAAAAGGCCAGGCAGGTAAAGAAGGCTCAGTACAAGAAGGAGCATTTTCTGAAGAATAATGTTGTAAACTTGTCTCCTGATGAACTTGTGAATCTGCAAAAGGAGATCAAAGAACTCAGTGATGAATTTGACGCTTATCGTGCAGATTGGCTAGGTGCCAAAGTCAGATTCGTTAGAATGGCAAAATGATTCATTCCAAGTGTTGCAGCTTCATCGCAACCCAAATTTCCTCAGACTAGAACATCTGTTCAGTCTGCTGAAGAAAATGAAAGCACCAGAGCTGATGAAGAAATTCCAGTCTCTGAAGAAAATGCCAGGGCAACTGCATCAGTTGTGCCTGAAGAAATTCAACCAATTTCCTCTGCTCCTCCTGCACCGATGACAAGCATCAACCTTCCTTCTGCATCAGAAGCAAAGAAAACCAAGGCTGCGGAGTGAGCAGCTGTGAAGAAAAGGAAAGCATCTGCATCTTCAGAGTCTTCAGCTCCCAAGAAAGTGAAGACTTTGACGAGCTCATCTGAAAACCCAATTGATGCTATTCCAATATCAAGCATGCCATCAAAGGAGATCATTCCCTTTGGTGAGGAATATGAAATTCCAAGTAAATCTGATGAAGAAGATCCTTCTGCTGCTTTGACAGAGCAGTTGGATGAAGACATTGAAGTGGATAATATCCCTTCATCTCCGCTGGTATCATCGCCCATGCCTCAGTTCATAGCTGAAGAGGCAGGCGTCGAAGAAATTGAAGAAGATGAGGATGTGGATATTGGATCTACAACACCTATTCTGAATGATGACTTTTGGGAAAGTCATCACCCCAATTCACCTCTGACAACCCCGCTACATCAAGTTCCTCAGTCCCCTGTGCCAACTGAAGAAATTCATACGGGCTCTGATGAACGTCAAGCTTCACTTCATTCTATTCCTGAAGAAGTTCCAGCCACTAGTGCTGATGTACATGTATCTGAAGAAATGGAGGCCAAGGCTGCTGCTGAAATTCCTCAGCCTGTGGCTCCAGTGGCTATACCTCAAGAGGCTATGAAGACTTCAACTGTTAATCTTCAGCCCAAGCCACAGAACCCTCACTCCAAGAAGCAGAAGTTTAGTGCTGAAGATTTCTTCAATGAGCACATATTCTTCACTGATTACAATCCCTATGACTCTGCTCAACTTCGTCGCAAGCGCTTCTGGACTGCAAGCCAGATGAACTTCTATTCCTCATTGTTGTTTGATAAGGACAAGATCTTTGAACATGAGCAAATTCCTCATGTAGATATGGAATCGCTGCCCTGCTTCACCCCAGTCCTCAGTGTTCTTCATGACGCTGGGTTACTCAATATCTGCACCAACATCTGCGATTGGAATGAAGAACTCATTCTTCAATTCTTCGCCACGCTACACATTACTGGAAATGTTGATGATGTCAATTCATGGGTATTGGACTGGATGACCGATAATACTCATTTCAAAGCACCGGCATTTGAATTGCTTCATGCCGTCCCAGTCAGTCCTCCCACTGAAGGTGCAAGGCTTCTCTATGTTGAACCTGAACTATCCGATCATCTGATGCAAGTGCCGATGAAGCCTTTGAAGCCAGGCCAAGCTCCAAGGACCAAATTCCTTGTCAAGGAATTGCTCTATGTGCCAAGGACAGTTTATCGCATATTGACCAAAACCCTCTGTCCAATCAAGGGCCACAACTCTGATGATGAAGAAGTTGTTGGCATCATGAAGAATCTGCTGTTCAATATCATTCATGGTATACCTATCAACTACCACGATTTCTTCATGAGGACTTTGGCCAATGCTGCTCTGTCACCTTTTAAGTTGAAGCCTTATGCTCCCTGGATCATGAGATTCATCAGATCAAGGTCTTCAATTCATTATAAGGCTAACTTTCAAAATCATCTTAGCTATTTGCCCCCTATTGATGTCCTCAAACAGACTATTTCCTCAGCTGACGAGAAGGGCAAGGCTGCTGTTATTGATGAAGGTACTCGTCCATTGGATGGACAGTTTCGCAAAGCTACTTCATATTCCACCAATGATGACTCTGCAACTCAAGATTCTGCCGCCAAAGCTTCAGAACATAATCCTCAAACCACAGCTCCGCGTGTGATGACTGATCATGAACTTCTCCTTCGTCTTCATCAGAAAGTTGATCGAAATCACAAGTGGGTCAAGCGTCAGTTTGGTGCAATTCTTCAGAACATGACAGTCACTCAAAACACTGTGAAGAAGAATCACTACTACTTGCATGAAGTTTTTGACCGCACTTGGGCCATTCTGTCTAATCTTTATAGTGCTGAAGATCTCAAGGAGATGGGATTCCAACAGGACTTTGACTGGTCTCAGCCACCTTCGAAGAAATTCAAGAAAGTCAAAGTTCCTCAGCTTGTTGCCAGTTCATATTCTTCATCGCGCGAGACGGATGAAGCTGAAGATTTGAACGACACCGCGGCAGGCCCTACCTCAACGGACGACCCCAACAATGCTGGCGCTCCTCCATCGACATCATGATGATATTCTTCAGGGGCGTTAGTCCTCATTTTTCGTCCCTTTTGGTCATTCGATGACAAAGGGGGAGAAATTTGAGTTAGTCTTCAAGCGGGTCTTATATATGGGCTCTATTTCTGTTAAGTTACAGCTCTTGCTTTTCTGAGGTGTTTGCTCTGATGAGTTGTAAATTTAAGTCCTATGGTGGTCTGATACTTTTGAACTGCTTTCTGCATGCTTATTTCCTCAAGTACCTTAACGCACACATGCTGAATTTTGTCAGACACCATATTTCATCATGCATTTCAAATTCTTCATATCATATGTTAAATGCGTGTATGAATTCCAAGATATAGGGGGAGATCTCCATGATATTACTCAACAATGTGCATTTGCTATTCAAAGCAAATTCCTCAAATATGCACATCTTCAGGGGGAGTTCTTCTATATCTTGCAATCAAATTCCTCATTATCAGTATTTACACTTCATATGTTTATCCCCGTTGAAAACTTAACCTATATTGTCATCAATCACCAAAAAGGGGGAGATTGTAAGTGCATCTAGTGCCCCTTAGTGATTTTGGTGTATTGAAGACTTATAGGTTAAGGGACTAATGCGTTTGTGAGTGTACACAGGTCTATAAGTCTATGAGGAGTTTGTCATTTACGATGAATGTCGACCCCTAAAAATGAATGTCTTCAACTGAAGACTTTGGTTTTCTTGAAGACTTTGAAAGTGAAGAAATTGGTGTGAGCCTGAAGACTTGATATTCATGCGAGGATTATGAAGCGTGAAGACTTTTGTTTTCGTAGTTTCATTTTCTTCTTCATGAGTCATAGGAAACACCGAACTGTTAAAGGGGGTCGAGGTAAAACTAAGGAAAAGTTTCCAAGTGATGCTCATCTCAAAATCCTACACCTACCCAATCCTTTCGAGTGAAGCCATTGGAAATCTCATACAGTTCAGTCAAGTTCTTCAGTGACAGAGACGAAGTTCTTCTGTTCTCTGAGGAATTTGTTCTGACTGAGGAGTTAGGAATTCGCCAGTGCGGATTGCCTACAAGTGAGGAACATGATAGCCCTGAGAAATTTGAGAGCTCAAATTTCCGACCTATGCTGTGCTACGCGCCAGCTGTCCAAATATCCTACCCACCTAACGGTCATATCATTGAAGGGCATTTATGTCTTATCATGTCGGGCTACTCCCTAGGCTATAAATAGCCGCCCCCTTCAACCACTAGCTGGTTGGCTGCTCCGAGAGATAGATTGACTCTTGTCATTTAGAGCATCCCATCCTCCGAGGACTTTGAGTGAAAATCATCAAGTGAGGAAAAACCCAAAACCCAAACACCTACAAACCCAAAGTGATTGAGCATCACTGAAGAGATTGTTCCTGTGTGGAACCGATGCTTGTTACCTTTGAGGACTGTGCATCCTCCAGACGGTTAGGCGTCATGGTCTAGAGCATCCAAGAGGAAATTGTGGATTGCCGAGTGACCGAGTATGTGAAGGTTTGGAAGTCACCTGAAGACTTACCACAAGTGATTGGGTGAGGTTTGTGTGACCTTAGCTCAAGGAGAATACGGTGAGGACTGTGTGTCCTCAGGTTTAAATACCTAGCCGCTCTAACCAGACGTACAACTGTCACAGCAGTTGGAACTGGTCTACCAAATCATTGTCTTCACCGAGCTACTGGTTCTATTTCCTCAACCCTTTCATTTCCTCGCATATTTGCTATGTATTTGATCATTACTGTTTGAAGACTTTGACTGAAGACTTTCTCAATTTCCTCAATCCTATTTCTTCAGCCAGTTTGTCTTCAGCCTGCTTATCCTGTGTTTACGCTACTTGTACTCTATTTTATTTCATTTCATCATGATGACTATGCTACTGCTTTATTATGCATGTACCTGAGTACTTATTCCACTGCTTGTAGTTCGTTGCTTAGGAATTTCCTCACCTTGAAATTCCTCAGTGACGAATTTGTAAAAATCGCCTATTCACCCCCCCTCTAGTCGATATAACGCACTTTCAGCCACGCGAGCGCCACGTCAGTGGTGGCCAGCGGCTCAACGCCGGTGACCTCCAGACGCGGCGGAGGCACGGGTGTGCGTCGGATTTCGGCCACAGCGAGCCAAAACGAGCGCGGCAAGGCGTGTTCGAATGAGGAGACGACGCCGCGTCCAACCGTGGCGGTCTCCGGGCCGGAGGTGGCCGGAAACGACGGTGGCAAGCAGCGTGGCGGACGCCGGAGTTTGGCCGTCGTCAGGTTCGGAGTTACGGTGCGCTAAACGAGCGGCGCGAGGCGTCTACGGTGTCTATATGATTCAGCGAATGCAACGGGGGCACGTACGGGACCAGATGGTCACCATGGCCACGCCGGCGATGAGCTCGCGCGGCGGTGGGTTCGGCCGTAGTGGTAGGAGTAGCTAGAGGGCGCACAAGAGGGAACAAAGAGATGGGAGAGGACTAGGGGCTCACCTTGCGGCATGCACGGTGGCCCTCGGAGGTTTAGTAGCTGCAGAGCGTCGTCGGCGAGGAGGAAGATCACTGGTGATCGAGGAAGAAGACAGGGTCGATGCGCTCGTTGCAGGGGTCCTAGCTCCTCCAAGTGACACCAGTCGACGCAGCAGTCAACGGCGAAGCTGATGGACACTGGGATGCGCCGTGGGAACGACGGTGGCCGCGGCAATGACGGAAACGCGGCGGCGACGGCGCTCGAGCGACGGATCTGAGAAGGAGGGGAGGCGACAACGCGAGTACGGAGAGGGGGAGAATGACGAGGAGGACCAGGGGGAATGGCTCGGCCGTCCTTATCTCCTCGCGCGTCGGTGGGATGCCGAGGTGTCGCCAAATGGCCGGAGCAGCGCCGGCGCATCCACAGGCGAGGCGACACGGCGATGGAGAGAAAGGGGAGGAGGGAGAAAGAGGCCGTGGTGGGCTGGGCCTCCAGGCAATGTGCACTTAGGCCGGTGCATAGTGGCCTTTGCTATTTTTATTTTCTGCTTCTGCCTTTTCTTTTTTTTACAGATTGGGTTTTAAAATATTTTGAGCATTCAAATGGATTAGAAAAAAGGTGAAACTTGCTCACATAAATATCTTGCAATATCCAGCACTGCCACAAAAAGTTTGGGCATTTTTGGATTCCATTTGAAATTATTCAAAAATAAATAGGGCATTTAAATGCTGTTTCGGCTCTGATTTAAATGCTTGGACCCTTCTGTGGTTGATGGTGATGTTGTGTTCCTTAACAGAAACTAGTTTTAGATTATTTGCTATAATGTGAACATTTTTCCCACAAGTTTTGAGCAACTTCATATTTCACTTTTGAATTTGAATTGATTTTCAGAATAGAATTTGAATTGATTCCTTAACCAATGTGACTAGGCACTGCAAATGTTATGACTTGGCATTATTAGCAATTGATCACAGTGGCTAATACTCAGGGGTGTTACAACTTCGACACCGGCTCCAAGCGCAGGCAGCTCAGATAAAATGCCGGCTCAGGATATGACATACTTGAGGACCGCCCTGGCAGCGCTTTTGGAGACCCCGGTAACCGCGGAGAACCAGGCAGAGCGCAACACGGAGGCCACAAAGCTTCGTGAGCAGATGTCTATAGTCCAGCAGGATATTAAAGCTGAGAACGCTCGCCTGGCAGAGGTGCAGGCTCAGATCCATAATCAGGTGGAGCGTTTGAAGGTCGAGGCCTGGCATATAAGTCTATGTCAGAACGCCTCAGACGTGGTTCATTAAAGAAGGCACATGAGTCGTCTACCCCCCAGTTTTGAGCCCATGCATTTGTTCAACACACCACAAGACACGCTCGCTCCAGGGGCAGGGACTGGCACCCCCGAAGCACCAGTTATACCCCAGCCCGCCCGGGTCGATCCCCCGAACGGTGCTGGGCAGCCGCCGCCGGCTCAGCCTAATCGGCCGACCCAGCAGCAGCATCAGCCTAAGCCGGCCCGCATCCATCACCAGTTTGCATGTCAGGCTCGTGTGCCGGCTTAAGAGTTGCGGATGATTCCAATCACTTGGCCGTTTGCAGTCTGGGGGCTTGACATGGTCGGCCCATTCAAGCCATCCAAAGACAAGAAGACCCATCTCCTGGTTGTAGTTGACAAGTTCACCAAGTGGGTTGAAGCAGAGCCAATCAACAATTGTGATGCCGAGACAACGGTTAAATTCTTAAAAAGGCTGATTTTTGGCTTTGGTTATCCGCATAGTATCATCACAGTCAATGGTACTAACTTGTCCAAAGGCGTTATGGAGCAGTTCTGCCAACACATCCGACTAGATGTTGCCTCAGTAGCTCATCCACAATCCAATGGTCAGGCAGAACATGCCAATTAGGAGATATTGCGAGGGATTTATGGCACCCCGCCTGATTACCACTGTAGCCAGACGGTCGCCACGCATACCAGCCCAGGAAATCACTCTGGCATGCGCTTTTACAACAAGTATCATGAACACCGACATTTCTATTAATGGACATATAAGTCTTACATGATATGTTACAAAGGGGTGGCAGCGGAAAAGCTCTATCTAAGGCAGCATGGTCTTGGTGCGGCTCCAATCCACAGGGATCTGACTGGGTTACCCTCCTAGCCCACGAATGCTCCGGCTCCTCGACAACAGATCCTTACGTGAACCTGGCCACATTAAAGGCCGCTGAGTACTTTTGAATGTACTCGCAAGCAAACCAAACTAACATATACACCAAGCAATGCAATCCATGGCATTCAAGTATGTATTTGATATTAGAGCAATATTAATTATCATAGCATAATATACCTATCTAGCAATATTAATCATCATGTTGTAAGAGGATTATCTAGCATAATTAAACATCTAGCAGCATTGATCATCATGACATAACAGGGTTATCTAGCAAGATAACTACTGAAGTAAAGTACAGTAAAGTAAAGCATATTAAGTATATAATCCATACTCCGAACATTCTCATGATCCAATCTGACACGGATTCAAGTCCAATCCAAATCTTTCGGTCATCTGACCATCTCTTCCATAGCCATCCCATGGCTAACATACCATATTCCTGACAACATCTGATGTCTATGCAGGACAGGTTCTTCCACCATTATTATCATCATTATGGTTGACCACCTAGTGAGGTCTGGACGGGCAGTCCAATACCGTGGACGCGGCTATTCGAATAGATTTTACACTCTGCAGAGGTTGCGCACTTTACCCACACCATGGAGCACCTGACCTCGTGATCCCATTCGGGTGGACCAGCATTGCTCCAACGAAACCTGCCTGACCCGTGACTCTCCCATCGTACCACCGACAATCATCCTCCCCCGGAGTGAAGCCCTGGGTGGCCCCTGGGTCACCTTGTGACACCTGCCACCGTCGTGGCCAAACTAAACTGTCCCAAACAGGGACCGCGCGCAAACAACCAACTGGGCTCACAGGGTTATCGTCGTCTACCTGATCAGGGTAGCACGCACGCATAACCCTCCCTAGTTGGAGGTACCGGTGAAAGAGCACGGAGCCAGACCAAGTCAAGGCCGTCCCATACCGGCAAATGTGGTTGCACGAATAAGCCCGGACAGGTGACTCAAGATCAACCAACTATGTTCAGTTAGCAAGTACTTAACTGGCAGGTATATCCATTATGAATAACTTGACCTGGTGCTAACTATTTATGAGGTAACAACTGCATAAACATAACAACCTATCTCCGTATAGCATCATAATGAGTCATTAGCGCGGTAATGATAAACATGATCAAGCAATGTAAACGATGAATACAAACTAACAGGAATTTAAGTAGTTCTAGCACGGACATCATTATTAGGTTAAACACACAAGAATAACATAGAGCAATGCTTTAGAGCACATATCAGATGGTCGGCTTGCCTGGGGTCGAAGAAATACTCCGGGAGGAAGTGCGGTGAAGCCGCGGAAGAATCGTCGGAAACCATTCTCTCTCGGAGGGGCTGAACGAAGGGCAAGGGCAAAATGGTCATTTTTAGAATGTGTAAACATTATGAAAGTGACCTCATCGGAACAGGCTCGAGGAGATGAAGAAGTGGGCGTTGGATTCACCTGATTCGGAGTCACGAGCAAAAAGATGTAAGGGTTTGAAGTCCAGGGACCAATCTATAAATAAAATGTTCACAGACAGGCCCCTGGGGCTGAACCGAAAGCGTACTGGGAAAGATTACGTTTTCTGAAAGAGAAAACACACTTTCAGAAGCAACTAAGTGGAAATACGCTTTGTCCAATAGAAAACGTACTTTTGCAAAGTACGCTTCCACTTAAGTTGTGGGGCCTGCCGGCCGTGTTACTTACACCTGGGCCCCACGGCCTTCTCTCTCCTCCTCCCACCCTGCTTCTTCTTCCTCTTGACCCGAGCAACAGAGGGCGGGCGGCCGTCGCCGTTGCCGTAGCTCCGATGGCCGAGGGCCCGCGGCGAGGGGCGGATGGAAGCGGCGCTCTGGGCCGCGCCGGTGGGTACCCGAGGCGGCAGTGGGGAGGCTCGGTAGAGGGGGGCGGCCGAGAGGGAGGCGGACGGCGGCGATGGAGAGCTCGGGGTCGAGGCTGCGGCCTGTCCCGGGAATAAATGGAGGCGGGGAGGGCTTGAGGGTGGTAGCGGTGGTCGGCTAGTGGAGCTAGAGGAGCAGAGGGGGCCGGGGTAGGCAGAATTTAGGCGAGGTTCGCCGGTGGCCATGGCGGCGATGCCGAGTGGGGAGAGAGGGAGAGCTCAAGGCTCGGGCTTGGGGTGTTCTAGGGAGGAAGGGAGGAGCTGCTGCGAGTGCGGTGTGAGCTCGAGAGGGCTCTGGCCGTGGCTATTTATAGCCCAGGCAACGGGGAGGATAGGTTCGGCCGCCGTGGCGGCCTTATCGGCGCACTGGAGCTCGTGGATGGCGTGGCTGGACGGTAGCGGCGACGAGAGGCTTCGGGGAGGAGCAGGGGAGGCCAGCTGGTGCTTCAGGAGAGCTCGGCTCGTCCGTATACGGCGGCGGGCCACGGGCAGAACAACGGCGGCGATCACCGTGGCACGAGGAGAAGGAGAGAGGAGGGGTAATGGTATAGAGAGGGTCGGCGTGGACGTAGGTGAGCCGTAGGACACGCTCAAACAAGCGGGGACTGGCCGGAGGCGACTACCCGGAGCTGACAGAGGCGCAGAGTGCCATTTCTGCATGGCCACTGTGTGGTCACCACGTGCATAGCACGTTCTAGCACGCCTCTTCTCGTCACACCTTGTCAATTAGATGCATCACTGCTCAAATAGATGGGACAAGTGGCTGGAACCACCTAGATAGCTCTAGGATGAGTGAACCTTGCAGAAATAGACTTTAACGACAAAATTGGGTGGATTTTTCTGGAGAAATGGATGAGGGTGGGGATCTGAGACTTTGCCAAAATGAAATAGAGTAGGAAGGACTATGTGCTGTTAAAATTGGAAGTCATTTGGACAAGATTTGCACCCACTTCCTTTGTAATGCCAAATCTGGTCCAGAAAAGGGATTTTGAAGCTGCACTCATCTGGCTTGATGAAATGAGTTGAATTTTGGTGGAGGGTGATGATTTGAACATATGAAGGTACTGGAAAAGTTTCAGCTCATTTGGAAATGCCTACATGGTACTTCCTTCACAACACTTCCAAATGGACAGAAACTTGAGAAAAATGGTGTGGACAAATGGATAGATGGATTGAGCTGGTTTTTGGTTTCCATGAGTGATTTAGCAATGTGAATCACCATGAAAAATTTCAGATCAAATGGATCAATGGTTCAAGCACTTCCTTTGCAATTTGCCCAACTGGACAGAATTTGTAAATTGGTGTTGTGCTTAAAATTTAATGGGTGGAACTTGGGTTCTTGATGGAAATGGTGAAGATATGGATAGAAGAAGCTCCAAAATTTATTTGGGATTTTTCCTGGCTACCAAAATGGTAGTTCCTTTAGAAAGTGCCCAAAATGCAATATTGGCTTTAAATAGAAAAATGCAAGTTCCCTTATTTAATTACGGCCAATATTTTTATGGGAGCTCAATATGATCACAAAGAATATCTCCACAAGTTTTCATGAACTTTGAAGATGGATAGATATTTTCCTAGATTTAATTCCTTTAACTGGAAGAAAAAGGAATTAATTATAAATGAAAAATATTGCAAATGACTTGGCAATATTTTTGCATATCCAGGGTTTATAGATGAAGGATGATCACTGGGAAATGTTTGGGAGGCAACAGATCAGAGGAAATTGAGGTTCCTTTGTAACCGAGAGGATCAGGGTTTCCCTTCCGGCAACTCGGAAGGTAGGGTTTCGGCGGCAAAATCCTGAGAATAGATCTTGGGTTGCAAGGTTGATCTAAAGAGAATCTCTGGATGGATAGGAAAGGCAAGGCTATATGACCATCTTCATATTCCCAAGAGCTAGAGAAATCCGATAACACCGAGAAAAAAGACGGGAGTCAAATCCCGCGAAGGAAAAAAAACAGGGAGCGAAAACCATGGTGTTACAAACCTATCCCCCTTAAGAAAATCTCGTCCTCGAGATTTTCGGGCTTACCTCCCGGGTAAGGGGGACTTACCTGTGTGCGACTTGGATCCATCAGCGATCTTGTCTTTACCGCAGTCATTGTTCCGTTGCCGAGAGTCATTTTGCTTCCTTGGGTTGTTCCGCTGCTAGCATTGGGCTACCCTGGGAAGGCGTAGCGTCACCATGCTGATGTGATCCTTGTACCCTTGTAACCTTATCCATAGTAACGAAGAGCTGATTTGTCCTATGCCAGCGGTGCCATATTCCAGAAGACTTGGCTGGAATACGGGGCCTTTTAACTGCCTCTTCTGATGGACCATGTATTGTCTTTGCATATGGTTTCCTTGAATCCTTCTCCTTCCTGTCAGGTAAACCTCTATCCTGATAGTGATGTTGCTGGGTGGGGTAGCGAATAATACCAACAAACAGCTTAGTTTCCATGGTCAGGAAGCAACTGTTTCGGGTTTTATTGCAATACTTTGTACTCTGACCGTCAGGGCAAGACATCCTTTCCTAGTACCAGTCCCACGTGCTCGTATGGCCTTGATGGCTAGAGGTGACTTTCTCTTTGCCATGTCAGAATGCTCAGTCTGGCTGTGGTTTCCATGCTGATGTTTCCTTCTGCCTTATGCATTCGGGCGTTGTCCTTAGGTGATTCGCAATTCAAGGAACAATATAACCGAGCCATTGCTGCTATATCCTCAACTGAAATATGATCACAAAGTAATCAAGATAGTAATCTCTTATTCCAATGATGTCATGGTGTCTACGAGTTGTTGGTGCTGATGTGCTTTGAGCTATTTCATCTGAATGTCTTGTTTCAAATTCTATCGCTCTTGGAGAGGGCTTTGTCATATATAGCCTCTGTAGTCCTTGCTGTATCCACTGAGCTAAACATAATATCACTATCATCCTGTGTATCTTTCAGAGTATAGCCTCTTGTCTTGGTTGGTGGCCCGTATTTAGGGTGGGTATGACATGCTGGCTGCATTGTTGTGGCCGTATATGCAAGAGTCTGGCAAGGATTGGTAGTAATACCTTGTCGGTGAAACTGTATCTTGCTGACCATCACGAAGGTTGTTCATCCTCAACTTCTTTGTTCTTGAGGATTCCTTGGATGGCCTGTCATGACCTGCCAATACGACTTCTTGTTTGTTTTCCCGGCTTGTCGGGTTAGTTCTCACAACTTACTCTTGCATATCTCGTCGGGGTTGCTGTGCTCATATCCTTCCTTGAAATATGGGGTCAATGATTCTCTGAACACAGTCATTCCCGTGTACGAGTGGCTCACATGAACTGATCCTCTGGACTGCATGCTCACAACGTATGCAGGTGCAGGATAACTCCTTTCATAACCACTGAGTTCTGAGGCGGATGTGTGTCCAGACTAGTTCTTGCTTCTGACAAGCTTGTTGTAGGCACGATAGCGTGTTGAAGAAGGCGGAATTCCTTATGCTCGAAGCTTTTGCCAGGCTAGCGTGATGAAGAAGGCCGGGTATCGTGCCTCCAAAAGTTTCCTTCACGTGTCTTCTGAGGAAGGTCAGGTGCCTTTTGTTGGAAGTCTTCCGCGGTAGCACGCTGTAAAAGATGGTAGTGCTCTGCCCCAGAAGATTTTCTCACCAAGTGGCGTACCGAGGAAGATTGGCAGTCTGGCGTCGTAAGCTTCTCTCGGTAGCTCGTGGATGAAAGCTGGGTTTCATATACCAGAAGCCTTTTATGGCAATATGTGGTCGGATCTATGGCCAATTTTGGCTTCTTTCCGAAGTATCCGGAATTTACTCATAGCGGAGTCAAAACTTGGTATAGGCCATACCTTGCCTGAAGATATTCCATTGGTCACACACATCGCTTGTCCTTCTGCTGGTCTGCTCATTTCTGCTGTAAAGGCTGCACAACTGATGCAGACTTCATGTTGATAATTAATTCGGAATACCCTTTGCATTCAAACCGAGTGTTGCCGATAATTCCATTCGGTTCAGCTAAGCTTCCAAGCATGTGAAGTTCTCATTGATTCTGGATAGCCGTGAATGCATCCATATTTCCTTGCAAATCGAAGTTTTTTTGTTGCTCTTGGCACATTCACATTCTTGGAATATGTCTTCGGTGGGTAGTAAATGATTCTTGAGTCCGTTGAGGAAAGGCTCGGTTCACCTTGCTAACGAAAATAATCCTTGTGTCGGGGACGGAACCATTTGTCCTTACTGATGTTCATTCTTGGTAGCTCATCTGACTGCTCCTTAGGCGTGATTTGTTCTGAGGTCAATCTTCTCAGGTACCTTCTGGCCTTGTCTGTTGCACATATATTCTGCTTTTGACCCATTCTTCATTCCTGACAGATCCGGTGATAATGTTCTAAATACCAGGCAGTTGGCTTGACTCTTGCTGAATTTGGATTATTGGGTATTATCCAAGTTGTATGCTAGTCTTCTTGACGGCACTTGCGGATGGATCCAGTCGGAGCGAAGGAATGGAACCGAGAAAAGAAACAAGAACCACGAAAAACCAAAAACAAATAAAGCTCAAACATTTGCGGACCTTACACACGTGGCCGAGGATTCACTAGTATAGCTAGTATAGCGCACTCGATGCACCTCTGAGGATTTAGAAGCAAAACCACACAATGCTCCTGGTAGCAATTGGTGTCAAGCTTGTACTACTTCCTTAGGGAACATCACACTCGATACACGATGGCTATGGTCGTGCGATTCTAGGGTTGTCGGGGAAAAGATAGAATTTAAAAGCGTTTCCCAAAGGAAACTAGAGTTAAGGAGAGAAATGCCATGGTTAGCAAGCAAGGTAAGGATATCTGGTTTACCTAGGGGGTTCAGGGCTCACAGGTCATTGACAGGTGCGAGCATTTTGTACCGCAGGCAAAGGCCACGAGAGTTGGGTCTGATGGAGCCAAAAACCTAGGGGATTGCTTATGATCAGTAGTAGCCGTGCCAGGTTGGCAAAAGATGGCTGAAATCCATCTGGGCTTTCTACTAATGAAGAGGCAATGAAGTCTGGCTAGGGGTAACCTATAGTCAACCTGGCTGCTCTAATACCATCCGTTGTGGCACCCCGCCTGATTACCACTGTAGCCAGACGGTCGCCACGCATACCAGCCCAGGAAATCACTCTGGCATGCGCTTTTACAACAAGTATCATGAACACCGGCATTTCTATTAATGGACATATAAGTCTTACATGATATGTTACAAAGGGGTGGCAGCAGAAAAGCTCTATCTAAGGCAGCATGGTCTTGGTGCGGCTCCAATCCACAGGGATCTGACTGGGTTACCCTCCTAGCCCATGAACGCTCCGGCTCCTCAACGACGGATTCTTACGTGAACCTAGCCACATTGAAGGCCGCTGAGTACTTTTGAATGTACTCGCAAGCAAACCAAACTAACATATACACCAAGCAATGCAATCCATGGCATTCAAGCATGTATTTGATATTAGAGCAATATTAATTATCATAGCATAATATACCTATCTAGCAATATTAATCATCATGTTGTATCAGGATTATCTAGCATAATTAAACATCTAGAAGCATTGATCATCATGACATAATAGGGTTATCTAGCAAGATAACTACTGAAGTAAAGTACAGTAAAGTAAAGCATATTAAGTATATAATCCATACTCCGAACATCCTCATGATCCAATCTGACACTGATTCAAGTACAATCCAAGTCTTTCGGTCATCTGACCATCTCTTCCATAGCCATCCCATCGCTAACATACCATATTCCTGACAACATCTGATGTCTATGCAGGACAGGTTCTTCCACCATTATTATCATCATTACAGTTGACCACCTAGTGAGGTCTGGACCGGCTATCCAATTTCGTGGATGCGGCTATTCGAATAGATTTTACACTCTGCAGAGGTTGCGCACTTTACCCACACCATGGAGCACCTGACCTCGTGATCCCATTCGGGTGGACCAGTGTTGCTCCAACGAAACCTGCCTGACCCGTGACTCTCCCATCGTATCACCGGCAATCATCCTCCCCCAGAGTCAAGCCCTGGGTGGCCTCTGTGTCACCTCGTGACACCTGCCACCATCGTGGCCAAACTAAACTGTCCCAAATGGGGACCGCGCGCAAACAACCAACTAGGCTCACAGGGTTAGCGCCGTCTACCTGATCAGGGTAGCACGCACGCATAACCCTCCCTAGTTGGAGGAACCAGTGAAAGAGCACGGAGCCAGACCAAGTCAAGGCCGTCCCATACCGGCAAATGTGGTTCCACGAATAAGCCCGGACAGGTGACTCAAGATCAACCAACTATGTTCAGTTAGCAAGTACTTAACCGGCAGGTATATCCATTATGAATAACTTGACCTGGTGCTAACTATGTATGAGGTAACAACTGCATAAACATAACAACCTATCTCCGTATAGCATCATAATGAGTCATTAGCGCGGTAATGATAAACATCATCAAGCAATGTAAACGATGAATACAAACTAACAGGAATTTAAGTAGTTCTAGCACGGACATCATTATTAGGTTAAACACACAAGAATAACACAGAGCAATGCTTTAGGGCACATATCAGATGGTCGGCTTGCCTGGGGTCGAAGAAATACTTCGGGAGGAAGTGCGGTGAAGCCGCGGAAGAATCGCCAGAAACCGTTCTCTCTCGGAGGGGCTGAACGAAGGGCAAGGGCAAAATGGTCATTTTTAGAATGTGTAAACATTATGAAAGTGACCTCATCGGAACAGGCTCGAGGAGATGAAGAAGTGGGCGTTGGATTCACCTGATTCGGAGTCACGAGCAAAAAGATGTAAGGGTTTGAAGTCCAGGGACCAATCTATAAATAAAATGTTCATAGACAGGCCCCTGGGGCTGAACCGAAAGCGTACTGGGAAAGATTACGTTTTCTGAAAGAGAAAACACACTTTCAGCAGCAGCTAAGTGGAAATACGCTTTGTCCAATGGAAAACGTACTTTCGCAAAGTACGCTTCCACTTAAGTTGTGGGGCCCGCCGTCCGAGTCACTTACACCTGGGCCCCACGGCCTTCTCTCTCCTCCTCCCGCCCTGCTTCTTCTTCCTCTCGACCCGAGCAATAGAGGGCGGCCGGCCATCGCCGTTGCCGTAGCTCCAGTGGCCGAGAGCCCGCGGCGAGGGGCGGGATGGAAGCGGCACTCTGGGCCGCGCCGGTGGGTACCCGAGGCGGTAGTGGGGAGGCTCGGTAGAGGGGGGCGGCCAAGAGGGAGGCGGACGACGGTGATGGAGAGCTCGAGGTCGAGGCTGCGGCCTGTCCCGGGAATAAATGGAGGCGGGGATGGCTTGAGGGTGGTAGCGGTGGTCAGCTGGTGGAGCTAGAGGAGCAGAGGGGGCCGGGGTAGGCAGAATTTAGGCGAGGTTCGCCGGTGGCCATGGCGGCAATGCCGAGCGGGGAGAGGGGGAGAGCTCAAGGCTCGGGCTTGGGGTGTTCTAGGGAGGAAGGGAGGAGCTGCTGCGGGTGCGGTGTGAGCTCGAGAGGGCTCTGGCCGTGGCTATTTATAGCCCAGGCAACGGGGAGGATAGGTTCGGCCGCCGTGGTGGCCTTATCGGCGCACTGGAGCTCGTGGGTGGCGTGGTTGGACGGTAGCGGCGAGGAGAGGCTTCGGGGAGGAGCAGGGGAGGCCAGCTGGTGCTTCGGGAGAGCTCGGCTCGTCCGTATACGGCGGCGGGTCACGGGTAGAACAGCGGCGGCGATCGCCGTGGCGCGAGGAGAAGGAGAGAGGAGGGGGAATGTTCTGGAGAGGGTCAGCATGGACGCAGGTGAGCCGTAGGACACGCTCAGACAAGCAGGGACTGGCCGGAGGCGACTACCCGGAGCTGAGAGAGGCGCAGAGCGCCGTTTCTGCATGGCCACCGTGTGGTCACCACATGCATAGCACGTTCTTGCATGCCTCTTCTCGTCACACCTTGTCAATTAGATGCATCACTGCTCAAATAGATGGGACAAGTGGCTGGAACCACCTAGATAGCTCTAGGATGAGTGAACCTTGCAGAAACAGACTTTAACAACAAAATTGGGTGGATTTTTCTAGAGAAATGGATGAGGGTGGGGATCTGAGACTTTGTCAAAATGAAATAGAGTAGGAAGGACTATGTGCTGGTAAAACTGGAAGTCATTTGGACAAGATTTGCACCCACTTCCTTTGTAATGCCAAATCTGGTCCAGAAAAGGGATTTTGAAGTTGCACTCATCTGGCTTGATGAAATGAGTTGAATTTTGGTGGAGGGTGATGATTTGAACATATGAAGGTACTGGAAAAGTTTCAGCTTATTTGAAAATGCCTACATGGTACTTCCTTCACAGCACTTCCAAATGGACAGAAACTTGAGAAAAATGGTGTGGACAAATGGATAGATGGATTAAGCTGGTTTTTGGTTTCCATGAGTGATTTAGCAATGTGAATCACCATGAAAAATTTCAGATCAAATGGATCAATGGTTCAAGCACTTCCTTTTCAATTTACCCAACTGGACAGAATTTGCAAATTGGTGTTGTGCTCAAAATTTAATGGGTGGAACTTGGGTTCTTGATGGAAATGGTGAAGATATGGATAGAAGAAGCTCCAAAATTTATTTGGGATTTTTCCTGGCTACCAAAATGCAATATTGGCTTTAAATAGGAAAATGCAATTTCCCTTATTTAAATATGGCCAATATTTTTATGGGAGCTCAATATGATCACAAAGAATATCTCCACAACTTTTCATGAACTTTGGAGATGAATAGATATTTTCCTGGATTTAATTCCTTTAACTGGCAGAAAAAGGAATTAATTATAAATGAAAAATATTGCAAATGACTTGGCAATATTTTTGCATATCCAGGGTTTATAGATGAAGGATGATCACTGGGAAACATTTGGGAGGCAACAGATCAGAAGAAATTGAGGTTCCTTTGTAACCGAGAGGATCAGGGTTTCCCTTCCGGCAACTCGGAAGGTAGGGTTTCGGCGGCAAAATCCTGAGAATAGATCTTGGGTGGCAAGGTTGATCTGAAGAGAATCTCTGGATGGATAGGAAAGGCAAGGCTATATGACCATCTTCATATTCCCAAGAGCTAGAGAAATCCGATAACACCGAGAAAAAAGACGGGAGTCAAATCCCGCGAAGGAAAAAAAACAGGGAGCGAAAACCAGGGTGATACAGGATTAAGCCAAGTCTAATAGTACCTCTTGAGCGCACTCCGGGGTGTTGGGTTGAGGAACTCACTTCGGTCCTCTGGTGCATACGGACTACTCCCAACAGATTAACAGGCTATACGCCGTTCCTCATGGTCTATGGCGCATAGGCTGTTTTGCCAAGTGATATTCGTCTTGACTCCCCAAGAGTTGCTGCATACGTCAAAGCAGATAATGAACCAGCTCGTTAGGAGTCTCTAGATGCCTTGGAGGAGGAACGCGACCTGGCGGCAGCACGATCAACAATATATCAGCAAGACCTACATCGCTATCACAGCCGTAGAGTTCGTAGCCGCACTTTTCAGGAGGGTGACTTAGTGCTCCGCTTGATTCAAGATCAAACATGCATGCATAAGCATTCACCTCTTGGGGAATGACCCTTTGTCATTAGCAAAAATCTCAATAATGGGTTGTACTACCTCGTCGACATACGTGAACACAATAAGTCACGTACCTCCGAGGAAGAAACCAACAGGCCTTGGAATATTGCTCACCTTCGGCCTTATTATAATTAGATCCACTGGCTCTAGCTTATTGTACATACCTCTGTTTATATCTTTTATGATCAATATAATAAAGCCAACATCCCCGAAACTCGGAGCATCTCTCATTTCGTCTAAACAATTGTGTATGATTCTTTATTCGTTGATCATAGGTCACTTGGGGGCTTCCAACTCATCGAGTTTAGCTATTAACATCCCTACTGACCCGACATATGCCATTATGAATCTTGGTTAAACCTGCTTGTCTTCTCGATGCTACTCCGCCAAGGTGACCCGGTGTACTTTTGACAGTCAATCAGCAATGACCCTGAACTTGTCAAAGCTAAAACACTGGCTTAAGTCACGTGAGAGCCGGCATACAGAAAGCAAGGATAAACCTTGGGCTATCACGCCAGCTTCATTGAAGAAAGACTCGAGCCTCGAAAGCCAGTTTTTTTGTCGTGCCTCGAAAGCCGGCTTAACATTTATAAAATTTATCTGTTATAATTACATATCTATGTATTTGTATTATATTCTGTTTTACATGGATTATTTCTCCTTGATCAAATTATCACATCGATAAAGAGTCGCTGGGTCATAAAAACACCGGCTTATCCTAATCAAGTTAACCATTGAGTTGATCTTGACAACATTTTCCGTACTTCAGACAATTATTGACAAATCTGCCAGATCTCATTCTGCTGTCCCCTAAACTGATCCGGATACCACACAATCCGGGTTGTCATTAAGAAAGCCCAGCTCATCCCTGAAGGAAGAGGAAAGCTACAAGTAATGGGCGGGTCGACAATTACAACACCGGCGCGATTTCCTTCCTACCATATTCCAAAAGAAGTAAAGTGTACGATGGCACTATAGATCATCAAGTATCTTCAAGTTATATTACAAGCCATCATCAGGCCATGATATTCGCAAAGTATTTATAAATCAGTCAACACCAGCATTGGAGCTCCCCGGATTGATGCGGTGATCTTCAGGACGAGCAGCGGACGGGTCATCCCTTGCCGGCTCTTATTGGCCTTTTTGGGAAGCCTCACCATTGACCAGCCACTGAATTCCATCCAAAGCATCAAAAACTGATTCTTGATGCATCACAGTGGAAGAATTGATGCCAGGAGCGAAGTCTTTCTTACTTGGGAGGTTTAGTGAAGCAGGCTATGGCGCTGGGAAACTAACATGCTTGCCATCTTTGGTATAGGCAGCTTGAAATTTTGATAGCTTCGCCTCTTCTGCCAGTTGAGTGCCCGCCACACGGTTTTCCTTAATGCACCGAAGAAAATCTTTTTCTTCAAAGGTCGTCCCCTCTATGTTGAATTCAGTAAAGCCGCTCACAATTTGAGCCGGCACCAACTCTGGGAAGTATGCCTTTGCGCCCGACAGGGCTGTCAGTGCTCCTTGGCAGCAAGCCGACTTTGTCAGCTCCTTTATCCACTCAGGGATAGTTGAAATTTCTTTCAATGTCTCGAAAACATATCGAGGAGATGCCTTGGTATTCCTCACAACCATCAAACAATAAGCGCTGCCAACATAGAGTTGCTCAAGAAATTTGTACAATGACTTTACCTTTGTTAGCGGTTGTTCCCTAGTATTATGATTAATCTTTCCTATAAAAGAACACATTAAACAGTATCAGCAATATGGCAACTATGTTCAATCAAGTTAACTATAATGGCTTAACAAAGAACCAAACTTACCAAAGACTGTCGTACACATCTCATTGATGTGACCCTTCAACGTTGTCAGTTCTTGCTTCACCGGTTCAAGTTGAGCCTCAACTTCTCCGGCTCTCTTCATTAAGTCAGCCTTTTCTTTTTCCAAAATGCACTTGGCGTCTTGAAAAGCATCAGCAGTCTGGGCTCTGGACCTCAGAAGGCCAGCAGCCAAGTGTTCTGCTTCTTTCCTCAACTTCTTTTCTCTGTTGAGTTCTGAAAGTGCAACTAATCCCCAGGTGGTTTTGGAAATTCATAACAACATATAGCTCATTGAACTAATATCCATTCAAGTTGAAAATTTCAGAAAGTTCAATGATTGGCATGGCATGGACTAGAAATGTGGACTCCTCAAAATGCTAAGGACAAAGATTGGCAAAAGCTCAAGACTCTTCATTCATATTTTAGTGATCCAAGATCACATTGAGTCCATAGGAAAGCCAATACTATTAAAAGGGGATGAGGTGTTGCTTAATGGTCTACTTGCTCAAAGTGCTTAGTGATATTGCTCCAAGACCCTCAGCCACTTTCTCATTTCCACATATGTCCAAAACTCTAAGTCAAACTCGGCCCCACCGATTTGATCTATCCGGCGCCACCGAGTTCATTTGACATAGCCACTGCCAGAAACCCTAGATTATTCGGTCACACCGATACAAATCTCGGTCTCACCAAGATGGCCCTGCAAACTCTCTGTTTCCCTTTGTAACATTTCGGTCTCACCGAAATGAGCAATCGGTCCCACCAAGTTTGCTTGACCAACTCTCTGTTTGCTCATTGCTGAAATTGGTCTCGCCGAGTTCAAGCAATCGGTCACACCGAGATGAGGTTTTGCCCTAGCCCTTGCACATCGGTCCCACCGAGTTGTTCCAGTCGGTCCCATCGAAATTCCTAACGTTCACATTTTGAACTGAATCGGTCTCACCGAGTTATTCTATTCAGTCTGACCGAGTTGGGTCAAATGTGTGTAACAGTTGGATTTTGTGTGGAGGCTATATATACCCCTCCACCTCCTCTCCATTTGAGAGAGAGCCATCAGAACGTGCCTACACTTCCACTATTCATTTTCTGAGAGAGAACCACCTACTCATGTGTTGAGACCAAGATATTCCAATCCTAGCACAAGAATCTTGATCTCTAGCCTTCCCCAAGTTGCTTTCCACTCAAATCATCTTTCCACCATAGCCAAATATGTGAGAGGGATGAGTGTTGGGGAGACTATCATTTGAAGCACAAGAGCAAGGAGTTCATCATCAACACACCGTCTATTAACTTTTAGAGAGTGGTGTCTCCTAGATTGGTTAGGTGTCGCTTGGGAGCCTCCGACAAGATTGTGGAGTTGAACCAAGAAGTTTGTAAGGGCAAGGAGATCGCCTACTTCATGAAGATCTACCCGAGTGAGGCAAGTCCTTCGTGGGCGATGGCCATGGTGGGATAGACAAGGTTGCTTCTTCGTGGACCCTTCATGGGTGGAGCCCTCCGTGGACTCGCGCAACCGTTACCCTTCGTGGGTTGAAGTCTCCATCAACGTGGATGTATGATAGCACCACCTATCGGAACCACGCCAAAAATCTCCGTGTCTACATTGCGTTTGCCTTCTCCAAACCCTTCCCTTTACCTTCATATGCAATGTTTTACTTTCCACTGCTACACTCTTCGAATTGTATGTGTAGGTTGATTGCTTGACTTGTACTAGTTACTAAAATCGGCCAACACTTAAAATTGGGAAAATGTTAGATTTTTATTTGGTCAAGTAGTCTAATCCCCCCTCTAGACCTACTTTCGATCCTATAAGTGGTATCAGAGCTTTGGTCTCTATTTGCCTTGGTTTCACAACCTAGGAGTGTATGGCGTCTAGCAAGGGAAATTACCACCGTAGAGGTCCTTACTTTGATGGTACAAATTTTGCTAGTTGGAAGCATAAGATGAAAATGCATATTCTTGGTCATAACCCCGCCGTTTGGGCTATTGTGCAAATTAGCTTGCAAGGTGAATACTTCAAGGATGGAAGAGAACCGGATCGTGAAGCGTCCGCGGAAGAATCGAAGATGTTGCAATACAATGCTCAAGCTTGAGATATTCTCTTCAACGGATTGTGCCCCAAAGAATTCAACAAAATCAACCGTCTTGAGAATGCAAAGGAAATTTGGGATACTTTGGTTGATATGCACGAAGGTACCGAGTTCGTCAAGGAATCCAAATTGGGTGTGCTTCAAAGTCAACTTGACAAGTTCAAAATGAAGGATGGTGAAGGAGTCGCTGAGATGTACTATAGGCTTGCTCTCATCACAAATGAGATTGCCGGCTTAGGAAGCGAAGAGATGATCGACAAATTCATCATCAAGAAGATCCTAAGAGCCTTGGATGGAAAATATGATACCGTGTGCACCTTGATCCAAATGATGCCCAACTACAAAGATCTCAAGCCAACTGAAGTCATTGGTAGAATTGTTGCTCATGAGATGTCACTCAAGGATAAGGAAGAGCTCCATAACAAGTCAAGTGGTGCTTACAAAGCCTCATGTGATGCTCCTACAATACCAAGTGAGAAACAAGTCTTCAATGAAGAATTGAGCTTAATGGTGAAGAACTTCAACAAATTCTACAAGAATAGAAGCAGAGAGAGAAGTTCCAAGTCAAGGTCCTACAATGACAAAAGATCTTCTAGTTGTGATCGCAATTGCTACAATTGTGGAAGACCTGAACACTACTCCAATGAGTGTACGACTCCCTACAAGAGAAGAGAAGATTCACCTAAAAGGAGAAGTAAAAGAGATGATTCACCACCAAGAGAGAGAAGTAGTAGAGATGATCGTTATGAACGAAGACCCTCTCGTAGAAGCAAGGATTCGGAAAGGAAGGACAAGTCATCAAAGAGCTACACAAGATGAAGACATCAAGCTCATGTTGGTGAATGGGTATCCGGTTCCGACTCTGACAACTACTCCGAGAGAAGTTATCACTCTGACTCCGAATATACTCAAGATGAAGGTGTTGTCGGTCTTGCACTTGTGTCATCCAACTCCTACGACATATTTGACTCACCAAATGAAGGAATTGGAAGATGCTTCATGGCTAAAGGCCCTAAGGTATCACACCCCGAGTATGTTGATTTCAATAGTGATGAAGATGATTTGTTAGGTGATGATGATTTACCTGTTGACAACACTAGTGATGAAAACTATGATGAAATTACCATTAATCATGCTAATCAAGATGAAACGAATGAAAATGATAAGAAGGAGATTGAGCGTCTAACTAAAGAACTAAACACTCTTAAGTTAGCTCATGAAACTACTTTAGAGGATCATCGAGAGCTTTTAAAGACTCATGAGAAGCTATGCTTCGAGAAGCTCAATTTAGAGCGAGAGCATGGGTTCTTAAAAGCTATCAATGATGATCTTCGAAAGAAGAGTTCTTCTTACATTGCCAAGCGTTTACTCTTGTCTACTTATATGCCACAAGTAAAATCTAGCAACAAGAACAAGAAAGATTCTTCTTCTAGTAGTAACAATAATCATGTTAAATCCAATATTGTTGCTTCTAGTAGTTCTCTTGATTCCACTAATGATTCTCTTAGCAAAGTTACACTTGAGCAAGAAAATAGCTTATTGAAGGGAATTATAGAGAAAGGTGTTTACAAGAGCCTTGCCGGAAGTAAGCAATTTGAGGAAATTGTACGCAAGCAAGGAAGGCACCGAAAGAATCAAGGTGTTGGTTTTGAACGAAAGTTCAATGCGAATGGAGTTGAGTGGGAAGAAGATCAATACCCCAAGACAAAGTTTGTTCCTCAACAAGAGAAGTATGATCCCACTTCTTTCAAGGGAACACAAGCTCAAGATGATCTTCCACGACAAGACCACAAGCTAAAAGGCAAGGACAAGCTTCAAGAGGAGATTGATTCATTTGAAGAAGCTCCTAAGGCCTTGGTCAAGTGGGTTCCCAAGACTATATCAAGTTCTACTTCATCAAGTACGACTACAACTCCAAGGATTCCCATCAAGTTGATGTGGGTCCCAAAGAAGAAGAACTAGAGAGTTCTTGAGGGTGACTCCGCCAACATACTTCACTCATATTCATTTTGGCAAGGACAAGTACAACCAACTTCCATATCTTGCACTAGTTCAAGGAGTCACAAACCCCCTTGTTGGTAAGACAAGGGACAAGATAACCTAATGCTTTCATGGACATCATCATATGTGTACTTCACTCTATGTCTATGGATATCCTTGTATGTTCCTTGTGGGACTAACCCGTGTAGGTATTGAAAGTGCAACTCACTCCAATGGATTGCTCCAAATGATCTACATCAACATTAAGCATCCACATCTTCAACACCTACATGAAGTCATCATCAAGGTTAGTTCATCCCTCTAAGGGGGGATATCACATCTAGGGGGAGCTTTGCTCTAAGAATTGAGCTAAAGCAACTCAAATGATGTGAACACAACAATGCTCTATGTAAAAGTGGTAACCCCACTTGTGCTTAAACGATGAGTATGACCTATGATTAAATGTCCTCATTTGACTCCTAAGTCAATATACTCATATATAGATGACCTAGTCATCGCCAATTGCTTGATAGATGCTAGAGTGTTTGTGCATGCTTTGCCATATGTTTTATTTGCCATCTTATTGTGTGAGCATGTTGGTTGCATAATTTTCTCCATTCAAGGACATCCATTTGTTGCTTTGACTGTTTGGTTTTTTGTTTTGCCAAATGGATGGACAAGAATGCCTAAGTACTCCCTCTAGCTATCTATACTTTTTCTCATCTCAAACTCTATTCATGCTACATCACAAAGTTTGAACAAGTCAAATTCGGACCCTCCGGGTGAGGAGCACTCGGAGCCACCGATCCGTCAAGGGCTTAATTTCCAAAACCTCTTAATGCATTTCGGTCAGACCAACCCACTCCTACTCGGTCTCACCGAATTCATTAAGTTGATCTATGTTTTCATGTCGGTGCAACCGATTTGAACAATTTGGTCACACCGAGTTGCAGCAACTGCTAGTAGTTTTGCATCTTGGTGCCACCGAGTCGTTCCACTCGGTCACACCGACAGTGACTGGGTATATATACCGCGGGTTGAAATTTTGGAAATTTCTTCAAACACTCGACCGCGCCTCCCATCTCTGCCGCCCCCTTGGTCTCCGGATCATCGCCGTTGTCACCAGTGACCCCTGCCGCTGGTCTCCGCCGCCGTCAACGGGATTCTCACCGCCGTAGTAAGTCCATCACCAAGTTAGGGTATGGACTTGACACTTTGTGCATTCTATTATTTTGATTCTTGCACAAAGATCATTGCCATTGTTCTTCCCACATATGAGATTGATCTATCCACCAAAAGAATTCCATAGAATAGATTTGATGCAAAAACTTAGGGTTAGGTTTCCGCCGAACTCATCTCGGACCGACCGATCTGAGGATCTCGGTCACACCGATTGGCCCTGGCCATTCCACAAATACAACTCGGTCTAACCGAAGTGTACTAATCGGTGCGACTGAAATCACTTTCTCTGTGAAACCCTAGCATCTCGGAGTCACCGAACTGCATTTCGGTCTGACCGAAACTGTGTGTTTAGACTCTGTTTGTGCTTCGATGTCACCGAGTTTGTCAAATCGGTAGCTCCGAAATGCTTTCTGCAGAAAACTAAAATTAAGTTTTTGTCTCAATATTTTGCAAAATAAGCTGCACTTTGTGATGCTCATCCACTCTATCTATTCCCAACTATTCACAGGGTCAGTTTCAGCAATGTCAGAGGGCAGTGATAGTCAGAACAAGTCTGAAGAGCAGGTCAACCTCAGTGAGGGCACTAGTCCCTCAAGCAGTTATGATGAGGGGAGCAGAAGCACTCCCAGCAATTTGCCAAAGGCAGCAACCAGGACAAGGAAGATGAGAATGACACTGATGTATATGCTAAGCCTAGGAAGGATCACAACTCCATGGCCAACATGTACAAGACTATTCCTGATGATGCCCTGGAAACACACAAGCTTGGATCAATATACTATCTGCTGTCTGGTTTGACCACCATCAACACTATATTGAGGCATACTCTTTTGCCCAAGTTAGGAGATCATAGAATGATCCGTGGTCACTCAATCAATTTGCTTCGCATGTTTGATGTTCCATAGAAGTTCAAGGTGATGAGCTTGATTGTTGAGACTGTGAAGAGAACAACTGCTGATCAAAAGAGATCTTGTGGATATGCCCCTCACATTCAGATGTTGATCAATTCCAAGAATGGAACTGGGACATATCTTCTTGATAAAGAGCATCTTCCCCTGAGGCCAGATTTTGAGGACAACGAGGTTGTCATGGATGCATCTCATCCTACTAGTGCAGAAGCCCAGGAGAAGAGAGAGAAAGCAAAGGCTGCAAAAGCAGCAAAGGCAGCAAGTGCACCAGATGCTTCCACAGTGATGCTCAAGACCAAGCAACATCAACTCAGTTATCTGCTTGAGGCTACAGTGAGAATTGAGAAGGGCTTGCCACCCTGACTCAAAATCAAGGAAGTCTTGAGAGGATCATTGAGACCAAATTTCATGATCTAGATGTGAAGGTCATAGAGATACAGACTATTGTGGAGAAGCTCCAAGAAGAAGCTGAGGACAGGAAGGATAGACCTACTACAGATACTTTCCAGAGAGTGCCAAGGGCAGAAAGATCATCAGCAGTGCCAGTTGTTACAGACACCAGGACGACTATTTCAGCACATGTAGCAACTACCACGGTTGTACCACCAGTGTCAACCCCTCCAGCTCCACAGACCTCTGTCGAAGCTTTTGCAGATACCCTCCTCTCCACGCCATCTACGCACACCGGAGTGACAAGCTAGAAGACCCCTTCAGGAGCTCCCGGAGATCGTGCCTAGAGTGCCGCATAGCACTATACGTTTTCAAACTTTTTGGTAACTTGTTGCCAAAGGGGGAGAAAGTGTATAGATCATTACGCTTCGAGAGAGAGAGAGAGAGAGAGTTTTGCCTTTTTTTATTTGCCTCTCTTGCTACTTTGATCGTTTGGTTGTTTGATTCCCACCTGTCTCTTTTTCTCGCCGGGTGGAAAGGTTATCCTTTGCCAGTAGTGCCCTCTGTAGGAAGAATCGTAAATGCCGGAGGACGCGTTCAACACCTACTATTTGTGTTATGCTCGTGAGATACTTATGTGATCATGTGTTTGATCATACTATGCCTTTATGTGTGCTTGCATGATTATATCTATGATACTTGTGTATGATCAATCATGTTTACCCTTGGTGATGAGTGCATGTTATCTAAATCTTATCATTTTGAGCGCTCCACCAAGATGTATGTGACATAGAAGAGTGACCCATGATCCTAATCGATTGTGCATTTGCATTCAAAAGCAAATTTTAAATAGTGCACAAATTTAGGGGGAGCTCTTGCTTATCACATACTTCTCAAAGCGATGATGTATTTCATTCATATTATCATTTGTCGAAGCTTTGATCTATATACTGTCATCAATTACCAAAAAGGGGGAGATTGAAAATGCAACTAATCCCCGGGTGGTTTTGGTAATTCATAACAACATATAGCTCATTGAACTAATATCCATTCAAGTTGAACATTTCAGAAAGTTCAATGATTGGCATGGCATGGACTAGAAATGTGGACCCCTCAAAATTATAAGGACAAAGATTGGCAAAAGCTCAAGACTCTTCATTTATATTTTAGTGATCCAAGATCACATTGAGTCCATAGGAAAGCCAATACTATTAAAAGGGGATGAGGTGTTGCTTAATGGTCTACTTGCTCAAATTCTTAGTGATATTGCTCCAAAACCCTCAGCCACTTTCTCATTTCCACATATGTCCAAAACTCCAAGTTAAACTCGGCCCCATCGATTTGATCTATCCGGCGGCGCCGAGTTCATTTGACATAGCCACTGCCAGATACCCTAGACGATTCGGTCACACTGATACGGATCTCGGTCTCACCGAGATGGCCCTACAAACTCTCTGTTTCCCTTTGTAACATTTTGGTCTCACCGAAATGAGCAATCAGTCCCACCAAGTTTGCTTGACTAACTCTCTGTTTGCTCGTTGCTGAAATCAGTCTCACTGAGTTCAAGCAATCGGTCACACCGAGATGAGGTTTTGCCCTAGCCCCTTGCACATCGGTCCCACCGAGTTATTCCAGTCGGTCTCACCGAGATTCCTAACGTTCACATTTTGAACTGAATCGGTCTAACCGAGTTCTTCTATTCGGTCTGACCGAGTTGGGTCAAATGTGTGTAATGGTTGGATTTTGTGTAGAGGCTATATATACCCCTCCACCCACTCTCCATTTGAGAGAGGGCCATCAAAACGTGCCAACACTTCCACTATTCATTTTCTGAGAGAGAACCACCTACCCATGTGTTGAGACCAAGATATTCCAATCCTACCACAAGAATCTTGATCTCTAGCCTTCCCCAAGTTGCTTTCCACTCAAATCATCTTTCCACCATAGCCAAATCTATGAGAGAGTTGAGTGTTGGGGAGACTATCATTTGAAGCACAAGAGCAAGGAGTTCATCATCAACACACCGTCTATTACCTTTTGGAGAGTGGTGTCTCCTAGATTGGTTATGTGTCGCTTGGGAGCCTCCGACAAGATTGTGGAGTTGAACCAAGAAGTTTGTAAGGGCAAGGAGATCGCCTACTTTGTGAAGATCTACCCGAGTGAGGCAAGTCCTTCGTGGGCGATGGCCATGGTGGGATAGACAAGGTTGCTTCTTCGTGGACCCTTCATGGGTGGAGCCCTCTGTGGACTCGCGCAACCGTTACCCTTCGTGGGTTGAAGTCTCCAACAACGTGGATGTACGATAGCACCACCTATCGGAACCACGCCAAAAATCTCCGTGTCTAAATTGCGTTTGCCTTCTCCAAACCCTTCCCTTTACCTTCATATGCAATGCTTTACTTTCCGCTGCTACACTCTTAGAATTGCATGTGTAGGTTGATTGCTTGACTTGTACTAGTTGCTAAAATCTGCCAACACTTAAAATTGGGAAAAGGTTAGATTTTTATTTGGTCATGTAGTCTAATCCCCCCCTCTAGACCTACTTTCAATCCTACAAGTTCCTTCTTCAAGCCGGCTGCAGACGACTTCGTGAAGTCCAACATTTCCTGTTTCCAAGGATGAACAGTTAGTACTCTTATACAAAGTCCTGAGCCGCCGTAGAGCAGTCGAGCCGGCCCTTGGGGGCTATAACGAGTAGTTTTCTATACTATTTTAAGTACCATACAGATGCAAGCACTCTACATGGCCCTTGGGGGCTACCAGTCACTTCACTTTTTACAACATAGACAAAGTCCCAGGTCAATTATGTATATTGACTTGGCACTTGGGGGCTATACAACTATGCAGCTACTTATTGGCAACACAAGGTTCATAAGACAAGGCTCATGCAAGTTTCAAGTATTGTCATTGTTTGCAATTCTTAAAACTTGGGGGCTATATACAGATATGAAGAAGTACAGAAACAAGGTAGTATACCTCATATTTTCTCTTCAAAGTACCCACCATGATGGCCTCAGTTTCTCAGCTCTCAGACAGCCGGGTCAAATATGCCTGATGAAGGGAACCCACATCCAAATTTTCCAAGGGTGGAAGTTCAAGCTTGCCCTTGCCTTTCTCAATCATGGGTGACTCCTTTTTGCCAATGACCTTGGCCAAGACATTTGACGCTTCAGGCGCTTTGAACAGTTCACCAGTAATGGTAACTTCATCTTGAGCTATCTTCAGCGGCGGCTCACTTGTTAGATTCTCTGTCGTTTTTGGAGAGGCATCCCTGGCAGGGCTTGGAGGCACATCATCATGAGTCAGCACATCTTCATGGGTTAGACCTGCTTCCCCACCATGAGCTCTCTCTGCCGGCTCTTCCTGGAGATTCGGGCCATCTTTCGAAAGCAAAGGGTCAGATTCTGGAGCGGCGGTATTTGAGCCATCTCCTCTTATTGTGGCTTTAGCTCTGCAAATCAGGAGACAAAGTAAGCAGCAAAAATGCAAGGATACAAAGGAAAAATTTACCATCATTTTCTTACCCACGGTTGACCGCAAAATTTGGCAATTGGCTGGCACTTGACTCATCAGAAGATGGTGAGGTCAAATGATACGCCGGGTCAGACGGATTGAGAGGCTCTTTAATCTGACCGGCTTGAGGAGGCGAGCCGGTTGGACTATGTGGTACTTTAATAGGCGGCCTACGATGGACCGGTGAGTATGATAAACCATCGCTGAGGTCGCCCGAGCTTTTCAGGGTCTTCCACTTTGAGGTGCCGGCACACTGAGTTTTCTTCAAAAGAAATTGCGGATCTAAGTGAGCATCTGGATGTGAAAAGGGTACCTTTCTGACGGCTCGTTGTTTCCTCTTCGGGATAAATTGCTCTAAGTTGGAATAAGAGGGATTTACCTCCGCATCGCCGCCTTGACTGGTTTCGGCGTTCTCCTGTGAAGTGCTTGCGTCAGCAAGTTGGTTAAATAGGCGACCGAGGGAATCAAGCTCTGTTACCTCAACTTCTTCATCGCCGTCAAGTGCCGGCTCTTCAATGTTGGCATCTTTGGGGGGAATAGGGACTTGTTCAGCATTCCACCATGGAGAATCTTCCTGTGGACACAACAAGCCGGATGATAAGTAAGATGGAAATTATGATAGGCTAAAAGGAAAGCAAATACAGAATACATGACTTACTGGAGGTGTCGGGTTACCAGTGCAGAAAGGAGCAAGCCCAACGGTCGCGATAGTGTCCCGGGTCTCACTGAGAAACTTCTTGGTGGCGGATAATAATTCGCCCGCAGTTAAGTTAAAACGGGTGAAGCGAAGGGAGTCGTTGGGATGGACAGTGTAGGTACACATGAGTCGGTTCCTCACGCTGAGTGGTTGAACCCGCCATCTCATCCAGCACCGGGTTAGGTCCATGATACATCTCCAACGTATCTATAATTTTTGCTTGTTCCATGCTGTTATATTATCATTCTTGGATGTTTTATATTCATTTTATAGCAACTTTATATCATTTTTGGGGACTAACCTATTGACATAGTGCCCAGTGCTAGTTGTTGTTTTTTGCTTGTTTTTTACTTCGCAGAATATCAGTACCAAACGGAGTCCAAACGTAGCAAAACTTTTTGGAGAATTTTTTGGACCAGAAGACACCTTGGGGGCCAAGAAAGCACCTGGAAGGAGTTCCGTGGGGACCACAATACACCAGGGCGCGCCTAGGGGCCCAGGCGTGCCCTGGTGGGTTGTGGGGCCCACGGGGAGGTCTCCTGCACCGCCTCTTCACCCTATAAATTTTCAAATATTTCAGAAACCCTAGAGGAGTCGATGAAACACAATTCCAGTCGTCACAAGTTCCAGAAACACGAGATCCAATCTAACAACATCATGGAGGGGTTCATCATCCTCATTGGTGCCTCTCCGATGATGCGTGAGTAGTCCACCATAGACGTAAGGGTCCATAGGTAGTAGCTAGATGGCTTCTTCTATCTCTTTTGATTCTCAATACAATGGTCTCTTGGAGATCTATTTGATGTAATGACTTTTTGCGGTGTGTTTGTTGGGATCGGATGAAGTTTGAGTTTATGATTAGATTTATATCCATGAAAGTTATTTGAGTCTTCTTTGATCTCTTGTATGCATGATTATTTATAGCCTCGTATTTCTTCCCCGAATCTTTGGTTTAGTTAGGCCAACTAGATTGATTTTTCTTGCAATGGGAAGAGGTGCTTTGTGATGCGTTCGATCTTGCGGTGTCCTCTCCCAGTGACAGAAGGGGCAGCGAGGCACGCATGTATCGTTTCTATTAAGGATAACAAGATGGGGTCTATTCCTACATGAATAGATCTTGTCTACATCATGTCATCGTTCTTATTGCATTACTCCGTTTCTCCATGAACTTAATACACTAGATGCATGCTAGATAGCGGTCGATGTGTGGAGTAATAGTAGTAGATGCAGGCAGGAGTCGGTCTACTAATCTTGGGCGTGATGCCTATATATTGATCATTGCCTAGATATCGTCATAATTATTTGTTCTTCTATCAATTGCCCAACAGTAATTTATTTACCGACCGTGTGTTATTTTCTTGAGAGAAGCCACTAGTGAAATCTACGGCCCCCGGGTCTATCTTTTATCATACTTGCTTTCCGTTCTATTATTTGCCTCTTTTATTTTCAGATCTATTATTCCAAAAACCCAAAAATACCTTGCTGCACTTTATTATTTCTTATTTTATTTTGTGTTTTATCGAGATCTATTTATCCAAACTATCACAAATTTATCTATCTTTTTAGCGTGGAGGGATTGACAACCCCTCTTACGCGTCGGGTTGCAAGTATTTGTTCTTTGTGTGCAGGTACCGTTTACATAGTGTTGCTTGGTTCTCCTACTGGATTGATACCTTAGTTTCACAACTGAGAGAAATGCTTACCATCGCTGTGCTGCATCATCCCTTCCTCTTTGGGGAAATACCGACGCAGTCTAGCCATGTCAGTCCACACCCGTAAGGCCATGAGCTATCAAGGCGTTGATCCTTGAATATAAAGACTGAAACTTTTCCCTCTCAGAAGGAGAGGCAAAGCCATGGAAGATGATGGACGCGTCAAGTCGGTCATGTCTGTAACCCGGCAGACGATTCTCATCAGCAGGTGAGGTATCCTTGCAATGGCTTGCCGGCTTAACAGAGGGGAAGGTGGTATTTTGCCTGTTCTGAATTGTGACTCCCCCAAGTACCAAGCTTGGGCCGTCTTTATGCTCCGTCTGATGATTGAGGTAAAAGAACTCCTAGAAGAAACTGATGGACGGCTCGATCTGCAAGTATACCTCACAGAAGATTTGAAACTGGCTCAAGTTTAGGATGGAGTTGGGAGGCAAGTCTTGGGGTCTAATGTTGTAGTGGTGCAGCACGTCTTGGAAGAATTTTGAGCCGGGCGGGCGAAATCCGCGCTCCAGATGATCAGTAAAAACAATAACCTCGCCCTGTCCCGGTTGAGGAGAAATCTCTTCTTCTGGGGCGCGCCATTGGATGTCTGCTTGAGACGGCAGCAGGCCCGAATTCACTAAGGATTGTAGCTTCAATTCAGTGGAGGTGGACTTTGTCCAGTTGACTAGCTTGGTCTTGAGAGGCATTTTGTTTCTAGCAAAACAAATATTACAAGTGTAAGCTGGCAAATTAAGGAAAATTGTGAAGACAATGATAGATAATACAATCATAGAAATCAAGCCAACAAATGGCAGTTTACAAGCTCTAACGAGTGGTCAATGTTTGAACTATAGGCCGGCCAAAAAGAATGAGCCGGCACATGATGATCTACGAGTTTCTTCAGGTAGTGGTTGACAGAAAGTTTGCAAGCCGGCCATACATTAAGCCGGCATAAGACATTCATAAGGATCGCAAGTGTGGGGAAGGAGATAGTGAAATTTTACTAGCAGTACAGGTTATAAACAAGTATTGCAAGGTTCGGTTATCACGACGGATCTAAAAAATACTGAAAAAAGAGGAAATTAAGACCTAGCTATGGTGACCTTGACGAAACAGAGGAACTAGCAAGATCTATTCACAAGTTGAACAAGGGGATCTACATTATTGAAATGCGACGGCAGAACCCTAACATATGCCTTGGGAGTGAATATGAATCTATGAAGGTAAAGGGAACAAGCATTATGAAGAACTACGAAGAACACGCTATAGAAATCATGGCGAATGGGGGCAAGAAAAAGCTTACTGTTCTGAGAAAGTCGGGAGATGGAAGGAGATGGGAGGCGCGACTGCGGCTCCTTCAATGAAAGCTCCGGCGTCCTTCCCTTGCTAGCGCACGCGACGGCTGAACAGGGGTGACGATCTTGGGGCGGCACGAGGTGTCGGAAGCGGGAGGAAGAAGACGAGAGCGACTGGAGGAATAAAAGAAGAGCGGAGGGGGCTTGCCGCATATTTATAAGGGGGAGTGAAACCCAAAGAGGTAGGCGTGAGGACCTAGGAGGTGCATTGAATTTTGGCCTAATAGGGCTCCTCGATTTTCGCGCCTGACAGCACGGGGCACATCTTTTGGAAGATTCGCTATGACGTCATGTTTTGAATGCATCAAAGTACTCCCTCCGTCCCGGTGTATAAGTCATTCGCGTAGTTCTAGGTCGATAATTTAACTATCTAAATATGTATTATATTTGACAAAAAATATATATTTAGAAACTACATCCATGTAGAAATCTAGTGGTATACTTTTCATGACATATAACACATATTTAATTCATCAAATCGATGACCTAGAACTACGCGAATGACTTATACACCGGGACGGAGGTAGTAGGACAAGTGACGTCACGGTGTGATGCATGCCAAGAATACCAAGTGTGGAAAACTTCCTACAAGCCGGCCAGAATCATCAACCCGGCTCGACAACAAGAGAGACAATTTAGTGTGGATAAATCCAAGCTAAATTGGGGGCTAATGTTGGGGATATTTCCCTGGCATCTTAACCCGACAGGAGAACTAACCCGATCCAGAACACGTTAGTTCGTGGGTCACTTCATCCTGGTAGGCCGTTAATGAAGGCCCAAGAGAATAAAGGCAAGGGCTGGCTTAACTGACGGGCCGGCTCAGCAAGGCCCAGTAACGAAGACTACTTGGAGGACAAGTAGAATAGGGCACGGGTTGTAGTTCGACCCGGATTCTGTTGTGACCTCAGGGCCTCGACCTGTATACAAAGGGGAGCCCCTGAGGCAGAAAGAGGAAGTTACAAGCTCTCGAGTACTAGGTTAGCCAAGTTGCACCCTTGTAATCGAGATCCCCATCAATAAGCAAACAAAGCGGGACGTAGGCTTTTACCTCGATCATGAGGGGCCGAGCCGGGGTAAACCCGTGTCTCTCGATTTCGATCAACCCCTTTCAAGATACTACCTAGCTGCGATGGCCTCACGACTAAGTTCTTTTTTGAGGACATCTGCCGTGACAAAACCATGACAGATGTTACCCAATTACACTTTTCTAAAGTCATTTTACTGTAGTTCTCTAAAGTGGTTTTATTCTTGTGTAGGTTGCAGTATGAATTAAAGAGGTTGATGTTAAAATCCCTAATTATTCAAATCTCCCCCTCAGTTGATCTGCCAGCTTCATAATGTCACCATGCATGTAAGTTTACACTTCATGGTTTTAGTTTTGTATTCTAACAAAGTGGTATGTTGATAAATCTCAGAAGAAACCTGAAAGGGATATAGACTTGAACATAAGATTTGAGCAAAGCATGAAAAATGCAGTGGAGAAATATCAAAGAAGAAACTTGTGCTTGGAAAATTCTCACGATGGCATTTCAGATGACCAGCTACCATACTTGTTCGCCAATTTTGGAAAAATCACCTCATGTAAGGTGCTTTCATGTTTTGCAATCAAACCTTTGTTGTTTGCTTAGTGATGTATGATTATAGCTGACCAATTTTTTTGAAAGATCCAGCATGTTGCTGGCGTTTATTGATTTAGCAGAGGCGAGTGGTAAACAGGGTTTGATCAAATGATAATATGGACAAAGAGATAAAAGAAAAACATAAAGGTTTGCGGCCCATTGGCCTAAGGCTAGTCTAACTTCTCTCTCTAATTTCCCTGAAAGGGGGCTCTATGTTCTTTGCTCCAGCCAATTGTTAGAGCTCGAGATTGTTCTTGATTTTTGCCAAAGCTGACCAAATTTATATAATATGTAGTGTGATCAAAATGGTGTTTGCAAGGGTCTTGGATTAGCTAGATAATTTACAATGTTTGTAAAGTTCGTTTGTTTGTTCCTTTGATCTCAATGGCATGGAAAATATTGATTCATTTCATGTTGCACCGAGCTGCTCCAGAATCACTATTAATTTTCTATTCGCAGAGTTGCGTTATATTTTTAACCATTGTCTCTTATATGTACTGTCAACACATTAACACAACTACATCAACTTGATTTGTCCACACAGTTACGCCTCAAGAGGTGCACCCCAGCCGCTAGTATAAGTAAACACAAAGTACTATTAGAGCTAAGAAGCACAACACGAAGTATTCACGTCAAACAGTAAGCATGGTATATCTACATGAAAAATAACCTGCTGCTGCAAAGGGCCTACCAAATTAACAAAAATGTCTATCAATTCTCTGCATGATCCAAACCAAATCCATAGATGAAGTTCTGAACCATACACTGCAACATCCAAGGAAACTGAAAGGGGGAAACTCCAGCATCTGGAGACATGGATTATTGCTCCATAACGAAGCAAGCTGTGGAATGGAAGAATTGATCCTGACTGGTCAAGTTCCACAAAATTGGAATATTTTTGAGTGACAATATCCCTACTTATTTGCCCAAGTGTTGCTGAATCAATTACTGATTACAATGATTATAATTAATTAAGAAAGGGGGTCCCAATCTCAATTGTCAGGTGTACGTACTGAAGGAGTAAGCTAGAACGATGCCAATCTATAGATGAGTCCAATACTTTAGCTGTGTTAATTTCTCACACAGTTGATGCTCTAGTCAAGATCCAAATTAGACATACCTGCATTTATTATCAAACTAGAAATGATACCAATTAAGTGCATTAGCCAACTGTAGTATCAAAGTCCACAGCTAAAGAAAATTAATTACAGTTTGCAGCATAGGATATCAGAAGCTAGTATAGTGATCTAAACAACCTTATATTTCTTTACAGAAGGAGTACAAGCTAAATAAAACATCTAAGTTCAGATTGAATAAACATATAGATTCAGTTAAAAGACGATGTTCCACACCGAGAAACAATACATCCCCCTCTTTTCCCGAGTACTTAATAGTGTATCCCCCAAAAAGGTCTTGAACATAATCAGAGCATTGTAAGTCAAAACTATATCATCAACATAGCTCACATCTTCAGGTTGTGGGGAACATCTGATCTTGCGTCTTTCCTAGGTTTCACAGCTTATCCTGGGTGCAGGGACTGCAGGCCACCGCGCCGGTGCGGATGCACCCACGGCGAGCCCCGACCTCGGTCAGGGGCGTCCATAGGGTGTCACGGGCATGGCTTGTATTCCAGTGAGCCGGATCGGGGCCAAATCGATCCCCAATGTGACGCCCTTCCTTGGTGCTCTCTCCCTTGCCTGCGCTTGTCTCTATGTCAAAGGATGTTGCAGCATGGGACACTTTGGTGCTTCGGCGAATTTTCTCGGGTGTGAGGAGAGTGACGTGATCGGGGAGATGGGGTGTGGGGACATGTGTTCGCGAGTAGTGGGATCTCTTTTTTCCTTCAACGAACGATAGGCGCCGGTCGACCGGCCCAAATTGGGCCGGTCGCCACGCAGCCGTACGATCACACATGCAGCCATACGGTCTACAAAACAGCTCGGTGGCTCGTGGAAGGAAAAAACGGTTTGTTGGGTGCCCACTCGCATCGCTCTTCGTCTTCTTCCCCTCGCCTCTTAACACATCCAACGACAAGCCGGCCGCCTCATCCCTCATCGCCGGTTGCCACCATTGCCGGACGTCCTCGTCGCCGGTCGCCGCACTTGCCACCGGCCACCGCCTGCATTTGTCGCCCACTCCACGCATGCAACAGCTATGGCCCACGTATGGTTGCAGCTCCGGTGGCATCAGTCGCAACTCGCCGGCGTGCTCGCCATCGCTCACACCCGGTGTCGCAGCTACTCGGTCGCACCTCACCGTTGCAACGTCTCCCTCGCCTGGTTCCAGCAAATTCAAGTGCTGGTTCTAACAAAAAACTGTCTCGCCGCTAAGCCATCACAACTCGCCGCACTTCCGGTTGCAGCTTGCCGTGACACCGGTTGTAGCAAAACAGAGGACAGTCTACACGATGTAGCAAAACGCGGTGCCAGTTGCAGCCTGATGGGATGCCGGTTATAGCAATTTATGACGCGGATTGTAGCATGTTGCAAAAAACCGCGACATCGGGTGTTGCTCGGAGCAGTGCCACCGTCTTCACAACCTATGGTCCCCACGCTCGTCGTCCATGATTGCAGCTCTCTTGGGCACCGGTTGCAGCTCCCTCCATCCAGGTTCCAGCTCCCCCGCCGCCGGTTCTAGCATGCTCTGTTGCCGACGCTGCAGCTCGCCATCCCCAATCACCAGCGAGGATGCAACACGCGGTCCTCCCGACCAGACGCCGACTACCTTCCCAACCGCTTCAGGCACATGGGGTTGTGCACGTGCGAGCAGTGGCGTCGCCAGGTAGGCTCGGCCATGGCCTCGCGCCGGAGGTAGCGGCCATGGCAGCTGTGTGGAGGAGTTTGCGTCATATGTGAAGAGATAAGGGAAGATGGGAGGTATGTGGACCTGTGTGAAATGCGGTATGGTCAGTTGGATCAAAACTAATGCCACGACCAGCGGCGGAAGTTTCGGCCGGCCTGTCGTATTGAAACGTCTCCCTTTTCCTTTTCCTTTGCTTTTTTCCGAGCGTGGATGGGAGGATCGGTGGGCTGGGTGGGAGAGACCGAGGAAGGGTCACACAAGGGAAAAAATGGGTGTTGGCTCGCTGGATGCGTGGGGTCGTACGAGGAAAAAAATATCGGTGTTGGCTGCATGGGAATGTATAGGAGGGGTGCGAGAAGGTGGAACCATCACAGCGACATGCTCCCTTTAAATGTGCCAAGATTATTATTATTCAGTTCAAAAAAAAGATTATTATTATTCTCGCGCAATCAATTATGCATGTGTACAAGTCAAGCGTTGATTAAGTGCTCTCTTATTAAAATCATTTTCCACGGACGGGCGGACTAGACCATTTGCTCACTGGGCAGCAGCTGGCGGCAGCTTCTTCTTCTTGTGTTCTCCTGAGGGCGGCTCCGGCACGTCACGTTCATATGGCGGAGGCGGAGGCTTCTTCTTAGGATCTTTGGATGGTGGCTCCGGCACCACGGGTTCAACCGGTGGCTCTGGCACGTCGGGTTCCGACGGTGGTGGTGGGGCCTTAGAGCCGCATGGAAATGTACAGATGCACTTCGTCTTTTTCTTAGGAGGTTTGCGAAAGCTGTTGTCGGCGTTGTCTTCGTTGAGCTTATCGCCAACAATTGACTTCTTACTGGCACAGTACCCACCCTTGAAGTGCTCTTTGTGACAGGCCGCGGTGCAGCCCACGTTCTTGCAAGGGCTCCTTTTGTACAACTTGCTAGGGGACGTGCATACCCGAGCATCCGCACCTGCATGTGACTTAGAATTAATGTGTGCACCAAAAAATTATAGTAGCAATTGTTTCATCGATTGACCTAAAATTGCATGGAATTGCGATGCGATAAAATCTGCTATATGAACTTACAGAAGGCCATGAGAAGAAAGCCCAGGGTGAAGGCAGCGAGCATCTGGGCGCCGCTGAACGCCATGGCCAAGTGATCAAAATAAGTTGTTGGAATGATGGTGTGAGGAGAAGAACGGGGTTTGAGTGCTATTTATTGCACTCCTCTTGGCTATGCATTCAATGCCATAGAGGATATGGAAATCCAAATATTGGATACAAGAATTTGTGTAATGTCTTAGAGGATATGGAAATCCAAATGCTGGAACAAGAATTTGTGTAATGTCTTAGAGGATATGAAAATCCAAATATTGGATACAAGCATTTGTGCAAAGTCTTAAAGGATATGGAAATCCAAATGTTGGATACAAGCATTTGTGTAATGTCCTAGAGGACATCGAAATCCAAATATTGGATACAAGCATTTGTGTATAGTAGTATCTATCTCCAGTAATTAATCATGTGTATCTAAATAAAAGCTTGTGCTTCCCCGCCAAAAGAAAAACCTTGTGTTGGCTCTTGGTTCAATTACATTGAGGGCAATGTAAGAGCAAAACACAAATAATACTTGCCTACTCATAGTTGGTTACATGAAAAAAAAAACTGTGAGAGAACACGTCGTGGAAAACAAATTATGTTAAGGACATCTATCATGCAAAATGCCTATACAGGTGCTGAGGTAAATTAAAAGGGTGTGGCTAGATCTCAGTCGATTAAGACTTAACGAAGTCTCAGTCAAGTGACAAAACATATAAAAAAGAAGAAAGAAAAAACTTAAAAGCAAAGTTTACACGGATCTCCATGTAAGATCTAACGAATATAGCATCGACTAAGACTTCATTAAGTCCTCGGTCGACTGAGATTTAGGAATCCTGAAATAAGAAAATAACCAAAAAAAAAATCATTGAGCGCTTTGTGCTTCAACGCCCAGATTTGAAGGATCTTCCAACCTAATATTGCAACATCTTTCATTCAGCGGCTAGTCTGGCTAACATGGAGTCGATCAACGTGGTCATTTGGCTTAGTAAGTATCGAAAGTCTAAACAAGGCCCAAACATGTTTTTTTAGTCTAGCTAACAGAAAAGATGGTAAAACCGGTTTCCTAAAAATCATAATAAAGTTCGTTTCTAAAAATCTGATGCTCATCATCGCTATCCAACAACAAATTAAAGCAATACACAAACATTACATCATTTCACTTTTTTTTAACACGGGGTAGGGTTTAGAAAGACCCAGTCATCGATTAGATAAGCATGAGAGTAGAATTTATAATAGGATCCAAAGAAAACTCAAAATTATGAACTGGATTATGCATCTTGCAAAAGAAATCCCGAACAAAGAAGTTTATTGCAATCCGCCCTGATTTTGCTCCCCAATGGAACTACTCTCGTCGGTCCAAGGGAAATGAAATTGGTCGCCTTTCGACCAGAAGATACGTGTCCCGTTAAAGGAAACCAGGCCATGACCAACAAGGGCACCACTCATGGTGGGCATAAAACCCGATACCCGAATCCCAAACCTGAAAAACCCAAACCCGAACCCGAAAAACCAGAACATTAAATTGGGTAACAGTTTTACAAACCCAAATTTTCTATGGGAAATTCGGGTTTCAACTCACGGTACCCGAATAGCCCGAATTACTCGAAATTAGGAGAAGCCCAATAAAAATCACACCTCCTAGGTCAAACTAGCATAGTCACGACCCTCATCCACTTCTCATGATACGCCGCCAGTTGCACAGTCCAATCTCTCTCTCTCTCTCAAACGGACGCCTCGTTCCTTCCTCTCGGTCTTTCTCGAACCAGCGCCTACAATGCAACATGGCCGGCCACATCCTTGGTCCCGCCACCAACGTGCAACGTAGCCGAGCGGTCGACAACCTCCTTAACTCCCTGTACCTCGCCGGCGTCATCACCACCGTCTGCACCTCGCTGCCACTGTCTGTGACACGCGAGAGGCTCACCATCTCCCCCTGCAATATGGCCGATGACCTCCTAGTCCCAGTATCCTGCCGCCATGAGAAACGCATGAGGCAAGGCTAGATCCCACAATCTTTGAGTGAGAGGGAAGCAAAGGGGAGCATTAACCATTAGTATGCCGCGAGCCGCTACTGCCATTTTGGTTGTTGTGCTAATTCGGGTAATTCGGGTTTACCCGAACACAAACCTGATTTTTTGGGTTACTTTTTTTTCACGAATATTTTGGGTGTTGATTTGGAAACCCGAATTTTAAAAAATCTGAATTACCAGACTCGAAATTTTGGGTAAACCTGAACGCCAACCCTGAGGCACCACATGTAGGGTAACGCAGCAGAAAACAAAAAAATTCTGACCTACGCACCAGCCCAGGACCACTATGGAGACTGCATACAAGGTTTGATCATTTTCGTTACCGACTCGAAGCGCAGCGGAAGTAGAGTCGATGACGATCGGCGGTGCAGATCCCCGCAGCTAGGATTTACAACCTCCCAACCACGAGGATGTATACCCTCGTCTTCCCTTCGGACAGCCCTCCGGGAGGCTGTCGAACAGTCCCCCAGACGATGTCGTGGACAGCCCTTCGGGAGGACCTTCGAAACTCGAACGGTCACTCGGACAGCCCTTCGGGAGGACTCACAGAACTCGAACCGTCACTTGGACAGCCCTTCGGGAGGCACTCTCGAACAGCCCCTCGGGCACTAAGATCGAAACTACGACCTCTCTACAGAGTTGCACACATACGGTGTCATCTATCCGGCAGGGCTTCGCCGTCCAGAACTAGTTCCCACCGGAACCCAGACAGCCTTTCGGCTCTACGAAACTCTTTTCGTGGGAGGGAGAGAGAAGCCAGATCATTGCATGGCACTTGTATGTGAGAAGGGATGGATTTGTGGGCAGCCCACTCTCCTCTATTTATAGGAAAACCAAGGGGTAAAGTTGGCATTCACAAATACCAAAAGTACCCCCACTTTATGTCATTTACATAAAGAATAAAGCAAAAAGGAGTGCCATGTGGAGCTCCATGGAGCTCCATCCTCCATGGCCGGCCACCCCTTGGGGGCCCCCCCAAGGGGGCTTCCTTAGTGCCTAAGGCTTCTAGAAGCCTTTTGGGAAATTTCCCAAAAGGTGCTTTCCATAAAATTCCCAAAAAGCACTTTCACTATTCACGACGACATTTTTCAGCGTCCGTACGAACTGAAAATATTTATGTGGGCTTGGAACATTTCCAGTACCCACTAAAATAATTTTCAACGCGTTCTGGAACAATTCCAGTTTAGTGATTTCATCTGCGAAAAGCATCTGAAGCGGTTCCGGCAGCCCCGGAACATTTCCGGTTTTTCTTCCAGAAAATTCCCAGAAGTTTCCAGAATGATTCTGGCATCCTCCAAGAATTATCAGGCATGTGCCGAAACCATTTTGACTTAATGATATCCCCTGAAACTACTTTTCAGTTTCACCGGACCTCATCCGGTGACCTCTCTCTGCGGAACTTTTCCGCTGTCCGAAACTTTTCGGTGTCCGAAACTTTTTCGGTGATTTTCTCTCAGACTCCCTGTCTAGTATTCAGCAGATAGATGACCCTTAAGCGTGTGACCCTATAGGTTCGGTGAAGTATAGACATGACACGGAACCCCTTCCGATCAATGATCAACATCGGAGCCGTGGACACCCATATTGACCCCTATACCCACACGAATGAATATTCGAGTGAACCTCCAGTTGCCGTGTGCTATTCCTGTTGCTTCGCGATATGTTACAAATACCCGAGGCGAGACATGTTGGCATTCCCGTGGATCAACAACTTGTCCACTATGCTAGTTACCTCGTTACCGGTATTGTTCTCTTTTCTCGTTACCGTGTTCCGGCATCCCCGTGATCAAATCACAAAGTGTCTGGCCAGACGATGATGAATACCTTAACACCGAGAGGGCCCAGAGATATCTCTCCATCGTCGGAGGAGCAAATCCCAATCTTGAGCTATCAAGTTACTTAACATACTTTCCCATGAACCCGTAAGCCGCCGTAATAGCCATCCAGTTACGGATGACGTTTAACAAACCCCAAAGTTCATGAATCAAGCATGAAGAAACTCGATACTCTCATGGTCTGAGGAATCATGCAAACGTTAACCATCTCTGTGTTATCAACCATTAACTTGTGACGAATGAATCTCTTAGCATAACATCAATCGGGTCGATTCAACACAAATGTTCTTCTAACATTGTGCCCTCAAAGCTGCTGGCATAGACATGCCCATGATTGGGAAAACATAATCATCATGCAACACTTGAGCTAGTCTTAGAGGCATGACTAGGAATACTTTTTACCGTTTATTATTCCACACGTGCACATTGGTTTTCCCCAGAGCCTTTATGGATATACGGGCTCGGGAACCACAGCAGTTATAGCATGGAACATAAACATAATTATGAGCAAGGAGATAAATAATAACATTTATTATTGCCTCTAGGGCATATCTCCTACAGACTCCCACTTGCACTAGAGTCAATAATCTAGTTAATGTTAATGCACTTTACACCTATGGCACATTGGTGTAAAATATGCTTCGCATGTGGTATAGCCTGATGTCCAACGGATCTGACGACTTCAGATCCGTGTGTATCTTTGCATATCCTCGCGTTTTCACGCTTTCACAAAATTCATATTTTGTGTACACCTTGCTTTGTATATGTGTGAATCATTGGTCGAAACCTGATTCCTCAGACTGAGCTATGGAGCAACTATCTGCAATAGTGTCCCATTGACCAAGCCTTCTTGGAACCATACTAAGTTTATGAATGAACTATATGATTCAACAACTTCTTTGTCGCTTCTAAAGCGTCAACATACTTAGCCTTTGTTATAGAATTCGCCTCAGTATCTTGTTTGGAACAATTTCCAACTACCGTGCCACCATATTGTGTATTGCACAAAACCCTTAACTTTAATCGAAAATCGCTTGGAGCATGGATAAAGACTGTATCGATGTAACCTTTTACAACGAACTCTTCATGATCTCCGCTTGCGAGAAAACATGTCATCAGTGCTACTATAGTACTCAATGACCTTTTTTCACTGTTGTCCCATGATCAGTACTTTTGATCACTTTGGTATCTATACTCGCAACAACTTTGGAGTATTGGACATATCTGGTTGTTTTTACATACCATGGAATACATGATTAATCCAAACATGAAGGTGTGTGGAATCTCCATCATGTATTTTGCTCATCAGTGTTTTTGGGACACCGAGTCTTGCAAAAACTCTTTCCATGTGACTTCGGCAAGAATCACTCCTTGACGTTTTTAATGCTAAAACGTTTTAGCATCTTGTCAATATGTATCTTTGCTCAGCCCCATTAGGTAAATCTATCTCCATAGTGTAGGGTAACGCAGCAGAAAACAAAAATTTTCCGACCTACGCACCAGCCCAGGACCACTATGGAGACTGCATACAAGGTTTGATCATTTTCGTTACCGACTCGTAGCGCAGCGAAAGTAGAGTCGATGACGATCGGTGGTGCAGATCCCCGCAGCTAGGATTTACAACCTCCCAACCGCGAGGATGTATACCCTCGTCTTCCCTTCGGACAGCCCTCCGGGAGGCGGTCAAACAGTCCCCCGGACGGTGTCGCGGACAGCCCTTCGGGAGGACCTTCGAAACTCGAACGGTCACTCGGACAGCCCTTCGGGAGGACTCACAGAACTCGGACCGTCACTTGGACAGCCCTTCGGGAGGCACTCACGAACAGCCCCTCGGGCACTAAGATCGAAACTACGACCTCTCTACAGAGTTGCACACATACGGTGTCAACTATCCGGCAGGGCTTCGCCGTCCAGAACTAGTTCCCACCGGAACCCAGACAGCCTTTCGGCACTACGAAACTCTTTTCGTGGGAGGGAGAGAGAAGCCAGATCATTGCATGGCACTTGTATGTGAGAAGGAGTGAGTCTTTAGGCAGCCCCCTCCACCCCTATTTATAGGCCAAGCCCAAGGGTGGCTTCTCCAAGAAGCCAAGGGGAAAAATACCAAAGGACCCTCAAGGTGGCTTCTCCAAGAAGCCACCCAAAAAGCACTTTCACTATTCACGACGACATTTTTCAGCGTCCGTTCAAACTGAAAATATTTATGTGGGCTTAGAACATTTCCAGTACCCACTAAAATAATTTTCAACGCGTTCTGGAACAATTCCAGTTTAGTGATTTCATCTGCGAAAAGCATCTGAAGCGGTTCCGGCAGCCCCGGAACATTTCCGGTTTTTCTTCCAGAAAATTCCCAGAAGTTTCCAGAATGATTCTGGCATCCTCCAAGAATTATCAGGCATGTGCCGAAACCATTTTGACTTAATGGTATCCCCTGAAACAACTTTTCAGTTTCACCGGAACTCATCCGGTGATCTCTCTCTGCGGAACTTTTCCGCTGTCCGAAACTTTTCGGTGTCCGAAACTTTTTCGGTGATTTTCTCTCAGACTCCCTGTCTAGTATTCAGCAGATAGATGACCCTTAAGCGTGTGACCCTATAGGTTCGGTGAAGTATAGACATGACACGGAACCCCTTCCGATCAATGATCAACATCGGAGCCGTGGACACCCATATTGACCCCTATACCCACACGAATGAATATTCGAGTGAACCTCCAGTTGCCGTGTGCTATTCCTGTTGCTTCGCGATATGTTACAAATACCTGAGGCGAGACATGTTGGCATTCCCGTGGATCAACAACTTGTCCACTATGCTAGTTACCTCGTTACCGGTATTGTTCTCTTTTCTCGTTACCGTGTTCCGGCATCCCCGTGATCAAATCACAAAGTGTCTGGCCAGACGATGATGGATACCTTAACACCGAGAGGGCCCAGAGATATCTCTCCATCGTCGGAGGAGCAAATCCCAATCTTGAGCTATCAAGTTACTTAACATACTTTCCCATGAACCCGTAAGCCGCCGTAATAGCCATCCAGTTACGGATGACGTTTAACAAACCCCAAAGTTCATGAATCAAGCATGAAGAAACTCGATACTCTCATGGTCTGAGGAATCATGCAAACGTTAACCATCTCTATGTTATCAACCATTAACTTGTGACGAATGAATCTCATAGCATAACATCAATCGGGTCGATTCAACACAAATGTTCTTCTAACATTGTGCCCTCAAAGCTGCTGGCATAGACATGCCCATGATTGGGAAAACATAATCATCATGCAACACTTGAGCTAGTCTTAGAGGCATGACTAGGAATACTTTTTACCGTTTATTATTCCACACGTGCACATGGGTTTTCCCCAGAGCCTTTATGGATATACGGGCTCGGGAACCACAGCAGTTATAGCATAAACATAATTATGAGCAAGGAGATAAATAATAACATTTATTATTGCCTCTAGGGCATATCTCCTACACCACAATTCCTCCAAATCCACCGACATTAGCTCTTGAACCCCATCCAGATGACCGCATCGATGCCTCCACCACCACGATGAATGTGGCAATCAGAGGCATGTTGGAGGCCCTCTAATAGATCTGGGCAAAATACCTCACTGGAAGCTTGGATAAAGCGATGTCATACTAGAAGCCCAAGTTCTGTCGTGCTATCCCACCCGTGGCGTCGCCATGGTGGCCAAAAGAAAGAGGGGAGGACACGAGAGAGACTTGATCTTGTGCGATTGCGCGCTTATTAAGGTTGCTAGCGACAGAACCGGTGCCTCCCTTTCACCTCATCATGGAATTTGAGCACACGATGACCACCGTGCACTATGCAAGCAACAGTGGGCGGCCTCTCATTTTCCTCCGCAACCCTAGGCGGCTAGGACAAACTCTCTCCTCCAGACTACACCGGCGAGCCCGTGGATTTGCCTCCTCTTTGTCTGCCGCTCCGGTGGCCGGTGGTGGGGTGGAGAATCTGGGTGCCTCACACTGGTTGGTAGTTTTGGTTAGGGTTTTTAGTCCTTGCAGGTGCAGCGCTTGAGAGGATGGCGGCACTACTTCTCCTGTGTCAAGTATTGTCAGGTGTATAGTTTTTTTGAAAATCCTATATTTTGGGTCGTGGATCCACGTGCATAGCTGATGGCAGTTTCCAGCAGTGACGTCGACATCCTGGACCCATCTGTTCCAATGGCACGCATTGCACGGAGGCCGGTACGTAACGGCCGACGTGTGCATGGAACGAGATCCTCTGACTTAGATCGATCCTCTGACTTAGATCGATCTACCGTCGAGGGACGTAGTACGCCTTGCGCCGTCGGTTGTTGATCTGACGACTCAATGTGAGGTGCGATCTTTCCTTCTCTCCTGTTCGTGTCCACACAACCACAAGTGGCCCATGCGGCCCAACAGGACGGTACCTATCGATTCATCGCTCGCCTGAGCTCTCGCCTCGCCTTAGGGTTCGCCGGCGGGGAGGAGCAGCTCCGGGAGGACGCGATGCCGCCTAGCCGTGGAGGCGCCGGAGCCAGCTGCCGCTCCGTCCAGGTATCAGGCCGCCTAGCAGTGGAGGCAGCGGAGCCAGCAGCTGCCTCGTCCAGGGCGCGATGCGTCGGAGCCATCGAGGCCGTGGAGCTGCGGAGCCGGCGCCGTCGACGCCGCCGAGCTGCCGAGGCCACGAAGCCAACGTCGTGAAGGCTTCTGCGGACCATCTGCTCTGCTGCTTGTATTGTGTCTTGATGTACGAATGATTTCAAAGTAAAAAGAGAGAAGCTACAGCAGCATTTTGAATGAATGTTATGATTGAGTTAGTGTTCTAGTTTGTACTTCTACATTTGCAGAATTGGTCCGACTTGAGTGGTACTTGTACATGTGCAGAGTTGAACAGATTTGTACGGAAAATGTTCCTGCTTTCTTGAATGTTTGTTATGACTGAAGAATTGTTCCAGTAAACAGACAACTTGTGTGTGTGCAAAATCAGACAGAACTGATAGAAATGCACTGAATTGAACTATTGTGATATAAGATTGTCAACTTGAGAGCATATAATTAAAGAGGACAGGACCTGCTGTTGACAATTTGTGAGCATGTCCTTCTAGGAATAAAATGATTTGCAAGTCATAATGCCTGCTTTGGCTGCTGAATGTAAATGAGCATGCATACAGAAATTGCAGCGGCATTGAACAAAATAGATGCCAACCTAGGGAGTATATCTCTGATATGCATGAAAAAAGTGATTGATCAACTAGAACCTAAACTGAAATGAATGGCCAAATTTCGCAAAACCATGCTTGTTTGTGCTCTGATTCAAGTAAAGAGCACATGGTTGCCCAAAAACAATAGCACTTCACCATGACCCAGTAAATAGATCATCTGTAATTGGTCCCTGGAAATTAAATAAATAAGTAAGTTTTTATAAGAATAATTGCCAATTTCTAGACTAATTATATGGGCAAGATTACCATCAAAAGTTGAGTGAAGCTAAGATTGTCCTTGTAATCTTGAGAGTCCTTCATATTCTCCTTGTGAACTATAACATCTGCAACTTGTCCAACAACATTACATGTCTCTTCCCCAACCTCTTGTTTCTTCTAATGAAAGAAAATTTGAGGGTTATGAGAATTAATGGGCAGAATAATAACATTGAAAAGACAATAGTTATGAGAATTGATGTTCCAAAAGTAGTGTCAAAACTGACAACATCACCAAAATGTGCATAGTCCATGATCATCCTAGCATCAACCCAAAATATGTTTGCTATTTGTTCTTCACAATCCATTTGCAATGCATATTGGAATGATGGGTTTTCAGCAATTTTGTCTTGAAAATATTTAAGCATGCCACCTGCTTGACCATATGCCATTTCTCGTTGGCGCTTGGTACGCAAGTAGTTCTTGTGATCACAGAGGGTATAACTAAGATTGAGTGATCCACCAACTTGGCGACTAGCCAATTCATGTGTAGCTTTTGGCCCAAATCCTGCATCATCCGCCGTTTCAATCTCAAATGCTTGCAACTCTGAATTTTTCCTTTGTGATAGCATTAGGTGTAAGGTTTCTGGCAGGTGTAGTGTGTGATTGTGTTCCAAAACCAACTCGGACACTTTCAGATTTTCCTTCTTTCGATCCATTTTAAGATTCATGTAGACTTGACAATCTGTTCTAGTTTCAGCCTAAGGGCATTTTGTTAAATAATCCCTTTTGTCTTGTGTTCGATGACCCTCATTTGCGCAAACAAGTCTACATGATGTGACCTTGCCATCAGTTGGCCTTTTGTTTGTATGCGTTTTTTTGACCTCAAATCCTTTTTGTCCATTGTAGGTAAGCCAAAATGCCCAAGCCTCATCTGAATTTTTGAATTCCATGCCAACATGAGGTACCAAACTAGGCAATACAACTCTGTAATGTAAAAGCAACATGAACATTAGACTTGTGGAAGTGCATAGGAAATGTTGGGGCTAATAGTACTGGAAAAATATTTCTATAAGAGAATACGCAAAGAGTAGAGATAATTGGGATAAGAAAATTAGTTATTGCAATTATAATCATGGTGCACTGTCTTAGCCTATTCTTCCATCTCAGTTGCTTCTTCCATCAGGAAAAGGGACGTCTGATTAGAGTTCAGCAGGCTGCTTCTTCCATCAGAAAAGGGATGCCTGATCACAATTTAGCAGGTTGCTTCTTCCATCAGAAAAGGGATATTTGATCAATTTCTAAAGTAATCTGATGGTGAAAGTTCAGTGTTTTATTCACGTGTTAGATGTTAGAGAAAGGACTATAGAGACTTACTGAGATTGATGAGCAGAGCAGCCATCCCCGTCGGGCGCCGAGGAACTCCTTCCGATCAACTAGCAGGTTGCTTCTATTGATCAATTAGAAAAGGAAATTTTATCAATTTCTATAGTAATCTGACTGTGAAAGTTCAATCAATTTTAGAGTTTCATTCATGTGTTAGAATTCAGAGAAAGGACTATGGAGACTTACTGAGATTGACAAGACGAGCAGAGCAGCAGTCCTAGCCGGCCGCCGGATCGCCTTCCGACTAACTTTGGCGCCGTTTTTTACTCCTGGCTGCTGCTGGCGCCCTTTTTCTGTGGCATCTCGCGCCTTTTTTTCCCCCGCTTCCCTTGCTATCGTCGGACTGGGCCGCATGGGTCGTTATTTCTGAGCGAGAAGGATAGTGCAGGCTGTAGTCCATGCCGCTTGTGTTTATGTGGACACGAACGTGAGAGAAGGAAAGAGCGCACCTCACAACGAGTCGTCAGTTCCCGAACGGACGGTGCAGGACCTACTACGTCCCTCCACAGTAGATTGGTCTAAGTCAGAGAATCTCGTTCCTGTGTGCATGCCAGCAGCTGTGGATGGGGCACACACAGGTGACCACTCATTGTATTAGCTAGCCCTACAACGCTCGCATATCCCTGATAAACCTATTCCCCATTTGAACGACCAACCTAGACTGGCGAAGCCATGCAACATTTTGGCAAAACTTTTTTACTGCAAGTAAAAGTTGTGCCAAAGATAGTATAAAGTTTGTAAGCATATATGTGCTTGACATCACATACTTAAATTCCTAGCACCGCCGGGAGATGGCGAAAGCAAACCAGGCCCAAGATCTGATCGCTCTACCCATTGTCCCATGCCCGGACTACGGCAGGAACGTAGTCGCGTACCTTGCACGCCGTGGACAGAACGCCGGTGAGCAGTTCTACACAGCAGAATCATCACGGGGGCCTCTGTTTTTAACTTTCTGCGTGGCTCAATGAAACATTACTGTCATTCATTGTAAAAAAAAAAAGCATCACAAAAGTGAATATGTTCTTTACACACAACAATTAACCTCACCCTTTCGCATTTCATGGATTGTTTTTTGGGATAGTCCACATGCAGATACACGAAAAATAGTTTTTTTTTGCGGGGGGATGAAAAATAAATCCTAAGTTGAGTCCAATGATAACATAGTTCATCCACCAAATGCAAAGACAACACCAGGATTGATGCAGCTGTTACACAGGTAGCTACATTTTTTGGTACACAAACACATTTATTTAGATACATTATAACTGAGCATTTTTCCTGCCCTCTCAAGCCATTATAATTTTTGTCCGTTGGATCGTCCCTTTTAGGCTTCCTTGGCCGTCCGATTTGACTGTTAATCGAAAGTAAATCGCGCGTGTAGTCTCCATTCGCATCGTTACTAAGCGTCTTGGATCGCTGTTCTAGTGGTTTTTTCAGCCATCTTAGATTCAATTGGGCCGACTGGGGTACTTGCTAATGTAATGACTGTATTTTGAACCTTACCAATCATTGCTAGATCACTAACCTAGGAAGCTGCATTGACTGATCAAACTTGCTAATTATTGGACAAATCAACGACTGAATAAATATCACGGGTAATCTTATTAATCTCTCCAAAATAAAGGAAAAAACTTCTATGTTCATATTCACATATTAAATGAACTTTTATGTTTGCATCGTTGCGAATTACTATGTACTTACATATGCATATGCATCTCAAATGCAAACCGCTTGTTTATGAACTCAACCATACCATGTATAACTGATTAATGTTTTAGTATGCATAGCAATGTTATTTATGATTGTTTTAGCATGTAAACATGCATAGAAATAGTTGGGCATAATGATGTTGCATACGTTAAAGAAAAATACTTCCTTATATCTTTGCTTGGGCAAGTAAGTTACTTTAACTGACACAAGTGGGATGTTACTCTCCATTGTTGGGTGTTACTAATTGTGGTTATTTACTAATAATATTTTTTGCTTTATCATTGTAGTATTTCTTTCTTTTTCCATAGATTATATGTATCTTTTTTGGTTATCAGAAGTAAAAAGGTGGAAAAAGTGCAAACAAAACACCTAAACCAAGACTTTGTGTTTTGCCTTCTTATAGAGTATGTGTTATTGCAGTTCTTTGTACTATCAATTGTCCTCCTGAAATATGCAGACATAAAGGTTGTCGATTGCATTATTGATAGTGAAACCCAATATGTTACGAGTTTTATTCATTGAGTTCTAAGATGAATGTCATATCTTCAACTGCTACATTACATCTGCTGATCACTCATGGTTCATTTCATTGTACATATCATACAGAAGGTGCTAAACCTGCACTTAACCTTGGTGGCAAAATGTTGGGGTTCTAATATCTCTTGCCTTCTAACTTGAATATCAGAAGACATCTCAAAATTATTGGTTCCCAAAGCTACTTTCAATGTAATGCTCCTACACATAGGAAAGAAGATGATTGGTTGAAGATCAAGAAAGAAGTGATTACCAACATGTTGTACCAATAATTTTTGAACCTTTTTGGCTACATAGGCACACAGAAGATGTAAAACGCTCACTTTATGGATGGTACCATCCTTTAACCCTTATCACTCAACCCAATGCATATAAGTTAAGTTGGTAACCTGTCATGTCATTTGAAGGAGTATTGTTTTGAGGTGCTAAATATTTTTGATTCATGGCATTATATACGGTTGTTTCTAATCCACAAATACCATTAGGATTGATCCCCATCATGAGAAAATAGGTATTCAATAGAATTCAACGATGTATATGAGAATCTCCAAGACACTGCATGGAATTGATGAAAGTTTGTATCCATCATTTGCCATCATATCATTTCCTAAATTATCATGGGAAATATTTTGGGTTCTGGAATCTTGATAGATTCTAATTTAGCTGAAGATTTTATGTTTTTATCTTCTTTAAATCTCACTGTGTCTTCCAGTAGCTGAGATATATGAACCATACAATAACTATGACAAAGTAATCATTTTTTATATACAATGCCATTCAGTGTTCTCACTTTCATAGTCCGATGTATACTATATTGATTGGAAAATGTCACTTTGAAGGATAATGTCAACCAATTTAATGTTGTGTTGACATGTTTGGAATTGTAGTCATGTTTATCATTTTTTAAGCAATGTGAAAAGATTGCAGCTACAAAATCTTCTCTTAAGCTAAACATTATTTGCATAATAGATTGTTTACTTTTGAGTTAAGGTACAATTTCCTATTGGTAGCCAATTTTAGGCACAGTTGTGAATTTGATTAACAAATATTGTTTTTGGGCTATCAGCAATGACATTTGTTCATATATTTCAGACGAATCTTTTGCTGGATGGTACACCAGCATCTTGTAATTTAACATATATACAAAAAATATTCAAACTTGACCTCTAAAATCGCTAAGAAATATATGCCAGTATATGAAAATTCAGCCATTATATTTCTTGCATCTATATATTTACATAAATTCCTACCATTTTATTGTCAAAATAGATGGGCGTGGCAACGCACGCTACCCATGATCTAGTAACTTGCATTACTATACGGAGATTACATGCTTACGATGTGCTGTTACGGCTAGCTCAGCCTACAGGGAAAAAGTTGAACTTGTGCACAGAACGATTGAACACATCGGTGAAGTTCGCTAAGCTCCCAGGCAGAGACCATCAAGTTTACCATTATCCGCAACATGCAAGACAACCTTAGTATTGTTGCATGTGTTCTTTCGATGACCGCCGATTCCACAGTTTGAGCATTTAGACTCCTTCCGCTCTGGAACAAGTGGTGCTCTTGTGCCCTTGTTGTCGGCATATACTGCAGAACCGTATACGCTTGTTTGTACCGCACTCACTGGAGCTGATGTTCTAGGAAGGGACGATTCTAAGGGGGGACGAGGGGGGGCGAGACCCCCCCCCCCCCAACGATCTGGTTTTTCTGAATGATGGATTACGTACATGGCTGGTGAAACGTTAGATCGTGTACTCTCGCCCCCCCTGTTGGGCTGCTGTATGCGTAAAGGCCCATTAGCTATTAGTCCAATTAAAATATAATGTAAATAAAGGAGCCTGCTTAGGGCCTAATCCAATCGTGCAAGCAGAAACCACTGCGGCTGCCGGTCATTATCTAACCACACCGACGCATACAGCTAACACCGCCGCATTCCCTCAAAAAAAAAAACTAACACAGCCGCAAGTAGATTGATTGGTCGTTTCTTCTTCAGAAAAAGGCAGATCGACCGATCGCTGATCGATCTATCTTCCGCCACTCGCCGTCGGCTCATCTACTCGGAGGTTGCGGACGCTGCGTTGCGACTCCTATCCCCCGCGCGGCCAGCAAAACGGCGATTTCCTCAAATATACGATCCAACATAGGCTATCGGTTAGTTTTGATTTCTAACTCCATCTTGGAATCCGTAATTTATTTTTATGTGTTCTCTTAAAACTATAGAACTAGAAAATACAACTCTGAAACGATTCAGAAATTATTTTATTGTCTAATTATGCGTTTGTAAGCATAAAGAGGAAGAGTTTTGTTGAGAACATTTTCTAGACAATTGAAACTAGAAACCAATTCTGAAGAAATTATCGAGAGCCTTAATCAAGATTGTTGTAGAGCCAAATTCAGATTAATAGATATGAAGACAGTATCCAAATTGCAGAACCACAGCTATATTTTGAGTATTTAGACCTTATTACTATATATATACTATGATTGATGTACGTATATTGTCTCTTCTTTGACTGTGATCGATTCTTCTAGTTCAAGCCCCTGCCCCCCTATCGTCATTTTCTGGCTCCGTCCCTGGTTCTAGGCACACCATTTCTTTGTTCTCGCCCCACAATCATCATATGTAAGCTTATGTCTGCTATTGCATGGCGGAAGGCTGACGCAGATGATGCCATGGGCACCGAATCGAGCCTTCAACTGCGCACACAATGGGAGGGAGCCAAGAAACCTTCATCTTGGTAACCGCGACGACAATCACCAGGGTGTGCCGACAAAAGCCGCAGACCAACCTCCTCATACATCAAGGTAAGTTGTCATCACAGAAGTATAACTACTTGGAACAAATTTTTAAAGCGTACATGCTGGTTCAACATGATAACATGGACCTGCAGAACACTAAGCATGTCATAAAGGAAATCCCACGAAATGCAGTTTCACAAGTTTAATTTATAAAGCCCTCATTCCCCAAAATATATATTTCTTGCCAACCTAATAAATTATGTTTGCTCACCCAGGTTTGGTCCAAACAGATCTCCGGTGGATACAAACAACATGGAAGAGCTTCCATTCATAGCCGATTGAATGAAAACACATTCAGTCTAAGGTTTCTTAACAAACTAGAACTGGAAATTCACAACTAAAACAAACACTCTGTCAAGAACCGCTGTTGAGACGGAAGGACACTCTCCGTGGGCGCATTTTGCAGTTGAAGTAGGTCACACACTGACAGACTAGCTGGTGAAGTTCTCCCCGCGCACACCATGCAGTCGTTTCTAGAGTATATGACTCTACACCCGTCTAGAAACTTGTTGGAACGACCCAAGAGATGCAAAGATGTTCCCTCCAATCCAAACACTGCACTAAATTACAAATATGTCAGACATGCCGATGAACATCTAAAAGATGAATCTCGGCACTACCGCCCGCCCACACAGAACTAGTCCCCCTCACACCTATTCACACAACACACATTTTTTGGTGGTGCACCATTCCTTATGGACACAATAAGCTTTACAGTTTTACTCAAGATGATCATCAAGCTTTCAGCCAATTTTATACCGATTTCAGGGCAACAACTTAAAGCGACTCATGTAATCAAAACAGGAAAAATAACATTTTACTATCCAGTGGCAACAAAATCAATCATTCAAACTGCTCTGCTGCTAATGGGGCCCTAAGAAGAAATAGGTAGGGCAAAGATGTTTTTTTCCTCTCGTGGTACCTCACTGGTTCCATTCCACATGCTCGCAGCAACAACAGTTGCAGCCCTACAATGATGCACAAGTGTGTATATACAAAAGTTCAGTCACTTTGACTTCTTGTAGAGTCTTAAAACTCTTATCTAACCTACAGAAAACAGATAGCCTTGCGAAGACATAACTAGTTGATTTCTGTGCACTGATTTCCATTCCCATGAATTCCCTAACTGAGCTTGTAGGTGATGGAGATGCATGACAGAGCATGCATTTCAATTCCCAAAGAGTTCCTTTCCTTTTATTCCACATGCTTATGGCAATAGAAGCTACAGTTGTGTGCAGGCATACAAGACAAGATTAGTTAGTCACTTTGCCTTTGCTACAGTCTTAATTAACCAACTGATTGTGCAGAAACTAAATACACTGTTAATGCTCTTGCTATATACTACAATAGTCGCTAGATCAAGGAACACAAAAGAAAAACCACGTCACGGCCAAACAGAACCAAAAGCAACTACTACAGACCAACCTGTGGTATGCCCTCATCCCTTGAAATGCATTTTTCCTCAGAAAAAATTGCAAACACACACCATCAAGGAAGGAAGCGAGACGGAAGGCACTCACCGTTGGGCGCCTTTTGCAGTTGAGTTGAAGTAGGCATCACACTGACGGACTCACTGGTGATATTCTCCCTTGCGCACACCAAATAGAGGTCACTAGTATATGACTTGACATTCGTGTGGCAATTATGATAAAACTCCTGAGAAAGTAAGATATTAAATATCTTCAGCAGCTGATCCGTAAATCACAGGTCACATTATTACTTGATTCCAAATCAAATTTCCTAGGAGTACAGATTGTAGTAGTCATACGCTTCACCCAATGAACTGAAGCTGGTGTCGACTTCAGGCGCTACAACAGTTTCAGTCTTCTTCTCTGAATGTATTATAAACTGAGCAGTTGGTGATTCCCCGATAACCACACCCCCCCACAAAAAAAAACCAACCCCTTCACCCACCCCCCACCCACCCACCACCCCCCCCCCCCCCCCCCCCCCCCCCCCCCCCCCCCCCCCCCCCCCCCCCTCCCCCTAAAAGTTTGCACGAATCGTAAAATTACTTAAAAATCATTAGCCTGTAGATTAAATGTATTGAGGAGATTGATTTGAATACAAAAGATTATTATCCCTTTTTATTGAATGTGTACCTTCTAATCCCCACCTTTAATCCACACCGCAAACCGTAAACTTTTCTAAGGGGGTCTACAGAAGCAAAGTTCATCTCCTGATTGTTTTCTCGAGGGTACACACTGTACCGGCGCATGATGGCCATTCAACAAGTGCCCGTCCAACACGAACCCGCATCAATTAGATCGCTGCAGTCACATATACCACATTGTTTTTCAACTCCGGAGAACACAACCCCATTTATTTGCCCGTCCGTTGGAGCTCTCTTTGGGCAGATGGAGCTTTAGTTGCCCTTACAGATTCTAACCGTGTGGAGCTGGAAATGCCACTTGCATCCTTTTTTCTAGGGAAATACTAGCTGCATCAACAAGTTGCGAGCTGGATGGATCAGGCTTTCACTTGGTATGCATAATTAACCTACCACCACTAGTTGAGGAATGGCCTTTAGTCCCGGTTGAAAAGGCCTTTTAGTCCCGGGTCACCAACCGGGACTAATAAATAGAGACTAAAGCCTGCCCCTCCTCTTTAGTCCCGGTTGGCCACGACCCGGGACTAAAGACCCACCACGTGGCAGCATGCGCGCGCCGGGGGCTGGGGACATTTAGTCCTGATTGGTGACACCAACCGGGACTAAGGGTTTAGGGGGTTAGGTTTTAAGGTTTTAGGGTTTATGGTTTATTTTTCTTTTTCATTTTGTGTTTTTATTTAATTCTTTTTTATTTCAAACATATTTTACGCTACTATATATTGTACACGTAATGCATATATAATAGAATTTCTCGTATGACCAAGTATGAGTAGAGATTATGAGATAGAGATAGAGATGTATATATATATATATATAGATACATATATATAGATACATACATACATAAACACTATTCTGATCACGGGATCAGAATATTATTCTGATCACAACCTGAACTTTCTCCGTTACATAACCTGAACTTCTCTCTGTACGAACCCGACCTTCGGACTATCTTCGCAACCGTGTCTTCCCGCGCAAATTATTCTGGTCAGTCGTGTTCTATGTGATGTAAGTGTAATCTGCAAACGGTTTTTAACAACTAAATGCCCATTTTAAATAGTAATCTCGCTCATTGACGGATTTTGCTCTCGGATCGTGATGAACATGCGTCTGTTGCATTTTTACTGCCTGAGTTGTTCGACCTGAACTTACCCCAATGTTAGGTTGAACTTCTGCAAACATTGCCCAAATGGGGCTTGCGATATACCGTTAGAAAACTATGAATACGAGTATCATGACCCAAGTTAAATTTTTGGCAAAATGTAAGTGGTTTAAGAGCAGTTTTAAAAACCGTTTTTTCTTCATACAAAAAACGTGATTCGTATTTTCGATCGCATTTCTAAACCGTTTATCGGAATGAGGAAAATAATATGGCATTAGAAAGCTGCTGCAAAACCGCTCCTTCTACGTGTTGATAGTTTTCTCTAATTCCTTATGGTCAAAGAGTAATTTGGAAAAACGTAAAATTTCGCAAATCGAACAGCCGAGTTGGTATTTTTTATGCTATTTCTAAACGGCTAGTCCAATTGAGACAAATGATATGGCGTTGGAAAGCTTATGAAAATGCGCAACTTTTTCATGTTGTTTTTTTTCATGTTAATATAAGTGGGCATGCATAACTGATCATCAACTACCCAGCTTTTTCTTGTCATCTTCGCAATTTGGGTACAACAATTTCTTGTGATCGTCTAACATGCGCTGCAACTTCAACTTCTCCTTTTCACTTGCGCAATTTCTCTTTGTATCAGCAATGGCCCGACCAAGACATCAGCGGGCTCATCTGATACCTCTTCTTCAGCTTCTTCCCCCATTGTAGTACCATCGTATTCAGGGAACCTAGGATAGTTGTCATCATCCTCTTCTTCTTCATTCTTTTCCATTAGAACCCCTCTTTCTCCGTGTTTGGTCCAACAGTTATAGCCGGATATGAAACCGGACGTAAACAGATACACGTAAAGGACTTTTGAGCTAGAGTAATTCCTATCATTCTTACAGACACCACATGGACAACACACAAAACCATCCCGCTTGTTTGCCTCAGCCGCACGCAGAAAACTATATACGCCATTAATGAACTGGGGAGAGCGTCGGTCATCGTACATCCATTGCCGGCTCGCTTCTTTACACAACACCGAAAAACCAAATTAATACAAGTTCATACACACTTATTCTCATAAAACAACATACAACTATCTAGTTAAAGCATTTAAATGCAACAATAAATGCGATCAAAATTGCAACTAAGGTAATAATTGATCCAACAGTATAATGATACCAAGCCTCTTTATTAACGGCATATTTTCTAATCTTTCTAATCTTCAAGCGCATTGCATCCATCTTGATCTTGTGATCATCGACGACATCGGCAACATACAACTCCAATTTCATCTTCTCTTCTTCAATTCTTTTCAGTTTTTCTTTCAAATAATCGTTTTCTTTTTCAACTAAATTTAACTTCTCGACAAGAGGGTCGGTTGCAATTTTCGGTTCACATACCTCCTAGATAAAAATATCTATGTCAACTTGATGGGCATAACTGTCATAAACACGAAATGCAACAAATAATTATAAAAGATATTATACCACATCCGAATCATAAACCGGACGAGGGCCGACGGGGATGGATATCAAAACCATGGCACTACATATAACAAACAATCATACAAGTAAGAAAATTATACAAGCAACTATCTAAATCATACAAATAAGATTTTTTTTCACAAAAAGGATAAGAACAAGAGCCTCACCAAGGTGGTGCCGGCGATGGGACGGTGCGGGCGATCGATGGCGGTGAGGACGGGGACGGGAAGACACTAAGTAAACCACACCTACACATATGAACTAAGAAGTTAATTTGAGCTCAAATTGCATATAAATCAAATCAACTCTGACATAATTACTCCCATACTAAAACCCACAAATGACTATTCTTATAGAGCATTGCACGAGCTAAACTAGCAATGAGAGAGAAAGGACAAAGTTGCTAACCTTTTAGAACACTTGGATAGATGGGGTGTCTCAAATCTTGACAAATGTTAACAAAAATGGAGGATGAGCTCGAGTTTGGGGAAGAAAACAGAGAGGAGAGAAAGGAGAAAACAGAGAGGATGAGCTCGATCTCGGGCTAGACGAAGCAGGGGTTCATATAAGGATATCTTTAGTCCCAGTTGATGATACAAACCAGGACTAAAGGTCCACCTCTAGTCCCGGTGGGTGATACCAATTAGTCCCGGTTGGTACCACCAACCGGGACTAGAGGTCACAAATGAACCGGGACTAATGGTGGCTGTGCCCCCGTTCTCTCCTAACCGTTGGAACCGGGACTAATGATCACATTAGTCCCGGGCCCAAACCAGGCCGGGCCTAATGCTCCGTACCAAAGGCATGTTTTCTACCAGTGCACTACCAGTCTACCACCTGTTGGGCCGGGTGGACGAGCAGCACATGTCATTGCTTCTTCATTTCAGAATTATTAATCCATGACAGAGACACCCAAGTTTTGTTGATGATTCACTTCAGAGTTCAGATTATTATTATTCTCATGCGATCAATTATGCATGTGTACAAATCAAGCATTGATTAATTCCTCTATTATTAAAATCATTTCCTCACAGGGGCGGACTGGACCATTTGCTCACTCAGTAAGTTGATCGGCAGCCGGCGGTCGCTTCTTCCTGCATTCCCCCGAGGGCGGCTCCAGCACCTCAGATTCGTACCGGCGGTGGCTCTGGCACGTCAGGTTCCGGTGCTGGTGGGGCTTTAGTGTCGCATTTGAATGTGCAAATGCACCTTTTTTTTTCTTCTTAGGTTTGAAAAAGTCGTTGTCTTCGTTGAGCACGTCGCCAACGATGCACTTCGTTGAGCACCCACCCTCGAAATGCTCTTTGTGACAAGCCGCGGTACATCGCGCGTTCCTTTTGCAAGGGCCTTTGTACAACTTGCTAGGGGACATGCATACCCGAGCCTCCGCACCTTCATGTGACATAGAATTAGACTGTGTACCAACAAATTATACTAGCAGTTGTTTCATCGATTGATCTTAATTGCATGGGATTGCGATGCGAAAAATCTGCTATATGAACTTACAGAAGGCCATCAGGAGAAAGCCCAGGGTGAAGGCAGCAAGCACCTGGGCGTTGCTGAACGCCATGGCCAAGTGCTCAAAAGAAGTTGTTGGAATGACTGTGTGTGGAGAAGAATGGAGATTGAGTGCTATTTATGGCACTCCTCTTGGCTATGCATTCAATGTCTTCAAGGATATGCATATCCAAATGTTGGATACAAGCATTTGTTTATGGTAGTGTATGTGTCATGTAATTAATCAAGTGTATCTAAATAAAACCTTCTGCTGGATGCAATAACATTGATGTCGGTGTAAGAGTTACATCCAAACAATACGTGCCTACTCTTGATTGGTTACATGAAAATATTTTCTGTGTGGTCGTGTATACGTTGGGCGCGACATGCCTGTGACCCCGGCGGACTAGCAAATCGTGGATATGATTGTTTCACGTTCACCATCGTTCATTTATCTACCCGATCAACCACACAGATCGATGACGTACTTACGCTTTGCGAGCACAAGCCCCCTGCTATCGACCCGCTAGCACATCCCACTCGTCAGCCTGTCCATCCCGTTTCCATCGGGCGCCCTACGAGGATCGCTTCAGCAAGCGGGTATACTACGTGTAGTGTCTATCTAATGTAATTAATTAAGTGTATATAAATAAAACCTTCTGTTGGGTACGATAACATTGATGACAGTGTAAAACAATACACAAACAATACGAGCCTACTCTTGATTTATTTACGTGAAAACATTTTCTCGCGGCAATTTTTTATGGAGAATAGTACATATTTTCGTCCCTTAACTTTTTATTTTGATCCCTCAACTTTAAAATTAGACATTTTGCACCCTTAACTTCTCATTCCGGACAATTTGTCCCTCTGCCCAACGAAAGTGGTATTGGTGCTCATGTGGCATGGTTTTGACTAACCGCCACCTCATCTCATCTCCCTACTTTCTCTCTAGTGCACTCTGTGTCATTTTGCCGAACATCTCATGTGCCATCGCTCTCCACATCAACGACACACTAAGCTCAAGGCTGCCTGAGCGCGCTCATAGTACCAACTCACACCACGCACCCCACCGCTCGTCGTCGACGAGCAGAAGCACGTCCATGAGCGTTGCTGCTGCGCTGAGCTCGGTTGGCCATCTTGTGCATAGTCCGTAGTGCCGTAGCTTCCACGGCGGAGCTTTGCTACATTTACGGACCGCTTTTACGGATTGCAATCTACAGGGTTACGTGCAGGAAGCTAATTGGAAATCAGTCAGGGCCCACCACTAAAATCAAGGGGAAGAGGAGAGGTTACAGGTGGGGTCACCTCGTCCATAGAGAGTAGCCCGTGTCGTTCTGTCCGTAAGTTTAGAATTTCCGAGGTGGGAGGTGTAGTGTCAGAGAGGAGGAGGTGGGTGCATCCCATTGGGCCAAAGAAGGCCAAGATTCTGGCGTCGGTGCACCGGAGCGAGGCGTTTAACAGGGAGTGTCCATGGCGAGGTACTCGGGCCGTTTGGCATCCTTGGGTGTGGGGCTAGATAGGACGCCGCTGATGGCATTGGACGGATTCGAGAACACCTCACAACCTCACTGTAGCCACGCCGCCGTTCAACGCGATAATGTGCGGCTGGGGATACAAGATGAAGCTGCCAAGAGGGACCCAAGTGCAATGAGAGAGAAATAATCCGGTTAAAATATCTAAATGGTCACATTGCTGGGTAGGTTAGGATTTAATGCCATGTGTCAAAACAGATTGGAAAACCACGCCCCGTCATTGAAAACCAGTTTCACTAGTGCAGAATCGGGCATTAGTCCCGGTTCGTAAGGGCCTTTAGTCCCGGTTCATCAACCGGCACTAAAGGGTGGGTGGGGACTAAAGCCCCCCCTAGTGCCGGTTTATCACGACCCGGGACCAAAGGCCCACCACGTGGCACGAGCCCGCGCCGGGGGCTGGGGGTCCTTTAGTCCCGGTTGGTGATACCAACCGGGACTAAAAGGATTAGGGGTTTATGAATTATGGTTTACTTTTTTTTTAATTTTGTATTTTTCATTTAATATTTTTTTATTTCAAACATATTTTACGCTACTATATACTGTACATGTTATGCATATATATAAATAGAATTTCTCGTAGAACCCATCATATATATATATATATATATATATATATATATATATATATATACAATTTGGTATATATAATTTCTCCTACAATTTGCAGATCATTACATGCAAGCATTAAGTGTAATGGTATTCTCCTTTGGGATCTATGACCTGGTCGAGCAAAAATCCCGCTATTTCCTCTTGAATTGCTCGTACACGATCCGTTGGTAGGAGCTGATCCCGCATATCCGACATCTTTAAAGAAAGAGATAAATATGATGTATTAGTTGTGTGTATATATATTAGATAATGATATGAAAATTGTGAATAGTGTTCTGGCAAACGTACCCAAGTTTGTCTTGCATCTTTGGTCCTTTCGGACGCCATAATGCGAATATTCTCGCAAACGTAGTATGTGCATAAATTATTCCCCGGCGCCTGCCTCATGCACTTTACGAGAATAAAATTCAATCAGATAATAATTAATCAAGCATGATAATGGTATTGAAACTAGAATTAAAGAGATGCACGGACGTAGCTAGCTAGTACTACTTAATTACCTTGGGTCGCACCCATTTCAGCTGTTGTTTCCATTGGCCTTGAATCTCTTTGATGAACTTTTGCCAAGCCCTGCCCGCCGCAAAGAAAATGAATAAAGAAGTTATTAATTAGTTGATATCAGGAAATGAACTAAAGAGGCCGACATAGTGCGATAATGATTGAAATTACCTGTCGACCATCCCCCTCACGATTGCGTATTTGGATGTTTCTTTTAGTGAGTCCAGTACTTGAACTTTTCCCTCATCAACTTTAATGATTAGCAGGATCCAGTGAAAACTGCATGCGCACACATTTGTATAATTAAGCGGGCATGTGCATAACTCATCAACTACACTTATTAACATCTAGTAAGCAAAAACAGAATTTGTAGTACAAGAAAGTAACACTCACCCGAAGTTGTAAGGAAATAGTATTTCTGGTTGGGTATTTAGTCGCTTCAAAAACTGTAGCAAACTTCTCTCTGTGTCTTTTCGTTCTCATTGACGTGACCATGTCTCTTCATTAATGGTATTTGGGTCAATGAACCCAATGCCATAGCGTCCATCTCTTTTCATTTCATACATCTTCATTCTGCATTATACCACAGAAAAGAATATAGTGAGGATAATTACAGGTAATGAACGAGCACAGCTAGCTAGAGACATAAATTACAGAAAGAAATCACTTACAGACAATAGCAACTGACGAGAGATTTGTCGAGTGCGTCTTGATTGAATAACTGAAACATTTCTTCAAACTCAACCCACAAATCTTTTGCATGGAAGTAATGCTCTTCCTTGACTTTCAACATGAGGGACTCTCGCCCGTTGTTTACTTCTCTCAGCTACCACTCATGCAATGTGCGCGTTCTCATTGATAGAAGCGGGATCTCCTCAGGCTTGACCAGAGGTTGGCCGGGGACATATTTCCATCTTAGTTCCTCCTCTGTAAACCCGGGGAGTTCCTCGATGCCTAGGAGTTGTTCAACAGTGATACCGGCCTCTTTAGCCTGCCTTCTATGATCGTCGGTTATTACCAGCTGATCGGCAGTACTCACATGTGTTTGTACAATGAGCGGTGGGATCGATTGCACTGCCTGTTCTCCCAGCTAGCGAACAGTTTTCCCACTTTTTGTACCAGTTACTTGGCTCGAGCTCGAGCTCGACTCCTTCTCTTTTTGTGCACGCTTCTTGATAGAGCGCTCATAGTCTGAGTCCCGTCTCTTCACAGCCGGTTTAGCCATATCCACAAAGTGTTGTGAGATTTCCTCGGGTACTTTCTCCTTTGGCGGCAGGGCGGTTTCGGGGCAAAACGGGCCTGAACTTGGGCATCCAGTACGGCCTTGTTTTCTTCGACAGTCAAGTCGTAAGGCAACTTCGGAGGAGCCCTGAGGCTTGGACCATATCTGAATTTCTTGCCTGTTGGACCGCTAGCTGTCGTAGCTGCGGAGCCTCTCTTCCGCTGTTGCCGAGGCGGCGGAGACGGCTGACGTAGTGCCTGACTTGGAGGAGGAGTCGGCTGACGCGGTGTCAGACTTGGAGGAGGAGGAGTCGGCTGACGCGGTGCCGGACTTGGAGGAGGAGGAGTCGGCTAACGCGGTGCCGGACTTGGAGGAGGAGGAGTCGGCTGACGCGGTGGCGGACTTGGAGGAGCAGGAGTCGGCTGACGCGGCAGACTTGGAGGAGGAGTCGGTGGCCTTGGAAAGATGATGCAATCCTTTCTCCATACAATGATACGATGTATGGCCTCTTGCAGTGTGCTCTCCTCTTCACCTCCATGAATGTCAAGCTCTAGATCGTTATATCCCTACATCACTGCATCCACCCCGACATGAGCATAGCCAGCTGGAATCGGATTGCCATGGAAGGTTGCTTCAGGGGGATTTGTTAAAGCATAGCCGTCCGCCTCCTTCATTGATATGTTCTTCACCTTAATGTGTAGCTCACAAGGTGTTGCACGTTGGATATCATCCACGGGGTAGCTAGCCAGCAGTGCATCATCGGCCGGGGTGGAACCCACGCTGCTTCTTGGCAAAGATGGGACGGTGCTATCCAATGCTGGATTTGCTAGCTGCTACTACTGTTGAGACCCCCTTTCCTGGCTAAGTGAGTCGATCTGCTGCTGCTGCCGCCTGAAAGCGAGTTCGAACTCCGTGTGCTTTGATTCTAGGCCTTGAAGGCGGACTGCTTCCTCCTTCCTGTGCTCCTCCTCCAGCTTCCTCTTCTGCTCCTCCTGCTGCTTCTTTCTCGCACGGCTTCTGTAGTCGGTGTTCCAATCCACAAACCCCTCAAACCACGAAATAACGCCTTTGCCTCGTGTTCGTCCTGGGTGTTCAGGATTCTTCAGGGCGCTCGTAAGCTCATCGTTCTCTCTGTTGGGCATGAACGCCCCCGTTCGAGCCTCTTCTATTGCAAAAAGTAAACCGTTGGAGGCTTCTTTAAGACATGCCCGCTCCAAAACCAGCCCTGTCTCTGGGTCCAACTTCCCCCCATGCGCATAAAACCAAGTCCTGCACCTGGGGGGCCAGCTCAATGTAACTGGAGTGACCATTGCAGCAATCATCTCTTGCTCCGCGAGATCCCACTTAGGCCGGGCCACCTGGTAGCCACCTAGCCCCAGAATATGGTGCCACTTCTTTTTCATAGCATTAATCTTGTTTATTCTCGACCATTCCTGAGCTGTTTCTGATTCCTTGAACTTCATGAAAGCGTCCCAGTGATCTCTTGCCTTCTCCAGTGTTCCCTTGAATTCTGGAGTCTGCTTTCCTGCTTTGACGTACCCGGCCCATATATTTTTCTTGTGGTTGTTGAATGTGATGTCTACTACTCAACCTTCTTCTTGTAGACGTTGTTGGGCCTCCAAGTGCAGAGTTTTGTAGGACAGTAGCAAATTTCCCTCAAGTGGATGACCTAAGGTTTATCAATCCATGGGAGGCGTAGGATGAAGATGGTCTCTCTCAAACAACCCTGCAACCAAATAACAAAGAGTCTCTTGTGTCCCCAACACACCCAATACAATGGTAAATTGTATAGGTGCACTAGTTCGGCGAAGAGATGGTGATACACGTGTAATATGGATAGTAGATATAGGTTTTTGTAATCTAAAAATATAAAAACAGCAAGGTAACTAGTAACAAAAGTGAGCAAAAACGGTATTGCAATGCTTGGAAACAAGGCCTAGGGTTCATACTTTCACTAGTGCAAGTTCTCTCAACAATGATAACATAATTAGATCGTATAACAATCCCTCAACGTGCAACAAAGAATCACTCCAAAGTTTCTATCGGAGAACGTAGGACGAAAACGTGCATCAACCCCTATGCATAGATTACCCCAATGTCACCTCGGGAATCCGCGAGTTGAGTGCCAAAACATACATCAAGTGAATCAATAGAACATCCCATTGTCACCACAGATATCCCATCGCAAGACATACATCAAGTGTTCTCAAATCCAATACTCAATCCAACATAACGAAACCTCAAAGAGCAAGACTCAATTCATCACAAGAAGGTAGAGGGGGAAGAAACACCATATGATCCGACTATAATAACAAAGCTCGCAGCACATCAAGATAGTGCCAAATCAAGAACACGAGAGAGAGAGAGATCAAACACATAGCTACTGGTACATACCCTCAGCCCCGAGGTTGAACTACTCCCTCCTCGTCATGGAGACCGCCGGGATGATGAAGATGGCCCCCGGTGATGGTTTCCCCTCCAGCAGGGTGCCGGAACGGGCTCCCGATTTGTTTTTCATGGCTAGAGAGGCTTGCGGTGGCGGAACTCCTGATCTAGGTTTATTTCTGGAGGTTTTGGTATTTATAGGAGGTGTTGGCGTCAGGGACAAGTCAAGGGGGCCCACGAGGCGACGACAAGGCAGGGGGGCGCGCCCTCCACCCTTGTGGTTGCCTCAGGACTCCTCTCCGATATCTTTTCGTTCCAGTATTTTTTATATTTCCAAAAATATTCTCTGTAAATTTTCAACCCATTCCGAGAACTTTTATTTCTGCACAAAAAATGACACCACGGTAGTTCTGCTGAAAACAGCGTCAGTCCGGGTTAGTTCTAATCAAATCATACCAAAATCATATAGAATTATTGTAAACATGGCATGGATACTTCATAAATTATAGATACGTTGGAGACGTATCAGCATCCCCAAGCTTAATTCCTGCTCGTCCTCGAGTAGGTAAATGATAAAAGAAATAATTTATGAAGTGTGAATGCTAGCAAGTGCACAAGTTTGATCAATGATAATTTCAATCATTTTTTCTAGCATCATTATATATCATAAATAGTAGCTCATCTCATAAAACTTCTCATGATCAAGTAGCAAGCTATTCACATGTTAAAGTATAGACCATAAACTTTCTTGAAAACTAACAAACTATGTTCTCAGTCATCAAACAATTGCAATTCATCTTATTTTCAGGAAGGGTCTATGTAAGAGCTTTGATTTAGCAAATTCCACATACTCAACTATCATATAGTCTTCCATGATTGCTACCACTCAAAGCATATTTTTAGAACAAATAGCATCCATCGAACACAGAGAAAGATAGGGGCTTAGTGTTTCGACTCCCAACTTATTTATCATATAGATAATTGTCAACAATAATAATTCATGATCAAATATATTTGAATGGCCATATATGCTTAGATCTTTCCCCATCACATGATGCTTTCCAACTAAAGAGTAGGTTGGAATGAGAAGGAATACTACTGACTCTTGCATAAAAGTAAAAGATAGGCCCTTCATAGAGGGAAGCAGGGATTTGCAGAGGTGCCAATGCTTGAAGATTTTAAAACAGAGATGAACATAATTTTGAGAGGTATGCTTTCATTGTCAACATAACAACCGAGAGTTCTCACTATCTTCCATGCTAGACACATTATAGGCGGTTCCCAAACAGAATGGTAAAGTTTTTACTCCCCCTCCACCAACAATCACACTCCACGGCTGATCCGAAACAACGGGTACCGTCCATACCAACAACAATCCTGGGGGAGTTTTGTTTGATGATTATATTTTGATTTGATTTCGAGCATGGAATTGGGCATCCCGATTGCCAGCCACTTTCTCGTGAATGACAAGTGAATCAATACTTATCGTGAGAATAACCCACCTAGCATGGAAGATACTGACAGCCCCTAGTCGCTACATGAGCGATTCGGGCATACAAAACAGATTATTATTTGAAGGTTTAGAGTTTGGCACATGCAAATTTACTTGGAACGGCATGTAAATACCGCATATAGGTATATATGGTGGACACTCAGGGAAGAAACTTGGTTCAAGGATTTTGGATGCACAAGCAGTATTCCCGCTTAGTACAGAAATTTTGGCTAGCAAAATATTCTAAATAGCAAGCACCACATGTTGGAGGATCCATAACAATATAACTTCTATACAAATATACCCAAGCATAACTCACTACGTTGTCTTCCTTGTCCAACTTCAACTAATTTGCTCAAGTTTGAAAATAATTAATGGGGCTCACAATCATAGAAGATGTCCAAGATAGTATATTTATATGTGAAATCTCTCTTCCTTCAATATTCTTTCATGAATTGTTCAAGTGACCAATACTATGTATGCTAACTTTAAATGAATTTACCACCTCCACTTCTTATATGTGAAGTCATTACTCCCCATGGGATAAGTAGATGAAACATATATAATTTCAGATTTATGATATTCAATCCATTCAACCATTTACTCATAGGATATAAGTGAAGCACATGAGTAAATGACAAACTACTCCAAAAAGATATAAGTGAAGATCAGTGAGAGGTCAAATAATTAAATAGCTATGTGAAGACTCTCTCTCAAAAATAATAATTTAGATCTTAAGTATTTTATTCAAACAGCAAGCAAAATAAAATAAAATGACATTCTAAAAATAGCACACATCATGTGAAGAAGCAAAAACTTAGGCTCAACCGATACTAACCGATCATTGTTGAAGAAGAAAGGTGGGATGCCAACCGGGGCATCCCCAAGCTTAGATGCTTGAGACTTCTTGAAATATTAACTAGGGATGCCTTGGGCATCCCCAGGCTTGAGCTCTTGTGGCTCCTTAATTCCTCTCATATCGCGATTTCCCTAATGCTTAAAAACTTCATCCACACAAAACTCAACAAGAACTCGTGAGAAAAGTTAGTATAAATCAAATGCAAAACCTTATCATTCTCTACTGTAGCAAATCACTAAAATTATTATTTGACATTGTATACTAAATTCCTCTGTATATTTAATACTCCTATCCTCAAATAGAATCATTAAACAGGCAAACATATGCGAACAATGCAAACATAACAGCAATATGTCTAAACAGGACAGTCTGTAAAGAGTGCAATTGTACTCATACTTCCCTAACTCCAAAACTTATTAAAAATTTCCACACTGTAGAAAATTTGTTTTTACTCATTGTGTAAAAATTTCAAGATTTTATCATGTTCTGACTTTCCAGAAGAATTCAGACAACTATAGAAAACTTTCTGTTTTCAAAACAGCAACATATAGACTCGCAAAATAAGCATGGTAAAGGCTAAACTTGACACTTTTATTGAAATAAAAGATGAAAAACATTAATCTAAATAACAGAAAGAAAATACTAATAAAATAAAATGATGCTCCAAGCAAAACTCATATCATGTGACGAATAAAAATATAGCTCCAAGTAAGGTTACCGATAATGTTGAAGACGAAAGAGGGGATGCCTTCTGGGGTATCCCCAAGATTAGTTGCTTGGGTATTCCTTGAATATTACCTTGGGGTGCCTTGGGCATCCCCAAGCTTAGTGTCTTGCCACTCCTTGTTCTCCTCATATCGATATCTCACCCAAAACTTGAAAACTTCAATCACACAAAACTTAACGGAATTTCGTGAGATGGGTTAGTATGATAAAACAAATCATTCACTTTGGTACTGTCAAGACAAGATTTAAAATTTTTACCACATGATACCTACTGTACCCTATCATTTATACAATTTATATTGAGCAATATAAGCCATAGAAATTAGGAAGCAAGCAAACTATGCATCATAAATAGAATCTGTCAAAAACAGAACAGTCTGTAAAGATCTGAATTAAGCTCATACTTCTGTAACTACAAATATTATGAAAAATTAGGAAAACGTAGATAATTTGTATACCAAACAACTGTAAAAATTTCATAAGTTTTCCACTTTCCAGTAAAATAAGGGAATTTCTGTACTGGACGCAAAAGTTTCTGTTTTTGCACAGAATCAAGTCAACTATCAACCACACTATCCCAAAGGCTTTACTTGACACTTTATTCAAACAAAAGCTATAAAACATGATTACTACAGTATCTTAATCATGTAAACACACAAAAATAGTAGGTAAAAGTGTTGAGTTTTCTCCCAACAAGCGCTTTTCTTTAATGCCTTTTAGCTAGGCATGATGATTTCAATGATGCTCACATAAAAGATAAGAATTGAAACATAACGGGAGCATCATGAATCACATGGCAAGCACATTTAAGTCTAACCCACTTCCTATGCATAGGGATTTTGTGAGCAAATAATTTGTGGGAACAAGAATCAACTAGCATAGGAAGGCAAAACAAGTGCAACTTCAAAACTTTCAACATAAAGAGAGGAAACTTGATATTATTGCTATATGTAAAAGCATATGTTCCCTCTCATAATAATTTTCAGTAGCATCATGAATGAATTCAACAATATAGCTGTCACATAAAGCATTCTTTTCATGATCCATAAGCATAGAAAATTTATTACTCTCCACATAAGCAAATTTATTCTCATGAATAGTAGTGGAAGCAAACTCAACAAAATAACTATCATGTGAGGCATAATCCAATTGAAAATTAAAATCATGATGACAAGTTTCATGGTTATCATTATTCTTTATAGCATACATGTCATCACAATAATCATCATAGATAGCAACTTTGTTCTCATAATCAATTGGAACCTCTTCCAAAATAGTGGATTCATCACTAAATAAAGTCATGACCTCTCCAAATCCACTGTTATCAATATTGTGAAAAGATTCAACACCCTCCAAAATAGTGGGATCAATACTACCTAGAGTTGACACTCTTCCAAACCCACTTTCATCAATATAATCGTCATAAATAGGAGGCATGCTACCATTATAACATATTTGCACATCAAAACTTGGGGGACTAAAAATATCATCTTCATCAAACATAGCATCCCCAAGCTGGTTGCTTTGCATATCATTAGCATCATGGATATTCATAGGGTTCATACCAACAATATTGCAATCACGCTCATCAATTATGCCAAACATTTTATTGAATTCTTCTTCTATCAATTGAGAACAATTTTCCTTTCCATCATTTTCACGAAAGACATTATAAAGATGAATAATATGATGCAACCTCAATTCTATTTTTTGTAGTTTTCTTTTTTGAACCAAACTAGTGATAAAACAAGAAACTAAAAGATTCGATTGCAAGATCTAAAGATATACCTTCAAGCACTCACCTCCCCGGCAACGGCGCCAGAAAAGAGCTTGATGTCTACTACGCAACCTTCTTCTTGTAGACGTTGTTGGGCCTCCAAGTGCAGAGTTTTGTAGGATAGTAGCAAATTTTCCTCAAGTGGATGACCTAAGGTTTATCAATCCGTGGGAGGCATAGGATGAAGATGGTCTCTCTCAAACAACCCTGCAACCAAATAACAAAAAGTCTCTTGTGTCCCCAACACACCCAATACAATGGTAAATTGTATAGGTGCACTAGTTCGGCAAAGAGATGGTGATACAAGTGTAATATGCCTAGTAGATATAGGTTTTTGTAATCTGAAAATATAAAAACAGCAAGGTAACTAGTAATAAAAGTGAGAAAAAATGGTATTGCAATGCTTGGAAACAAGGCCTAGGGTTCATACTTTCACTAGTGCAAGTTCTCTCAACAATGATAACATAATTAGATCATATAACAATCCCTCAACGTGCAACAAAGAATCGCCCCAAAGTTTCTATCGGAGAACGTAGGACGAAAACGTGCATCAATCCCTATGCATAGATTACCCCAATGTCACCTCGGGAATCCGCCAGTTGAGTGCCAAAACATACATCAAGTGAATCAATAGAACATCCCATTGTCACCAAAGATATCCTATCGCAAGACATACATCAAATCCAATACTCAATCCAACATAACGAAACCTCAAAGAGCAAGACTCAATTCATCACAAGAAGGTAGAGGGGGAAGAACACCATATGATCCGACTATAATAACAAAGCTCGTGGTACATCAAGATTGTGCCAAATCAAGAACACGAGAGAGAGAGAGATCAAACACATAGCTACTGGTACATACCCTCAGCCCCGAGGGTGAACTACTCCCTCCTCATCATGGAGACCGTCGGGATGATGAAGATGGCCTCCGGTGATGGTTTCCCCCTCCAGCAGGGTGCCAGAATGGGCTCCCGATTGGTTTTTCGTGGCTACAGAGGCTTCCGGCGGCGGAACTCCCGATCTAGGTTTATTTCTGGAGGTTTTGGTATTTATAGGAGGTGTTGGCGTCGGGGACAAGTCAGGAGGGCCCACGAGGCGACGACAAGGCAGGGGGCGCGCCCTAGGGGGCGCCCTCCACCCTTGTGGTTGCCTCAGGATTCCTCTCCGATATCTTTTCGTTCCAGTATTTTTTATATTTTCCAAAAATATTCTCCGTAAATTTTCAGCCCATTCCGAGAACTTTTATTTCTGCACAAAAAAGACACCATGGTAGTTCTGCTGAAAACAGCGTCAGTCCGGATTAGTTCTAATCAAATCATACCAAAATCATATAGAATTGTTGTAAACATGGCATGAATACTTCATAAATTATAGATACGTTGGAGACGTATCAGAATGCTATCGCCATCTTCTTAAGAGCACTCTTCTTGACTTTCTCCAGATCTGCATCTGTCAAATGATCTGGTAGGGTGAAATGTGACATGAGCGATTCCCAAAGCAGATCTTTTGCTCTTTCGTCGACAAAAGTAACTCCTGGATCTCCCTTCGCTGGCTTTTTTCATTCTTGAACGGAGATCGGGATTTGGTCCCTGATGATGCGGCTTGAACTACGTCGGTATTTCCCCAAAGAGGAAGGGATGATGCAGCACAGCAACGGTAGGTATTTCCCTCAGTGATGAGACCAAGGTTAGCGAACCAGTAGGAGAACCAAGCAACACTACGTAAACGGTACCTGCACACAAAGAACAAATACTTGCAACCCGACATGTTAAAGGGGTTGTCAATCCCTTTCGGGTAACGGTGCCAGAAATTGTCAAGTGGACGAGATAAAATTGTAGTAGATTGATAGATGCAAATAAAAGCAAATAAAATTCAGCGAGGTATTTTTGGGTTTTTGATAATATAGATCTGAAAAGAAAAGCGAATAAAAATAGATCTCGAAGGCAAATATGATAAAGAAGAGACCCGGGGGCCGTAGATTTCACTAGTGGCTTCTCGCGAGAAAAATAGCATACGGTGGGTAAACAAATTACTGTTGGGCAATTGATAGAACTTCAAATAATTATGACGATATCCAGGCAATGATCAATATATAGGCATCACGTCCAAGATTAGTAGACCGACTCCTGCCTGCATCTACTGCTATTACTCCACACATCGACCGCTATCCAGCATGCATCTAGTGTATTAAGTTCATGGAGAAATGGAGTAATGCAATAAGAACGATGACATGATGTAGACAAGATCTATTCATGTAGGAATAGACCCCATCTTGTTATCCTTAATAGCAACGATACATACGTGTCATTTCCCCTTCTGTCACTAGGATTGAGCACCGTAAGATCGAACCCATCACAAAGCACCTCTTCCCATGGCAAGAAAAATCGATCTAGTCGGCTTAACTAAACCAAAGATTCGAAGAAGAAATACGAGGCTATAAGTAATCATGCATATAAGAGATCAAAAGACTCAAATAACTTTCATGGATAAAAACATAGATTTAATCATAAACTCAAAGTTCATCAGATCCCAACAAACACACCGCAAAAAGAGTTACATCAAATAGATCTCCAATAGACCATTGTATCGAGAATCAAAAGAGAGAGAGGAAGCCATCTAGCTACTAACTACGGACCCGTAGGTCTACAATGAACTACTCACGCATCATCGGAGAGGCACCAATGAGGATGATGAACCCCTCCGTGATGGTGTATAGATTGGATCTGTGGTTTCTGGAACTTGCGGCACCTGGAATTGTTTTTCGTTGACTCCTCTAGGGTTTCTGGAATATTGGGATATTTATAGAGCAAAGAGGCGGTGCGGGAGGCGGCCGAGGTGGGCACAACCCACCAGGGCACGCCTGGGCCCCAAGGTGCACCCAGGTGGGTTGTGCTCCCCTCGGAGCCCCCTCTGGTACTTCTTTGGCCCAATAGGTGTCTTTTGGTCCAGAAAAAATCACCAAAAAGTTTCGCTACGTTTGGACTCCGTTTGGTATTGATTTTCTGCGAAGTAAAAAAACAAGCAAAAAATAGCAACTGGCACTGGGCACTATGTCAATAGGTTAGTCCCAAAAAATGATATAAAGTTGTTATAAAATAATTGTAAAACATCCAAGAATGATAATATAACCGCATGGAACAATAAAAAATTATAGATACGTTGGAGACGTATCATCTGACAATAACTCCGCATTGAAGAGTGAACTTGTTCGCATTCTTCTTAGGTTCAAGCGGTTCACCATTTGGTTTGATGGCATCGATGTTGTACTTTACGCCAACCTGCAACCTTTTGGCCGGGCCTCGAACTGCCCTGCTGCTTGTAGAAGATTTGCTCGATCCGGAGGGCTAAAAGAAGAAAGATCGATTCGTTAATATATATATATATATATATACACATCCTATATATATATATATATACAAATCAATTAATACATGTAACGATCACCGGATGGCTTATATAATAAATATACATCGCCGGTCTTTGTTATTTGAAGAACATTTCCTTCGTCATCATTGTTGTGGCCTTCATCTATTCGTTCATCTTCATCAAATATCATACCCTCACCAGAATTGTTCAGATACTGCGAGCCGTCATCTTCAGGTTCATTCTCATCTGGGCTCGGGGAGCATATGATGTCGAACAGAGTCTCTTCTCCTTCTCTGGCGGTATTGTCCATATCTTTTATTTAACTAATCCAGATGAAAGATAAAACAATTTAGTATTTAAATTAGAATGCACGCAATCAAGAAGGAAAAATTGAATCATAGTAGATAATATGCATCTCGAATAATATCACTAATATATATATCTCGAATAATCCAGATAATATGCATCATCGAATATAATCTCGAATACATCGTCTCGAATATTATCGAGTAATATAATCTCGAATACATCGTCTCGAATACATCACTAGCTAATACAGATCAAATATTATCGAATAATCTAGTTCACTCGCGGTTCCTGAGGCACGGGCGCTGGACACCCAAAGAGAACGAACTATCACAGGATCATAGATCGGGTGAGATCCCTAAAGAACCTGCCAGGTATTGGAGAACCTGACATCCAACGCAACCATGTAGCGACGGACGTGCTCGTCCTCCTCCCTCACACGGCGATGTACCACCTTCGCGCGGGCCGGCTGCCTCCGCACCGAAAGTGGCCCACACGATCGCCACCAAAGAAGCTCCGGGTCGACGATGGGAGCCCGGTTCCTCACCAAGCTGCACGCCCCGAAAGGTAGCACCTCCCAGTGCCAGCCCGGCAGAGCCCAGTCCCGGACATGGCGCCTCTGAAGCAGGACATCGTCGACAACGAGGATGCGGGCAGGGCATCGTCGACAAACTTTTTTCAATTTACAACATTAAGATATTAACATGTTTTTCATCAATATTTTTAAGATACAACATTAAAATATACATACATACATACATACATACATGTGGTCAAATTTTTTCTATGCAAATTGTATACATACATACATATATTGTATACATACATCATACATTGTATTCATACATATATACATATACTAAGCCATCTACAAACATCTAGTGAAAAAAATCAATCTATGCAAAAAAGATGAACAAAATTTGTGTGTGTGTGTGTGCACTACCGGCGGCGGCGCGACGGCTTTGATTCGAGGGAGGAGAGGGGGGAGAGGGGCTCACAGTGGGCGAGGTCGAGGCGACGGCGAGGTCGAGGGAGGAGAGGGGCCAACGAGGTCGATCGAGGCGACGGCGAGGCGAGGCGAGGTTTTAGCACAAGCTATGTGGGTGAAATGATGATACCATATCAACTTTCAACCGTTTCATAGTTCATTTATAGTGCTTTTCAATTTCAGGGTCATTTAGCTAAAAAAAATCAGTAAATGCATGAAAAATAGCAAATGATGTCAGAAAGGGTTAAAAATTGATGACATGGCTTTGAATAGTGCATACTGAAGCACAAAAAGTCTGGAGTTGAAATAAGTTTTAAAAAATGAAATGTCTTTGTAACAGATGAGTTTTTGTCTAAAACCCTGATACTTCGAAAGAGATTGTCCATTTTGTACACGAAGTGCATCCAGTTTTTGCCGTAACCCTCTCAATTTTTTAGCACATGCTATGTGGGTGAAATGATGATACCATGCCAACTTTCAACCTTTTCAGAGTTAATTTGTAGTGCTTTTCAATTTCAGGGTCATTTAGCTAAAAAAATCAGTAAATGCATGAAAAATAGCAAATGAAGTCAGAAATGGTTGAAAATTGATGATGTGGCTTTGAATGGTGCATACTGAACACACAAAAAGTCTGGAGTTGAAATAAGTTTAAAAAAATGAAATGCCTTTGTAACAGATGAGTTTTCGTCTGAAACCCTGATACTTCGAAAGAGATTGTCCATTTTGTACACGAAGTGCATCCAGTTTTTGCTGTACCCTCTCAACTTTTTAGCACATGCTATGTGGGTGAAATGATGATACCATGCCAACATTCAACCTTTTCAGAGTTCATTTGTAGTGTTTTTCAATTTCAGGGTCATTTAGCTCAAAAACAGAAACTTTTACTTCCAGTAACAGAATTGTTTAATTTCACTGGAACGCGATAAAATTCTGAATTTTTTACACACGATTGATATACAAATTTCACGTTGTCCTAATTTTTCAGAATTGTTGGAGTAAAAGAAGTATGGTAATTCTGCAGATCATTATAGACATGTTGCTGTTTGAAAACAGAAAGTCCTACATAATGCATGAAATAATTTGTTTGGACATAATATTTCTTCGCATTTCAAATGCCAAAACACATAAGTACCCTAACTATTACAAAGATTCCCTCCAGTTTGTCCGAGTGGGACTTTCCAGATATATAAGTCCGGAAACTTACTAGAGAAGAAAGTGATGACAGTGAAGCCGGTCACATCCTCGAGTGGGATCTTTGGGTATAAAACTTTTTCTTCGCGTGTGTCCCTTTGAGCCATAACCATGGACAATGTTCATCATTTAACTGGATGCTCGGATCAATATTCACTGTGAAGGGAACAATTTCATGAAACATTTCATAATCTTCTGACATGTCTGTCTTGTCCTCCACTCCCATGATGTTTCTTTTCCCTGAAAGAACTATGTGGCGCTTTGACTCATCATATGATTTATTCTCTTCCTTATCTTTTCTTTTTCTCGGCTTGGTAGACATGTCCTTCACATAGAAAACCTGCGCCACATCATTGGCTAGGACAAATGGTTCGTCTGCGTACCCAAGATTGTTGAGATCCACTGTTGTCATGCCGTACTGCGGGTCTTCCTTTACCCCCGCCTCCTGTCAGATTGACCCATTTGCACCGACACAAAGGGACCTTCAAACCATGTTCATAGTCAAGTTCCCATATCTCCTCTATGTAACCATAATATGTGTCCTTTGGCCTATTGGTGTTTGCTGCATCAAAGCGGTCACAACTGTTTTGGTTGGTGCTCTTTTTATCTTGGGCGATCGTGTAAAATGTATTCCCATTTATCTCGTACCCTTTAAAAGTCAATATATTCGAAGATGGTAACTTGGACAACAAGTATAGCTCATCTGCAAAAGTGTCGTCATGCATAAGATGTGTCTGCAACCAACCGGCGAAAGTCCCCGTTTGTTCACGTGTAATCCAGTCGTCAGACTGCTCTAGGTGTTTGGAGCGTAGAATATTCTTGTGTTCCTCGATATACGGAGCCACGAAGGCGGAATTTTGTAGAACTATGTAGTGTGCTTGTGCCCAAGAAAACCCGTCCATACATATTACTTGGTCCCTTCCTAGCGTGCCTTTTCCACCCAGTCTGCCCTCATGCCGCGATTCAGGAACACCAATCGGCTTAAGGTCAGGAATAAAGTCAACACAAAACCCAATGACCTCCTCATTTTCATAGCCCTTGGAGATGCTTCCTTCTGGCCTAGCACGGTTATGAACATATTTCTTTAAGACTCCCATGAACCTCTCAAAGGGGAACATATTGTGTAGAAATACATGACCCAGAATGGCAATCTCTTCGACTAGGTGAACTAGGACGTGCGTAATGATATTGAAGAAGGATGGTGGCAACACCAAGTCGAAATTGACAAGACATTGCACCAAATCATTCTCTAACCTTGATATAATTTCTGGATCGATTAACTTCTCAGAGATTGCATTGAGGAATGCACATAGCTTCACAATGGCTAATCGAACGTTTTCCGGTAGAAGCCCCCTCAATGCAACCGGAAGCAGTTGCGTCATAATCACGTGGCAGTCATGAGACTTTAGGTTCTGGAACTTCTTCTCTGCCATATTTATTATTCCCTTTATATTCGACGAGAAGCCAGACGGGACCTTCATACTGAGCAGGCATTCAAAGAAGATTTCCTGCTCTTCTTTGGTAAGAGCGTAGCTGGCATGACCCTGATACTGCTTTGGAAGCATGCCGTCTTTTCCGTGCATACGTTGCTGGTCCTCCCGTGCCTCCGGTGTATCTTTTGTCTTCCCATACACGCCCAAGAAGCCTAGCAGGTTCACGCAAAGATTCTTCGTCACATGCATCACGTCGATTGCAGAGCGGACCTCTAGGTCTTTCCAATAGGGTAGGTCCCAAAATATAGATTTCTTCTTCCACATGGGTGCGCGTCCGTCAGCGTCATTCAGAACAGATTGTTTGCCAGGACCCTTTCCAAAGATTACTTTTAAATCCTTGACCATATCAAGTATATCATCACCAGTACGGTGGCGAGGCTTCTTCCGGTGATCTGCCTCACCTTTGAAATGCTTGCCTTTCTTTCTTAAGGGATGCCTGCTCGGAAGAAATCGACAATGTCCCTAGTACACATTCTTCTTACATTTATCCAAATATATACTGTCGGTATCATCTAAACAGTGCGTGCATGCATGGTATCCCTTGTTTGTCTGTCCTGAAAGGTTACTGAGAGCAGGCCAATCATTGATGGTTACAAACAGCAACACATGTAGGTCAAATTCCTCCTGTTTGTGCTCATCCCACGCACGTACACCTTTTTCATTCCACAGCTGTAAGAGTTCTTCAACTAATGGCCTTAGGTACACATCAATGTCGTTGCCGGGTTTCTTAGGGCCTTGGATGAGCAATGGCATCAGAATGAACTTCCGCTTCATGCACAACCAAGGAGGAAGGTTATAGATACATAGAGTCACATGCCAGGTGCTATGATTGATGCTCTTCTCCCCAAAAGGATTAATGCCATCTGCACTTAAACCAAACCATACGTTCCTTGCGTCATCTGCAAAGTCCTCCCACATTCTCTCAATTTTTCTCCACTGCGACCCATCAGCGGGTACTCTCAACTTCCCGTCTTTCTTACGGTCTTCTTTGTGCCATCGCATCAACTTGGCATGCTCTTTGTTTTGGAACAAACGTTTCAACCGTGGTATTATAGGAGCATACCACATCACCTTGGCAGGAATCTTCTTCCTGGGGTGCTCGCCCTCAACATCACTAGGGTCATCGCGGCTGATCTTATAGCGCATACCGGGCATGCATTCAAATCCTCGTACTCACCACGGTAGAGGATGCAATCATTAGGGCATGCATGTATCTTCAGCACCTCTAATCCTAGAGGGCAGACAGCCTTCTTTGCTTCGTACGTATTGTCGGGCAATTCGTTGTCCTTTGGAAGCATCTTCTTTAACATTATCAGCAACTTTTCAAATTCCTTGTAAGATGCACCATTCTCTGCCTTCCATTGCAGCAATTCCAGTGTGGTGCCCAGCTTTTGCTTGTCATCTTCACAATTTGGGTACAATAATTTCTTGTGATCCTCTAACATGCGCTGCAACTTCAGCTTCTCCTTTTCACTTGCGCAGTTTCTCTTTGCATCGGCAATGGCCCGACCAAGATCATCAGCGGGCTCATCTGATGCCTCTTCTTCAGCTTCTTCCCGCATTGCCGGCTTAGTTTCTTCCCCCATTATTGTACCATCATATTAAGGGAACCCGTGGTCAGGATAGCTGTCATCATCCTCTTCTTCTTCATTCTCTTCCATTAGGACCCCTCTTTCTCTGTGTTTGGTCCAACAGTTATAGCCGGACATGAAACTTGACTCAAACAGGTGGACGTGAATGGTTCTTGAGTTAGAGTAATTTTGATCATTCTTACAGACAACACATGGACAATACATAAAACCATCTGCCCGCTTGTTTGCCTCAGCCGCAACCAGAAAAGTACGCACACTATTAATGAACTAGGGAGAGCATCGGTCATCGTACATCCATTACCGGCTCATCTTCATTACACAACACCGAAAAGACCAAATTAATACAAGTTCATACGTAAAGTTCATACACACTTATTCTCATAAAACAACATACAAACTCTCTAGCTAAAGCATTTAAATGCAACAACAAATGCGATCAAGATCGCAACTAAGGTAACAATTGATCCAACAGCATAGTGATACCAAGCCTCATTATCAATGGCATATTTTCTAATCTTTCTAATCTTCAAGCGCATTGCATCCATCTTGATCTTGTGATCATCGACGACATCGGCAACATACAACTCCAGTTTCATCTTCTCTTCTTCAGTTCTTTTCAATTTTCTTTCAAATACTCATTTTCTTTTTCAACTAAATTTAAATTCTCGACAAGAGGGTCAGTTGCAATTTCTGGTTCACATACCTCCTAGATAAAAATATCTATGTCAACTTGATGGGCATAATTTTCATAAACACGAAATGCAACAAATACTTATAAAAGAGAATATACCATATCTGAATCATAAACCGGACGAGGGCCGACGGGGACGGATATCAAAACCATGCCACTATGTATAACAAACAACGTACGGGTAAGAAAATTATACAAGTAATTATCTAAATCACACAAACATGATTTTCTTTTTATAAAAAGCACTACAATAAATATGTCAACTTATGACCTTCTGTCAGTGACCCTGTAAGAATTGGTCATAAATCTACGACCATTTGAGACCAATTAGTCAAAAGCTGTTCGGGGGGCTCCAAAACCTAAACCATAACGACCATTTTGGTCAGAAAGGTCGTAATTTTCTTACACGAAATGGTCGTAAAGCAAACAACACTAGTCCGCTGCCTTATTTCTAGATGATAACGACCAATATAGATGGTCATAGCCTTGTAAATTTTTGTGCATTGCTATGACTAGGCGCCACCTCAACAGTTTTGCCTATGTGTCAATTTTTGCCCTAGGTTGTGAAGCAGCCTATATTTCTGTCATTCCCAAAATTCCAAAAAAAATTGGGCATTCTTTACTATCCAAATCATTGCCTCATGACAATATTCAACTCCATTTGCCTGATAAATCTTCCTCGGCAAATTTCCAAAGTTTTTGTTTAGCTAGAACCGTTGTGAAGGAAGTACTAGCTAGGCATATCCTAATGAGCTGAATTTTTGCCACATCTTCTATATTCCCAAATCATAGCTCTCCACAAAATTTGAGTCCCATCTAACAATCCATGTGAGCTCACCATCCAATCTTTGTTTCTGGTAATATTTTCAGTTTGTGAAGCAACTATATTTAATGTTAATTTATAATTGCTAAAAAATTACCATGACATGACCCTGCCCATAGAACCTCCCTCCACCAAATTTTAGCTCATTTATTCTAGCCAATTTCCCTCAGCATTTTTCCCAATTTTCTGTTCAGTGGAGAGCACTGTGAAGGAAGTACCATTTTTATTTATCAAAATGATATGAAAATTTTAAAGTGCCTTCATATGCCCAAATTATCATCCTCCTCCAAATTTCAGATCAATCTATTCATTCATTTGAGTCCAGCTTCAACATTCATATTTCTGTCCAGTGTGGTACGTTGCAAAGCAAGTGACACCTAGGCTCCTCCATTTGAGCTGAAAATTTTCCAAGACAGTGTCTTTAGTAGATGATCATCCTCGGCCAAAACTCAGGCCCATTGACCATGTGTATTTTCCCCACCACTAATCAAACACTTGGCTGCTAATTCATGTTTGAGCTCAGTTCAGTCTCCTCGTGAGATTCTTCTATTGCCTTCTTCTTCCTGACACCTATCGGGGGAGTACCCAACCCACTAGACATGCCTAGGCTGCCCAGAATGCGTGGCAACGCCACGGTCATGCGGTGACCACGCGGCGGGCATGAGAGTTTACGCGCTTTGGAGTTGGGGCCCTCAGCCACCGTCCAAACCATGACGTATCGCCACCAAACCATGTATTTATGATTAAATAGATACTTATGTACCTAGAAATGATTTTTGGAAAAAATAAAGAGCAAACTATAAGGCAGGTGCAGTTCACATTTGACCCGCTTCCTACTGAATCGGCGGAAATTTATCTTTTTCACGAGAGGTGGATCAAAGATTTTGACACCCAACCATTTTGTCAATTGTGCATTAAATATATTCTAGTATTTTAGAAAATTTATTTGGTACAATTTTGCAACAAATATATGTTAGGTCATTCGCAAAAAAACTCATTTTGGGCACTCGAAAAATGGAAAATGAAATTTCCGCCCAAAGAAAATGAAAACTTTCTTAGGCAACATTGTTTGCCATTCCAACATGCACCCCTGTGCATAATATTAGATCATTTGAACAAACTATGCCCTGAATGTGGCCATAAGATTGATCATTAGACTTGAAAGCCATGAATCTTCACACATGATAGCTCATTTCTGAGAACACTTTTTATAAAGAATTATTGTATTACAAGTTTATTATTTTTCCTGATAACTTGGTCACATATAATGACACAATGCGAAGGTTTTCCAATTTTTTGATTTTTTTGAATTTTTCATGCTCGTTTCAAAATGCGGTCAAAACTGTGGGCATGACCGTTCCTAGCTAGTGATTGAATCTTGAAAAAAATTTGACGTTTCTCTGATTAAATAGATACTTATGTACCTAGAAATGATTTTTAGAAAAAATAAAGAGAAAACTATGAGGCAGCTGCAGTTCAAATTTGACCCGCTTCCTACTAAATCGGCGGAAATTTGTCTTTTTCACGAGAGATGGATCAAAGCTTTTGACACCCAACCATTTGGTCAATTGTGCATTAAATATGGCCTAATATTTTCTAAAAATGGTGTGGTCCAATTTTGCAACAAATATATGGTAGGTCATTCACAAAAAAACTCATTTTGGGCACTCGAAAAATGGAAAATGAAATTTCCGTCCAAAGAAAATGAAAACTTTCTTAGGCAACATTGTTTGCCATTCAACATGCACCCTTGTGCACAATATTAGATCATTTGAACAAACTATGACATGAATGTGGCCATAAAATTAATTATTTGGCTTGAAAGCCATGAATCTTCACACATGATAGCTCATTTCCGAGACCAATTTTTTTGAAGAAATGTTGTATTACAAGTTTATTATTTTTCCTGGTAACTTGGTCACATATAATGACACAATGCGAAGGTTTTCCAATTTTTAGATTTTTTTTGAATTTTTCATGCCCATTTCAAAATACGGTCAAAACTGTGGGCAAGACCGTTCCTAGCTAGTGGTTGAATCTTGATTTTTTTTGATGTTTATCTAATTAAATAGATACTTATGTACCTAGAAATGATTTTTGGAAAAAATAAAGAGCAAACTATGAGGCAGCTGCAGTTCAAATTTGACCCGCTTCCTACTGAATCATCGAAAATTTGTCTTTTTCACGAGAGGTGGATCAAAACTTTTGACATGCAACAAATATATGGTAGGTCCTTCACAAAAAAACTCATTTTAGGCACTCAAAAAATGGAAAATGAAATTTCCGTCCAAGAAAATGAAAACTTCCTTAGGCAATATTGTTTGCCATTCCAATATGCACCCTTGTGCACAATATTAGATTATTTAAACAAACTATGCCATGAATGTGGCCATAAGATTGAGCATTTGGGTTGAAAGCCATGAATCTCCACACATGATAGCTCATTTCTGAGAACACTTTTTTTAAATAATTGCCGTATTACAAGTTTATTATTTTTCCTGGTAACTTGGTCACATAAAATGACACAATGCGAAGGTTTTCCAATTTTTTGATTTTTTTGAATTTTTTATGCCCGTTTCAAAATGCGGTCAAAACGGCGGGAATTGAATATGGATCGAAACTTTTGACACCCAACCATTTGGTCAATTGTGCATTAAATATGTCCTAGTATTTTAGAAAATTTATTTGGTCCAATTTTGCAGCAAATATATTGTAGGTCCTTCACAAAAAAACTCATTTTGGGCACTCAAAAAATGGAAAATGAATTCTTCGTGCAAAGAAAATGAAAACTTCCTTAGGCAACATTGTTTGCCATTCCAATATGCACCCTTATGCACAATATTAGAGCATTTGAATAAACTATGCCATGAATGTGGCCATAACATTGGTCATTTGGCTTGAAAGCCATGAAACTTCACATATGATAGCTCATTTCTGAAAAGACTTTTTTAAGGTATTTACCGTATTACAAGTTTTTTATTTTTCCTAGACACTAGGTCATATATAATGACACAATAAGAATGTTTCTGATTTTTTTTATTTTTTTTGAATTATTTATGCCGATTTCGAAACGCGGTCAAAACCACGGGCATGACCGTTCATAGCTACCGGTGGAATCTTACAAAACTCATAGTGTTTCTATGATGAAATATATACATGTGTACCTAAAAATGATTTTTGGAAAAAATAATGAGCAAACTATGAAGTAGATGTAGTTCAAATTTGACCCGGTTCCTGCTGATTCGGCACAAATTTGTCAATTTCGCGAGAGGTGTATGGAAACCTTTTTACATGGAATCATTTGGTGATTTTTACATGAAATGTGGTCTAATATTTTTGAAAAATGTTGTGGTATAGTTTTGTAATAGATATTTGGTAGTTTCTTCACAAAAAAACTCATTTTAGTGGAAATGTTTGGTAGTTTCTTCTAAAAAAAACTCGCAAAAAAGCCCTTTGGCTAATGGGACATAAAATATGGTATAATATTCATAAAAATGGAGTGATTCCATTTTACAAAAAAAATTGGATAGGTGGTTTGGATTGATAAAAAAATACATAAAGATACAAAAAGGAAAACACAATTACATAAGTTCAATTCTTATTGGTGCAAATGTTTGTGCCATGGATCGATGACATGGCACACATCCATCCATCCATCCTAGATCCATCCGTTCATCCACCAACCACGAACCCCTCTCTCCCCTCTCTGTCTCGCTCTCCTCCCCTCCCCTCCCCTCCCAGATCCCAGATCGCCGCCGCCACCTCCCTCCTACCTCCCACCAGCTCCACCGGCGAGCCCGCCTGCCTCCCGCGCGCGTATGGCCTCCGCCCCCTGCTGCTCTCCCCGCTGTCCCTCCTTTGATTGACGACGAGCCTCCCTCACCCCGGCTCCCTGCTCCTCCTCGACGGGCCGGCGCGCCGCCATGACCGCGTCCAGCCCAAACTCGCGCTGCACGCTCCGTCCACGCCCGTGTACTCCTCCTCGACGCCTTGCTGTTCTGCGGGACGAGGTCCTTGCTGTCGGCCGCCTGCCGTCTCCGATCTCGTGGTCGAGCCGCCGTTCGCGTGCCTCCTTCCCCTCGGCTAGCTCCGGCCGCCTGCCGTCTCCGCCTGGCGGCCTCCCGTTGATCTGTTGCGCGAACATGGCGGCAAGCTCTTCCAGGGCAGTTCATCTCCCTCCAGCTCCTGGCTAGGGTTCGCCGGATCTGGCCGTCTCTCTCTCTCTCTCTCTCTTTCCCCACTTTCTCTCTGTCAGGATTTCTCTATCTGAACCTCGCTCTCTTTGCAGGCACCCATGGAGGCGATGACGCGTGGACTACTTGGGTGGTGGCCGCCAAGGCCAAGGCCAGGGAGGACGACGACGAGGCGAGGACCTCATCCTCTTCTCATCAGGAGTTCGTCGGGGACCTCATCCTCTTCGCCGCCGCCTCGTTCTTCCAGGCCCGGGAGGAGCCCGTGAGGTGCGTCCATTGAGTTTCACTATCGCCGCTTCCTACTTCTGAATCTGGTGAGCCTTGTCTGCGGGATCGTTCGTTAGTTTCCCATGGCGTCCCTTTAGCCGAGCGCCTCCCTGCTGCTTCTGTTATATAGCGGTGTTACTTTGTTAGAACAACAACATCTGAAGATTGATTGATGTTTAGGGTTTCATCTGTGTTTTACTTGTTGCTATATGACTTCTTGTTAAGGTAATCACTAGGCGTACGGTAGTTTTGCCTGGCTTTCACTTTTGTATTACTAGTTTCTGAACAACAACATGGTTCTCATATGCTCTGAACAGACACCTACCATCTGCCTGACTGCTATCTTACCCTCTGTATTTCCAACCCACGTGAGCACAACCATATTGGCATAAAAAATCTGGCAGAGAAATTCAAGTAGATTCACATGGTGTGTTTACTATGTCACAAGGTTATGTTAAGATTTAGTTGACACAATTATAACAAATAAAAGAGAGAAATTGTGCTGTGGACATTAATCTTGCAAGGGCTCTTTCAGTTATGTCCTGTTAGGGGGACATGGAAAATTAAGTTATGTCCTGTTAGGGGGACAAGCAAGTGTTCAGTGAGTCACTTAACTGATGGAATAAGGTGTCTATACAAATGCCCAAAAATTCTGTACAACAGTAGAAATAGAGCTCGGCAAAGCTTGACTTCTATAGCTCAATGCGCGTGGCCGCAAGGCACGATTCAGTCAACAAGTTTTCGAAATACAAATTTTGTGCCCTGTACATGACAAGCATGATGCTTGAAGCAGCTGTCCCTTCCATGAGCGGTGCTGTTTTACAAGCACTAGTCGTTGTGGTCTGTAGATCCTAGAGTGGCTTGAACTGCCGGATGCTTCAGCTTGCTTCTGCTTTGAATATTGTGGTCTGCATGCTTTAGTCACTGTGCCCTTAGTTCTTTTTTGTAGGGAGCTAGGCTTATCATCAGAAACTCTTGGTGATGATGTTATTCCTCTTTTGGTTCATGAGTTGCAATTATATACCACCATAGAATTCTACACCATGTGGTGGACTTAAGTATCTTAGTGACTTCATTTGATGTGTGTATTTCTGTTAATTTTAAGCTTCTGTTGCTGTGAAAATGTACCTCACTGACCGTCTGTCTATTTATTGTGTACTTCTTGCATGAGGAGGTGACTAGTGATGCGGCACGCCAAGCAGCAGTAGGGGAATGGGGTCTCCTGCTCGAGGAGGCAGAGGAGTAGGGGCGTGCCCAGCCGTCAGCCCTGTCCTGCTAGTGGGGGAGGGGCAGGAGGGGTCTGCTCCTCTGCTTCCATTGCGACTGCGGCAGGTAGCTCCTCCATCTCCCTCCCCCTCTTCCTGTGCTCACTACTTCTGCTGCTAAGTTGACAAATATGTGATGCACTTGTCCCAAGGAATTTTAGAGGGATCTGTATGAACAAGTCATGTTTTTATTTTATTTTATTTAGGTTGTTAGTTACCAAACAGAGAGAGAAGATGAGCTCCTGCTTGGATTTTTTTCCTGCCAGCACATGATTTGTATGTATGCAATCATCATCTTGCGTGTGCGAGCTGGTTCCTTGCTTGGGCATCGCGTCGATGACCAAGTGTTAGTGCCGATTTGTTGTGGTGGTGCTCATCTGGCCATTGATTTCTTGCTGATAATTAGGTGCTAAAGAATGCTGCAGGTTTATTAGGATGTGGCTGAAACAATTGGATGGCCTTCGTGGACTTGCTATCAATACTGGTCTCATGTTTTGTTTCCTTTCTGGACATGTTACGGTTCAAGTGTTGCTGCTGTTTAGTACTAAGTGCTTAACTTAACTAAGCTTGAGCTACTAAAACCCACTCTCAAATTAATGAATTCCTGGTTTGCGAAATTTCAATGTTGAGCTCCTCTCCTCGCTGAGCCGTGGCCGTCGATTTTCATTTCGTCGACCACCACTCCAGCTACCTTCTTGTGTAATCAAATTTGCTCCTGTATGTATGTATATATATATGTATGAGGCTGGGTAGTTCAACTCTAGTTTTCTTTCTAACTCATTCATATATATGGTGGAAATTGTGCAGGTTCCATGGTGCCAAGTGGCCTCTGGCCATCTTGAACTGGAACTCCAGTAACAAGTAGATGTTGCTGCCATACTCAATATTTTAAGTTGTTTTTTTTTCTTTTTTGAGAGAAGTGTATTAGGTTGATGAGATTAATTAGCTCAGTTGGCTAAAGTAGCAACAACAACAGCCACGCTTTGCCATCCACTTTATAGCTGGATTGTACTTACATGCTTAGATAACCTTGTACGCATAGCTGGTCCGTTTAATTTATAAATGGTTATCTGTTGCTGCTGCAGGAGCATCGTTGCTGATGGCGATGGGTACGTGATGGTGGCTAGTGTGGTGGACGACCCAGAATATGTGGCCTTGCAAGTGCACATGTACGATAGCTTTCCTCCTCAAATGCTTCTGTTTCTGCCTCAGCTACTAAGCCAATAAACATCAAATCTGGAATGAGAAAGAGGATGAGGCCTACTTGATTGGTGTTTTAACCATTTTGTTCGTTCATGCTGTGTGCATTGATTCCCACGAACTATAACCTGATTTGATGCTACCTTGTCTTTTTTTCAACTTGCAAGGATTAAGGATGTAAAGAAAACTAATTTTGTTGCTCGTAGAGAATTGTATTTATTGTTGACAATGCTGCGTAAATAGAATACCTGATTGTCTTCTGTAACTTAATTTCTTTGCATTTTCAACTCTGATTTTGAACGATTAAGGTTACTCCCACGAACAATTTTGCTAAACATTTATCACATCTTCTTAAGTGTACCATAATGCATATTTTGTTTACCTTTTTAGATCTGTTCTACCGCTTACATGTAGTGTTGCCATTGAAGTTGTTTGGTTCTGGCCTCAGCAGCAGTACACTCTAATGCAGGTAGCTTTCTGTTCACTCTTTTACAGGAGCTCTAGGCCTAATTTTTTTGAAGTGTGAAGCCGTGAAGCCAAGTGCGAAGCAGTGAATCCCTACTTATCAAAGAGTTTTTTGGTTCTGTAGTAGACTGTAAATTGTAATATTGTAACAGATTGTAAAAGACTAGTGTATGTTTGAAATAGTGATTATGTATGTTGAAAAGATGTGAAATGGAGACTTGACCAGTGGGAACCACTTATGAATAAAATCTGAGCATTTTTGAAATTTCTGACATGTGGGACTGATGTATGGCATTATGACTAGTGGGACCAGCTCCAAAATATAATGATTGAAAATAGAAAATCAATTGATTGTAAGAAGGCCAAGGCCCAAAACTAAAGAAACTGAAATATTGGGCTTGGCCCATGTAGCCCATAAGAATTGACTTGAAAAAAAGCTTGAATTGTTGGGCTAGGCCCATGTAGAACAGCGAACTGGATCGGGCTGATTCTAATCAACGACCTTTTCATTTGGTCGCTATTTTGCCACGTCGGATCCGACGTGGCCTGGGCAGACAACCAGCGACCAAAGCAATTGGTCATAGAATCAACGACCATTTGTTTTGGTCGTTGCCTTCAACGACCTTATCACAAAGAAGGTCGTTAATTTCCATTAAAGACGGTCAGCTTTTGACCATCTGTTTTGGGCCACAAAAAGGTGGCAAATGAAAAACAATGACCATTCAGCGACCAATAGTGATGGTCGCAAGTTGACATATTTCTTGTAGTGAAGGATAAGAACAAGAGGCTCACCAAGGTGGTGCCGGCGATGGGACAGTGCGGGCGATCGACGGTGGTTAGGATGGGGACGGGAAGGCACTAAGTAAACCACACCTACACATGCAAACTAAGAAGTTAATTTGAACTCAAATTGCATATAAATCAAATAAACTACCACATATAAATACTCCTAAACTAAAACCCACAAATCACTATACTTATAGAGCATTGCAAGAGCTAATCTAGCAATGAGGGATGAAAGGACAAAGTTGCTAAACTTTGTGAACACTTGGATGGATGGGGTGCCTTAAAATCTTGACAAAAATGGAGGATCAGCTCGAGTAAGAGGGAAAGAATAGAGAGGAGAGGAAAGGGGAAGAACAGAGAGCTCGGGCTAGACGAAGGGTTTATATAGGAGCATCTATAGTCCCAGTTCGTGACCCAAACCGGGACTAAAGGTGAGCCTCTAGTCCCGGTTTGTGTCACGAACCGGGACTAAAGGGGCTCGTGGGGTCCCAGCCTGACACCAGCCTACCACCACCCCTTTAGTCCCGGTTTGTGACATAAACCGGGACTATAGGTACAAAACGAATCGAGACTAATGATGCCCGTGCCCCTAGCCGTTGGAACCGAGACTAATGGTTACATTAGTCCCGGGCCGTAAACGAACCGGGACTAACGAGGTAAACGTAAGGTCGTTTTTTACTAGTGTTTAACTTCCAGAGAGGGACCAAACTTATCTGGCATTGAAAAGTTAAGGGGGCAGGATGTCTGGTTGGTTTTGGAGTTGACGGATAGAATTCAGACTTTAAGATGGCTACTCACCAGAGAATAGCGTTTTGGATCTATTTTTTAGAACTTCAAAATTTTCTATTTCAAAAAAATCTGAAAAAAAATTGTACAAGGAAACAAGGATGTGAGGCGTATGTGTGTAAAATTTCAGAATAAAATACGTTTAAATGCGACATGTATAAAAAATACAAATTCATGGTCTAGGAGGATGAATAGTATTATGTGTTAAAAAGCCCTCGATTTGTTTTTTTTTTGCACATCCCTCATTTTAACGTATTTCGTCCTGAAAATTTACACACTTGTGCATTATGTCTTCATCTATCTCTGTATTTTTCAGATATAAAAATATGAATTTTCATGAATTTTGAATTTTGCATTTGGGGGCTTCCATGGAGCTCGGCCTCCAAAAGCAATTTCCACTACTCACCATATATATAATCATCTTGATGAAAATTAAGTTCGCACACGTGGCCAATATATTTTTTGTCTTCAAGGAGGCTGGTGATTTTACATTCATCTAAATATCTTGGGGTACAGTATACAAATCTGGCGAGATAGCTAATAAGCAAGTAGAAGTGCTAGCCACTCGTCAGAGAAAGGGCATATTTTGCAGTAGAATCTGCCTCTATTAGAATTTCTACTCTCATTCTCATAGTGGAATGAAATATCATTGAGTTGCTTATGACAGCCATTAATCTCCACAAGAATCATGTCGTAGACTACCATGCTTCCATTGTTGATGTCATTGACAATCGTCTGACAGTATGATGTTATCTTCACTGTTTTGATGTAAAGATCAAGCGTCAGGTCCAAGGCCACTCGAAGGGCCTTCACTTCAACTGTTGATGGGTCCTGAATGCCTTCGACCACCATTGTCGAGGCTCCTGGATAGGAGTCATCTTCAACACGACAAACAATAACGACGGCTACCTTCCTTGAAAATTTTGCAAGTGTTCTATTTGCATTGGTCTTCCAACTTCCTTGGGGCGGCAGGATCCATTTGGGATGAGTTGGGCCTGGTCCCGTGCCCCTCTTCGCCATATTTTTCTTTGGCGACATCTGTAGATCATTTCCCGAAGCTGACATGAATATGTGCTCCGTCAAGTCTTCATCTATCAAAGCCTAAACATACCAAACCATTGTACAATCTACGAGCGAGTGAAACCATGTATCATCCGCTACACCGCAAATTCCACATGATGTAATAGATGACATGTTGCGGTGGTGTAATAACGCTCCAGTTGGCAGTACGCTTTGCCAGCCTCTAGGCAAAGTTACATGTTTTTGGAAGAATATCTTTAGTCGACAGTCTGGTCCATTGCTTCCAATGGCGTAGCGTGGAAGATGGTCTAGATCTTCTCTTTGCTCTTTCGTTCCATCAACATACAGTATGCCACCCATGCATCCAGTAACGATATAGTGGAGTAAGATTCGGCCTATGGGTTGTGTAGTGTTGGTGTCGAATGTGGCCTAGCCCGTCTGAGTTGGTGTGTGTTACTTAAGCTGAACAAAATGGTGAACGACGGCAAAGATGGAATGCGCATCGTAGTTATCATCTCAAATTCTCTATGAATCCTCAACATTTTCTTCCCCAAGATCCACTATTTGCTTCCCTACCTATCCAGTTGTGTGACCGTGATCCCTTCCTATTGGGCGTCACAGATTAGTATCAGAGCTACCGTAATGCATAGAATTTTTAGCCCCAATCCACTCAAAACCCTATTACCAAAACCTTAACATCCACCACAATGGGTTTGGACTTAGTCGGGAGAGACCACTTGAAATCCCTAGATGGGCTGGATCTATTGTGAGCGAGCGCAACGACACATTCAAAATGTTACGTGCAAATGATCCACCCGTTGTCACCCATGGAGGAAAGATCCGGTCAACCCAAGATACTCTTAGAGTCGATCGTCACACACATCAGTGAGCAGATCGCAAACTGTAGTGAAGAGGGAGGCAACGGAGAACGAGGTGGTGACTATCAGTAGAAGGAGCTTCTGGCAAGCTTCGATTGGCGGTGAAGAAGAGTAGGACTGGATGACAGCGACTAACGGATCTTAACGGTGGCCCAACGGTCGCGAGGGTACAATGACGGCCCTCCATGGTCAGCAGTGGTCGGTGTTGGGAAAGCACCCTCAGTGACATCGCAGGTGGTGTGTTCTATGGTCGCCACGGTCTCCAGGAGAGACGGAGCAATGGGTACCGGAAGACATTTTATGAGTAAGGCGCGATATGGGTAATCCTAGCGTGTGGGTCCTATCATGCGGCAAACGAGTGGGTTTAGTTGACATTATGTTACGGCTCGAATGCAACATGGACGAGCAGATGCGTATCTCGAACCTAGCGATCATTAGTGGGCATGGCTACATGCCTTCTGAGAGCAACTCTAGCAGAGTCCCCATATTGGGAGCCTCAATATTCATATGATGTGCCCTCCATATACATTATGGAGTCCACTGAGGCTGTGCGTAAACACAGAGTCGCCATAATGTGGCCTTCATAATCAAGGGATCCATATGCCAATGGGACACAATTTTTCTACAATTAAAATGTCGATCCCATGAGAGGTGACGGATCATGTGAAATTTTCTTCCCACCACAAACAACTGCCATGCCTTCCAAAAGATAGCCCTAGACACCAAATATGGGGCTGGGAGGCCAAATATGACGGACGCTCCAGAAATTATGCCGATTCTGTTAGGTATGGCAACTCTGCTAGAGTGCCCTTTTTCCTAGAATCGCCGTATTAATAGTTATTATGATGATTTGCCCAATATGATGATTCTACTAGAGTTGCTCTAATGTACTAGGGGATGGGGTGCACGATTGCGCCTACTGAGATGGTCCTTTGTGGTGCTATGTTGTCTCTCTATAATTGGGTTTACTTGTTTGTTACTTGTTTTGACTCATGTACATGAACTTCGGCTTGTGTTAGTAGGAGACATCGATGTCAGCGATTAACGTTACGTCTGGTCTGATAAGTGAATATCACGATATATCAGTAGCTGAGATTGTGGAGCTGAGGAACATAGGTCAGGTCATCTGGGTACCCATACAAGAATAGAAACTCAGATGAATTATAAGCACTAGTACACCTGATGAGGGTCGTCGTAGAGCATAACTGAGTGAGACGATCCATTAGCTGAGGGTAAGAAGTAAGAGCTCCTTTAAGATGGCCCCAAAATGTACCTAAGTGTGGTATATTTTACTACAAGGAACCATCCATATATAGTGCATACAAAAATCTCTATATTTGGAAGCCTGGACATTAAATCTGTCAAAATGTTTCTTTTCAATCAATTATAGTTACCATATATATGCAACCAAATTTACTTTTGACCAATCGACGGCTAAGACCGAGTTCTTCTCTTACCTATTATAAGGGGTATGACCGTATGAGTGAGCATCTTAAAATTCCTAAGTAATCCAAAACGGAAGCTAACCTGATGGAAGCTATATGTGACACGAAAGCATTACATGGCTTGAAGTTCACTACGTGGGATCTTAGACTGATTTGTTTACACAAGCTATATGTACTTCCTCCGGGTTTTTTTTACTCTGAGTATTAAATTTGTGTCATGTCGAACTAAGCAAAGGATGACCGAATATATACTAAAACATATCTTTGATTGCAATTTTTGTTGATTGCTTACCAAGCAAGCCACTTGGTATACACTAAAACATATCAACGTTATAATGCCAAATATATATACTTTGAAACTACATTTCACAATGAATCTTACAATATTGATTTGGCATTGTAAACGTTGATATTTTTAATATAAGTATGGCCAAAGGAGAGATACTTTGATTTCGGATAAAACTTCTACGCATTTCTGGATAAGCTAGGGAAGATCTGCTACAACAAATTTTGTCCGGCTCCGACAAGGGAGGGGCGATGACGGCGGCGCGCCTTCGGCTCGCTTTTGTGCTTGTAGTCGTCGCTAGATGGTCTATGAATCTGGATGTAATTTTTATTATTTCTAATGTTCATTCTACTGTCATGATTGAAGATGAATAGATGCTTTCCCTAAAAAAAAAAGCTAGGAAAGATCTGCTTCCTAAGGGCATCTCCAACGCTGACCCGCAAATTTCCTCCTGCATCCATCCGCGGACAGGGGGACCAGTCCGCAGACACTGATGTAGGAGCCGACCATCCAATGCTATCCGCATACATTTCAAGAAGGGTTTCAACAAACCGGATGAAAGTCATCCAACCCAATGGAATTCATCAAAGTTCGGATAGAAAATAGTATAAATCATCCATACATAGCATGCAAATAAGTCTATTACAACAATAGTTCAAATTCAGCGAGAAATAGTTGAAATTCAACTAGATCAACCGGATGTTCAACAAGTTATTTAAGAACGGATCATGTCGTCCCACACATACTGCCCCTTGAACTTCATCCAACAATATATGTGTGTAAATGGTCTGGCCTCTAGTCTGTGGTACATCAACATGTACAAGCTACACACAATGTGTAGATAACAGTGGCATAGTTGTAGGGTGGCCAGGGTGGTCCATGGACCACCCTGGAATTTGGTCCATTAGTTTAATATTTCTCTGAAAACTAAAGGAAACATATCCAGGCCCAACTCAGGTCTCAGCCCATGTAGATGAGAAGCATTGGCTCGTTTCTTTAGTCTCCTCGTACGCGTGTATGTACGGAATCTCCTATTCGCCGCTCTCTACGGCAAGATGTCGCAGGTTCGCACAGGCGGTCGATCCAATATGTTGTATTGGGCCGTCCTGTTTAAGCGCTTTTCAGCGTTCCCGGTTTTGAGAACCTCGGTTTTTTAAGGTTTTGGGAACCTTCTAGAAGGTTCCTGAACCGGATTTCTGTCTTTTCTGTTTTTCTTTTTTTCCTGTTTCTTTTTTCCTTTTCTCTTCTTTTTTCCTTTTTCTGTTTATTTTATTTACTTATTTCTTTTTTTCTCCAATTTTCTTTTCTTTTGATTTTTATTTTTCTTTCTCAGATTTCTTTTTCTTTTTCAAAAAATGTTCGCATTTTAGAAATTTTGTTCATTTTTTACCAAAAATTTTCCTGTTTTCAAATTTTGTTCATAAATGCAAAATTTGTTTGCTTTGTTTCAAAAAATGTTCACCTTTTTAATTTTTGTTCACAAACCAAACATTATTTATTTTCGAAAAATTTCTCATTTTAATTTTTTTTTCGGACATTCCAAAATGTTCACGTGTTCTCAATTTTCTCAAAAAAATTCTCATTTTTCAAAATTTGGTTGCTTGTTCAAAAAATGTTCGTAATTCCAAAATTTGTTTTTGATTTCAAAAAAGTTCAGAGTTTAAAAAAAAATCATGTTCACAAAAATTGTTCGTCAATTTTTTGTTCTCATTTTGCAAAATTTGTTCGCGTGTTCAAAAAATGTTCGTAATTCCAAAATTTGTTCACGTTGAACAAAATTATTCGCATTTTCCAAAGTATTCAGAATTTTGAAATTTGTTCACATTTTCAAAAAAGGTCAAAGTATTAAAAAAATATCATCTTTCTCAAAAATTGTTCACATTTTTCGTATTTTCTTGAAAGTTCAGAGTTTCAAATTTTGTTCATGATTTCAAAATTTGTAAAGAAGGTTAAAAACAACAGAATCAGTTTATAAAAGAAGCTCTAAGCTTTTATGTACTGTTTACTTACATTTTTATGTTTTCTTTCTTGCTGCCCCAGTCATACTTTCTTAGTTAATTGCAGTTGTAAAGAAGGTTCAAACAGTAGGAAAAGTTTGTCCAAGCTTGTTCTGTTTTAAAAGCTTGTCTAAGCTTTTACTGTTTTAAAGAACCTCCAACATTTTCTTTACTGTTTTAAAAGCTTGTCTAAGCTATTACATGCTTTAGTTAACACCAGAAACAGATGAAGCAGCAGAAACAGTGAACCAGCAGAAACAACAACGAAACAGTGAAACCGTTCGAATCAGATCATTCCCGCGCTAAGAAAGGAAAATCGCGTAGTGTGGCCCACTTAGCCCGTGAAGGAGGAGTCTTGTGTGAAAGCGCACCTAGTTGACGCAGAACGCGTCGTATAGGACCTCCCTATATGTACGCCGACCGTTCCTAATTCCCCGACTCCCCGTCGTCTCCTCTCCTCTCTGGTTTCTGTAAGTCTCAAACCCTAGCGCCATCGACCAGCGCAAGGCCGGCACTCCGGCAGGGAACCCGCCGACGGCGACGGACAGGCGGCTGGCGAAGGATGCGAGTCCCGGCGGCCGACGAAGGAAGCACGCACGCACGCATAGGCACAGCCCCATTAGGCTGCGCATTGTGCACTAGTTGTTTTCTTTTCTATTTCAATCAAGAGTAAGATTTTTTGTTCTTCTCTAATTCAAAGCACAATTTCCTTTTGCTATGAAGATTTGAACAACAGCAAGTCTTGAAAGAGCATTTTCTGCAATGAGTTTGGTCAAAGACAAGTTAAGAAACAAGATGGGTAATAGTCTTTTGGATGATTGTCTAGTCACATACATCGAGTGAGACGCTTTCTTCAAAGTGAATGAAGATGATATAATTGAGACTTTCATGGTCTTCAGAAGGAGGTATCCTGACAAATAAGGTGTGTTATATTTTACGCGAATGTAAGACTTGAACATCTAATAAAAAAGACTTGAAATGACTTTTAATGTGCGTTGAAAGACCTTATTGATATGTGCTTTAGATATATTATGTGTGCATATGTTTGTTTGTTAAATTTGTGCTGTAATTTTTTTTGTGCCAATTGGACCACCCTGACATAAAATACTGGCTACGCCACTGGTAGAGAAACATTGAGTGAATGAATGAAATAAATCAACAAGTTTGGCAAGAAGAAGCAAAACTTATGATCTCCTCGGCTGCCGCGCGTGATACGTCTCCGTCGTATCTACTTTTCCTAACGCTTTTCCTCTTGTTTTGGACTCTAATTTGCACGATTTGAATGAAACTAACCCGGATTGACGCTGTTTTCAGCAGAACTACCATGGTGTTGTTTTTGTGTAGAAATAAAAGTTCTCGGATTGGAATGAAACTTCGCGAGGATTTTTTATATAATAAAAGAGAATTTCTGGAGCCAAGAACCACAGGAGGGGGGGGGGCACCTGGGTGGGCGGCGCGCCCAGGTGGGTTGTCCCCACCTCGTGGCCCCGCAGACTCCAACCCTGATGCTATAAAGTCATATTTTCGAAGAAAAAAATAAGGGAGAAAGAATTATCGCGTTTCACGAGACGGAGCCACCGCCACGTCCTGTTCTTCATCGGGAGGCCAGATCTGGAGTCCGTCTGGGGCTCCGGAGAAGGGGATCTTCGATCTTCGTCATCACCAACCCTTCTCCATAGCCAATTCCATGATGCTCCCCACCGGGGGTGAGTAATTCCTTCGTAGGCTCGCTGGTCGGTGAGGAGTTGGATGAGATTCATCATGTAATCGAGTTAGTTTTGTTAGGGCTTGATCCCTAGTATCCATTATGTTCTGAGATTGATGTTGCTATGACTTTGCCATGCTTAATGCTTGTCACTTTGGGCCCGGGTGCCATGATTTCTGATCTGAACCGTTTATGTTATCACCATTATATTTATGTTCTAGATCCGACCTTGCAAGTTATAGTCACCTACTACGTGTTATGATCCGGCAACCCCGGAGTGACAATAGTCAGGACACTTCCCGGTGATGACCGTAGTTTGTGGAGTTCATGTATTCACTATGTGTTAATGCTTTGTTCCAGTTTTCTATTAAAAGGAGGCCTTAATATCCCTTAGTTTTCAATAGGACCCGCTGCCACTGGAGGGTAGGACAAAAGATGTCATGCAAGTTCTTTCCATAAGCACGTATGACTATTTACGTAATACATGCCTACATTATATTTATGAACTGGAGCTAGTGCCGTATCGCCCTAGGTTATGACTGTTATATGATGAATATCATCCAACGAATTCACCGATCCAATGCCTACAAATTTCTCTCATATTGTTCTTGCTAAGTTACTATTGCTATCATTACTGTTACACTTGCTACAAAATCATTGCTATCACTGTTACTGTTACTATTGCTGTTGCTACTACTATCCAAACTATCATATTACTTTGCTACTGATCACTTTGCTGCAGATAATTAATCTCCAGGTGTGGTTGAATTGACAACTCAGCTGCTAATACTTGCAAATATTCTTTGGCTCCCCTTGTGTCGAATCAATAAATTCGGGTTGAATACTCTACCCTCGAAAACTGTTGCGATCCCCTATACTTGTGGGTTATCAAGACCTTTTTCTGGCACCGTTGCCAGGAAGCATAGCTATATTTGTTGAGTCACTTGGGATTATTATCAAATTATCACTATGAAGAATCTGAAGGATGCTAAGACTAAGATTTTTTCCTCTAATACGAGGGTAGGTAAGGAACTGCCATCCAGCTCCGCTTTACACTACTAGGAAAAGGCTAATTAGTGGCGCACCTGTTTTGGCCATTAATGGCGCACTACAGGTGCGCCACTAACATCACGCCACTAGTAACTAATACTAATGGCGCACCCCTGGTGCGCCATTAGTATACCAGACAATAGTGGCGCACCAGGGAGTGCGCCATTAGTATGTTAAACGGTGCGCCATTACTATGCCTCCCAGGGGGCCATATTTACCTTGTGCTCTGGGTTACTAATGGCGCACTTCTAGATAATGCGCCACTAGTGTGTTTATCGCAGTGCGCCACTAAAGTGCATTGTGGTGCGCCACTAGTATGAATATTAGGATTTTTTTTCTTTTCTGATATTTGCACAGGTTACAAAATATATTACTGCACAGAATATAGACAGCACAACATATAAACAGCAGATTTATCGAATACAATAGAAGATTAGTCTCCGAATACAATTCATCATATTAGTCTCTGAATTCAAAAGACCGAACAAAGTTAGAACATTTACAAGTCTCGAGACTGCGAGTAGCGAGTTTGTCTTCACATTACAAGTCGATATCGATCATCTAAACTACCATCACATAGAAGAGAGCTGCGGTCATCACGATTAGCATCATCGCGATGAAACTGGTCTTCATCCGGTTCCTCCTCCGCTCCCTCCTCTCTCCCGCTAGATAGCACGCGTATCTAGCTTCCGCCTCCGCCCTAGTGGTGTACCCTTTGTAACTGTTACCTCTGAAACGGTGAACCTGTCTCCGACACTCCTCCCAGTCGTCGTAGACTCTGGGAACCTTACCCTTGTAGACGACATACGACGGCATCTCTATGCACTAGACAAACAAAACGTTAGTAGCAATTTACAGACAATACATAAGCAATATATAAGTATGCAACAAAAGGACCGAAAGAGAAAAGCAAGACATTAATAGCACGATTCATGGTCCTACTAATAAATAGCATATGTGTTTAATGCAGCAAGAATAAAGGGGCAGTTGATCCTACTTAATTAAGTACTAAGATACCCCGGCCCATGCATTAATCGCAAGTACCCCATATGTCCTATTTTTAGCAAAGTCATGCTAAAATTCACGGAAAATTTCAGCATGACCTTTGCTGAAAATAGGACATATGGAGTACCCAAATTTGCCGGAACGGAAGTTAATCGACATTCCGGCAAACTCAAGGGCCTCTCGGGGTACCTGCAAAATCATCACGACACGATGGTCGGAGACAAAACCCAGCAAACTAGCAAAGTTACTGACGTGTTTACATAAATTGTTTTCTATAAAAGATGATCATCATCTTTACAAGTCTTTCTCAATGTCTACAACTATCAGACCATCACAAGTATCAACAGAACATGTCTATAACTATCAGACCATCACAAGTACCATCATTCAGGCCATCACAAGCATAACAGAGCAATGGTGTTTTCTTCAGTTACCTTTGATCTGGCTGCTCGGAATCCACTGACCTTCAGATCCGCTGACCAATCCACTAACCTGCTGTAAACTGTACATCATTGTAAAAACACAGTTCATTTCATTTTATTTGTAAATAAATGCAATTTGTAACAAATTGTTGTACAGCAATATATCTTCTAGCCATGAAACCCTACCCTGATTCTCCTTTCTACCTCTTGCCGAAGAGAAGTTGGCTGCAGAGGATGGTCCAACTCAGATCAGCCTGCAGAAGTTCATTGTATAATTCTGTTTAGTTCCAAGCATATACGAGTACTCTTCATATAAGGCCAGCACCAACTGGTATATTGGTCTGTTTTAAAATAATAAAACGGCAGTAGTTCAAGAAGTGCAAATTGCAGACGTTTGAGAAAGCACTAACTGGAAAGTCTGGTGTTTCCTTGTCCTCTCCTCTTATCCTCTACTGCAAGAAGAGAGAAAACAGATGCAGGAAGAGTATACTGTAACTGAAAAAGTTTCAGTTAATTAACTGAAACTTAACAGCAGCAGCAAGTGCTACACTATTGTTGTCCTACACTAAACTAATACAACCAAACAAATTAATTGAAGAAAAACTACTGAAACTATACAAGCACTACAGTCAGATTACACAAAAGCACTGATGCAAGCAGTACAGTACACAAAACTTGCAAACTTACAAGCACTACTGCAACTTAATTAAGCTACTGGAGTAAGTGAATCAACTGCACTTAATTAAGCTACTGGAGTAAGTAACTCCATGGAGTACTCACTGGAGTACAGCTAAATGTTCAGGAGTACTTCTCTAGCATAAGCAACTACTGACAACTTTCATACTCCAATGAGAAGAGTACTTGTACTCATAGCAGTTCAGAAGTGCAACTACTCTTCTGTGAAATTCAGTGCATCTACTGCAAATAAAATTCAGTAAATTTCCACCCAGCAACTAGATAGGATGGCCATGAAATTAAGTGCATTTACTTCAACTACTCTTCAAGTATATGAATACTGTGAACCTAACAAGTTTTCCACCCAGCAACTAGATAGGATGGCCATGAATCCTCTCTCCTCGGAGCACCCCAATGCACACACTCCAGAAAATTCAAAAAATTCAGTAATCTGGAGAGCAGGGTAGGTAACTAGATCGATTTCATGGTGATAACTATACACTTAGCATCTGGGTAACTGAATCAGTACTACCTAGGGAGTAAGGTAACTAGTGGAGGAGAGGACAGTTGATAATCCATGCGAATCAATCAGAAATTCAAAATACAGTCTTTTTAGGCAGCAGTAACATTCGAAATACAGGAGAGGAGTAGAGGAGGGAGGGAGGGAGGGAGCATTTACATTCATTGACGAGGCGGTGGTTGGCGTCGCGTCGGAGATGCATACCGTAGAAGGAGGAGGACGCCGGTCGTGGTCGTGGTCGTGGGCCGGCCTCGTGCCGTCGCGTCGGCCGTCGAGGGAGATGAGAGACAGAGCGGGCGATCGTTGTCAGCCGTCGATGGACTGCGAGTAGCCCCGCCGAAGGCTCCACCTCCGGGCTCCGGCTTCCTCGTCACGGCGGCGGAACGAGGTGCAGCTGCCGGTGGGGTGGGGTGGGGCGGCTGCGGCGAATGGGGTTGGGGCGCGACACGACCTAGCCTAACCTAGGTTGGAGCGGGGGAGGGTGCGGGGGGTCGTCGACGGCGGTGGAGCGGGGGAGGGTGCGGGGGGTTGTCGGCGGCGAGGGGGATCTGGCGAGGGGGATCGAGATGGAGGGGGATCTCTGGCGCGGGGGGCGAGGGGGAAAGGGATAGAGGGGGGAAGGATAGCAATGGCGCACCTCCCAGGGGTGCGCCATAAGTACATCCATAGCAATGGCGCACCACCGAGGGGTGCGCCATAAGTAACTTTTTTTTAATTATTTTTAGTTGCGTCTAATAATTTTTTAGAAAATGACGATCAAATTTGAAAACATTTATGAATGTGAAAAAATATCATCAAATTTGTTATTTGAAAATATTTATGAATATGAAAAAATATCATCAAATTTGTTATTTGAAAATATCATCAAATTTGTTATTTGAAAATATATCATAAAAATTGGTATACCAATGGCGCACCTCCTACGGGTGCGCCATAAGTACATTTATAGCAATGGCGCACCTTCTCCTGGTGCGCCATTAGTAACTTTTTTTTTAATTATTTTTAGTTGCATCTAATAATTTTTTAGAAAATGAAAATCAAATTTGAAAACATTTATGAATGTGAAAAAATATCATCAAATTTGTTATTTCAAAATATTTATGAATATGAAAAAATATCATCAAATTTGTTATTTAAAGATATCATCAATATTTTTTTTGGATTTTTAGTTGCATTCATTTGGGAATTGGTAAAACATTTATGAATATGAAAAAATATCATCAAATTTGAAAAAATATTCATGAATTCAAAAAGTGCCCATGAAATTTAAAAATATTCATGAGTTCAAAAAATATTAACAAATTCAATACTTTTTGTGAGTTAGAAATTCAATACCATAATAAACATAAATAAATATTCATGAGGACTAGAACAGAAGAAATATCATTTCAAAATGTCGAAATACAATCGAGAAATGAAGACTACGATTTAAATACAATCGATCTTAGCTAGCTATCTTTTCACAATCTTCTTGTCCTTCTTTTTCGCAAATGGAGTTCTTCTGTTGAACGGACGTCCTTTAGGTAGGGTGGTCCTGCTTCTTCTTGTGGTGTATGGCACTTCATCGTCGTCGTCATGTTCCATCTTCGGGTCGCCGCACTTGTCGAAGTCTTGCTCATTGGCGACTCCATCCATTCCGATGATCTTCCTTTTGCCTCTCCTCACGACAACACGACTGGGCTTTGACGGGTCGGTAATGAAGAAGCATTGGTCCACTTGGGAAGCCAGTACCCATGGCTCATTTTTCGCGGTGACGTTTGCGCCTGTGGTCTTGGATTTGGCTTCGGGTATAACCATGGTGGTGAAATACCGGTCTTCTTTTAGGACGCTCTTGGCCCATCTGACACGGAACATCGGGACCTTCTCTCCAGCGTAGCTCAGCTCCCAGATCTCCTCGATCCTTCCGTAGTATCTGTCCTTGTCGTTACCGGTGTAGGATTCCATCGTTACCCCGGAGTTCTGATAACCATCGCTCTTCATGTCCTTGTCCTCGGTGTAGAATGTGTAGCCGTTGATATCGTACGCCTCATAGGTCATCAGGTTGTGCTCGGCGCCCTGTGACAAGGCGAATATGAGTTTTTCTTCCGCGGAAGAATCCTCATGTAAAGGGTACGACAGAAGCTTCTCCTTGAACCAACGCGTGAAACATGAGTTGTGCTCTTTGATTATATCTCCGTCCGTCGTCTATTGGCCTCGGTCATTGTACGTCTTCTCAATAAATGTTTTGTGCTCTACCACCCAAGGATCGACCACGTCTATGTGTTGTAGCGCGACTAGGTTTGCTCTTTCAAAGTCGGCGAGTCGACCCTCGAAGTCGACATGCATTTCACGGCGACCATCGCGGTGACCCCATCCAGCGAGCCTACCGAGGTGCCTGTTGACGGGCAGACCAACGGGGTTCTTGATGCCTAGATAATTCGTGCAGTAGGAGATGCACTCTTCGGTCAGAAAGCCCCTGGCTATGCTTCCCTCTGGACGTGACATGTTGCGAACGTATCCTTTGATGACACCATTCATCCTTTCGAACGGCATCATGCTGTGCAGGAACGTCGGCCCGAGTTGGATGATATCCTCCACGATATGGACCAGCAGATGCACCATAACATCGAAGAATGCGGGCGGGAAGTACATCTCAAGCTCGCATAGTATCACCACGATCTCTTCCTGTAGCCTTCTGAGTTGCCTCACGCCAACCGACTTCTGAGAGATGACGTCGAAAAAGTTGCATAGGCCAAATAGCGTTTCACGGACGTGCGCGTCCATGATCCCACGGATTGCAACTGGAAGTATCTGCGTCATCAACACGTGACAGTCGTGAGACTTCATCCCGCTGAACTTCTGCTTCGCTGAGTCTAGGTATCTGCTTATCTTCCCCGCGTAACCGTAAGGAAGTTTTACTCCTACTAGGCAGGAGAAAAACTGCTCGATCTCCTCCTGACTTAGAGTGAAGCACGCGGGAGGGCAGTCATTTCCGATCTTCTTGGCCTTTTTGCCTTTGCGACGACTTTCCGTGTCCTTCGCCTCATCATCATCATCATTAGCGTGAAGCTCCTCCTTGATGCCCATTGATTTCAAGTCCGCCCTTGCTTTCGGTCCATGTTTGGTCCTCTCTGGCATGTTGAGCAGGGTACCAAGCAGACTCTTGCACACGTTCTTCGTGATATGCATGACATCAAGGCTGTGAGGCACACGGAGGATCTTCCAGTACGGCAAGTCCCAGAAAACCGACCTCGTTTTCCATACCTTCAGCAGCGGCTCTGGCGCCTTTTGCTTCTTTCCCGGCGGTGGGCACTCTTTCCAATTTTTCAACAGCTCGTCTATTTCCTCGCCGCTCCTCGTACGCGGGCGTCTTCGGGGTTCGGTTTCACCATCGAACAGATCCTTGCGTTTTCTCCATGAGTCATCATCGCGAAGCCACCTTCGATGTCCCATGAACACGGTTTTCGAAGACCCGGGATCTCTATCTAGCTAGCGATACATTGTGTCATCCATGCACCTGACGCATGCACGAAATCCGTGGACCACCTGCCCCGCGACATATCCGTAACCGAGATAGTCTTGCACCGTCGTGAGCAGTGCGGCTCTCATAGGGAAATATTCTTTCTCTGCGGCGTCCCATGTATTGGCTGGCGTTTTCCACAGCGTGTCTAGCTCCTCTTTCAGCAGCCCCAGATACAGATTGATGTCGTTCCCTGGTTGTTTCGGCCCTTCAATTAGCATACTCATGTGAATGTACTTCCTCTTTATGCACTTCCAGGGGGGAAGGATATACATTGACACAAACACAGGCCAGGTGCTATGTGTGCTTCTCTGGCTGCCAAACGGATTGACTCCATCGGTGCTCGCGCCCAGCATGATGTTCCTTGGATCATTCCCAAATTCTGGGTGTTCGAAGTTCAACGCTTGCCACTGGCTCGCATCCTTAGGGTGACTCAGCATCTTGTCTTTTTTTATTTATCTCCGGATCATTTCCGTCAACTTCTCCCTTCTTCTCCTCCCTATCCACGTGCCAACGCAGGAGCTTTGCTGCCTTAGGGTCCGTGAAATACCGCTGCAGACGAGGAGTGATCGGAAAGTACCACACCACTTTTCGAGGAGCTTTCTTCCTCTTCTTGTATCGAGTGACGCCGCACACCGGACATATGGTAGACTCCGCGTGCTCGTTCCGATAAATGATGCAATCGTTCATGCACACATGGTATTTCATGTGCGGGAAATCCACAGGACACACAATTTTCTTCGCCTCCTCGAAACTGGTCGGGCACTTGTTCCCCTTGGGAAGACGTTCATGCCAGAATGACATGTTCTCGTCGAAGCATGCGTCGGTCATTTTGTGTTTTACCTTCATCTCCAGAGCCATGAGCGTTACTTTCAGGTGGGTATCCTTGGGCCTGCATCCTTCATACAATGGAGTAACCGCATCTATCTCCAGTTGATCCAGCTTGGCTTTCTCTCGGGCGGCAGCTCTTGCGTTATCCGTCTGCTTGAGAAGCAGCTCTTGAATATGAGGGTCCTGCACCGAGCCCATCGATGGTCCATCGTCGTCTGCTCCGGCATCTTCATCTTCATGATCATGCCCTTCGTCTTGATCTTCCTCATCATCATGTCTGGCATCTTCTACATGATGACTGTGTACTGCATCACCGTCGTGATCATGTCCTGGATATTCTTCGTCTTCTCGCCCGCCCTCGCCGCCGCGGTTGTCTTGCTGCCCTTCCTCATTTCTTGCCCGGCCCCCATGGACGACTTCATAGTCATCTTCATCACCTTGCCACCGATAGCCATCCATGAAACCACGCAAGAGCAGGTGGTCCCGCACCTGTCCGGAATCCGGGTCCGTAATAAGGCTCTTCAGCTTGCATCTTCGACACGGACATCTTATCTCCGTCTCGTTCTTTTGAAGCATCTCGGCCTTCGCGGAGCTCAAAAACCTATTCACGATGCCTTTGGTCATCGTGCGGACCATGGTCGCCTGCGGGGTAGAGCAAAACGATATTTTAGAACCAAGAAAAAATTTGGCATGACTTTGCCTAAAAATAGGACCAAAAAGAATGCATAGTGCCAAATTCTTGCCGAAACGGAAATGAATCAACATTCCAGCAAAATATTGGCAACTATCGCATTTCAAATACCGGTACCTGCAAACACAAATATATGCAACACCACAAACATATGCAACACCACAAACATACGTAGATCTAGGCCATAAAAAGTGCATGTGCACGTTGTTGGAGGGAGAAAAAAGTAGATCTACAACATAAAGAAAGCTTTCCCCTTACTTACCTATCAAAAAAAGGTAATTTAACCACTTAATTTGGGTGAATCTATGGTGCAAATGAGGTGAGGAGGAGGAGGCAGCCGAGACAAGCTTGGAGGAGGAGGTGGAGAGAATGAAGTGGGGAAAGTGAGTGTGGTAGGTGGCTGTCCAAAATATCTAGCTGCTCTCAGGTTACCAATGGCGCACCACCTAATAATGCGCCATTAGTAACCCTGGTTACTAATGGCGCACCTGTTACGTGGTGCGCCATTACTAGTTTTGCAAAAAAAAAATTATAATTGTTAGTAGTGGCGCACCGTGGTTGTGGTGTGCCATTACTAGTTTTGAAAAAAAAAGTAAAAAAAAAATTGTTAGTACTGGCGCACAGGGTGTGTGGTGCGCCATTACTAGTTAAAACTAGTAATGGCGCACTGTGCCTTGGTGCGCCATTAATAGTTTCGAAAAAAAATTTGGTAGTAATGGCGCACCGTGTGTGTGGTGCGCCATTAGTAATGAGGGCACCAATGGCGCACCTTTATCTGGTGCACCACTGCTATATAGCAGTGACGCACCACATACATGGTGCGCCATTAATGTCCATATTAGCTATAGCCCTTTTCCTAGTAGTGTTAGATTCACCTTCTATTATAAGTAGACTTGCAACACCACCACATGCTATCAATTCTGATATGTCGCAAGTTATTGATGATGCTACTTCTACTATGAATGCTACTCATGATGATGCTAGTACTTTGCTTGATGATAATGTACCACTAGGTGAATTTTTTGATGAACAAATTGCTAGAGTAAGACAGAATGAGATTGTTGAAACTGATGAAGAGCTTGAAACTGAAAATCTTGAAACACCTATTACACCTAGTTCTCCTAGATATGAATTGCCAAAGGTACCAGAAGGTTATGTTATGAATGAGGAGACAACTAGAGACATTCTTGCTTGTAAGGATAGAGATGATCTGGAAAAATTATTATGCAAGTATAAAGAAAAGACTTTGAATGCTAAAATAAAATGTGATCCTCAGTTTGCTACTTCATCTATCTTTGTTGATGATAAGGATTATGAATTCTCTGTCGACCCAGAATTAATTACTTTGGTTGAATCTGATCCTTTTCATGGTTACGAAACTGAAACTGTTGTGGCACACCTTACTAAGTTTAATGATATAGCAACCCTTTTTGCTCATGATGAGAAGATTCGCTATTATTATATTCTCAAATTATTTCTGTTCTCATTAAAGGGTGATGCTAAGACTTGGTATAATACTCTTGCTCCTAGTTGTGTTCGTAGTCCCCAGGATATGATTTATTACTTCTCTGAAAAATATTTTCCTGCTCATAGGAAACAAGCTGCCTTACAGGAAATATTTAACTTTTCGCAAATTGAAGAAGAGAGTCTCCCACAAGCTTAGGGGAGGCTTCTCCAATTGCTTAAAGCTTTGCTTGATCATCCTCTTAAGAAAAATGAAATACTTGATATCTTCTATAATGGACTAACCGATGCTTCTAGGGACTTCCTAAATAGTTGTGCTGGTTGTGTTTTCAGGGAGCAAACTATTGAACAAGCTGAAGAATTATTGAATAACAAATTGAAAAATTATGATGATTGGATCCTTCCTGAACCACCGCTTAAAATACTCCAAAGAAGAGGGGTATCTTATATCTCAGTCCTGAAGATATGCAAGAGGCAAATAAATCCATGAAGGAAAAAGGTATTAAAGCAGAGGATGTTAAAAATTTACCACCTATCGAAGAAATACATGGGCTTGAAACACCACCACGACCTAAGGTGGTAGAGGTAAATTCTTTACTAAAGTTTGATGAAGGTGATATTCCTTATAATAAACATCCTAGTTAATGCCTTTATGAGTTTGATAATTACATTAGAAAGCAAGCTCACTTCAATGCAAATGTTATGAAACAATTGAAATACAATTCTGATATGATTGCTCGCTTGAGTGACTTGTTATTTAGAATCTCAAATGATGTTAGAGGTGTAGGAAAGCATGCTTCTATGGTTCAAACTCAATTAGAACAAGTTGCTAAATCTCAAAGAGAGTTGCTTGATGAAATGAATAATAATATCAATGATCATGCTGTTAGAGTAGTGACTAGAGGAGGTAGAATGACTCAGGAACCACTTTATCATGAGGGACACCCAAAAATAATTGAACAAGACTCTCAAAGAGTTGACACTGATGTACCTAGTCCTTCTAAAAAGAAAAATAAGAAGAAAAATGATAGGACTTTGCATGCCTCTAGTGAACCTGAAGTTGAAAAACCTCCTGATAATGATAATGAATTCTCTATCTCTGATGCTAAACTCAATCTGGTAATGAACACTCACCTTCTGGTAATGAAAAAGACAATGATGAGGTTCATGAAGACACTCAAATAAATAATAAAGAACCAAGTAATGATGTTGAGATAGAACCAGTAGTTGATCTTGATAACCCATAACCCAAGAATAAAAGATATGATAAAAGAGACTTTGTTGCTAGAAAACATGGTAAGGAAAGAGAACCGTGGGTTCAAAAACCTATGCCCTTTCCACCTAAGTCAACCAAAAAGTAAGATGATGAAGAATTCGAATGCTTTGCTGAAATGCTAAGGCCAGTCTTTTTGCGTACTCGCTTGACTGATATCTTGAAAATGCCTCCTTATGCAAAGTACATGAAAGACATCATCACCAATAAGAGAAAAATACCGGAAGCTAAAATCTCTACCATGCTTGCTAATTATACTTTTAAGGATGGAGTACCTAAAAAACTTGGAGATCCGAGAATACCAACTATACCTTGCTCCATCAAAAGAAATTATGTGAAAACTGCTTTATGTGATTTAGGAGCAGGTGTTAGTGTTATGCCTTTCTCTTTATATAAAAGACTTGATTTGAATAAACTCACACCTACTGAAATATCTTTGCAAATGGCTGATAAATCAACTGCCATACCTATCGGTATTTGTGAGGATGTGCCCGTTGTTGTTGCTAATGTTACTATCTTAACTGACTTTGTTATACTTGAGATGCCCGAGGACGACAACATGTCGATTATCCTCGATAGACCCTTCTTGAATACTGCATGGGCTGTTATTGATTGCAATAAAAGCAAGGTCACTTTTCATATCAATGATAAGGAACATACGGTGCACTTTCCGAAGAAACAATTCCAAGTGAATGGTATTAATGTTATTGAAAAATCTCCGACAATCACTATTGGAAGTTTTCAACTACCTCTACCTACTGCCAAAAAGAAATATGAAATGCTTATTGTCGGGGACATCCATATCCCCATTGAGGTAACTTAGTGTTTTACGAAAATTCTTCGGTTTCATGCTAATCAGAAGTGGTTGTTAATAAGACTTGATCAACCTTATTAATAAATCATTTTTAAGAGGTATGATGTTGATGAATTCGGTGAGCACTACCTTCTGTCCCTACCTTTTGTTTTCTATTTTTATTAGTTAAATAAAATAAAATGCCATGCCTTGCCTGTTTTCTGACTTTTCCGTGCAATAAAAAAATGACCCAAAAATAAAAGTTCTCAGAATGCTCTGAAAATTTAATACGATTTTTTTCTGAATATTTAAGAATTTTTTGTGCAAATAACATCAGAGGGAGGTGCTCCAGGTGGGCACAACCCACCTGGGCGCGCCAGCACCCCCAAGCACGCCCTTGTGGGTTGTGGTCCCCACGTGGGCCCTCTCACCTACCTTCAGAAAAAATTCACCATTGCTCTCTCTTTCTCGTGTTCTTGCTCTCAAACCCGCGGATTTCGATCTCTTTGCTCAAAGCTCTGTTTCCGAAACTGTTTCGGGGGACTGTTGCTTGAAAATTGTACGTGAATATGATGAACCTCTTTGGAAGGAGTTCTTCAAGGCGGAGGTCCTCAGAGGCATCTTCTAGTAGCAGCTTTGTTCGTCGGTCCTATGTTGAACCAAGTGAAAATTCCATTCGAGATGCCGCTACCAAATCATGTTTATGGCCATGCAACGATTATATGGCGCATGTGGGCATTAAAGAAGAATTTGAGCAATATGTTCACAATTCCGAGCTCGGTCCCTACATTGCAGATAAGTGCAACCAACATCTCAGCCTCACTGAATCATTTACCAAAGAATTTAAATTCCATCCTCGTGAGTCCAGAGTATCATTTAAACTATATGACAATTCATTTACTATACCTCTAGAGACATTTTCTAATCACTGCAAAATTCCATTTTGGGGTTCATTGGATGAGCCACCAAGGTCGGAGTTTGAGATATTCTTGACTAGCCTTTGTTATGGTGAGACTAGAGGGGTGACTCAAGGTAGAATAAAGAGCATTCATTTTCCCTCAATCCAATACTTTGCACTATTTAATGGAAAATGCATTGTAGGCAAACAAGATTGTAGTACACTTTGTGCTCCAGACTTGAGCCTTATCCGCACCGCTCTCACCGGTGACAAAAGTTATAACCATGGAGCGAGATTGTAGTACACTTTGTGCTCCAGACTTGAGCCTTATCCACACCGCTCTCACCGGTGACAAAAGTTATAACCTTGGAGCGATAGTGGCACGTAGATTGCAACACAACGCTGGTAGTGGATATTTTTATGCTGGGATTTACACCACACGCTTAGCAAGGGAGCTAGGTGTTTCACCTTGGCCTTATGACCCCATCTTACCCACGCAATACCTTGAATTCGATGCTATGAAACGTCATAAGATCCTTAGTGGTGAACCCCATAATTTTACTTATAACCTGTTGTTTAATAAAAGTTCCGTTGTGGACACCTTTTTGCCTGCACCTGTTCTCTTTGATGTTCATAGCAAGGGAAGATATTATGTTCTTGAGAGCGAGGCCCGAGCACATAACGCGGCAGTTGTGGCTGCACGACAGGCTGAGACATCTGCACCTAGAGCCTCCGTGAGCTATCACTCCGACCATTATGCAGGCTACTGATGGATATTACCAAGTTAGGCCAAAAGCCTAAGCTTGGGGAAGTACGTATTTCCACCGACATTACTTTCATGTTCACACATTTCATTCCAGTTGTCGGTGTCCACACTTTTTCATTGTATTATCCATGCTAGATTTATTTTCTCGCCTTCTTCTTGTGTGTTTAAAAAACTTTGAGAAAATACAAAAATATTTCCTGCTTCTTTTATTTTATTTTTCTTTCTAGTATAATTAGCTGTAGTATTTAAAAAGAAAACCCAAAAAGATTTCCTTGTTCTTCTTTTTGCTTGTTGGGAGCTCTCCCGTGTAAATAGTTTTTCTCGTTTTTGTTTTTCCTTTCTTAAATTTGCTTTCTTTCAGAAAACCAAAAACTCCAAAAATATTTTAGTGTGTTTCTCTGAATTTCTTTTTATTGAGTCGTACCGAGGAGAAGACCACGATGAAAATGTTGAGTGGCTCTCATATGCATTATTGTTGATCTAACAGAGAGCCCATGTTACCTTGTCTTCTCCTTTTTGAATAAAATGTTTGCAGATTCCAGCTTAGTCCATGGCACTCTTGCACTATTATTATTTTCATATCGTTCGGTCGTGCAAGTGAAAGGCAATAATGACGATATTTGATGAAGTGGCTGTGGCAGAGAGAAACGGGTATGAACTCAACTTGTTCTGTTTTTGTAAATATGTTTAACCTAGTATCCATGATTCAACTCATTATGATCAAACATGTTTGCAATGACCCTTAGAGATTATAGTTTCTCATGCCATGCTTAAGTAGCTAGGAGTGGATAATGATTTATCTTGGATGTCAACATTGCGTTAAAATAATTGTGATGTAGTATGATGATATGGTATCCTCCTCTGAATGTCCGAGTGGCTTGACTTGGCACATGTTCATGCATGTAGTTGAATCAAAACCAACATAACCTCTATGATATTTATGTTCATGGTGTTCATATCCTACTCATGCTAGTATCTAATGTTACTTATGCATAATGCATGTTCATGACCATTTTTGCTCTCTAACTGGCCGCTTCTCAACCTAATTGCTAGCATTCACCTGTACTAAGTGGGAATTCTGCTTGTGCATCAAAACCCTGAAACCCAAGTAATTCCAGATGAGTCCACCATACCTACCTATATGTGGTATTACCCTGCCGTCCTAAGTAAATTTGCATGTGCCACCTCTAAAAACTTCAAATAAATATCCTTTTTTGTGTGCCTGGATTGTTCATAGAGCGACATGAGGTAGTCAGTATCTTCCATGCTAAGCGGGTTATTCTCATGATGAGTGTTTATTCACTCGTCCTTGCACGAGAGGGGCGGAAATAGGGATTCCCAGTCCCGAATTCAAATTGCAAATAATTAAACAAAACTCCTCCAGGACTGTTGTTGGTATGGACGGCACCCGTTGTTTCGGACAAGCCGTGGAGTGTGATTGTTGGTGGAGGGGGAGTAAACCTTTACTTTTATCGCTTGGGAACCGCCACTAATCTGTTTAGCATGGAAGATACCGATAACTAATGGTGGCGAAGTAAATAAGAAGGGTGCATTTCTCAAAATTTCATTTACCTCTGTTTTAATACTTGAGCTCTGGCACCTTTGCAAATCACTGCTTCCCTCTGCGAAGGGACTATCTATTTACTTTTATGTTGTGTCATCACCTTCTCAAATAAGCGCCAGAACCTGAGAGCACTATTGTCATCCTCATGCATTGTGTATAGCTAATGTTGTGTGCATCATGACTAGATCTTTTCTACCATGAATTACAATGTTTAGTCGCTGCTTGAACTTTGGAGGTGCTCTGCATTTATGTTTTGCGGTCTCAGAAAGGGCTAGAGAGATACCACTATTGTCATATTATATCATGGTTGCTCTGACAAAGTGTTGTTGTTTGAGATATCTTATTATTGTTCGCTAGTTGATTATGCCATTGATATGTGTTAATAGAATTTTTAAGAGTTATTGTCGACATGGTTGGTTATAACCTTTGCTAAAAACCTGGGTGCTACTTAAGCTTATTTATGTAAACAAGAGCAAAAGAGTTCGTAAAAGTTTTTCTTTTTCACTTTCAGTTTATCAACTGAATTGCTTGAGGACAAGCAAAGATTTAAGATTGGGGGACTTGATACGTCTCCGTCGTATCTACTTTTCCTAACGCTTTTCCTCTTGTTTTGGACTCTAATTTGCACGATTTGAATGAAACTAACCCGGACTGATGCTGTTTTCAGCAGAACTACCATGGTGTTGTTTTTGTGCAGAAATAAAAGTTCTCGGATTGGAACGAAACTTCGCGAGGATTCTTTATATAATAAAAGAGAATTTCTGGAGCCAAGAACCACAGGAGGGGGGCACCTGGGTGGGCACAACCCACCAGGGCGCCCCCCCCCTCCAGGCGCGCCCAGGTGGGTTGTCCCCACCTGGTGGCCCCGCAGACTCCAACCCTGATGCTATAAAGTCATATTTTTGGAGAAAAAATGAGGGAGAAAGAATTATCGTGTTTCACGAGACGAAGCCGCCGCCACCTCCTGTTCTTCATCGGGAGGCCAGATCTGGAGTCCGTTTGAGGCTCCGGAGAGGGGGATCTTCTATCATCGTCATCACCAACCCTTCTCCATCGCCAATTTCATGATGCTCCCCACCGGGAGTGAGTAATTCCTTCGTAGGCTCGCTGGTCGGTGTGGAGTTGGATGAGATTCATCATGTAATCAAGTTAGTTTTGTTAGGGTTTGATCCCTAGTATCCATTATGTTCTGAGATTGATGTTGCTATGACTTTGCCATGCTTAATACTTGTCACTTTGGGCCCGGGTGCCATGATTTCAGCTCTGAACCATTTATGTTATCACCATAATATCTACGTTCTAGATCCGATCTTGCAAGTTATAGTCACCTACTACGTGTTATGATCTAGCAACCCCGGAGTGACAATAGTCGGGACACTTCCCGGTGATGACCATAGTTTGAGGAGTTCATGTATTCACTATGTGTTAATGCTTTGTTCTGGTTCTCTATTAAAAGGAGGCCTTAATATCCCTTAGTTTCCAATAGGACCCCGCTGCCACGGGAGGGTAGGACAAAATATGTCATGCAAGTTCTTTCCATAAACACGTATGACTATTTACGGAATACATGCCTACATTATATTTATGAACTGGAGCTAGTGCCGTATCGCCCTAGGTTATGACTGTTATATGATGAATATCATCCAACGAATTCACCGATCCAATGCCTATGAATTTCTCTCATATTGTTCTTACTAAGTTACTACTGCTATCATTACTGTTACACTTGCTACAAAATCATTGCTATCACTGTTACTGTTACTATTGATGTTGCTACTACTATCAAAACTATCATATTACTTTGCTACTGATCACTTTGCTACATATAATTAATCTCCAGCTGTGGTTGAATTGACAACTCAGTTGCTAATACTTGCAAATATTCTTTGGCTCCCCTTGTGTCGAATCAATAAATTTGGGTTGAATACTCTACCCTCGAAAACTGTTGCGATCCCCTATACTTGTGGGTTATCAGCGCGCAATGGCCAGGTTGCCTCCACACTACTAGGAGAAAGCTTATAGATAGAAATTTAGTAGTAGTGCTAGTTATAGGGCCAGCGCTACTGACACTTAGTCGTAGCGCTGGTTGATAACAAGCGCTATAGGTACCAAAGTAGCAGTAGCGCTAGGCCCCTTGGCTGCGCTACTGCTAAGTGGTCCCATGGCCATCGGCAGGGGCTACACATAGTAGTAGCGGTTGGCTGGAACCAGAGCTACTACTAGAGACATAGCAGTAGCGCTGGGCCACCAGCCCACCGCTACCGCTAAGTCTGCACGGTGGGCCCAACTTAGCAGTAGCGCTGGTCCACCAGCCAGCGCTACTACTAATGCTACCTTATCCTCCCCGGCCGGCCCGATCACTCTCCCTTCCCACACTCTCATCGTTTAACCCCCACTGCCGCCGCCCGCTGCCGTCGTCGCGCCGCCGCCGTCGCCCGGTATGTCTCCCTTCCTCCCTTCTCCTTCCATACCTCCCTTCTCCCTTCCTCCCTCCGACCCTGCCTCTCCCTCCATCCCTCGCCCTTCTCCCTCCTTGCTCCCTCCGATCGACCCCTCTCCCTCCATCCCTCTCGCCATCCCAGCCCTATCCCTCTGTCCCTCTCCCTCCTGCATTGCATAGATAGATGAATGGATAGATAGATAGATGGTTAGAACTATGGTATTTTTGATATATTGCATAGATAGACAAATGGATGGATGGATATATAGATAGATGGATGGATGGATAGATGTTAGGGCTAGAACTAGGGTATTTTTAGTAAATGTATAGGTCTTTTCAATTTTTAGGGTTAGAACAAGGTTTTACAAATTTTTAGGGTTAGAACTAGGTTTAGACAAATGGATGGATAGATGGGTAGTACAAATTATTAGGGTTAGAACTAGGTTTTACAAATTTTGTTTCTGTTTTAGACATAGGGTTTCACTAAGTCCTAAGATGAGGATAATAATGTTTTTGTTTATATTTTGTTTTTCAGAAATCAAGGAGCCCCTGCATCATCCCTGCTGTCATCCCCGTCACCAACCCCCTCCGACCTTGAGGTGAGACCAGCCAAATCCCCATGTCGATGATGATGTAGATGTTTTGATAGATGTAGTAGAGTAGTAGCTAGATGAGTAGCTGTGACAATTTCCATGGAATAGAAAATTTTCAATGTAGGTCTTTCAAATATGATGGAGATTTAGACATGTGATATGTAGTGTTGTGTAGTACTAGTGCTTGCCCAAGTGGCCTATGTTTGCAGGGAACACCTCACAGTGGCCTATGTTTTGCCGGAGTGTTGATTAATTTCCATTCCGGCAAATTTCATGCGCTCGATATATGTCCTTTTTAGCAAAGGTCATGCCGGATTTTTCCGTGAATTTTGGCATGACTTGTGCTAGAATTGCAGGAAATATCGAGTGGCCCTGATTTTGTAGAAAGATAATTAAATGACATTTCGGGTTACTTTAAGTCTGTCAGGACTCCACCATATATATGAGAGAAGAAGAATGCCGATTGTTGTCGTGGGGGTCGTTCTTCCTCTTCTTTCTTGTGATAGACCTTTGGTAATGCACGGGAAGGAAGAGAAGAACGACCATCACCGACGGTCGCAAATGTCAGAGAGGAATCAGTGAGGGAGAGTCTCCACCATATATGAGAGGACGAAGAATCCCGACTGTTGTCGTGTGGGTAGCATCTTCTTCATTCCAATGTGCTAGACATTTTGGTGTAATGCACTTTGGAATGACAGGAGTAGCTACCATCACCGATGGTCGCAAATGTCAGCGAGGAAGAATCCCGACTGTTGTCGTGGGGGTCGCTTCTCCTTCGTTCCCGTGTGCTAGACATTTTGGTGTAATGCACTCGTGGACAAAGGGAGGAGAGACCATCACCGACGGTCGAATATATACACCACGTGAGCTGAGAGATTTCAAGAAAAGACTCGACAGACCGATAGTCAACCCGTGATGAATAATAATGATCTAATTTAGTTTTTGTAGTACATATATTGAATTGTAGAAGTTTAATATTTGAATTATGAACATAGGAAATGTCTGACGATGACGATAGGATCCTGGAGTGCGACTACTGCGGCGACGGCCGGGGTCTGTGCGACAGGCCTCACCTGGTAGACGGTCGGCGCTTCAGTATTAAGCTCGACGAGACCTTCGATGTTGAAACGGTATGCAACGACGACAAGTCTTTTTTTGTAATTAAGCATGACTTCTGCTTCTTCAACGTGTAATTTATATTGTCTTTTACAATTTGACTAGCTTATCCCATGCCATGCAAGACGCTATGTCTTGGAGCATCTGAATTTCAAAAATCATGAAAATATGGAGACAAAGATAGTTCAACTCAGGACCCATCATGGTTATGCTTTTGCTGTAAAGCTATACAATTCGGAGAGCGTATCCCATTTTGGTTGCTCGAATTGGGAAGCACTGTGCAAGGCGTATGATTTTCAGGAGGGTATGTATGTCACCTTCGATCTTGGTGATCCTCACTAGTAGAAAAAGGACCATTTGTCCCGGTTCCAGAGGCCCATTTGTCCCGGTTCTGGAACCGGGACTAAAGGGTCGGGACTAAAGCCCAATACCTTTAGTCCCGGTTCGCCTACGAACCGGGACAGATGGGGCTCCACGTGGCCGCTGCGGCTTGCCCAGGAGGGAGGGCCTTTTGTCCCGGTTGGTAGCACCAACCGGGACCAAAAAGCATCCACGCGTCAGCAGTTTAGGGGCTGGGTTTTTTGTTTTTTTTTCTGAAAGGGGGGTTGGGGGGTTGGGGGGTTTTGTAGGGTTAGTTTAGGGGTTTCATATATTGTGTTAGCTAGGTAATAGAGAGAAGTGACCTCTCTTATCTCCGTGCTTGGTCGACGCTACGTACTATATGTATAGAGAGAACTCGCGACACGCTAGCTAGTAAGGAAATGAAGGAAACCATTAAGTATACAAGATCGTCATGAACATATATATACAGAGAGAAGTGATCGACCTCCTCCTTCTCTGAGAGATTGGTCGAACAACAAGTTTTCTTATATCTATCCTACGCTACTAGCTACATATATACAATATAAGATCTCTTACAATCCCTAACATCTGATGTCAAGTTCCACATGGTTTTCTCCGGCTTTATTGATGACGTGGTCAAGAAAGAATCCCGCCAATTCCTCTTGAATTGCTTTTATGCGATCTTGTGGTAGGAGTTCATCCCGCATCTGCCACATCTAATTTGAAGAAGGGGGTCGATACATATATATGAATGAGACTCAACACAAATGATGGTAATAAAATAAAATTGTGAATATTATTGCTTACGCACTTCATATTGTTTTTCAGAGTAGCCCCGCTCACAGGTCATGTGGCGGATGAACTCGCAAATGTAGTATCCACAAAAATCAGTCCCGCCTTCCTGCCACAACCACTTTACAAGAAATAGAGGCCAATCAAACTGATAAGCAAGCATGCTAAATGGTATTGATGAAACTAGCTAGAATCAATGGGAGATGCGCGGAACTAGCTAGTAGTACTTACTTTCGAGTGTGTAAATCGGAGCTCCCCCGATAGTCCCGGAGCTTTAGCGGTGAACTCTTTCCAAACCCTGCCAGACAAAGAAAACAATTACTTGATATCAGGAAATGAACAAAGTTGCCGATATGGTGCGATAACGATCGATTGAACTTACTTCTCGAGCATTTTAGTCATGGCCGCATAGTCCTTGGGATCTTTTCGTCTCGAGTCTAAGACGGTTACTAGTCCCTGCTCAAGCTTAATCTCTAGGAGAATAAAGTGGAAGCTGCGCACGCATGCATAACTCATCAATTACATTACTATAACCTCGAGTAATAAGGGAAACCGAATATGCACAAGACAGTAACACTCACTTGAAGTTGTAAGGAAAGAGTATTTTATCTTTGTTTTGATTTCGAAGCAACGATTGTAGCAAGTTGGCCTCGGTTTCTTTGGCATTATATTTAACCATCCATTCATCTATGAGATTTGTGTTAATGAACCCAATATCATAGATTTGTATTTTTCTACATTCGACGATCTTCAATCTGCATAATATAGTGAGGATAATTATATATACATGCAATGAAAGAGCTGAGCTATATATAGAGACTTAATTACAGAAGTAGTACTTACAGACAGTAGCAAGTGATGATTATTTTATCGAGGGCCTTTTGATTGAAAAACTGGAAGAACTCCTCAAATGGAATAGACAACAGATCAATTCCAACGAGGTCATGCTCCTCTTTAACTCTCAGCGTCAAAGTATCTTTCCCAGAACCGCTGCAGGTGTCCATGTACCACTCATGGAATCTTCGTATCATCGTTGTTAGAGGAGGATGACCAGGTTTGACGAGAGGCTTCCCGTGCCGGTATTTGTGTTCATCCACCTCCATTATATCAAAATGTGCATCGTCGGGCAGGTAATCTGCAGGATTGGTTCCGGGCACGATCCCCGGATGATTAGCGACGATATCACTAGACACCTTGAGCGGGGGGCACAATTGGTTCGCTTGTTCGCCTAGCTGGGGAATTTTTTCCCACTTCTTCGTTCTGCTAACCTTCGATCACTGCAAGTACTTCCCGACCGCTCCGCTTCCTGATATGTCCTTTCAAGAATGCGCTCATAGTTGGTTTGCGGCGGAGACGGTGGTGGTCGCTTCAGGGCATCAAGAGTGCGCTTCGCTTTCATCGGATCTATCTTCTCCTCCGGAGGTGGAGGTTTCTTTGCAAAAAAGTCCGTCACTTGGGCACGAGAGATGTCCTCGTTTTCCTTGTCGGTCCTCTCATATGGTAACTTTTCCAGAGGCTTGAGAGATGGACCGTATCTGAATTGCCTCCCGCCTCTGCTTGTACTGCTAGCCGCCGGAGCGGCGGCGTCTCTCTTTCGCCGTTGCTTATGAGGCGGAGAAGGAGGCGGAGTGCTCCGACGCGCCGGAGGAGCCAGAGCGGCGGCGTCTGTCTTCCGCCATTGCTGACGAGGCGGAGGAGGAGGCGGACTGCTCGGACGCACCGGAGGAGGCGAAGGAGGAGGCGGAGTGGCCTCACGCGCCGGAGCAGCCGGAGAAGGAGGCAGAGTGCCCTGATCACTCGCCGGAGGAGGAGGAGGAGGAGGAGGAGGAGGAGGCGGAGGCGTCCAGTTCAGAAGCTTGATGTGCTCCTTCAGCCATAGACATGGAGTCTTCAAAGCAAGACCCAACTGAGTATCCCATTGACCTGTAGGGTGGTGAAGCTCGAGCTCCTCAAATCCCTCCATTACTTCATCCACCATCACAACAGCATAGCCTTGTGGAATCGGACGGCAGTGAAAAGTTGCGTCGGGTTCAGGAGGTGCAACAAAGCCGACAGCCGCCTTGACTTTGAGGTGCTGCCATTGCGTCATAAGCTGGCAATGCTGAGCCTCCGTGATAGCATCCACGGGGTAGCTAGGAGCCGTGAAGTCAGGCTACTGAACGACCTCGGTGGAAGCCACGCTGCTTCTCCGCTGAGATGGCGGGGTAGCTTCTGGGGTAGCTCCGGCAGCTCGCTGGCTCTCAACTTGTTCCTCTAGCTTTTGTACTCTTGCATTCAGCTTCTGCATTTCGGTGAGCTCCACTTTCCTCTTCCTCTCCTGGGTTTTGTAACAGCCTGCGCCGGGAAACCCAACCTTCCATGCAATGGAGCCTGGCGTGCCTCGTGTTCATCCAGGGTGCTCAGGATTCCCGAGGGCCATGGTCAGCTCGTCATTCTCTCTGTCGCGAATGAACGTCCCTTGTTGCGCTGCGGCGATACACTTCTGAAGATTCTTGACGGGTATTGCAAGTTGCTCGTCTGTCCAAACGCACTTCCCTGTTTCAGGGTCCAAGGTTCCCCCAACCCCGAAGAACCAAGTCCTTGAACGGTCTAGCCAGTTCAATGTCTCTGGTTCGACCCCTTTAGCAAGCAGGTCATTCTCAGCTTTGTCCCATAGCGGCCGGGCTTTGAGGTAGCCACCTGACCCCGTGCGATGGTGAAACTTCTTCTTTGCAGCATTTATCTTATTTGTCTCTGACATCTTCTTACTCTTGTCCGATGTCTTGTAGGCCACAAATGCGGGCCAGTGATCTCTTATCTTCTCAAATCGGCCGGTGAATTCTAGAGTCTTCCGTTTGTCGACAAACGTTGATTTCAACACATTCTTCCACCTCCTGAATAGATCTGCCATCTTCTTAAGAGCACACGCCTTGACCAATGGCTCTATAACTGGCTTATCCGGATCCTCCTCTGGCGGTAGGGTGAAATTTGCCTTCAGCGAGGTCCAAAGATCATCTTTCTGTCTATCGGTGACATAAGAAACTTGAGGGTCTTCATTCTTCTTAGGCTCATTCCATAGCTGGATGCTGATCGGGATGCTGTCCCTAACAATAGCTCCGCACTGAACAGAAAATGCATCCTTGGTCCGCCTTGGTTTAATCGGCTGGCCATCGTCCGCGATTGCTGTGATCGTGAACCTTTCATCCTGACGCAACCTTTTCTTCGGGCCTCGTCTCGTTACCGAAGTTTGGCTCGATCCGGAGGGCTTTAAAAGAAGAAAGAAGAGTTAATATATGTACATACCAAAACAATTAATGCATCAATTAGCTAGTCAGCACAGGCTTAATTAATATATATACCTCGCCGGACTTTACAATAGCTCCCTCCTCCGTTCGATCACCGGAGCCATCATCATGGTCTCCTTCTTCCTCCGGCATTCGGTCTCCAGAGCCATCATGATCATGTCCTTCCTCCTCCATTGTTCAATCACCGGAGCTTTCACCCTCGTCTTCCAGACAATCGGTGTCATTGAGATACGACAAGACATCACCTCCGCTGAGGATGATGTCCCCCAACAACTCTTCTGTTTCCAAGTCTCTTTGTTGATCCATAGTTTCTGCAAATATTACAACATGGCAATTAATATACAAACATGAGAGATGGATATATTAGTGGCAAACATAGACCTAGCTAGCTAATCACAACAAGGAATATTAATTAGTGGCCTCGACGCTTCTACGGTTTGGGGTGGCCTCGACAACGCTTCTAGGGTTTGGGGTGGCCTCGACAACGCTTCTAGGGTTTGGGGTGGCCTCGACAACGCTTCTAGGGTTTGGGGTGGCCTCGACAACGCTCTTTTAACTTGGTAAATTTGGGTGGCCTCGATGCTTCTAGGGTTTGGGGTGGCCTTGGCAACGCTTCTAGGGTTTGGGGTGGCCTCGACGCTTCTAGGGTTTTTTCGGGCGAGAGGGGGTTGATCGATGTCCCCCCTCATATTGAAGAGTTACCGGAGTTCTCTCATGAATGTCCGACGTCCGGACCGCCTCTCTCATGAATGTCAAACAAGGGATTTAACAAAATGGCGCCATTCTGGATGTGCAGAAAATTGTCCATATTTTTCCTGATCTCATCTACCCTTCTATATGTCACGTTGTCAGTGTCAAAGGATTCAAGAAAACCATGGCTTCATCATTAGCCGGAAGTAACAGGCGCATAATGGTACGAAGCTCTCCAAAATTGTTTTGGAACGGAGTCCCGGATAGGATAATTAGTTTTTTGGTACGAAGTGCAGCAAGAGCCTTCCGAATATCGCTATTTGGAAGGCCTTTGCTGAAATTCGTACCAAAAAGCAAATTATTCTATCCGGAACTCCGTTCCAAAACAACTTTGAAGAGCTTCGTAGCATCATACGCCTTTTACTTCCGGCTAATGATGAAGCCATGGATTTCTTCAATACTTTGACAGACAACGTGACATATAGAAGAATATATATATAGATGAGATCAGAAAAAAAATTGGATCAACTTGTGCACATCCATAATGGGGGCATTCTCGATAAATCTCGACCCTCGACCCTCGACCCCTCGACGACCCTCAACCCCTCGGCGATCCTCAACATATGAATTTATAAAGTGCACTTGATATGTTTCGAGGACTCCTCCCTCCCAACACGAGAACATTTTAACTTAGTAAATTTCTATGAACAAAAAAAATCATCATCGAACAAACTTAATATGAGTTTTAACATAGAACATTCATTGAGCAAGATCATCATGAACAAAAATATCACACTAATTTCTATGAAAAAAATTCCACAAACATCTCATCTCGTCTCCACAAAACATCTCATACATCTCATCTCATCTCATTTCATCCAAAAAAAATTCTTTGCATATTCCTTGCATATGAACATACATACATTTACTTTTTTTCTTAAATGTAACATATGAACATTTTCTTAAATGAGCATATGAACATTTTCTTAAATGAGCATATGAACATAGATATCACCAAAAAATAGACCTTTTTCTTTGCATATGAACATACATCCATATACAAAATGTTTATATTCTACAATCTTAACCAAAAAAATGCAAAAAAGAGCATTATACAGCATATACAGAGAACATACATACATACATCGTAACAAAAAAAATGAAAAAAAGGCCGGTGGTCGGCAACGGCGAGGTCGGGGATGGCGATGAGACGGAAAGGGGAGGAGGCAGGGGCTCATAGCGCGGTCGTAGGGAACGGCAGCGGCCGGTCTCGGGAAGGGCTCGAGGTCGCCGGCCGGAATCGGTGCGGCGGCAGACGAACGGCGTCGGGGATGAAGGGGTCGCGGGCGCTGGCGTGGTGCTTCCCCGCAGTGACGGCGACGGCGGGGGCGAGCCTCGGCGACGACGAGCGCGGGCGACGGCGATGGTGGGGGCGGCGGGCGGCGTTGGGGCAGCCTGGCGGCGTCGATGTCGTCGTTGTCGTCGGGGGCTAATGCGAGATGAGAACTGAAAATTCCTAAGTGCTACCTTATATACCTAGAGCATTGGTCCCGGTTCGTGGTACCAACCGGGACCAATGCCCCCAACCGGGACTAAAGGGTCAGTTTTCAGCAGCCCAAAGGGCGGGAAACAGGGACCTTTGGTCCCGGTTGGTGGCACCAACCGGGACTAAAGGGGGGCATTGGTCCCGGTTGGTTCCACGAACCGGTACAAATGCACCCCTTTCGTCCCGGTTGGTGCTACCAACCGGGACCAAAGGCCTTGTGCTGGCGTGGTGCGGTGGGATGTTTAGTCCCACCTCGCTAGCTGAGAGAGCTCGAGAGTGGTTTATAAGCGCTGTTGCACCCACCCTCTTGAGCTCCTCTCAACTGCAGACTTTCGGGCCTAATCTGTAACTCCTTGCCTGTGGGCCTATTGGGCCTGCTGCGGGCCTGAATCCTGGCCCAACAAACTGGTTGGGTTTCTAGTCGTATTCAGGCCGTGGTGGCCCACTAGGTGGCATTTTTTTAATATCTTCCAGTTTTTTTGTTTTCTTTTTTGCTTTATTTATTTTATTTTGTTTCTACTTACAGCTAAATACTTACTGTTTTTCAGTGATTCTTTTTGCTTTTAGGTAATAAAAATTATAAACTTTCTGTTAGTGCCATTAGTTTTTCAATTTGAATAGTTTAAATTTGAATTTTTTGAAATTTGTGTGAATCACTAGTTTGTGAATACCTTTACTATAAAAATAGATTTTTGAGTGATTCTTTTTCCTGATATTTAATATTATTGTGTTTTATCATTATATTAAATTTGGTAATTTTTAGGTTATTTTAAATGTATGTTTTAATCAAGAACAAATTTTGTTATTTTAGTTTTCTATTAAAGTTTCTAACAAAAAATTTCTTTATGAAAATTCTTTTTGCCATTAATGTCTTGAACAGAAAATACTTTGATAATTTTAGTTGCAAATTTTTTATATAATTTTAGTTTAAAAAATACTAGAGGTTTATAAAAGCTTTTTAGTTGATTCCTTTTGCTATTAGAGTTTTATAAAAGCTTTTTAGTTGATTCTTTTTGCTATTGAAGAATATTATAGTTTTGTTTTAGTTGATCATAACAGAATATTTTAATTGATTATTTTAAGTTCATTCTTTTTGCTATTAGTTCGTTCTTTTTGCGCTAAATGACCCTTAAATTGAAAAGCACTACAAATGAACTCTGAAAAGGTTGAAAGTTGGCATGGTATCATCATTTCACCCACATAGCATGTGCTAAAAAGTTGAGAGGGTTACGGCAAAAACTGGATGCACTTCGTGTACAAAACGGGCAATCTCTTTCGAAGTATCAGGGTTTCGAACGAGAACTTGTCTGTTGCAAAGGGATTTCATTTGTTTGAACTTATTTGAACTCCAGACTTTTTGTGTGTTCAAAATGCACCATTCAAAGCCACATCATCAATTTTCAACCCTTTCTGACTTCATTTGTTATTTTTCATGCATTTACTGATTTTTTTGAGCTATATGACCCTGAAATTGAAAAGCACTACAAATGAACTCTGAAAAGGTTGAAAGTTGGCATGGTATCATCATTTCACCCATAGCATGTGCCAAAAGTTGAGAGGTTATGGCAAAAACTGGATGCCTTCGTGACAAAAAGGGCAATCTCTTTCGAAGTATCAGGGTCGAACGAAAACTCATCTGTTACAAAGGGATTTCATTTTTTGAACTTATTTGAACTCCAGACTTTTTGTGTGTTCAAAATGCACCATTCAAAGCCACATCATCAATTTCAACCCTTTCTGACTTCATTTGTTATTTTCAGCATTTACTGAATTTTTGAGCTATATGACCCTGAAATTGAAAAGCACTACAAATGAACTCTGAAAAGGTTGAAAGTTGGCATGGTATCATCATTTCACCCACATAGCATGTGCTAAAAAGTTGAGAGGGTTACGGCAAAAACTGGATGCACTTAGTGTACAAAACGGACAATCTCTTTTGAAGCATCAGGGTTTCATACAGAAACTCGTCTGTTACAAAGGGATTTCATTTTTTTGAACTTATTTGAACTCCAGACTTTTTGTGTGTTCAAAATGAACCATTCAAAGCCACATCATCAATTTTCAACCCTTTGTGACTTCATTTGTTATTTTTCATGCATTTACTGATTTTTTTAGCTATATGACCCTGAAATTGAAAAGCACTTCAAACGAACTCTGAAAAGGTTGAAAGTTGGCATGGTATCATCGTCTCACCCACATAGCATGTGCTAAAATGTTGAGAGGGTTAAGGCAAAAACTGGATGCACTTCGTGTACAAAACGGATAATCTCTTTCGAAGTATCAGGGTTTCATACGGAAACTCGTCTGTTACAAAGGGATTTCATTTTTTTGAACTTATTTGAACTCCAGACTTTTTGTGTGTTCAAAATGCACCATTCAAAGCCACATCATCAATTTTCAACCCTTCCTGACTTTATTTGTTTTTTTTCATGCATTTACTAATTTTTTTGAGCTATATGACCCTGAAATATAAAAGCACTTCAAATGAACTCTGAAGAGGTTGAAAATTGGCATGGTATCATCATTTCACCCACATAGCATGTGCTAAAAAGTTGAGAGGGTTACGGCAACAACTGGATGCACTTCGTGTACAAAACGGACAATCTGTTTCGAAGTATCAGGGTTTCCGGAAACTCGTCTGTTACAAAAGGCATTTCATTTCTTCACATGTAACTGCAGTGATATTCTAGATCAAAGGCATCATCATAATAGTTGTGGAGAGAAAGTCTTCACTTTTTCTTTGCTTGTGTCCTTTGCTTATTGCGCCATAACCATGGATATTCTTCATCGCTTAACATGGTGCTTGGGTCAGCCTTGACTTTGAAGGGAGGAATTTCATGAAACTTGTCATAATCTTCAGACATGTCTGTCTTGCCCTCCAATCCCACGATGTCTCTTTTTCCTGAAAGAACTATGTGGCGCTTTGGCTCATCGTATGATGTATTCGCTTCCTTATCTTTTCTTTTTCTCGGTTTGGTAGACATGTCCTTCACATAGAAAACCTGCACCACATCATTGGCTAGGACGAATGGTTCGTCTGTGTACCCAAGATTGTTCAGATCCACTGTTGTCATTCCGTACTGTGGGTCTACCTGTACCCCGCCTCCTGACATATTGACCCATTTGCACTTAAACAAAGGGACCTTAAAATCATGTCCGTAGTCAAGTTCCCATATGTCCACTATGTAACCATAATATGTGTCATTTCCCCTCTTGGTTACTGCATCAAAGCGGACACCGCTGTTTTGGTTGGTGCTCTTTTGATCTTGGGCGATCGTGTAAAATGTATTCCCATTTATCTCGTATCCTTTGTAAGTTAATACAGTCGAAGATGGTCCCCTGGACAACGAGTACAGCTCATCAGAAACAGTGTTGTCACCTCTGAGACGTGTTTCCAACCAACTGCCGAAAGTCCTGATGTGTTCACATGTAATCCAGTCGTCACACTGCTCCGGGTGTTTGGAGCGCAGAATGTTCTTGTGTTCATCGACATACGGGGTCACCAAGGTAGAGTTCTGTAGAACTGTGTAGTGTGCTTGAGACCAAGAATGCCCGTCCCTACATATTTTTGAGTCCCCTCCTAGCGTACCTTTTCCAGTGAGTCTCCCCTCATACCGCGATTAAGGGAGGCCAATCTTCTTAAGGCCAGGAATGAAGTCAACACAAAACCCAATGACATCCTCTGTTTGATGGCCCATGGAGATGCTTCCTTCTGGCCTAGCGCGGTTACGGACATATTTCTTTAGGACTCCCATGAACCTCTCAAAGGGGAACATATTGTGTACAAATACAGGGCCCAGAATGACAATCTCGTCGACTAGATGAACTAGGACATGCGTCATGATATTGAAGAAGGATGGTGGGAACACCAGCTCGAAACTGACAAGACATTGCGCCACATCACTCCTTAGCCTTGGTAGGATTTGTGGATCGATCACCTTCTGGGAGATTGCATTGAGGAATGCACATAGCTTCACAATGGCTAATCGAACATTTTCCGGTAGAAGCCCCCTCAATGCAACCGGAAGCAGTTGCGTCATAATCACGTGGCAGTCATGAGACTTTAGGTTCTGGAACTTTTTCTCTGCCATATTTATTATTCCCTTTATATTTGACGAGAAGCCAGACGGGACCTTCATACTGAGCAGGCATTCAAAGAAGATTTCCTTCTCTTCTTTGGTAAGAGCGTAGCTGGCAGGACCTTCATACTGCTTTGGAGGCATGCCGTCTTTTTCGTGCAAATGTTGCAGGTCCTCTCGTGCCTCCGGTGTATCTTTTGTCTTCCCATACATGCCCAAGAAGCCTAGCAGGTTCACGCAAAGGTTCTTTGTCACGTGCATCACGTCGATTGAAGAGCGGACCTCTAGGTCTTTCCAGTAGGGTAGGTCCCAAAATATAGATTTCTTCTTCCACATGGGTGCGCGTCCCTCAGCGTCATTCGGAACAGATAGTCCACCGGGACCCTTTCCAAAGATTATGTGTAAATCATTGACCATAGCAAGTACGTGATCACCGGTACGCATGGCGGGCTTCTTCCGGTGATCTGCCTCGCCTTTGAAATGCTTGCCTTTCTTTCGACATTGATGGTTGGTCGGAAGAAATCGACAATGCCCCAGGTACACATTCTTACTGCATTTGTCCAGGTATATACTTTCGGTGTCAACTAAACAGTGCGTGCATGCGTGGTATCCCTTGTTTGTCTGTCCTGAAAGGTTACTGAGAGCAGGCCAATCATTGATGGTTACAAACAGCAACGCATGCAGGTCAAATTCCTCCTGTCTGTGCTCATCCCACACATGCACACCGTTTCCGTTCCACAGCTGTAAAAGTTCTTCAACTAATGGCCTTAGGTACACATCAATGTCGTTGCCGGGTTGCTTAGGGCCTTGGATGAGTACTGGCATCATAATGAACTTTCGCTTCATGCACAGCCAAGAAGGAAGGTTATAGATACATAGAGTCACGGGCCAGGTGCTGTGATTGCTGCTCTACTCCCCAAAAGGATTAATGCCATCTGCGCTTAAACCAAACCATACGTTCTTTGTGTCACCTGCAAACTCCTCCCAGTATTTTCTCTCGATTTTTCTCCACTGCGACCCGTCAGCGGGTGCTCTCAACTTCCCGTCTTTCTTACGGTCCTCTCTGTGCCATCGCATCAACTTGGCATGCTCTTTATTTCTGAACAGACGTTTCAACCGTGGTATTATAGGAGCATACCACATCACCTTCGCAGGAACCCTCTTCCTGGGGGGCTCGCCGTCAACATCACCAGGGTCATCTCGTCTGATCTTATACCGCAATGCACCGCATACCGGGCATGCGTTCAAATCCTCGTACGCACCGCGGTACAGGATGCCGTCATTAGGGCACGCATGTATCTTCTGCACCTCCAATCCTAGAGGGCATACGACCTTCTTTGCTGCGTACGTACTGTCGGGCAATTTGTTATCCTTTGGAAGCTTATTCTTCAATATTTTCAGTAGCTTCTCAAATCCTTTGTCAGGCACAGCATTCTCTGCCTTCCACTGCAGCAATTTCAGTACGGTACCGAGCTTTGTGTTGCCATCTTCGCAATTGGGGTACAACCCTTTTTGGTGATCCTCTAACATGCGATCGAACTTTAGCTTCTCCTTTTCACTTTCGCACTGTCTCTTTGCATCAACAATGACCCGGCGGAGATCATCATCGGGCACATCGTCTGGTTCCTCTTGATCTTCAACTTCCCCCGTTGCAGCATCACCGTATTCAGGGGGCACATAGTTGTCATCATCCTCTTCTTCTTGGCTATCTTCCATCATAACCCCTCTTTCTCCGTGCTTGGTCCAAACATTATAGTGTGGCATGAAACCCTTATAAAGCAGGTGGGTGTGAAGGATTTTCCGGTCAGAGTAAGACTTCGTATTCCCACATATAGGGCATGGACAACACATAAAACCATTCTGCTTGTTTGCCTCAGCCACTTCGAGAAAATTATGCATGCCCTTAATGTACTCGGAGGTGCGTCTGTCACCGTACATCCATTGCCGGTTCATCTGCGTGCATTATATATAATTTAGTGTGTCAAAAACCATTACAGAACATCATGAATAGATAAGTGACCGAATTAATAGAAGTTCATCATCACATTAAAACCAAAGTACATACATAGTTCTCATTGAACAACATATAGCTCTCCAGAGCATCTAATTAAATCATACATTGAAACTATGTAAAACATTTCAATGCAACAACAAATGCGATCATAATCGCAACCAAGATAACAATTGATCCAACGGCATAATGATACCAAGCCTCGGTATGAATGGCATATTTTCTATACTTTCTAATCTTGAAGCGCATTGCATCCATCTTGATCTTGTGATCATCAACGACATACGCAACATGCAACTCCAATATCTTCTCCTCCTCAATTTTTTTCAATTTTTCCTTCAAGTAATTGTTTTCTTCTTCAACTAAATTTAACCTCTCGACAATAGGGTCGGTTGGAATTTCCGGTTCACATACCTCCTAGATAAAAAAATCTATGTCACGTTGGTCGGCATAATTGTTATAAACAATAAATGAACCAAATAGTTATAAAATATAATATATACCACATCCAAATCATAGACATGACGAGGGCCGACGGGGGCGGATACCAAAACCATCGCACTATATCATAACAAACAATAATAAAAGTAAGAAAATTATACAAGTATCTATCTAAATCATACAAGTAAGAATTTTTCTCTTTTAGAAAGAAGATAAGAACAAGAGGCTCACCACGGTGGTGCCGGCGACGAGATCAGCGCGAGCGATCGACGGTGGTGAAGACGGGGACGGGACATGACGGACCGCTAAACCTAGACAAATCTTGAGGAAAATGAAGCTTGGAGAGAAGAAAGCTCAAGTAGTGTGGCTCGGGCATTTCATCGAACACCTCATGTGCATAGGAGGTGAGCTAGAGCACCACAAAGCCCTCCCCTAGCCGGCCAGGAAAAACGGAGCAGTGGAGTGCTCTGCTTGCGGGCGAGGGGGTATATATAGGCACCTCATTGGTCCCGGTTGGTGGCTGGAACCGGGACTAAAGGACCTCCTTTGGTCCCGGTTCCAGCCATGAACCGGGACCAATGGATGTGGGCCAGGAGCAAGGCCCATTGGTGCCGGTTCGTGTCTGGAACCGGGACCAAAGGGTTCAGACGAACCGGGACCAATGCCCCACGAGGCCCGGCCGGCCCCCTGGGCGCACGAACCGGGACGTATGCCCCCATGGGTCCTGGTTCGTCACTGAACCAGGACTAATGGGCTGGCCAGGCCTGGACCAAAGCCCTATTTTCTACTAGTGCCTGAAGATGACATCGACGAAGAGAATATGGACATTTGGGTCCTTGTTGATACGCTTCCACTTCTACCTCTTTGTGAGTTTCTCAAACATATTTATTAAGTAATTTATATTGTTTATTTCAAAATAGTTGACAACTTATTTTCATTGACAGCTTATTTTCATTCTTCAAAAAATGTACGGAAGATGGTAGACACAACCTACTACACTAATGGCGCTGAATTAACTTATGAGGAGAAAGATCATCTTATCTCATTTATTATTGATGTTGAGAATTACAATATCAATTATGAAACTCCTGCACATTATGGTCAATACGTGCCACTAGTGCACGTGTTGAACTACGGTAACATCCATGGAGATGGCATGGTAAGATTTTTTTACTATTACGACATCCATGCATCTTTTGCATATATTCTTCTAAACCTAAACTACATTGCTAACTACGATGTTATTATTATGTTTTTCAACAGAAAATCCCGAAGGATTTGTGTGCCTGATCTGATGTTTCCGAAAGGTCGCCTTGATGTTATTAGCTTACGGCCAAGTCTGCCTAGGCTTCACCACTGTTCATACCTGATTTCTAAAACTGATGAAGACATGACAATCAAAGAATAGAAAAAATGTATGAACAATCATAGGGAGCTACTTGGAAGCAACATTGTGCGTAGCGCAAGAATTGAAGACAGGATAATCTCCATTCTCCATAATGGAGCGTCTGGGCCACTCTTGTTTTATGAAATTTTACCTTAGAGAGGGTAGTAGGTCCTAGCTAATACTCATGATTATGTGCTAAGAAAAATTAAATAGGGTTGGTTAGATGACTAAGATGATGATGAGTATGACTTGTTATTATGATAACGAGTAGAAGTTGTATGATGATGAGTATGACTTTTTTATTATTAACGAGTAGAAGTTGTTACATGACTATGATGATGATGAGTAGGACTTGTTATTATGATAACAATGATGAGTTATATATTATTATGATGATGCATGATGCATGATGCTAAGTTGTTATATGAGTATGATGAGTTATTATATATATCAGTGGGTGAAATGAACATGAATTAGATTCAAGTGGAGGCAACAGCGCTGAAGCTAACACTACAGGAATCAGCTTCTTTGCCGTCTGCCATGGCAGACGGCAAAGGCATGAATGGCGGTCGGCAAAGCTCTTTGCCGACTGCTAGCTGTCGGCAAACAGTCCGGCTCAATTCCTGCCGGTAAAGGCCTTCTTTGCCGTCTGCTTCAGAGAAGCGGACGACAAAGGTTTACGCCGTCAGCTGTTTGCGGCCAGCAGACGGCAAAGAGCATAGACGGCAGTGAGGTGAGGTGGGAGCCGTTAGGGGTTAACGGCGTGCTTTGCCGTCAGCCGGCAGACGGCAAAGAGGCTAAGGTCTTTGCCGTCTGCTGGCGGACGGCAAAGAGCCCAAATAGGAGTCACTGGGAAGCTGCCATGTGGCCTTATTTGCCGTCAGCCGGCAGATGGCAAAGAGGCTAAGGTCTTTGCCGTCTGCTGGCGGACGGCAAAGAGCCCAAATAGGATGTCACTGGGAAGCTGCCACGTGCCTTATTTGCCGTCTGCTAGCTGTCGGCAAAGGGATTTGAATCTTTGCCGTCTGCCAGCAGTCGGCAAAGACCTTAGCCTCTTTGCCGTCTGCCAGCTGACGGCAAAATGCCCAAATAGGCAACCCAGTGTTCCCAGGTTGCACAGGTACTGCCACGTGGCCTTCTTTGCCACTGCTAGCTGTCGGCAAAGCTCTTTGCCGACTGCTAGCAGACGGCAAAGCTCTTTGCCGTCTGCTAGCAGACGGCAAGAGCCTATATAACCCCTGTTTTTAATTGAATCATTCAATTTGACAGAAATTCATAGATATACACAGATATAATACATATATACACAACAAGCATATCCAACAATATATTTCCACAAGTCCAACATATATCCATATGACTAAGAAGTTTCCAACAACATATCCATAGTGACATACACATCCAACAATTCCCAAACATGTTTTCATAAACAAAAAGGAAGCACAAGGAGAATATATGAGTCCATCAATGCAAGCTTCCTCATCTCAAGCAAATCTGCAAATTGGGAAAGATGAAAGTTAGAAGAAGAAGAAGAAGAGGAAAAGAAGAAGAAGAAGAAAAGAAGAAGAGGAAAATAAGAAGAAGATTTTATATTCTCTTTCTTTCTCTCCTCCCCCTCTTCTTTATCTTCTTCTTTTCCAACAAATGTAGTTAAAAAAGCCAATTTAGAGCTAAGCTAGGTAAATAGGTCATTTTGGAGATAAGCTAAGTTCAATGTATCATATTGGAGCTAACCTACGTAAACTTGGTCATTTTGGAGCTAAGCTAAGTTAAATGGATCATATTGAAGCTAACCTAGGTAAACTTGGTCATTTTTGAGCAAACCTACGTAAAAATGTCATTTTTTGCTATGCTAGGTAAAAATGCTAAGTGTGTAGGTCAATTTAGAGCTAACTTAGGTAAATAGGTCATTTTGGAGCTAACGCGGGTAAAATGGATCATATTGTAGCTAACTTAGGTAAACTTGGTCTTTTTGGAGCTAACGTAGGTTAAATGGATCATATTGGAGCTAACATAGGTAAACTTGGTCATTTTGGAGCTAACCTGGCTAATTAGGCCATTTTTGACATTACTAAGCTTATTGTGTCATTTTAGAGGACAACAAGCTAAGTATATGACATTTATGAGGTTAGCAAGGTTATTATGCCATTTACGAATAAAAACAAGTAAGAGGAGGAAAAGAAGAATAAGAAAAGAAGAAGAATAAGAAAAAGAAGAGAAAATGTTCTTCTCTTCTTCTTTTCTTATTCTTCTTCTTCTTCTTCTTCTTTTCTTCCTATTCCTTCTTTTCTTCCTATTCCTTGATTTTCTTCATCTTATTATGTCATTTGTGGACTAAATGGCTAAATTATGTCATAAATGGGCTAAATAGGCTAAGCAAGAGGAGGAAAGAAGAAGAAGAAAGAAGAAGAATAATAATAATAAGAAAAGAGATAATAAGAAAGAAAGAATAAGAAAAAGAAGAAGAATGTTCTCTTCTTCTTTCCTTTTTATTCTTTTCTTCTTCTTCTTCTCTTCCTATTCCTTCTTTTCTTCCTATTCCTTGATTTTCTTCATCTTATTATGTCATTGTGGACTAAATAGGCTAAATTATGTCAGAAATCGACTAAATAGGCTAAATAAGAGGAGGAAAAGAAGAAGAAGAAGAAGAAGAAGAATAAGAAAAGAAGAAGAAGAAAGAAGAATAAGAAAAGAAGAAGAAGAACTCTTCTTCTTCTTTTCTTATTCTTCTTTCTTCTTCTTCTTCTTCTCTTCCTATTCCTTCTTTTCTTCCTATTCCTTGATTTTCTTCATCTTATTATGTCATTTGTGGACTAAATAGGCTAAATTATGTCATAAATGGACTAAATAGGCTAAATAAGAAGAAAAATACCGTTATCACGGAGGTGAAGGACCAGTCGGGGCTGCGCCAGTGCCAGACTGAGGTGAAGGGCCGGTCGGGGTTCCACCAAGGCCAGACGGAGAAGCATCGGTTGATGCTTGTCGGGAAGCATTCTACACCAAAGATCATTTCCAATGTCTCGTTAGCATGATGCAACATAAATGTGAATACTAGTAACTAACAACCATTCAAATCAAACTCACCGTGGTCGCCGGAGCAATCTGGGGCATCGGCGGAGGGGTCTGACCGCTTTTCTCGCACATGCTCTACACATTTGGTTCTCACGAGTTAGTCATATTAGTTAGTAATGGAACAAACATTATGTGCATGATTTGGCTATTATGCAGGAGAAACGTACCACCAAGATGTCGTATAGGGCCCGGTTTTGAGCATCGTTCCGGTTCCTCTCCTCCTCCAACAGCCTGGCCGTCCTCTCCTCCAGCTCCCTCTCCCTCTCCTCCGCCTGCCTTCTTGCCACCTCCAAAAGCGTCTGCGTGTTTGCTCTCTCTTTCTCAAGAGCAGCCTGCAACACACCACTCCTCGTTAGCATTGTAATCATCGACGGACGCACACACAATGTAATGGATAGGAAAGGTATCCGAGTCTGTATAACTAACCGCCATGGCGAGCTCCGATGGCCGTGCACGAGGCATTATCTCAGGATCAGAGCTACTCTGGCGCTTCTTGATCTGTGTGAGAGTCTTAGGACAACGTATCCGTCCATCACCAATGGCTATCGAGCCATGGGACCTCCCACCACCAGATATCATAACCAGCTCTGTATCAAAAGGATCCTGGCTCGGGTTAAAGTCCTCCCCTTTCCTTGCCTTCCCCTCGTCTCTGTACCTCACGAGCTTGTTGCGGGAGGAGATGTTGGTGAAGGTCTCTGGATGATCTAGGTCAGACTCCGAGAATGCCTTGGCCTTCTTGTACGGGGCACTATGGGCCATGCCATAGAGGTCGAACAGACTTGGCACGGGCTTCTTGTTGTGGTGCGACTGAGAGAGAGGAACAAAATATTAGTCAAGGGCTCAAGCTAGCATGAAGATTGAAATTGCTATGTAAATAAGGTCATTTTGGAGCTAAGTAAGGTTATTATGTCATTTTTGAGGAAAAAAAGCTAAGTTTAGGTCATTTTGGAGGTAACCAAGATTATTATGCCCATTTTGACCAAACTATGCTAATTATGTCATTATTGAGCTATCCAAGGTAGTTATGCCTTTTTTTAGCTAACTAAAGCATATTTAGGCATTTTATAGAGCTATCTTAGGTTATTATGTCATTTTAGAGCTAATTATGTCATAAATTAACAAGCTAAGATTACTTTACGTCATTATTGAGCTATCAAAGGTAGTTATGCAATTTTTTAGCTAACTAAAGCATATTATGTCATTTTAGAGCTAATTATGTCATAAATGAACGAGCTAAACTAAGTTTAGGTCATTATTGAGCTATCCAAGGTAGTTATGCCATTTTTTAACTAAGTAAGCAGTATTGAGCTATCCAAGGAAAAATGCTATCATGTAGAATGAAATTGCATGAATCATGAAGCAAACCACATACCCAGTGACCCCCGTACTCAAACAGGTCGGAGCTCCCTTGATGGTGTGGCACACCAACCATTTGGGCACGCTTATCCTTGGCCCTTTGGTGTTCGACTAGCCATTTGGGAGAGCACCACTCATCCACCAACGCCTCCCAACAGTCCATCCTATCCGCACACCATCTCGGGGGCACCTAAGTTAGTCAAGAGAAATTTCAGCGCTACGCCTACGAATCAAATCAAGAGAACTAAGTTCAAGGCCTTAAGAATAGGTAATTACCAGCATGTACTTCTCCTTAGTCAGAAACTTGCCGCGACACTTCTTCTTCGCCCTCCTAATACCCTTCGAGGCGTAGTAGTCTCGAACGGCCTGCAGCCGAGCCTTGTGCCGTAAGTTCTTAAGTAGGCGCTTGCACTCGACTTCGACAACCGAAGCCGCAGCCTCCTGCTCTCCATCTGAAATCCTGTAGAAGGTCTGCAGTGAAACAAGACAACGCTGATTAGTAAAATCACTACGTACTGTTGATCTTTAATTCTGTAAAGGAGAAATTACCCAGAACCGATGGAACACAATGTCGGCCACCGTCTCGCACTCGACACCGGCGACCATCTCCCCCGGCGGGGCCGGGGCAGCCTCGTACAGCTCCCAGCTAAGTGCTAGCTGTGGAACCTGACCCTCACCGGGCAACGTGACCCACCCAGGGAAGTGCTGCCGGCAAAGCACACCAAGGACCTGGTTGGGCCTGCGGACACCACGGGGGTGTACCCAGCCCCTGCAGTATGTCAAGGCCAATGCATTAGATATTAATTTGAAGAAACATGAAGGCAAAAGGTTAAAAAAGAGTAAATTCACTTACTTCAACCCATTAGGCTGTATCAACCACCTCTGGTCGGGGGTCGTCGGCACGGGCGGGAGCTTTGTACCGCCACGCTGGTAGACCTTCTTGCCCTTGTCAACCATCTCGCCCTCGCTGTAGCTATCATCAGAGAAGGTGTCCTCGCTATCATCAGTAGGGCCACTAGCATCTGGAGTCTCGTGCGAAGAAGACTCCGGGACTGGAGTCTTCTGGGACGAAGACTCTGGGACCGGACTCACGTGGGGCGAAGGAGAGGCGCCCAGAGTCTGGTGGCGCGAAGGATCAGCGACCCCAGTCTGGTGGGGCGAAAGATCCACGACCCGAGTCTGGTGGCGCGAAGGAGAGGCGACCCCAGTCTGGTGGGGCGAAGGATCCGCGACCCGAGTCTGGTGGGCCGAAGAATCGACGACCGGAGGCTCATGGACCGGAGTCCGAGATGGGTCCACGTCAGACGGAGCGGTCCTGTGGTCGGGTGAATCAGCTAGGGGTGGCGGCGAGGAAGGCGTAGCAGCCTTCCTACCTCTCCCGCTGCCACGTCCACCTCATAATTAACATGATGAGTTATTATGATGATGCACCATGTTGCCTCCACTTAAATCTAATCCACGTTCATTTCACCCACTGATATATATAATAACTCATCATGGTAATAAAATCATATGATGAAGCTACTGTGTATAAAACCTATACAAATACAGCACCAATAAGCTGCAGGAAAAAATACAGAAAAATTTAGCAGTAGCGCTGTTCATATGAAATGCTACTGCTATTTACAGTTATCAGTAGCGCTGTTTTGCAGGGCGCGCTACTGCTAATTAGGTATATCAGTAGCGCTGCAAAACAAGCGCTACTGCTACCAGTTAGCTGTAGCGCCTTAGTGGTAGCGCTTGTACCAGCGTTACTGATAGCTCTAATTCCAGAGCTACTGGTAGGGTTATCCCTAGTAGTGCCAGCAACCGCACCACAAAACTTGGTGACGGTGCTCTAGATGGCATATCATTGATACGATAACGACTTCACAGTGTGATCATGGATGATGTGCATGTCGTAGGGCACAATGCGCTTTCGTGCGTGAAATAAATCATGCACGCGCTGCCAGAAGAGCCCTCTTCTGCTCCTGCCTACGAAATCCGCGGATACGGCCAACCATGCATCGCACAACAACTCATCCTCCATGTTCGAGTACCCCCACCATCCTTCGTACTCTAAAAAAATAACATGGCGTTTGAAAATAAACTAAATGACATTTGAACAAACACCTGTCGGGCGTGGTGTCTGCCATGGACGTCGTTGACAGGGGGCGAAGTGCACCTGGCTGCGGATGGGTCCCGGGTGGACGGCGTCGTCGTAAAAGGCGAGCGGTGTGTCGATGATGCTTGCGGACGTTCGGCAATGCCTGTGCGGCAGCCAGAAAGGTATAGCAGCGGCATCGGAGAAGGAGGGTGCGGATGTAAAGCAAGGGGGAGAAGGGATGGATTGAAAGAGAATGGGAAGGGGGGTTGTGGGCTGGGGGTGTCGGAGTCCGACGTTGCTGCTGTTCGGACTCCCACAAAACCCCCATCCCTTCACCCCCCCAACGTTGCTTCCATTTTACGGAAGAAAGTGAGTCCGAACCGGTCGGCGGACCGATACAAGCCCACATTGAATGGCAAAACACGTCCGAACCACGTGGTCCGTACATATGCGGGCGGTTTAAGGGTGATGCCCTAAACCAATATACCTTCCACGCCGCCCCTCCCTGCTGCAATTTAGAAACAGGTTGGGCTGACTTTGCTTTTTGAAAATGAAATACTAGCTTCAGTCTTCTCCGGATTAAAGCAGCCAAAAATAATTTCAGAAATTTGTCGGTGGCTAGAAAAATCTAAACTGCGAATATGAATTGAAAGAGTGGTAACCAAACCTTTCATAAATTTCGTCACCGATTTCAACAGCAAATGAGACCCTTGATATACGAGCTTCACGAGCAATGTCAAACACACACACACGCGCGCGCGCGTGGAGGTCACCCAAGCTCATGTACCATCACCAATACATGCTTAAAAATGTACGAAATACTAAAACATAACCACCACGGTCACCATCTACTGCTGCTTGCTTCTGTCGACCAAGACATTGAGACGTATATCAATTTCAGTAGGACGAGAAGGTGAAAGTTGATAGAAATAAACCACGAGTCCGTGATGAGCAGGGTGTGTGTTAGGGTCCATGTCTAGGTCAGGTTCGAGCGCCGGTGCGTTGCGGCGTTCGTGTCCAGGGCGAGTCGAGCCGGTTGTGGCTGGGCCTGCGATTGTATGCGTATGAAGGTTAGATGTAGCGGGCGCAGCGGAAGCGAGGTGGCGCCCAGGTCGTGCGGATGAGCGGGCAGCTCACGTTCGGAGGAGATCGGGCAGCCAGGGCGCGCGTGCGCTGGGCGACCGCTGCGTGTGTGGGCGCTACGTGCTCGTCAGCTACAAAACCGGCAGCAAATCTTAGGCTGTTAGGTTGTTAGCGTAAGTGCGCGCGTATAGCTAGCCAGTTGTGTGTAAGTGCATGCACGTAGGATCCACGCCGCATCGGGCGCGAGTTGGATCGTGGCGTGGGCATGGCCGAGCCAGCCGGATCGCACGAGCCAGTAGCGAGGTGTGCGTGGCATCGTGTGTTTTTTTTTTTGAAACAAGGCAAAATATTTGCCATTTTTATTGATTAATAAGAAGAGAATTGTCCGGTTAATTAGAGGAAAACCGAACGAAAACCTAAATTACAAACCCTAGAAGGGGCACACACGGACAACCTGGCCATAAACAAGATCATGACACAACCAACGACACAACCGTTGAGAGGTAGCACCAAACAACAAAGCAACGCCAAACAGTCGACCGCAACGTCGAGGACATGGCAGCTCCGATTTTGCCGACGAGTATCACAGGAGAAAGTTACAAGCCACGCAACGACCTAGTCCAGCGCAACACCCAAAAAGCAACGCTCGTTGAAAACCGCCCTCATGGAGTCATCGTTGCCGCAGTGGCCCCGCCGCCCGCAGCTCCGACTTCTCTGTCACAGCCAGAAACAAACATACGCACACTGTAACACCCCTGTGTAATAAGCACTGTGTTCTTCTGTTAAACATGCCAGGTCATCAACATTTGCCATGCTTGATCACAGTGGTAAAACAAATCAATTCAAATTTCTCTGTGAAAACAATTCAAATTCTAAGTGCAAAATAAAGTTGCCCAAAAGTTGCTGGAAAAATGTTCATTATCCAGCAAATATTCCAAAACAAATGTTGCTAAGGAAAATAACATCACCATAAACTCATATTAGGGTTAGTGTATTTAAAACAGTGTAAAAACAACACTTTAAATGCCTTTTCATTTTTGAAAAATCCAAATGAATTCCAAAATTGTCCAAACTTTATGTGGCAGAGCAAAATATTCTAAAATATTTGATTTGGCCAGGCCCACCTTTTTACTAAGTCATTTGGTGGCTTAAAATTAAATGCAAAAGGCTACAGTTAAATGAAAACAGAAAAGAATTAAAGAAAAGAAAAAGCCCGCAGCTACTGGGCCTGAGTCACCCGGCCCAACTCCCCCTTCCCCTTCCTACTGCACACACGCGCGCGCTGTCGTCTCCACCGCAGCCGCCGCGCCTGGCCCCCCCTCGTCCCTACTCGACAGCGGCCACCCGCCCTCGTCGTGGAGGGGATAAGGCCGAGGCCTCCTCTTTCCCCCCTGGCCACTTCTCCTTTCTCTCCCTCGCTCCCCCTCCGCCTCAGATCCGCCGCCCCGCCCTCACCCGAGCGCGTTCGTCTGCGTTGCCGCGTCGTCTACGTGGCCGGCGAGCTCCTCCCGACGCCTTACCGCGTCCACTCGCTCTGCCTCCCTCGACGGCACCTCCCCGACGAGCCGCAGGACAGCGGGTGCCCCCGAGCGCCGCCCCGACCTCTTCTTCTTCCTCGGCACCGATGAGCTCCGCCTCGGTCGATCCGCCTCATCCTGCGCTCCCGGCTTTCAACGGGCCCCCTTGTGCCTGCGCGGTGAGCTCCCTGCATCCTTCCCCCTTCCCCTGATCTCCGGTTCTCCCCTAGCTAGCCCTGCCGCCGCGTCCGAAAACTCACCGCCGCCGTACGCCTCGCCGCCGCAGCCACGACCAGCAGAGCTTGCGTCCGAGCACTCCAACATGCTCCTGGTTCTCCCAGGAAGCCGTCGAGCCCCTCAGCGCCGCTAGCCGTGCGCCCTAGACCCAGTTCCGTCCTTGCCCGATTCCGGCCATCCGCCGCGGTCATCGCCGCCGTCGTTCTTGACCTCCCCTGCTGCTTCCGTCTGCCCAGTCGGATGCGCGGCTCGGCGCTCGTTCGAACAAGACTACGCGCGGGCCGAACGACCCCCTGTGGGCGATTTCCGGCCAACTCCGGCGATAAACCGCCGCGGGAGTGGCTCGCCGGAGCTCTCTCCGGTGGCCGCCTACGTGGCACACCCTAAGGCCACCCCACTGGGTCACTGACCAGTGGGCCCAGGGGAACCTGTTGACCAGTTGACTTGGTCAACTGTGCTGGCATGTGGGTCCCATCCCTCTCTAATTAACCTGATGATTAATTAAGTTAATTTAATTAATTTGTTAACTAAACACCCTATGACAGGTGGGGGCCCCTCTGTTTAATTAGTTTAGTTTAAATTTACACACTGGATTAAGACTGAGTCTATGACAGTGGGGTCCCACAAGTCAGGTTGACCTGTCAACTGGTCCGTTGACTGCTGATGTCAGAGTGATGTCATGCTGGCATCATCAATTACTATTCTGGATAATGTTGATTTAAATTAATTAAAATAGTTTCAGAAATAGTTTAAAACTTCAAAAAATCGTAGAAAAATAACCGTAGCTCGGATCGAAAAACTTTATACATGAAAGTTGCTCAGAACGACGAAATGAAGGAGACCGGGCTATCTGTTTCCATGTCGGGACCCTCTACGGAGATGAACCCGCAACTTTTAGCCTGTTCCCGGTAGATGAATAGTGCATATACACCGGTAAATAAATCCAATTTTAATCCTAAAATAACTGAAATGATTTAGATATGTCTTTAGGCAACCCTGCACTGCACGTTAGCATGACATGCTCTGTGTTGCATATGTTTGTTGTGTAATTATCTGTTTCTTCTCCCTCTTCTATTCCGATAGACTCCGAGACCAACGCAGCTCCGGAGATCGACGACCTCACTGACGATCCTGCCTTTGCCGCCGAGCAACCAGGCAAGCACCCCCCTTGAGCATGCCTATATCGCCTATTCTTTCTCTCTTATGCTTGCATTAGAATTGCTGCTGCTACTGTTTATCCTATTCTGATGCATAGCCTGTTTTTGTAACTGCTGTTGATACCTACCTGCTTATCCTAAACTGCTTAGTATAGGCTGGATAGAGACCCTAGTGACCCCACTTGTACTGGTTGCACCGCTGGATTATCGGAAGACTCGACAACCAGGCCCCAGCACCACACATCACACCCCCTTTATCTGTACGACACTGCAGCGTTACTATCGAGTGCTGAGGGTGATACCTCGTAAGCACTTCCGATGTTAAGTTTGTGGAGTAGTTACTCGGTCGTGGTCATCGAGGGTGATTCCTCCTTCACCACTTCCGGTAACGACGCTGTCGTGCAACACCTCAAGCGTGAACCCATTGAGGGTGATTCCTCCGAGTTCACCTTGACAGATACATCGAGTAGGAATCCAACGAGGGTGATACCTCGGATTCCCCTGATGTTATGGACACACGGATACTTGGACTTTACAACTGTTACTTGGAAAGGCGGGTTGACCCTGAGGGGTACCCGCGAGTGATGTGGAGACGGGTTGACCTGGAGGGTGCCCGAGAGATAAATACGAGGCGTGGCCGGGCATTCTTAGCCCTTGCCGCAAGTCCTCGAGACGGGGCGATGGGGTCACATCGATCGTGAGTCTCTGCTCGTTACCGCACCACCAATACACTAACGATTTGGATATGTGATCTGAGTGGGCCTCTGGCCCGATATCATTAACCATCACGCGGGAATAAATATAGGTACTCCACATCGTGGCATCAGCCGAAAGCTCAGTCAGACGTCCAGTTCAGCATTGTGGCATGGTCGGATCGTGTCGGCCATCCGAGGCGACGCTGGTATCCACCCTGCGCATAACGACCCGGAGTGCACATGGCAATGGCCCAAGACCCCTGAGTGCTTAGGATGCAGACCGGCGGGGACTTCTCTGCTGAGCTCTAGGTAGGGTTGCGGTGTGTCGTTTGGCCGAGGCCGGGCATGACCCTGAAAAGTGTGTCCAGCCGGAGTTAAGCGAGCGTGGTGTGTAAGTTGGTGCACCCCTGCAGGGAAGAACTAATCTATGCATAGCCGGATCCATGGTAACGGACGCTCGGAGTTGTATCCCGATCGATACAACTAGAACATAATGTTGAGATGAGAAATGGATAGTATGGCTCTAGGATTGCTTTCTCGCAGGGAGTCGAGAAAGGATCTCTAGCCGAGGTTGATACTTAATGCTACTACTACTTTATACTGTACTAATCTACACTCTTCTAATGCTGCAAGACCGCTGAAGATGCTAGACTTCGATAGGACTAGGCCTTTTCTCTATTCTGTCATCTCTGCAGCCCAGTCCACATATACAGCCTCTCTTTGATAATGTTGCATATGTAGTGTAGATCCTTGCTTGCTGAGTACTTCGGATGAGTACTCACGGTTGCTTTGCTTCCTCTTTTTCCCCATATCCGTTTGATGCAACCAGATGACAGAGCACCGGAGCCAGCTGCCCCCATCGATGACTACTACTACCATCCCGAGGGTGGTTACTACTTCGAGTTGGACGACGACCAGGAGTAGGTTCAGAAGGTCCCAGGCAGGAGGCCTGCGCCTTTTCGATCATAGTTTTTGTTTTGCCCCGCCTTTATAAAGGCTTATCTATTTCTTTTTCATATCTGTACTCAGATATCTGATGCTTCCGCTGACGCTTGTAAGCGAGCTTATGTATTCGAGCCCTCGAGGCCCCTGGCTTGTAATAGAAAGCTTGTATTATTTTAAATTTGTGTCTAGAGTTGTGTTGTGATATCTTCAAGTGAGTCCTTAGGCTTGATTATGTGTATTTGCGTGTATGATTAGTGCACGATTAAGCCGGGGGTGTCACACACACCCATTGGTGCACCGGACCTTCGACATCAGAACGACAAGTCGCGACCGGCTCTCCTCGCCACAATCATCGTTGCCACACACGTCGCAACGCCACACCACCTCATTGCCGGTCGGGCACCTGCCGACCGCAATGTAGTGCACGTCCAGCTTGCAGGAATCACAAATGGGACCAAGATCTTCAAGACGGCACCCCCAAGAGGAAATACGACGTTGAAGACGCTGCCGCCGCCTGATCCAACTAGGATCATGACTTTCGCCCGAAGATCTTGACCCGAGAGCGAAGGATGCCCAAATCACCTCGACGGCGCCTCCAAGGAAGAGAGCGACGCCCACGGGCGCCGTCGCCGCCGGCCAGCAAGAACCGGTCAAGCTTTCTCTCGGATCATCGACACCACCACTCTCACGCGAGCAACTCCACTGACCCGCGCACCCCTGCACAACAACAGCGCCATGACCGTGCAGGGACCACCACCACGCCTTGCTGTCAAGCTAACCATGGCAAACCACCAGCGCGTAGACTAATGCACGTCCTCCGGGCAGGGAAGGGCAGACTGCCACCCTGCATCCTCCCGCCAGCCAGATCTGGCGGTCCAAAGACCGCACAGAACTTAGACGCAACAGCCCGAGCCGCCGGAGCTGTGACCCGCCGAAGGACCGCCGTAGCCGGGCTGCCTAGACAGGCAGGACGAGCCTCCCACCACCAGCACACCGCGGCTGCTGCGTCACCCGCGAGAACTCCACAGTCGCCGACACGTCAATCACCTTCCCGAGGCCGCCGCCCCGGATGCCAGCCCTCGATGCCCGCCAGAGCTCACAGCTCCACCATGGAGTCGCCAAGCACCACGTCGTCGATGCACGCCGCCCGCCGCAGTCCATTGCCTGCGCCAACACCGAGGGCAGAGAAGCCGGATCCAGCCAAGCCCGGCCAGGGTCCAGCTGCTCCCCGCGCAGACACCGTCCCCGCAACCCCGCCGGCCACCCGTGCCTTTGGGAAGATGCAGCCGCCGCGCGCGCTACGCCGCTGAAGAGGAGAAAACGCCCCGCTACCACCCTCCCTGGGGCACGCGCGGGCTTCGCCGGCGGCACCTCCGGCGGCGGCGATGCGGGGGAGTTGGGAGAGGAGAGCTCTGCGGCGGCGGCGCTAGGTTCCCCCGTGTCGCCCGAGCTAGGCGACGCGGGGGTTGGGGGTGCATCGTGTGTGTGCGTCCGTGTATAAAAGCTCCTCGAGTGTACTGGTTGTACGCTGTGGTATGTGCCGAGCCAGTGTTCGAGCTCAAAGAAAATGTGAGGTGCCGTTCGCGCGGCGAGGTGTTTGTGCACCACCAAAACTTCTGTGTTCATCCTCTTGCCACACTATCTTGTCTCCGGTGATCGTGGGTGTGCGGCGGTTCCATTTTTGTCCCAACAAAAGTTCACACAGGGTAACAATCATATCATGGTGGTAAAAGCAATGCTTATTTTGCTCTTTTGCTTGTCTACCTCAAGCACGGGGAGTCTAAATGGAATTAATGCAGCAGGGGACATCAAATTCAGTTCTACTCTAGCCATGGGTAGCAGCTGCAAGACATTCAGGTGTTCATAACAGAAAACAACAAATGTACGTGTCAATTTATCATATTTTTCACATGGTAATAACACTTTTAGCATGAAAATCATATGTGCGGGGCTTATAGTTATTACCAATTGACAATGCGACTATCTTCTGCGTGAGGCTACGATATAAAGGCAATGAAAAATATCTTCTTTTTCTACAACATATAAAACAGGCCCATTAACATTTACGACAATGAAAAGAACTTCTGATGGCACTCAACCTCCACTCTTGCTCATTCTATAAAATGACCATGTCAAAATGAAGATACCTATGCCCGACACTTCTACTTTTTTTTTTGAGGGGGACACTGCTTTTCTGGTTACCAATGAAGCCTTTTCATTGCACGTCACTCGTAACGTGGCGGCTATGAGGATTTTTTTTCTAGTAGTGTCACATGATGGTGGTTGGTGTAGTTTGGAATAGCTTTACCCTCTTTCCAAGCGTAGGTCCCTAGAATTAGTGGATCTACCGAATGTATCTAATGCCTCATTCTCCGCAAAGGTCAGGATTGGAAACTTGCATCTTTCCTTCATGGACTTATACTGCATTAGTAGGTCTTTTATGAGCTCTATCATCATGCATTAGATACATTCAAGTAGGTGTTTGATGATGGACTATTTAGGGATGGAGTCTCTGAGAATGACCAAGGTGTACTCGAGTAGGTGTTTGATGAGCTCTATCATGCATCTTGAATAGAAGATATCCACATCATACGATATAGTGCATCAGCATCCGAGATGGATACTGACAATGAATATTGGAGTTCCTGGATGCATGTCACGCACTAGCAGTCAAGCGTGTTGAGACTTAATTTGTCCAAGCCCACGGTCCTTGTCACCATCTTTCATCCCATGTAGTAGCAACATTTCAAAGACTGCAAAAGATTATTAGCTTACATTGAATGATTAAATGGGAGGAGTGGGAGTGAAAGCGCAAGCTGTGCTGGTCTTGGATGATCTTAATATGAAAAGTTGCACATTGAGTTGTATCCGCCTGGCCTTGCCACCCATGCAAGGCCTTAAAAAAACTTAACCACATGAAGTGGCGGAGCTATGTGTAAGTGAGGGGGCCATTGCCCCCTACCCAGCCTGGGACCAAATTGTGAAGATTTCTTTACTATGGTGCGGTGGGTTTACACTGGCTTCTTTTCAGTATCACCCCTCAACACACTCATAAGTTGTCCACCATTTCGGAATTTTCGTCTAGCCCTTGAATTAGTAGATCTACACAATTTATCTAATGTTTCATTTGCCGCAAAGGTCAGGCTTGGACAGTTGCATTTTTTCTTGATGGGCTTATACTGCAGCAGTAGACTGGATGATGATGGACTATTTTGGGATGGAGTCTCTGATAATGACTAAGGTGTAATCGGGTAGGTGTTTGATGAGCTCTATCATGCATCTTCAATAGAAGATATCCACAACATACGATATAGTGCATCAGCATCCGAGATGGATTCTAACAATGAATAACTTGCCTTGGTGCACCAAACTCTCTAATGGCTTGTGTCGGGGTGAACTTGCGACATATGCCAGGGGGTGGCTTATCATGGATAGGGACAGGAGTACGTCGTCGGGCCCTGGAAGCGGGAGTGAGCGAGATCTCGAACGAACACGAGTCTTACCCAGGTTCGGGGCTCTCCGAGGAGATAACACGCCTAGTCCTGCTCTGTGGGGTCTCCGCATGATGACTATGATCAATCTCGTAGCTACAAGCTTGCTCCTTGAGCTATTTGCTAGAGGAAGGAGAAGGGCAAGGCTAGCCCTAGTGCTTCTCTAGCTATGTGTGTGTATAATGGCGTGGAAAATGAGCTGAACCCTTTCCATGGGCGAACCTGGGGGGTTTATATAGGCCTACCCCCAGGGGTACAATGGTAATTGGGCCGGGTGTAGGACCCAGATGTCAGCGTCTATGGGCGCCGGGTTCTCCGCCGGCTGCTGGGGCCCGCCACTTGGTGGGTCCTGCCAGCTGCCGAGGATTTGGCTGACAGGTGGGGCCCGCCGCCTGCGGGCCACGCTGATTGCCTTTTGCTGTAGCCTCGCCCTTGATGACGAGGGCCTTGTCGGGGGAGGCATGGCTACAGTCCGCCGCCTGGTGGGCGTTCACTGTAGCCACACCCCATCTCATCGGAGTAACGGTGCGTTGACTCCGAGTGGAGGGAGAGGCCGACTGCTGGAAGCCGGTCTGTCGTAGAGGCTGCCTTCTTGAGGTGTGCCGTCTTCTGGTTGCTCATGGACAGGTAGGGCCCGCCGCCTGCGGGCCGTACCGACCGCCCGTCGTGGGAGCATGGCCCTGTTGACGAGGGCTGCGTCACTGGCCGCGTGGCTACAGTGCCGCGCCTCGCAGAGGGGTGTCCGCTTGGTTTGCCCGCTCTGTAGCCACGCCCTGCCGGGATTTGGGGGTACGGGTGGCCTTGTAGCCACGCCCCATCTTATCGTATTGAATGGGCGCAGACTCTGAGGGGAGGAGGGGCCGTTTGCTAGGACCCGGTCTCCCCCGAAGCCGCCTTCTGAGGGTACACTGCCATCTGGGAGTCGGCCTCTTGGGCCAGCCGGCCCAAGGGAGCCGGCCACACGTCCGGGAGGAGCAAGGGGCTTGGCTCGCCCTGTTTTCTTGAAACGCTATGGGGTGCTGGTGAGGCTACCCGTGGTCAATCCCTCCGACAGTAGTCCCCGAAGCTGGTGAGGCGCTGCAGCTCAAGCCATAGTGCCTCAGCAGTTTCCTACTCCGAGAGGTCTTGTATCTCCTGCTTCATCCGTCTGGTAGAAGCCATCTGCCAGGAGCCGGCCAAGGCTAGGCCAGGCGCCTGTCAAATGCGAATAGTCGTCGCGTGCGCTGGGTGGCGCGCCTGCCGCCCGTTGCTCGCGTGCCACGTGGCACCAGTAGGCCAGGCCAGCCTGCCAGCCCACACGCGCGACGGGACGTCGCCGCAGGCCTGGGCCCACCACCATAGGGCCTCGGCGCGCGCGCGGATCTTCTGCGGCCGAGGTGGGCGGTTGCCCTCCCCATGCGCAATGAATGTGCGCTTTGAAGGTGCGAGAAATGCGGGGTCGTGCGGGGCGCAGGCATAGTTAATCCCCACGCCCCCACGTCCTGCCTCTTTGGCTCCGCCGCCGCGGGCCTATAAGTAGGGGGAGGAGGGTGCGGCAGAACACACGCGCGACCTCCTCGTTCTCCACCTTCTTCCTCTTCTGCTTCCTCGCTGCTGCTGTGTCACCGCGCTGCTCCGCCGCCGAAGCGCCGCTGCAGCTCGCCATCGCTCGACTTCTGTGCGTCACTGCAGCCTCGCCTCGCGTGACTTCGCCGCGCCGCCACCAAGCAACCATAAAGCATGGCGCGAGGCGATTGGGATGGTTCGAGCATCCACGACGACCACCTCGAGTTCCTCCGCCAGACGCGGCGACTTCCCCATACGACGAACGTGGAGGTGCATGTTCCCCCCAAAAGGGAGATCTCGCCGGCGCCGAGGGACGACGAGCGCGTCATCTTTAGGACCCACATCCTCCGCGGCTTCGGCCTGCCGGCAACCGACTTTCTCCACTCTTTTCTTGACTTTTAGCATCACCAACCTCTCCACCTCACGCCGAATACGGTGGTGCTGCTCTCCGCCTTTGTCACCCTCTACGAGGGGTACCTCGTGTAGGAGATATGCCCTAGAGGCAATAATAAATGTTATTATTTATCTCCATGCTCATTATTATGTTTATGTTCCATGCTATAACTGCTATGGTTCTCGAGTCTGCAATAACCACGAGGCTCGGAGGAAGACTCATATGCACGTGTGGAATAATAAACGGTAAAATGTATTCCTAGTCAAGCCTCTATGACTGGCTCAAGTGTTGCATGATGGTTCTGTTTTCCTGATCATGGGCATGTCTATGCCAGCAACTTTGAGGGCACAATGTTAGAAGAACATTTGTGTTGAATCGACCCGAATTGATGTTATGCTATGAGATACATTCGTCATGAGTTAATGGTTAATAACACAGAGATAGTTAACGTTTGCATGATTCCTCAGACCATGAGAGTATCGAGTTTCTTCATGCTTGATTCATGAACTTTGGGGTTTGTTAAACGTCATCCGTAAATGGATGGCTATTACGGCGGCTTACGGGTTCATGGGAAAGTATGTCAAGTAACTTGATAGTTCAAGATTGGGATTTGCTCCTCCGACGATGGAGAGATATCTCTGGGCCCTCTCGGTGTTACGGTATCCATCATCGTCTGGCCAGACACTTTGTGATTTGATCACGGGGATGCCGGAACACGGTAACGAGAAAAGAGAACAATACCGGTAACGAGGTAACTAGCATAGTGGACAAGTTGTTGATCCACGGGAATGCCAACATGTCTCACCTCGGGTATTTGTAACATATCGCGAAGCAACAGGAATAGCACACGGCAACTGGAGGTTCACTCGAATATTCATTCGTGTGGGTATAGGGGTCAATATGGGTGTCCACGGCTCCGATGTTGATCATTGATCGGAAGGGGTTCCGTGTCATGTCTATACTTCACCGAACCTATAGGGTCACATGCTTAAGGGTCATCTATCTGCTGAATACTAGACAGGGAGTCTGAGAGAAAATCACCGAAAAAGTTTCGGACAGCGGAAAAGTTCCGCAGAGAGAGGTCACCGGATGAGTTCCGGTGAAACTGAAAAGTTGTTTCAGAGGATACCATAAAGTCAAATTGGTTTCGGCACATGCCCGATAATTCTTGGAGGGTGCCAGAATCATTCTGGAAACTTTTGGGAATTTTCTGGAAGAAAAAACGGAAATGTTCCGGAGCTGCCGGAACCACTTCAGATGCTTTTCGCAGATGAAAATCACTAATCTGGAATTGTTCCAGAACGCGTTGAAAATTATTTTAGTGGGTACTGGAAATGTTCTAAGCCCACATAAATATTTTCAGTTTGAACGGACGCTGAAAAATGTCGTCGTGAATAGTGAAAGTGCTTTTTGGGTGGCTTCTTGGAGAAGCCACCTTGAGGGTCCTTTGGTATTTTTCCCCTTGGCTTCTTGGAGAAGCCACCCTTGGGCTTGGCCTATAAATAGGGGTGGAGGGGGCTGCCTAAAGACTCATCCCTTGCTCTCATACACATGCCAAGATGTTATCTGGCTTCTCTCTCCCTCCCACGAAAAGAGTTTCGTAGAGCCGAAAGGCTGTCTGGGTTCCGGCAGGGACTAGTTCTGGACGGCGAAGCCCTGCCGGATAGATGACACCGTATGTGTGCAACCCCGTAGAGAGGTCGTAGTTTCGATCTTAGTGCCCGAGGGGCTGTTCGAGAGTGCCTCCCGAAGGGCTGTCCAAGTGACGGTCCGAGTTCTGTGAGTCCTCCCGAAGGGCTGTCCGAGTGACCGCTCGAGTTTCGAAGGTCCTCCCGAAGGGCTGTCCGCGACACCGTCCGGGGGACTGTTCGACCGCCTCCCGGAGGGCTGTCCGAAGGGAAGATGAGGGTATACATCCTCGCGGTTGGGAGGTTGTAAATCCTAGCTGCGGGGATCTGCACCAACGATCGTCATCGACTCTACTTCCGCTGCGCTACGAGTCGGTAACGAAAATGATCAAACCTTGTATGCAGTCTCCATAGTGGTCCTGGGCTGGTGCGTAGGTCGGAAAATTTTTGTTTTCTACTGCGTTCCCCTACAGTGGCATCATGAGCCGTGCTATGCGTAGATGCAGGTTGCGATCTAGAATACATAGAGATGTATGGGTGTTGCACAATATAATTAGGTAGTAGATGAGTTCTATTACTGAAAATTATTTGTGCGGGTAGCAGATGAAATCTGTTACCCGATGTTCTTGTTGCTTCCCTTGAATTTGCGTAGTCCTGATCTTGACAGCATTGTGGAATCTCACAAAGTTCTGGCAATCCGCGATCCTTTCATGCTGCTCCTGAGTATGCTGATTGACAGATCAACGAAGTGCTAACAGTTCTTTGGGTTCCACTTTAGTCAAAGAAAGATGGATGTTTTGCAGATGAAAGGGCAATGCAGATATGATCTGCACGGGGGTCATGCGTATGACGAAGTCCAGTATGGGGCTCGAGATTTAATTATCTCGTGTTTCATACACCCCGCGTTGTTAATCTAGCGCTTGAATTATCATACTTGATGATGGACGTTGGTAGCTTCGGTTTGTTTCGAAACCTTAGAAGCCACATAAAACAAGTTTTTGCATGAACCGATTAGAGGCGTCTAACTTGATTTTGCAGGAGGGTTTGCATGTGCATGTGATGTGGTATAGCAGTGCTCATAATAATTTGATTATGTATGAGATGACTATATGATGTAAATTGATTAACATGACCTGCGTGTCATGATTTGGCATGATGGCTGGAGCCATATGATTGCACTTTAAATGACCTGCGTGTCGACCTTGTGTAATGCATTATTTTATTAGCTATAGAGATAGCAATATTATCTGGTGCATCGACAAGGTGGTGGCAATCTTCGCGAAGGTGAACACCAACGCGAATGCTGAAGACGAAGAAATACAAGACTTCTCCGTCAGAAAGGGCTATACCATATCATGCTATTATGAATTGCCTGAGATGTTTATCCCTTATGATGCACCCTTCTTGATTGCGCGGTAGTCGCTTTTATTAGGGTGATCTCTCACAAAAATATCAAGTAGTTAGTGTTCTCCCAAGTGTAGCACCGTCTACAACACGTATCTTTTCGGGGTGCGCCATGTACACATGAGCACGAACGATTAGAGAGGTGTAAGGCGGGTGAAGGTCAGACCTCACTGCGTGATCACTTGGTTGTCTTGACATTCAGGCAGGACAGTCCTGAGCTCGGAACACACGCATCGAAAGATGGACAAGAGTCACATAGAGATGTGATTGGCAAGTTGGCCTACCGATTGAAATTCACGTCATCAGTGATGAACCCGTCAATGGCGTCGAATTGAAATGCGGATCTTGAATCACTCACAATCAATTATGAGAGATATTGATTTGAGTGGGAGCGCACTGATGAATTAACTTGTTTAATTCTCAGTGCAATTAATTATGAACACTGTCTAAGTGTGGTTTGCTAATAGTTGTAGAATAATGGCTCGCATTTCCACCTTCCCTGTTAAAATTGAATAGCTGTTAAATATCTGGTTAAAACTTTACGGTTGGTAACGTAATGTGAGGATTGTCCTCAAGAGTGCCGAGAAGGACTTTGTCCTATCGCATACTTTGGTATTCTCTCGCTTATGCTATGGATCATGTGACTCTCATCCTTCGATCCAAAAGCAAGAATTCCGTTTCAGTCAAGTGCAATATGTTTACTTCCATGAGACCCAAACTTCGAAAGTTTGGATAGTTATGTGATATTCATGGAATCTGAAAATCATTTTCAGAGACAGACAAAGGCTAAAAGATATGAGATATCCAAAGCAATGTTTGTTTGCAAACTATTAGTAAAGGAGTTTACTATGCATTAGACTGATAAGAGAGGGATCCAGAAGAACGCCTGTCATATGATGAAAGGTGAATAAAACAACAACTTAAAGAGAAAGGAAGTGTCCGAAGGATGTTAGTGTGACTTACACACCTAGGAAGTCCGGGGCTAACGCCACTCTTAAGTTCGGTGCTTCTTCTGAGAGTAGGAGAAATACTAAAAGTTAAACTGTTAGAAGTACAATGGCAAAAAGGAAAGAAGACTGGAATATCCAGCTCATGTATGAATGTCATACAAGTTTTTGATGTATAGAAGGCTGGTCAAAGATATAGTTCTTGGGAATTATGGTTAAACATGTTAATCACTAATTTTTGGGTATTGTGAGTTAATCACAAAGATACCCGCTCGATTGCATTCTGTTGCAACTCGATGTAAGAACTACTATGGCCTGAAAGACCAGCCATAAATGAGTTTTAGGTATACACAGGGAACATAGTAAATGTTACTATACCTTCCATCGGTGTATTACCGTCTGTATTTATTTTCATAATTCATTTAGAGTTTCACAAACTCTAGCCCATTGCATAAGGTATCTTGCAAGAAGGTTGTTCATAAGAGAACTTTTGATGTTCGATGTTATGAATAACATAAGGGCCATACTTTCATTGAGAATGAGATGTATCTTATGAATAATGATAACAATATATTACCTCTGGATTTACTTTCATAAATTCATCTTAGAGTTTTAAACACTCTAGCCCATTGCATAATGTTTGTTGCAAAAGAGTTGTTCATAAAAGCAACAATTGTTGTTCAGTATTATGAATAACATGAAGGGCCATGCTTCCATCCTAGATGGGACGTATGTTATGAATATTGATGGTAATATGATACATCCATAACACTGACGCTAAATGTCGTAAGACTAAAAGAATACCACACAAGTGTGGCACTACATTTGGTCACATTGGAGAAGCCCGCATGGAAAATTCCATTATGATGGATTTTGAAGTCGTTTGATTTTGAATCATCTGACACTTGCAACTTTCCTCCGAAAGTGAAGTGACTGAAATACCGTTCACAGGCCATAAGGAACGAGCAACAAACTTATTGGTGATCATACATTTTGATGTGTGTAGTTCAATAAAGGTTGCAAGTAGTGGATTTGTCTATCTTCAGAAATGACTCAAGTAGATATATGGATATTTACTTGATGAGACGTAAGTCTGGATCTTTTGAAATCATTCGAAAGGTTTTCAAATATGAAGTAGAAGTTATTGTAACAAGAAAATTATGTTTCTACAATTCGATTGCAGAAAGAAATATTTGAGTTACAAGTTTAGCGAATGTCTGATGAGTTGTGAAAAGAGTTTCATAACTTACACCTCCCGGAACACCACTATGAGTGGAAAGTCCGTGAAGATGTATCGAACCATTTATGACATGGTAAGATCAAAGATGACATAAATAAATTTGCCATTATCCCTTTTTAAAGTGATGCTTTAGAGACTGCGGCTTTTACACTGAAAAGAGCTCCATCAGGTCTGTTGAAATGACACCATGGTATGGTACGCCCAACCATGTTATATCTTTTCTTAACATTTGGAATATGGGGCTTGTGTAAAAGGTTACAAACCTATTCCAAATCAGACAAGTGCTACTTTGTAGGTTATCCCAAGTCATTGGGTATTCCTCCCTCACTATACCGAGGCAAATAGGTTTGCCACAAAGAACGGTATGCTTTTTGAAGAAAATGGTTCTTTCAAAAAGGTGAGTGGGAGAATAATGCAACTCGACGAGATAACCAGTATCTCCGTCATCAGGTCAAAAGAAAGAGACCTTGGAAGTAATTCCAGAGTTTCCTACTGCGACTGATACGAAAGTCTCTACAATAAAATGCATGGACTTCGGTCGAACTTGCAGCTGAACCACGTAGGCAAGGCTCGTGCAAACCTCTCAGGTGCGCAAACGAGATATTGTTGTTAGACAACAATATACCTACGATACACAAGGAAGCGTTGATGGGCCCTGACTCCGGGATTGGCTAAATGCCAATGCAACCTGAGTTAGTTTCCACATAAGTGATTCAAGATTAAAACCTTGATACACCTTTCGGAAGACTTAGAGTCTAACGAATATTTATGGAACTTAAAACTGATACGGATAAAAATGTTTTATCCATAAAGCTTGACTTGTTGCAATAACAAGTTCAAAGAGTTGACTACGATGAGATTGTCTCACCGTAGCGATGCTTAAAGTCGGTTCGGGTTGAACTAGCAATTAATACATATTTCAATCATAAGATATGAAACATGGATGACAAAAGGATTTCCATCTGATGGAAATAAAACCTAGGACTTGTATGTGATACAGTCCAAAGTAATTTGTCGATCCAGAGGATGCTAGTAGGTATGCAAACTTCAGAGTTCCAGCGATGGGCAGAAGAGAGCAAAATGGAGTCGGAATCTTCGTGTTTTGATGAAATGGTCAAAGGGGTTTGACTTCATCAATGGGTAACGAAGATACTTGTAATTCAAGAAAGTAAGTGGGAGCATAATAATATTTCTAAAAACCTTGTGTGCTTGACACATTGGTAATTGGAAATAAATTTCTTGACACGAATTAGGACTTCGTTTGAAAATAGTTTTTCGATGAAGTGCTTGGGCTAAAAAGCCTTTATATTAGGCATGATAATCTATGGAGATAGATTTACCTAATGGGGCTTAGCAAAGATACATATTGACAAAATGCTAAAACCTTTTAGCATTAAAAACGTCAAGGAGTGATTCTTGCCGAAGTCACATGGAAAGAGTTTTTGCATGACTCGGTGTCCCAAAACACTGATGAGCAAAATACATGATGGAGATTCCACACACTCTTGTGTTTGGATTAATCATGTATTCCATGGTATGTAAAACAACCAGATATGTCCAATACTCCCAAAGTTGTTGCGAGTATAGATACCAAAGTGATCAAAAGTACTGATCCTGGGACAACAGTGAAAAAGGGTCATTGAGTACTATAGTAGCACTGATGGCATGTTTTCTCGCAAGCAGAGATCATGAAGAGTTCGTTGTAAAAGGTTACATCGATACAGTCTTCATCCATGCCCCAAGCGATTTTCGATTTAAATTGAGGGTTTTGTGCAACACACAATATGGTGGCACAGTAGTTGGAAATTGTTCCAAACAAGTTACTGTGGCGAATTCTATAACAGAGGCGAAGTATGTTGCCGCTTTTAAAAGCGACAAAGAAGATGTTGAATCATATAGTTCATTCATGAACTTAGTATGGTTCCAAGATGGCTTTTGTCAATGGGACACTACTGCAGGTAGTTGCTCCATGACTCAGTCTGAGGAATCCAGGTTCGACCTGTGATTCACATACATACAAAACCAAGTCCACACAAAATATGAATTTTGTGAAAGCGTGAAAACGCGAGGATATGCAAAGATACACACAGAGCTGAAGTCGTCAGATCCGTTGGACACCAGGCTATACCACAAGCGAAGCATATTTACACCAGTGTGCCACAGGTGTAAAGTGCATTAGCATTAACTAGATTATTGACTCTAGTGCAAGTGGGAGTCTGTAGGAGATATGCCCTAGAGGCAATAATAAATGTTATTATTTATCTCCATGCTCATTATTATGTTTATGTTCCATGCTATAACTGCTATGGTTCTCGAGTCTGCAATAACCACGAGGCTCGGAGGAAGACTCATATGCACGTGTGGAATAATAAACGGTAAAATGTATTCCTAGTCAAGCCTCTATGACTGGCTCAAGTGTTGCATGATGGTTCTGTTTTCCTGATCATGGGCATGTCTATGCCAGCAACTTTGAGGGCACAATGTTAGAAGAACATTTGTGTTGAATCGACCCGAATTGATGTTATGCTATGAGATACATTCGTCATGAGTTAATGGTTAATAACACAGAGATAGTTAACGTTTGCATGATTCCTCAGACCATGAGAATATCGAGTTTCTTCATGCTTGATTCATGAACTTTGGGGTTTGTTAAACGTCATCCGTAAATGGATGGCTATTACGGCGGCTTACGGGTTCATGGGAAAGTATGTCAAGTAACTTGATAGCTCAAGATTGGGATTTGCTCCTCCGACGATGGAGAGATATCTCTGGGCCCTCTCGGTGTTACGGTATCCATCATCGTCTGGCCAGACACTTTGTGATTTGATCACGGGGATGCCGGAACACGGGAACGAGAAAAGAGAACAATACCGGTAACGAGGTAACTAGCATAGTGGACAAGTTGTTGATCCACGGGAATGCCAACATGTCTCACCTCGGGTATTTGTAACATATCGCGAAGCAACAGGAATAGCACACGGCAACTGGAGGTTCACTCGAATATTCATTCGTCTGGGTATAGGGGTCAATATGGGTGTCCACGGCTCCGATGTTGATCATTGATCGGAAGGGGTTCCGTGTCATGTCTATACTTCACCGAACCTATAGGGTCACACGCTTAAGGGTCATCTATCTGTTGAACGCTAGACAGGGAGTCTGAGAGAAAGTCACCGAAAATGTTTCGGACACAACGGAAGAGTTCCGAGAGAGAGAACACCGAAAGAGTTTCGGATAAAACCGAAAAGTTGTTTCGGAATATATTATTTGGTCAAAAAGGGTTTCGGCACCGCCTGGAAATTTTCAGAGGATGCCAGAATTGGTCTGGGAACTTCTGGGAATTTTCGGAGAGAAAAACCGGAAATGTTCCGAAACTGCCGTAACCGCTGTTAATGCTTTCCGCTGATGAAAACCACCGCACCGAAAATGTTTCGGATCATGCCCAGAATAATTTTAGAGGGTGCCGGAAATGTTCTGGGACCTTCTGGAATTTTTCAGAAAATTTTTCGCGGAAAACATCTTGTCTCAGCGCGAGGGGACAAGATCCCACGAATCGGGGGTTGCATGTTTGGTGGCTTTTTGTCTAGGGAGCATGCATGTTTCATGGAGACATGTTGGTGGCTTGTTGGGGGGCCCCCCCCCCATGGGGAGACAAGGTGTGGGCCGGCCCAAGGGCTGCCATGGTGGTGTCTCCTTGGTGCCCCCCTTGTGTTACCATTATGCCCTTTCATGTGTGACATGAAGCTTGGGTATTTTGGTATTTCAACATCCCACCCCACCCCTTGCCTTGGCCTATAAAAGGAGGAGAAGGGGCTGCCATTCTCCCCATCCCTTGCTCTCATACACATGCCAAGATGTTATCTGGCTTCTCTCTCCCTCCCACGAAAAGAGTTTCGTAGAGCCGAAAGGCTGTCTGGGTTCCGGCAGGGACTAGTTCTGGACGGCGAAGCCCTGCCGGATAGATGACACCGTATGTGTGCAACCCCGTAGAGAGGTCGTAGTTTCGATCTTAGTGCCCGAGGGGCTGTTCGAGAGTGCCTCCCGAAGGGCTGTCCAAGTGACGGTCCGAGTTCTGTGAGTCCTCCCGAAGGGCTGTCCGAGTGACCGCTCGAGTTTCGAAGGTCCTCCCGAAGGGCTGTCCGCGACACCGTCCGGGGGACTGTTCGACCGCCTCCCGGAGGGCTGTCCGAAGGGAGGATGAGGGTATACATCCTCGCGGTTGGGAGGTTGTAAATCCTAGCTGCGGGGATCTGCACCAACGATCGTCATCGACTCTACTTCCGCTGCGCTACGAGTCGGTAACGAAAATGATCAAACCTTGTATGCAGTCTCCATAGTGGTCCTGGGCTGGTGCGTAGGTCGGAAAATTTTTGTTTTCTGCTGCGTTCCCCTACACCTCGGCGTCTTGCCCACCGTCGAGCTGTGGGGGGAGCTCTTTTACCTCAAGGTCGGCACCGCCGTCAAAGGTGAGGCGGCTCAGTGTGAGGCCTGCGTGGCGGTGCGGCGCACCGGCTCCGGGATCCGCTTCCCGGCCATCGCTCTGCTGGAATCGGCCAAACTCTGGCAGAAGTCGTATTTCTACGTCCGGAACATCCACGAGTTGAGGGACTACGTCAACCTGCCGGCTTATGCAGCCGGCCCGCCGCTCGAGCCTCGGAGCAACTGGAAATTTCAGCCGAAGTCGCTGTCGGCCGCCATCACCACCGCCCTCACCCGACTCCAGGAGATGACGGAGTCGGAGGGCCTCAGGGCGTCGGATCTGCTGGCCGCCTTCGTCGAACACCGGGTGCTGCCCCTCCAAGCCCGGCCTCATCTGATCGCCAGCATGAGCGGCTGCCGGGACACATGCCGGATGTCCACCAAGGCGCTGCCGACTGTGGAGGTGGTCCGGCTCATCAATTACTTCTCTGACTGCAAGCTCAACGAGGAGAGCTGGCAGTTCGGCAAAGAGTCGTACAGCCGCGCCAATCCGCCGCCTCCGGTTAGTTCTGATTTTTTTTCTTTGCTTGTGTCAAATTCTTCGCGCCGCCTGACCGCCAGGCTATGATGCAGTGCTTCCAAGGCCAGACGGCGGTCGACACGTCAGATCCAGGCCATCGGTACATGGCGGACCGCGCGGAGAGTGACGTGGACGACCCCGAGCTGGGGGCGGCCGCGTTGGAGGAGGAGGTTGCCACTGGAGGCGGCGATGTGGCAGGCGGGGCTGCAGGTGGCGGCATAGGGGAATGGCCAGACGACGACGAGGAAGACGATGAGCCCCGCCGCGCCCCAGGCTCCGAAAGGACAGGCGCCGACTGGAGCACCCGGCGCGTCGAAGCATCGTGCCGATATCGGGATGTTCGGCAGCTGGCCGCCCAAGAAGGCCAAGTCCACGGTCGCCGCGACCAAGCGGCAAGAGGCCGCGCAGGCGGCCACCATCCGAAAGGGCCCGAAGCAGCGTCCAATGGTGTCCACGTAAGTATTTTGGCCGCTTTTCGTCTTGATCCTTTCTGTCTTGGTTTTTCTTCTCTTGTGGATTTCTGTCTTGCGCTTGGTTTTTCCTTTCCAAACTTCTTATCTTCACTTGCCGTGCTATGTAGGGCTCCGCTTTCTGTGCCGCGGGCCCCGTCCGCCTCGGTGATTGAGTCGGCAGGCGGCCCCGAAGACGCCCACCGTGTGGACCCGGCCGCCGCCCTTCGGGAGGCGATGGAGAGGAACGCGCGGGAGGCGCAGCAGGAGTGGGACGCCGCAGCTCAGGTAGAGGCGGAGGCGGCAGACGCGGCGCGGGCGGAGGCCGACGCAGCGGCCAAGGCGCAGGCCGACGCAGCGGCCACAGAGCAGGCGGATGCGGCGGCCAAGGCGCGAGCGGAGGAGCCGGGGAGCAGCAGAGCTCCGGAGGCCACCGGTCCATAGCAAACGGAGCCACCGGTGGTGGAGGGCCAGGCGCCGACCGGAGGAGCTGGGGCCGACCAGACGGCCCTGGAGAGGGGAATGGCTGACCCCGTCATCCCGGAGACGGACGTGCCTCTACGCGTGCCGACTGCTGGCTAGCAAGGCAGCCGACCCGAAGTGCCGGAGGTGCCGCCATCCAGCGCTGAGCTGGTGGTGAGCCGTGAGGTGGCGACCCGCGTCCTTGCGCGCCAGCGCCCAGCACGGGCGGTCTCCGCGCCGAGGCTGATGGAAGTTGGGGCTGCGAGCTCGTCGGCGCCCGACGCCGAGGCCACCAGCGCCGCTCCGCCTGTCTGGACGTCAGGGGCCGGCTTGGGTGTCCCCAACGTTGCGGTGCTGGACATCCTTGACTCGTTCAAGGCCCATGGCACCACCCTCCTGCAGGATGGGAAAGAGCTGACGGCGATGCAGACAACTCTCGGGGTACGTGCTTGAGTTATCCTTTTTGCTTTTTTGCGGTCTTCAGTGGGGGGGCGCGAGCGTACCCGCTGGGTGTAGCCCCCGAGTTCCGAGCCGGCTGCTGAGCAGGCGGGTTGGAACTCCAAGGCGTATTTCTAAATGTTGAAGTGTTGCTCTTCTTGCAGAACTATCACAATCTGCGCGCGGCCGCCTTCAACTCCTAGAACAAGCTGCTGGCCAAGCGGACTGCCGACCTGAACCAGAGCCGAGGTGAGTACGGCCATCTTTCTGCGCCCGCTGGGTGTAGCCCCCGAGATTCGGGCCGACTGCTGAGCAGTCGGGTCGGATCTTCCTGCAACTTCTTGTTTTTGGTTGATGCTGATGTTTCTTTCTTGTCTTGGCAGGGGCCGCCGCTCAGCTGTGGGCGCGCGTGGGCGAGCTCGAGACCGAGCTCCATGCCAAGGAGTAGGAGCGCAGCCAAGCCACCAAGGAGTGCGACCGGCTTGCGAAAGAGCTGGCGGACCAGGCGGAGGTCCGGCAGCTGAAGGACGGGGAAACGCTCCTCAAGGCCGAGTTCGAGACTCAGCGCTCGGACAGGGTCGAGAGGGTGAAGCTGCTGTCGGATGGCTATGGAGTGATCGAGGACATGGTTGAAGGTAATGTCCTTTCTTCTTTGTTGCTTACTCGCCGACTGCTTCGGGAGGCCGGCTTCTAAATTCTCGGTCTTCTTTTGGACAGAATTTCTTCCCGGTCGCTCCGTCGCCATCTACCAGGCAATCGAGGCGTGACGCGAATAGCGGAGGAGGACGGGTGCCGACATTCCGCCGAATGCGCCCCGCAACCTGGGCGAGTAGTTCTTGGCCATCAAGATGCGCCTTGAGCCAGCGTGCCGTCTGCTTCGCCGTCTTCAGCGCGCCGGGTCGCAGGTCCTGGCCGGGCTTTGGCCGAACGCTCAGGTTCCTCGCACTCCCAGTCGGACTGCCGACTGGCTGGAGGTGGCGGTCGAACGGTTTGAGGCCTAGAAGGGGGCTGCGGCTCGAGCGGGCACTCAGACGGCGCTGGAGTTCGACAAGGCCTGGTACCCGGGGGTGGAGCTGGCCCAGCTGGCCACCTTCCGTCAGGAGGCCGGACCCGAGCTGGATGCGGTGCGCGACGAGCTCGTCAAACGCGCAGCAACCATTACCGAGTACGCCGACACCGCCGTCTTTATCCCGGAGTGGGACAAGGACGGCGCTGAGGTGCTGCCTTCCGGGTTCCGGTTGGACCCGGTGGAGGAGGAGGACTCGGTGGAGGAGATCGCTTCCAGCGATGAAGGCGAAGACGATGAAGACGAGGAAGGCGAGGACATCGCACCGGATGGCGGAGCGACCGGCGAGCCTCAGCCCGATCGGGCTTCGACCAGCGAGCCGCGGGAGACTGCGTCGACTGCTGCCGACGCCGACCAAGATGAGACCCACCAGTCGGACGCTCCACCAGCCGGCGCCTCTGCCTCCGCCGACCTGTCCACGCCGCCTGCAGCGCCCTTGGCCTAGGCGGCCGCTTATCTTTCAAGTTTTTTCTGTCTTATGCTTTGAACAAACAAGTTAATTACACATGCTTGAATGCCGGGTTGTAATTCAAACTCCGTTGAATGCCGGCCACGGGCCTTTTGCTATGTAAATAACTTAATTCACACATGCTTGTGCTCTTGCCGGGTTCCAGCTTGGTTTTGCTTTTTGCTCTGTTTGGCTTTTTCCTTTGCCATCTTCCTTTGGCTGCTGCCCTGCCAGCCAAACAGCCGCTCTGTGGTCTGTGGCCGGGTCAAGGACTTGGCCGTTTAGGATAGGCAAGTTACTTCGGCCGTCTAGAGCGTAGCTAGTCAAGCTAGATGCCGGCCGGCCGGCTGCTGGGCAGCCGGACGGATGAGGCGAGTAGCTGGCTTGGCCTATACTGGCGTTCTTCCTTAGTCGTTTTTCGTGTGGACATCATTTCCTGCCTTTAGATCTTGCCAGCCGGACAGTCGCTCTGCGAGCTGCGGCTTCAGGAAAGAGAGGGCTTAGATGTCGGCACACTACTTGGCCGACTGCGGGTGGTGCCAGCTTAGGTCAAGGCGGCGAGCCCCCGGGCCGGCTGACCGGACCCGGTGCAGGGCGAAAGAATGAAATAATACATTCATAGGCAAGCTTATCATATAGATAAAAAGGTAGCCCCCGAGTGTGCTTCGGGGGACCTGTTGTCTTTGCTTAATACAAAAGGTAGCGTGGTACATACACTGCATCAATTGTAAAACGGGCGGAGAAGATTTGCGTTCCATGGGCGCTCCGTCTCTTTGCCGGAACGTCCCTCTTGCGTGCCGTGGTCTTTTGTGCGTCGATGAGGTAGTAGGAGTCGTTGCCCAGGGCCTTGCTGATGATGAAAGGCCCCTCCCAAGGGGCCAAGAGCTTGTGCTGGCCGGCTGTTCGCTGGATCAGCCGGAGCACAAGGTCCCCTTCGCGGAAAGCACGCGGCTTGACCTTCCGGCTGTGGTAGCGGCGTAGGCTCTGCTGGTAGATGGCGGACCGGCTGAGTGCCAACAACCGGGTCTCTTCTAGCAGATTGATGCCGTCTTCTCGCGCCTCCTTTGCTTCTGCCTCCGTGTACATGGTGACGCGGGGTGAGTCAAACTCGATGTCAGTTGGGATGACGGCCTCGGCCCCGTACACAAGGAAGAAGGGAGTGAAGCCAGTTGCTTTGTTGGGCATAGTCCGAAGACTCCAAAGGATGGCCGGCAGCTCCTCGATCCAGCAGTCGGCCGAGCGCTGCAGTGGCTCGACCAGTCGGGGCTTGATGCCGGACAGGATAAGGCCGTTTGCTCGCTCCACCTGGCCGTTTGACTGCGGATGGGCAATAGACGCTAAGTCCAGTCGGATGCCCTGCGTCGCGCAGAAATGGGCCAAGGCGCCTTTGGCGAAGTTTGTGCCGTTGTCGGTGATGATGCTGTGCGGAATGCCGTATCGGACGGTGATGTCCGCAATGAATGTGACAGCAGTCGGACCATTCCGTTTCTTGATTGGCTTTGCTTCGATCCACTTCGTGAACTTATCCACAGCGACCAGCAGATGGGTCATGCTGCCGCGTGCTGTTTTAAACGGGCCCACCATGTCCAATCCCCAAACGGCAAACGGCCAAGTGATGGGGATGGTCTTGAGTGTAGAGGCCGGCAGGTGTTGCTTGGAGCTGAAGCGCTGACACCCCTTGCACTTGCGGACCAACTCCTTGGCATCATCCAAAGCAGTCGGCCAGAAGAATCCATGGCGGAAAGCTTTGGCAACAAGGGATCTGGAGGCGGCGTGGTGGCCGCACTCGCCTTGATGAATATCTCTAAGGATTGCCATGCCCTTCTCCGACTACACGCAGCGCTGAAAGACACCAGTCACACGGCGCCTGACAAGCTCTCCGTTGACTATTGTGTAGGCTGGCGCCCGGTGTTGCATCTGCCGGGCCAACACCTCATCGGCTGGTAGCTCTCGGCTCACCAGGAAGTTGAGGATGGGCTGCGCCCAAGATGGTGCTTCTACCACTGTCATGACAGCAACTGGTACCAGGGCGGTCGGGTTGGGAGGCAGCGGGTCGGAGCCGGCCGGTGCTTGCTGCGTCGTTGAAGTCCCCGGGCCGACTGCTGCAGTCCCCGGGCTGGGTTCTAAAGTCCCCGAGCCAGGTTCGAGTGCTGCAGCCCCCGGGCCGCCTGCCGAAGTCCCTGGGCCGCCTGCTGAAGTCCCCGAGTCGGATTCGACTGCTCCGGGGTCAGCCGGCACGAAGATGGACTCTGATTCTGGCGAAGGCTTGATAGACGGCTTGCACAGGCACTGGACTAAGACGCCGGTTGGTATGGCTTGCCGGGTGGAGCCGATTCGGGCCAGGGCGTCGGCTGGCTCGTTGTCGGCCCTTGGCACGTGAAGGAACTCGCACCCGTCGAAGTGCCCGCTGATCTGCTGGACGAGGAAGCGGTAGCTTGCCATGTTTGCATCCTTGGCATCCCAGTCGCCAGACGACTGCTGGACCACCAAGTCCGAGTCGCCGTAACACAGAATCCGGCAGATGCCAATCTCCTTGGCTAGCCGGAGTCCGTGTAAGAGCGCCTCGTACTCGGCCACGTTATTGGAGGCGGCAAAGTGAATCTGCGGCGTGTACTTGAGCTTGTCACCTTTGGGAGAAGTGAGGATGATGCCGGCTCCCAAACCGGTGTGCATCTTTGAGCCGTCAAAGTGCATCCGCCAATGAGTGGAATCCGGCGCTGGCGGCAAGTACTGGGTCTCGGCCCAGTCGACTAGGAAGTTGGCCAGCGCTTGGGACTTGATGGCGGTGCGGGGCTGGTAGAGGATGGTGTGTGGAGCCAGCTCAATGGCCCACTTCACCACCCGGCCTGATGCATCTCTGTTGCCTATGATCTCGGCAAGGGGGGCGGTGCAGACGACCGTGATGGTGTGCTCCTGGAAATACTACTTCAACTTCTTGGCAGCAAAGTACACGCCGTAGCACATCTTCTGGTAGTGGGGGTAGTTCTGCTTGGAGGCGGATAGTACCTCACTCAGATAGTATACTGGCCTCTGGACTGGCTGGGCCTTGCCGTCTTCTGGGCGCTTCACCACGATCACGGTGCTGACCACCCGGCTTGTGGAGGCGATGTAGAGGAACATGGGTTCTTTAGCAGTCGGAGCGGCCAAAACAGGCGGTGTGGACAGCATCCACTTGAGCTGGAGGAAAGCCTCATCTGCCTGGTCGTTCCATTCAAAGCAGGTGGTCTTCTTCATCAGCTGGTACAGTGGTAGGGCCTTCTCGCCCAGCCGACTGATGAACCGGCTGAGTGATGCCAAGCACCCAGTGAACTTATGGACGTCCCGCAGCAGGGTTGGCCTTTGCATCCGCTCGATGGCCTTGATCTTCACGGGGTTGCACTCGATCCCGCGCTCAGAGACAAGAAAGCCAAGGAGCTGGCCGGCTGGTACTCCGAAGATGCATTTCTCCGGGTTGAGCTTGATCTGAAAGCGGCGCAGGTTGTCAAATGTCTCCTTGAGGTCTTCCAGAAGGGTGCCGCGCTTCTCCTTCTTCACCACAATATCATCTACATAGACGTGGGCATTTCTACAGAGTTGCTTGAGGAGGCACTTCTACATGCAACGCTGAAACATGGCGCCGGCATTTCTCAAGCAGAACGTCATGGTTAGGTAACAAAAGGCTCCGAATGGTGTGATGAAGGCGGTCTTCAGCCGATCGGCCGGATTCAGCTTGATCTGGTAGTAGCCGGAGTCGGCATCCAGGAAAGACAGGAGCTCGCATCCGGCTGTGGAGTCGATCACTTGATCTATCCGGGGCAAGGCAAAAGGGTCCTTGGGGGCAGGCTTTGTTGAGGCTAGTGTAGTCGATACACATGCGCCACTTGTTGTTCTTTTTCAAAACGAGGACTGGGTTGGCAAGCCAGTCCGGGTAGAATACTTCCATGATGAAGCCGGCTGCCAGAAGCCGGGCGATCTCTTCACCAACAATCCTTCTCTTCTCTTCTGACAGGCGGCGGAGGGGTTGCTTGACCGGTTTAGCATCCGGCCTCACATGTAGCTTGTGCTCGGTGAAATCCGTCAGAACACCCGACATGTCTTTGGGAGACCATGCGAAGATGTCCCGATTCTCATGGAGGAAATTGACGAGCTCGCTTTCCTATTTGCTGTTGAGGTTTGACCCCATGACAGCAAATCTCTCCGGGTGCGCCGGATCCAAGGCAATCTTCTTGGTTTCCTTGACGGCTGGAAGGAGCCCTGGGTGTCCGCGTCCTTGGGGTCGGATGGCATGTCCGGCTGCTTGCTGGCCATGGCCACCACCCGGTCAAGGAGGCGCTTCTCTTCAGGGATGACGAGGGACTCGGCCATCCAGCTGCTGGCGGCGGCACATGAGAGCGACTTCTGGTAGTCGCCGGCAATGGTGATGATGCCCTTGGGACCCGGCATCTTCATCTTCAGGTAGGCGTAATGCGGCACCGCCATGAACTTGGCTAGTGCGGGCCGGCCCAAGAGCGCGTGGTAGGGGCTGTCCAAGTTGACCACCTCAAACTAGATTGGCTCACGGCGGAAGTGGGTCTTATCGCCGAACAGGACATCAATCTTGATCTTGCCGATTGGAGAGCAGGAAAGCCCAGGGACTATGCCATGGAACACGGTTCGGCTGGGCAGGAGTTGCTTTTCCTTGATGCCCAGCTTCTCCATGGTATCGCGGTACAGGATGTTGATGCTGCTGCCGCTGTCTATCAGGATCCGGGAGAAGCGGCAAGCCCGCCTCTCTGTTGAGAAGGTGGAGTCCAGCACCATCGCATAAACACCCGGCGAGGGCATCTCGGCCGGGTGGTCTTCACGGCTCCAACTGATGGGCTTCTCGGACCAGTGCATGAATGGGGGGACCTCTGTGTAGGAGATATGCCCTAGAGGCAGTAATATCAGTTATTTTGTATCTCCTGGTTTGTAATGAAAGTTTATGTTCCATGCTATAACTGCAATGATTCTCGAGTCTACAATAAAACGAGGCTTGGAGGGAAACTCATGTGCACGTGTGGGATAATAAACGGAAAAATGTATTCCTGGTCAAGCCTCTATGACTGGCTCGAGTATTGCATGATGATCCTGTTTTCCTGATCATGGGCATGTCTATGCCGGCAATTTTGAGGGCACAAATTGTTGGTAGAACACTTGTGTTGAATCGACCCAAATTGATGTTATGCTATGAGATACATTCGTCACAAGTTAATGGTATTTTACACAGGGAAGTTAATGTTTGCATAATTCCTTAGACCATGAGAGTGTCGAGTTCCTTCGTACTTGCTTCGTGAACTTTGGGGTTTGTTAAACGTCATCCGTAACTGGGTGGCTATTACGGCGGCTTACGGGTTCACGGAAAAGTATGGCAAGTAACGAGATAGCTCAAGATTGGGATTTGCTCCTCCGACAATGGAGAGATATACTCGGGCCCTCTCGGTGAAACGGTATCCATCATCGTCTGGCCAGACAACTTGTGATTTGATCACTGGGATACCGAAACACGGAAACGAGAAAAGAGAACAAAACCGGTAACGAGGTAACTTGCATAGTGGACAAATTGTTGATCCACGGGGGTGCAATAAATCTCACCTCGGGTGTTTTGTGACATATCGCGAAGCAACAGGAATAGCTCACGGCAACTGGAGGTTCACTCGAATATTCATTCGTGTGGGTATAGGGGTCAATATGGGTGTCCACGGCTCCGATGTTGATCATTGGTCGGAAGGGGTTCCAGGTCATGTCTATGCTTCACCGAACCTATAGGGTCACACGCTTAAGGGTCATCTATCTGCTGAATACTAGACAGGGAGTCTGAGAGAAAATCACCGAAAAAGTTTCGGACAGCGGAAAAGTTCCGCAGAGAGAACACCGGATGAGTTTCGGTGAAACTGAAAAGTTGTTTCAGGGAATACCATTAAGTCAAATTGTTTTCGGCACATGCCTGATAATTCTTGGAGGGTGCCAGAATCATTCTGGAAACTTCTGGGAATTTTCTGGAAGAAAAACCGGAAATGTTTCGGAGCTGCCGGAACCGCTTCAGATGCTTTTCGCAGATGAAAATCACTAATCTGGAATTGTTCCAGAACGCGTTGAAAATTATTTTAGTGGGTACTGGAATTGTTCTAAGCCCACATAAATATTTTCAGTTTGAACGGACGCTGAAAAATGTCGTCATGAATAGTGAAAGTGCTTTTTGGATAATTTTTGGAAGCCACCTTTTAGGGCTTTTGCTAAAGGCTTCTAGAAGGGCTTGGGGGGCCATGAGAGCCCCTCATGGGGGGCCCCCTAGGGGTGGCCGGCCAAGGAAGGGGGAGCTCCTTGGAGCTCCACATGGCATCCCAAGTTTACCCTTATGCCCATGAGGTGTGACCTAATGCATGGGTTTTTGGTAATTAGTGGAGGAGCCCTACCCCTTGGCTTTCCTATAAATAGAGGAGATGGGGGCTGCCATCTCTTCATCCTTGCTCTCATACACATGCCATGCATTATCTGGCTTCTTCTCTCCCTCCCACGAAAAGAGTTTCGTAGAGCCGAAAGGCTGTCTGGGTTCCGGCAGGAACTAGTTCTGGACGGCGAAGCCCTGCCGGATAGCTGACACCGTATGTGTGCAACCCCGTAGAGAGGTCGTAGTTTCGGTCTTTTGCCCGAGGGGCTGTTCGAGTGTCCTCCCGGAGGGCTGTCCGAGTCTCCGTTCGAGTTTCGAGGGTCCTCCCGAAGGGCTGTCCGCGACATCGTCCGGGGGACTGTCCGACCGCCTCCCGAGGGACTGTCCGACCGCCTCCCAAAGGGCTGTCCGACGAGGGAGTACATCCTCGCAGTTGGGAGGTTGTAAATCCTAGCTGTGGGGATCTGCACCAACGATCACCACCGACTCTTCTTCCGCTGCGCTTCGAGTCGGTACGGATCAGATCAAACCTTGTATGCAGTCTCCATAGTGGTCCTGGGCGTGCTCGCTATACCGAAAATTTTCGTTTTCTGTCGCGTTCCCTTACACTCTGAAGCGACAGCGTTGACCTCGCGGTGCTGCTGCCGCCGACTGTGCTTGTCATCGGCTTGGCTGGTGAAGACGACGTATGTGGCACTGGGCTCGGGGAACTCATCTTGGAGCATGCCGACTGGACGGGCCGCCGGGTGCTGAGGAGGCGGAACCGGTGGGCCGGCAGGCGGAGGCGGCAGGCCTTTGCCCTTGGCAATTCGGGCGAGCCAGTGGCATTTCCGAGTGGTGTGGTTGGACGGCTTCACGCCGCTGTGGAACTTGCACGGGCCGTCAAGTGCTTGCTCGAAGGAGAAGGCGGGCAACCAAGCGGCCTTGCCGCCCTTCTGACGCTTGGGGCCAGATTGCCCTTCCGGCTGCTGGTCTTTGACTGTTGCCACCTGCCGGCTATTGGAAACTGGCTGCTGGGCCTTGCGTTTGTTGTCGTTCGGATGTTGGCGCCGGTTGGTGTCACCAGCCGGCGTGTGAGGAGCCAGCGGGAGCATCTTCCCGGACGCGTCCACTCGAATCTCCGACTTCATGGAGGAGTCGGTGGTGGCGTACTTGTCGGCCACGATCAGGAGTTCATCCAGTGTAGCCAGCTCGTCGCACAAGATATTGTGCTTGAGCAAGGTGCCCTCTCTGCACCCAGCGGTGAAGTACTCGATGGCCTGCACCTCGTGCACCCCTTCGCAGGAGTTGCGCAACTCGGCCCAGCACGTCAGGTAGTCGCGCGTGGACTCGGTTGGGCCCTGAACGCACATGGAGAGTTGGCGTGGCTTGGGGGGATGCTTGTAGGTGCTGGTGAAGTTGTGGATGAAGACATAGGCGAAGTCTAGCCAGCTGTTGACGCTGTACGGCTTGAGGCTGTTCAGGCATGTCCGTGCCGTGCCCTGGAGCATGAGCGGAACGTACTTCACGGCAATGCGCTTGTTGCCATTTGCTATGCTGACGACCGTGGAGTAGTTGACCAGCCAGTCCTCTGGCTTCATGGAGCCGTTGTACTTGGGAGTATCTCGGGGAAGCGAGAACCCTTTGGGGAAGGGCTCGTCGCGAATGCGGGGGCCGAAGCAGGCCGGGCCGATTGCATCTTCTTCTTCTACGACCAAGGATCGAGCAAGCCGCTCGATCCGGTGGCGCGCGTCATTCTCTCCGACTCCTTCACGACGGCCAAGCCGGCCTCCAAGAGTCGGGTGGTCCACAGGCGGCGGAGAGGCCAGCCTCTCCCTGCGAGGAGGAGGCGGACGCTCGTCCCGCCGGTGCTCCACTCGTGGGCGGCCGTCATGGCTGCGCACAACCGTAAGGCGAGTGCGCCGGCTGCGGCTAGCAGCCGACTCCGGGTCTTGTTGACCGCGGTCTCCGCCTGCTGGGGACCGGGAGGTCGCTCCATGCTCACGGCGGGGGGGGGGGGGGGATGGTCCTCGGCTTGCTTGCCGGCTGTCATCGCGCGATGCTGCGCGTCTTGCTGCGTGGTCACAGCGTCAAGGAGCTCCTGGAGGCGTGCCCTCTGGCTGCGACGCTCGCCGCCCTCTAGGTTATCCAACTCGTCTGCTGCCGCCTGGGCGGCGCGCAGGTTCTCCATGGGAGTGGCGTAGACTGGGCGTCCGACTCCCAGCATGCTGGATATGGCGCGCCGCGTTGCCGAACGGCGCCGGCTCGGCTGGGCTCGGCAGCAGCTGGCGTGCCGCTTGCTATGCGGTCGATCTCGCGCTGGCAGGCCTCAGTGTGGCGCCTCATGGCCGCCATTTTGTTGGCGCTTTCAAGGAGCGAGACATGGAATGCCTCCAGTGTCGCCCCATCAGCGTTAGCAGACACTGGGGTGGCCTGGCCCTGCATGGCCGCTCGCAGCGGGTCCTGGGCAGCCCCAGCAGAATCGTCGCCGTGGCCAGTGACCAACACTTCTGCGATGGTGCTGGCGTCGGTGTCGCTGGTGGCACGGGGAAGCGGATCGTCGATGACCACCACATCGGTGGGGAATTCGTTGGTGGAGGCCGCGTCGGAGTCGATGAGCATCGCGACGGGCTCGATGGAGGGGTCGGTGGAGCGGACAGATGTAACACCCCATGTCATTAGCCACAGTAACCTCCCACTGTTAATACCATGTTAGCATGATTAACAGTGCTTGATCATTATTGCATCATATCACATTTCAAATTCCTAATTCAAACTTCAATTTAAATTAAAGTGGAAAATAAAAGTTGCTCAAATCTGAAACTAAAATGTTCCATAAATAGCAAATAATTCATAGGCAATTACAAAATGGTAACCAACATTAATGGGATTAACTAAGTAACTCCAACAACCTCAATCAGTGGCTGAAAACAACAATTAATAACCTTTTAATTAATCCAAAATAAATATGAAATAGTATTTACTCCAAACTAGTTTTTGGTGATAGGATATATTGTAATGTGAATCATGAGCTAGGTCACACATTTTACAAAAATCATTAAGTGCCCAAACAATTAGCTAAACAGAGTAGAAAAGAAAACAGAAAAAGGAAAATAGAAAAGGGCCTATTCGCTACCGTGCACTTTGGCCCACTAAGCATCAGCAGCAGAGCCGGCCCAGCCCACCTCTCCGAGCCATCTTCCCCCCTCCTCTCCCCGTGTCGGCCGCAGATGCACCCAGGGCGCCGATGTGCCGCGCGTCGGCCATCCACGACGCCCCCGATGAGGATAAGGCCGCGCCCAGCCTCCTCCCTCTCCCCGCAAACCCTAGGCCCCCTCCTTTTTCCCCTCGCTCGCCTCTCCCTTTCTGCTTCGCTCGACCGAGCCCGGTCGTCTCCTCGCCGTCGGCAACTGCGCGACCACGAGCTGCCCCGCGCCGCACCAACCTGTCCCCGAGCTCCGCCAGCCCCGACCACGCCCGCTGCACCCACCAACTGGAGCCGGGACCCCCCTGCATCATCCTCGACGTCATCGTCTTCCTCTTCGGGTCACCGCACGCCGTCGATTGTTTCGGCCACCCCGAGCCTTCCTTGAGCCCGCTGCCATCCTCTACGGCTCCGCTGTGAGCTTCTCTCCGTTTCCCCTCTCTCCCCTATTTCTCACCGCGCCCGTAGATCGCCCCCGTCCTGCTCACGCTTCCGTCGGGATCACTGGCGTAGTTCCCGTGGCCGCAGCCTACGCCCGTGCTCGCGTTCGTGCTCAGCACTCTCGCCCGAGCCCGTAGCATTTGCCCGCTGCCCTCTCCGCAGCCCCTAGCATCATCCCCGCCGTGTTCCCGAACGCCGCCGCCGCCCTTGTCCATCGCCGACGCCGCTCCCGACCGCTGCAGCCCACGCCGCTGCCACCGTTCGACGCGTGCAAGCCTCCTCGTTCAGTCGGTGGTCGCGGCGCTCGATTTGGTCGCCTGTGGGCCAGATCCGACCCTCGCCGCGGTGTTCTGCCTCGCCGGAGTGCCGTCGCCGACGCGCGCGCAGTTTAAACACCGGCCTGGGCCACTGGCGTGTGGGCCCGACATAATTAGCCACTAACCCCGGCCCTAAGCACTCGCTGACATGTGGGCCCTTTACTGTAGCTATTAGATTAGCCTAACTAACGCTGTTAATTAACCCCTAACCCACTGACTGACATCGGTCCCCGCCGTCTCTAATTAATTCACTGTTAAAATTAACTGGGATGATTACACAATGTATGACATGTGGGCCCAGTGTACTGTTTAAATGGATAAGTTTTAATTAGTACTTTCAGACATGGACATGCGGGCCCCACCAGACCCGCCGACTAGTCAACCGTGGACCAGTCAACTGCTGACTGGGCAGTTGACTGGCCCCACTGATCAGCCTCTGTTGCACACTGGGTGCAGTGCACCGGGTGCACCTAGCCCTTTTCTGCATTGTGCATAATTCGGATTAAATCAATTCCAGTAAGGTCAGAAATTGCTTTAAACTTTAGAAAATTCATAGAAAATAAACCGTAGCTCAGATCGAAAAACTTAATACATGAAAGTTGCTCAGAACGACGAGACGAATTTGATCGTGTCCTCTGTTTCCATGTCGAAACCACCTACGTAGGAGAACCCGCAACTTCGAAGCCTGATTCCGGTATATGAATAGTACTCAACTTTAATTAAATAAATCCAGATAAATTTCTAAATTAACTAAATCATCAAGCTAGGCTGTAGAGCACCTCCGCACATCATTTAGGCATGTCATGTATGTTGTTTGCATTTTGCCGTGAATTTATTGTTTCCTCCCCCTCCTTCTCTCTCGATAGACGCCGAGACAGATGCCATTGCAGCTGAGTACGACTACGCCCCGGACGAGCAGCCTTCCAATGACCCCTCCTTCTTGCCAGAGCAACCAGGCAAGCCCCCCCCCCCTTGAGCATCCCGATATCGCCCATTCTATTCTCCCCTGTTACTGTTATCCTATTTCTGCTGCATAGCCTGTTTATTGTAGCCTGCTATTGATACCTTCCTGTTCATCCTAAACTGTTTAGAATAGACTGGGTAGAAACCCATCAGTGACCCCCACTTGTCCCGACTGCCCCGCTGGATTCTCAGAAGACCTGATTAATGGGATCGAAGACCAGGCCCCGGCACCGCACCTCACTTCCTCCTTAGTCGCTCGACACTACTGGGTTACTATCGAGTGCCGAGGGTGATACCTCGTCAGCACTTCTGATGATAACCTTGTAGGTTAGTTAATCAGTCGTGGTCAGCGAGGGTGATTCCTTCTACACCACCCCCGATTACGATGAAGTCGTGCAACACCTCAAGTGTGGACCTCGAGGGTGATTCCTCCTTCGTTCACCTTGACGATAATATCAGGTGGAATTCCATCGAGCGTGATTCCTCAGGGTTCCCCTTGGTGTTAGATACACGGTTACTATGATTACTATGACCTTACCACAGATACTTGGAAAGGCGGGTCGACCCTGAGGGGTACCCGCGAATGATGGGATGTCGGGTTGACCTGGAAGTTACCCGTGAGATATTTACGAGGCGCAGCCGGGCATTCTTAGCCCTTGCAGCAAGTCCTCGAGACGGGGCGACGGGGTCACATCGATCGTGAGTCTCTGCTCGTTACCGCAAGCCCCTAGTCCTCTAAAGATTTGGATATTTGATCCGAGCAGGCCTACGACCTGATAGCACTAACCATCATGTGGGAATAGTTATGGGCACTCTGCATCATAGCATCAGCCGAAAGCTCTGTCAGACGTCCAGTTCAACAGTGCGGCACGGTCGGATCGTGCCGGCCATTCGTGGCGGTGCTGGTATCCACCCTGCTCGCAACGACCCGGAGTGCACAGGGCGATGGCCCAAGACCCCTGAGCGCTTAGGAGGTAGACCGACGGGGACCTCTCTGCTGAGCTATAGGTAGGGCTGCGATGTGTCGTTTGGCCGAGGCCGGGCATGACCCAGGAAAGTGTGTCCGACCGGAGTTAAGCGAGCGTGGTGGGTAAGTTGGTGCACCCCTGTAGGGAAGAAACAATCTATCGATAGCCGGTCCTACGGTAAAGGACACTCGGAGTTGTATCCCGATCAATACAACTAGAACTTGTGATGATAACTGGTTATGATGGCTCCGGGATCGCTTTCTCGCAGGGAGTCGAGAAAGGATCTCTGGGCGAGACTGTTACTTGATACTACTACTACTTTACATTATGCTAATCTGCACTCTTCTAACGCTGCAAGACCGATGAAGATGCTGAAGATGCTAGTCTTCGATAGGACTAGGCCTTCCTCTCTATTCTGGCATTTCTGCAGCCCAGTCCATATATACAGCTTTCCTTTGAAAATGTTGCATATGTAGTGTAGATCCTTGCTTGCTGAGTACTTCGGATGAGTACTCACGGTTGCTTTACTTTCTTTTCCCCCCATATCCATTCGATGCAACCAGATGACGGAGCCCCTTAGACCGCTGCCCCGATTGACAACTTCAGCTACCACTTCTACCCCGAGGGTGGCTACTACTATGAGCTGGCCGACGACAAGGAGTAGGTTCGGAGGGTCCTAGGCAGGAGGCCTACGCCTTTCGATTGTAGTGTTTTATTTTTTCCCGCCTTCTTAAAGGCTTATGTCTGTTTCTCTTTTATATCTGTACCCAGATATCTGATGCTTCCGCTGACACTTGTATGCCATCAAGTTATGTATTCGAGCCCTCGAGGCCCTGACTTGTAATATAAAGCTTGTATGACTTCAATTATGTTTTAGAGTTGTGTTGTGATATCTTCAAGTGAGTCCTTAGGCTTGATCGTGTGCATTTGCGTGTATGATTAGTGCACGATTGAGTCGGGGGCGTCACAACGGACTCCGCGTCGGAGGCTGGCTCGTTGGTCATGCCGAGCTTGCCGAAGAGGTCGATGAGGCAGCTCGCAGGGGACGCCGCTCCTCCGCCGGGAGCGGGCTCGTCGGAGAGGCTGGCCTTGCCGAGGAGGTCGGCAAGGCAGCTCGTGGGGCAGGCCGCCCCCGCGCCAAGCGGCGCGCTGATGCATGCGCCAACGGGCGCGCCGGGCTGGCTGATCATGCCAGGCGCGACGTGCTCGTCGGAGCGGAAGATGGTTCCCGTCCAGAACATGTCTCCGGCCGACGGTGCGGCTAGGCCCACGGTGGGCGCCAAATGTCGGGGTGATCTCGCGATATATGCCAGGGGGTGGCTTATCATGGATGGGGACAGGAGTACGTTGTCGGGCCCTGGAAGCGGGAGTGAGCGAGATCTCGAACGAACACGAGTCTTACCCAGGTTCGGGGCTCTCCGAGGAGATAACACCCCTAGTCCTGCTCTGCGGGGTCTCCGCATGATGACTATGATCAATCTCGTAGCTACAAGCTTGCTCCTTTAGCTGTTTGCTAGAGGAAGGAGAAGGGCAAGGCTAGCCCTAGTGCTTCTCTAGCTATGTGTGTGTATAATGGCGTGGAAGATGAGCTGAACCCTTTGCATGGGCGAACCTGGGGGGTTTATATAGGCCTACCCCCCAGGGGTACAATGGTAATTGGGCCGGGTGTAGGACCCAGATGTCAGTGTCTATGGGCGCCGGGTTCTCCGCCGGCTGCTGGGGCCCGCCGCTTGGTGGGTCCCGCCGGCTACCGAGGATTCGGCCGACAGGTGGGGCCCGCCGCCTGCGGGCCACGCTGATTGCCTTTTGCTGTAGCCTCGCCCTTGATGACGATGGCCTTGTCGGGGGAGGCATGGCTATAGTCCGCCGCCTGGTGGGCGTTCACTGTAGCCACACCCCATCTCATCGGAGTAACGGCGCGTTGACTCCGAGTGGAGGGAGATGCTGGCTGCTGGAAGCCGGTCTGTCGCAGAGGCCGCCTTGATGAGGTGCGCCGTCTTCTGGTTGCTCACGGACAGGTAGGGCCCGCCGCCTGCGGGCCGTACCGACCGCCCGTCGTGGGAGCATGGCTCTGCTGACGAGGGCTGCATCACGGGCCATGTGGCTACAGTGCCGCGCCTGGCAGAGGGGTGTCCGCTTGGTCAGCCCGCCCTGTAGCCACGCCCCGCCGCGATTTGGGGGTACGGGTGGCCCTGTAGCCATGCCCCATCTTATTGTATTGAATGGGCGCAGACTCTGAGGGGAGGAGGGGCCGTTTGCTAGGACCCGGCCTCCCCCGAAGCCGCCTTCTGAGGGTACACCGCCATCTGGGAGTCGGCCTCTTGGGCCAGCCGGTCCAAGGGAGCCGGCCACACGTCTGGGAGGCGCAAGGGGCTTGGCTCGCCCTGTTGTGTTGAAACGCTATGGGGTGCTGGTGAGGCTATCCGTGGTCAATCCCTCCGACAGCTTGTGTCATAATGGAGTACCTGGATGCCTGCCGCACACTAGCAATTAAGCGTGTTGAGACTTAATTTGTGCAAGCCCACGGTCCTCATCACTATCTTGCATCCCATGTAGTACCAGCATTTCAAAGACTGCAAAATATTACACGAAATGGTTGAATAGGAGGAGTGGGGGCGAAAGTGCAAGCTGTGCTGGTCTTGGACGATCATGATATGAAAAGTTGCACATTGAGTTGTATCCACCTGGCCCTGCCACCCGTGCAAGGGCTTCGAAAAACTAAACCATATGCAGTGGCGAAGCTATGTGTATGTGAGCTTACACTGGACCAGAATTGTGAAGATTTCTTACTAGGGTGGGCTTAGACTGGATCGGGTGCACGCACACTCATAAGGTGTCCACTGCTTCGGCAATTTTCGTCTAACTCTGGCATGGCATGTGTAGCGTCTCCAGTCTCTAGTAGTTTACCTTGAGTTGATCGTACAACATACCTGACCTGACAAATATCTCAAATTTCCCCAAATCGCTAACGCTTGACATCAATCTATACAGAAAGCTTGAACCACTACAACAGATGAATGCACTCTAGGAACTCATTTTCGCCAAGACAAGGAACAACTCGCGTTGTACCTGCAAACTCTAAAACCTTTGTTGTAGCATTGTGGCCCAGAGGTACTCGCTTCCTAATTTGCAAGCCTTAGAGAATTAATAGAAGGGTTAAGTTACGGCCGGCCCACCCCTATAAATTACGGGGCAATGATTAAATGTTGATTGGGTGGGCCAGCATGCCAATTAGCAGCCCTCCCGTGGCTCGCTCCACGTTGAAGGCCGGTGCCCATGCAAACCTATTACGGGGCTCTTTGGATGGAGTCCTAACAAGCAGCTCCTTGGTCAGGCAGCAATCCTGACCTCAGGCCTCCAAAATCCAACGCCTGAGAATGGTGCCTGAATCAGGCAGCTTTCTATGGAAGCCAACCAAACAGCCCCTACGTCGAATAACAATACCATTTTCAAGAATTCAATTTCTATATCTTGTAAGAAAATACTCCAAATCCATGCAATTACTTTCCTAAATTTTTAGGATTTTCAGAGAAATCTTATCCCTTAAATTCACTAAGCTTCCTGTGGTAAAATCATCCAGGAGCGTTTGGGAGTGTGGGCTCGGTGAGATGCAAAACTACGGACGGCAGCTTGATGCAGAGGGATGGTTGTGCAGTGGCGACGACACATCGCATGTACCGCTGGGATTGCGGAAAAATGGTGGCGACAACCCGTGAGTGACTTTGATGGTGGTGCTATTCGAGCACCCGGTCTAGAGCTCCGGGGTGAAAGCCTAAGTTCGACCGGAGTTGGTCATACCTGGCAATGGTGATGTTTTTTTACGTTGTTACCTTGTTGAAGGCATTGCTCGGACATGCTTCTGACTGATTCTTCAGGGTGAAAACCTAGATTCTGGCCTTTGTGGCTGCATCCTGTGACGATGACGCTTGAGCGTCGCTCCCTTCCTGAAGGCGTTGTTGTTGAGGACCTCATCGTCCATGTGGTGTCATGATATGATTGGTGTAGATATGGTCATTATTGTAGTTTTGGCGATCGCTGATCTGATTGCTTTGGGACTTTTTTTATTTTTTCCTCGCCTATGCATAGCTTTGGTCTTATGACTTTGCTAATTGCCGGCGTGTTTGTGTGTGTTGGTGTTGGCTGTGTGCATCTTAGCTATGCAGAGGCCGGGTGTGGGCTCGTCGTGTTTTGTATCTTCTTGATGCTTCACTTTGAGTCAATAAAATCCACCCTTTGTCGATTTTTTTGGTATTCTGTCGAATAAGATACATATATTAGTTGCAAATAACTTTTTTTATCAGATTGCACAAAATTCAGAATAAATCATGGTGATACTTTTTTCTGGTAGGAAGAGGAGGAGAAACTTTTGTGGATACATATAAGAAGACCCTACAGAAGAAGGGGATGGAAGCATGTCAACAAAAAGCGGCTGCAGCCAAAGGTGGAGACTGCAGAGTCGAAGCAGAGATGCAGTAGGTGCGAAGCTCTGTCTAATAAGATACATATATTAGTTGCAAATAAGTTGTTTTGTCAGATTGCACAAAATTCAGAATAAATCATGGTGATACTTTTTTCTGGTAGGAAGAGGAGGAGAAACTTTTGTGGATACATATAAGAAGACCCTACAGAAGAAGGGGATGGAAGCATGTCAACAAAAAGCGGCTGCAGCCAAAGGTGGAGACTGCAGAGTTGAAGCAGAGATGCAGTAGGTGCCAAGCTTGTTATCCTTTTCAAATAATAGTGTAATCCTGATGTTATCGAGTTAATTTTTCTATGCAATAAAGACCTGATGATTGCCTTTTTTCGCTCCATAAAGTACATAAGCTGAAACCTCTTCTGTAAATCAAGTTAAGATCACACATCTGTTTTGGACCTATAACCGCTTTCATTCCCAATAAGAGCAGGTCTTGCTTGCTCAGTGATAGCTCTTCCTCTCATGTATGTTTTATTTCTGCATAAGCTTCTCTTTCTGTGTCGTATATTTCCACAACAAGGATTTGTTGCATGACCAATTCATTTTCTATCTCTTTGATATGTCAGTCTGGTGTCGACTTTCCGATGATTTGCATGTCTGATTGGACTGGTAATTAGTTTTGAAATTAAAGTTTCCTGATTTGGGAGGAATATGTGTATGCACTGTTGTAAGCCTACATTGCAAGAGAATGAATTGTGATAAATCCCTTATTATGTAAAGTCTGCACCTATAAAAAGAGTTGTATGGAATAAGAGAAACCATACCCTTGCTCCATTACTAGCATGGCTGCTATGACCAGGTCCAAGCAGTACAAGCATAGTTTGAAGTAAAGTGGACAGAAAACTCAGATTATTTGTAACTGGCATGGAGTCATGGATTACATGATTTGTTTTCAAAACACATCATCAGATGTAGCAGAGTAGGCAGCTTCTGTGATAGGTCCAATCATTAATTTATTTATTCTGACCCTAATTTGTTCACCCTTTCTATCTCATGCATCCTTTCTATTATTAATTTGTGCTAATATTTTTTATTTATTTCTAATACTAATTGTTCCTTAAGAGGACAATCAGATGAGGCTATGATAAGAACTTTGTGATTTGATGTGACATCGCATGCATGAGCTCTTTAAGAAGACAATCAGGCAAGGCGAATGTAGATCAGTTTGATTCTTCGTGCGAGACAGACATTCATTTGGATATTCCTATGAGGGTATGATATTGTCCAGTCATGTATTTCATGTGGCGATAAGAACTCCTGGAGGGCAGTAGTTCTCATGGTATGTTACTGATCACCATAACTACCTGCTATTGTGTCACACGGAACATGTACATCTGATAGCATTGTACATTATTTTGTATCATTGTTTTTCTTGTTGGTACATGTCGTTAGAATAGAGCAAAATAATTCTTTTTCTTTGTTCACTTATATAACATCTTATTATCAACTATAATATTATTTATTTATTATTATTCTCTGAGAAACAATAGTGCAAAAGTGTAAGATACTATAGAAGCACACTTAAAAACTCTGAAATATTCATTTTTTTTATGAACACTAGTAAGCATGCACGTGCAATGCACGCATTATAATCTGCAATAAAACATCTATTTTGAATCTTATTTCTCTTTTAGTGAGTTTTTTTACCGAGCCATTTAAGAAATCGGACACCATTGCACGCCACATCCTCTCCGAGTCTAGTAAATGTTCGGCCTATTTCCTATTATTTGTAGTCAAAATAGTTCATAACAAACATCAACCGCTATGGGTTAATTGGATTCATGCCACTGCAATTTTCACCAGTTGGAAAAATGCCATTACAAAAACCAAAGTTGGAAATATGCCACTGCAATTTTCACATACCTCTACATATGCCATTTTCAACAATACCGAGACATATACTACCTTTATTTGCTTGTAAATACCTTTATACGGCAGCGCCGGAGGCGCGTGCGACATGGCTGGAGGCTGTCATCGCGGATGGTGGCGCGCGCAACGCGGCTGCTGATTCCAGAGCTCCGCGCACTTGTCTATGGAGCCGCTGATCCCCGAGACACCTTGACCTCGAGTTGATTCCGCTAGCCGTCAACAGCGCGCTGCCCGTCCGCGCCTCGTCATCGGCCTTGCGCTCCCCGACCGTGTTACTCATCGCCCGACCTGCCCGAGCTCCAGCCGCATCTCCGCCCCATCGAAGCTCCGACCCTGACGAACTCGCCGCCTCTGCCCGTCGCGTTCACAATTCCCGACAAGCTCGCCACCACGCCGCACTCCGCCGCCCGGGACGAGCTCGATCACCATGTTGCATCCGCCTCTGGACTGCGCCCAAGTCCCCGGCGCTGTCGTGTTCTTCGCACCACTACGACCTCCGCCCGTCGAAGCTTGCGTGCGTGCGTTGTGTTTCCGGCCGGCGGCAGAATCGCTGTGTACGTGCGTGTGAGCCAATGAAGGCGAAGATCAATCTGTGTATGTGTGCATCTTGCCGGTACTAGCTGCGTGCAGGTTCGATCTGGAGCGGAAGTCAGCTTGCTAGCTGTGTACGCCGGAAGTACTCGGCGGCTGGGCCAACAGAAATCGAGTTTTTCAATGTAACAGTTCGGTGGGCACATGGGTAGTATGGTCAGTACTGAAATACACATTGAAATACAAGTCTTTATCGATCCGTTATTCTATTAAGTCAAGATAATGGCATATGTAGAGGTATGAGAAAGTTGTAGTGGCATATTTCCAACTTTGGTTTTTGTAATGGCATTTTTCCAACTTGCGAAAGTTACAGTGGCATGAATCCAATTAACCCTTTTGAGGGTTAATAATTGTGGCCATGGTAGTCTTTCTATTCCACCTTAGGGTATCTTTGATCCAGAATATTTTCATTGAAAATTCAGAGGGTTGAATCCATATGATTTTTTTTCTAGGCACTCTTATTATATGAATGAATTAATCCTATAGAAAAAAATTCTACAGATTCTTAAGCACTACATTCCTTAGGAAGTTTCATTCCACACTAACCTCTTAGAACGATCCTTCATTTTTTTTTAAATTGTATTCTAACTAAAGTTGCCAGCTCGCAAATTTAATTGAAAATCAAATGAGCAAATGCCACATATGGACCGAAGGAATAAAATTCCAGTATGTTGTTCACATAATGTAAGAAGATCATTTAATTGAAAATCAAATGAGCAAATGCCGCATATGAACTCAACGAATAAAATTCTAGTCTGTTGTTCACATACTGTAAGAAGATCATGTGCTGGCATTGAATGAAACTAAATTTTGCAGTGCATGCAAGGCATTTTGTTTGTTTGTGCATTTGGGAAAGCGAGACTGGTCACGGGCAATGATGGTTGATAGATGCTAAGGGGAAAATAAATCAACAGGGAGAAAGATTAATGGCAAACAATTCTCAACAAAAAAATGATAGTAAAATAATTCGAACTTGTTTGTTGGTCTGCATCTATTAAACAGAATTGAAAAAAAAAACTATGTAAGTTGTGTCTTCCTAAGCATATAGGTAGCTGAAAATGCAGTGAACATATTTTCTTCACAAACGTAGGTTCATAAGAACACAGAAGGCACACATACTTCCTATATTCCAACAGATCAGGCATAAAGTTTCTTTGGATAACTAATCTTGTCTCACGATTGATACAGTGTCAACCATTCAGTGCAATCGTCTCATGCCCATCCAAACAATTGTTCTTTAGGTCTTTGCGCATGATGACTGTCTCATGTGAAATTACATTAAGTTTGCCTAGAGACCATAAAAACTTGCCAACTATGAATGATCCATAAACAGATACATGCATGTAGTGGTAGAATTGTATGATAGATACACACATCTTTGTATAACTGTTCTCTGCATGCATACATATTGTTCTGAGTGTTGATGGTTCTGAAGAAATCCGTACCTGAACATCCATGCTGATGGTCATGAAGAAATCCCATATAGCCGTAGAACTTGTGATGCAAAATTCAAAAAGGGGCAGCTCCTCGCCTACACGCTGGCATGCTGATATATCCCATATAGATGCAGAACTTGTCATGCTGATAAATCCCATATTTCTCTTTCTTAACATATACATTGCTTCTCTGTTTTTTGAACACACAAAATGTGTCATTATATTTACAAATACGAAACTGAACCAATCACTGACTGCAAGCACTCCTCAAATCTGGATATTACATAATTCTGAACATAAATTTCTCAAGTTTACAAAAAATTCAGAGAGAGAGAGAGAGAATCCAGTCCTTGTTGTTGCTTGAAGTGCTGAAGAGGAGCAGCAGCTGTGAAGGTTCAGAGAAGAAGCAGCAGTGGGGTAGCAGGGAGAAAAGAAGCAGCAGCAGGTTGGGTTCAGAGAAGCACATCAAAGGGAGATTCGGAGAGGAGTAGATGGGAAGGAGCAAGAGCGGAGAGCAGAAAGAGATAAGGATTAGCAAGGGGCAACAAGATTAGAGGAGCAGCAGCAGTATAGAGAGTAAGGAGAAGAGAGGATACATGAATTTGTCTCTTCTTTCTCCCTCTTGTTTCTCTTTCTTTTTCCTCTACAGAGAGTCGCGACCCTCGTGGAATCACCAGATCCGCCTGCATCCGATCCATTCCCAGCGCCGCTGGCCCTCGCGAGCTCGTCCTCGTCCTCCTGCATCGACCCGAGCGTCCATGGGCGGCTGCTGCGTCTACAATGACCGCGGGCGAGCGCGCGCGTCCGACGCATCCGGCGCCGGCAACGACCGCTTCATCCGCTTAATCTAATGAGTAGTAGTGAAGAAGTGGAGCTGAGAGAGAAACTTACGGAGGGGAAGTTTTCGTCTGCCGGTGGAGTGGTGGTCAGCCTATTATAATTGCTAACTGCACCCTGATAACTCATTAGATTAATCCAATCTGTTAGATTTCATTGATTTAGATAATCGGACGGTACTAATTAACCGGTGTACACTTAACGGAGTGCACGTAAAAAAGTTCTTGTTTAATTGTTTAATAGTAGTGGAGAAGAAATATTCTGCTATGAATGTTACAAAGTCCTAGAAATTCAGGTTCAGGGGAACATCAAGTTAAGATAATTGTGCTCATCTGAATGCTCTGTGACTTCCATGTTTGCAAATATCTCAGGCTACACTTTTGTGTTTGTCAGTTCGTAACAAGGGAAAATATAGCGACGAACTAGCGCCAATTTGGTTGGGGCTAACTGATGTTTTTCTGTTACTAGGAAACATGGATGTATATTCAGCGCTATAATTGGAGATACTACTGTTTCACGTACAATGATATTAGTTTTATGGGATTATGTTACCACACATTAGTATTAGCACACTCATATGCGCAACCAAAAAAATCAGGCAGAAGATCTATGCTTCCAAGTTTGATGCGGACGAATGAATCTATCTAAATTGTGCTTTGTTATTATTAGCTCTAGAAAGTATACCGGACTGCCTTTTTGTTTCCTTGTCACAGAGAAGAACAATTTAATAAGAAGATACTAACAAATTGGGCACCATTTTAATTCAATTTGAATGCCAGTGGTCCAACTTGATAGGTTGTGATTGTTGTATTGCGGTGTAACCTAGTGCTATAAAGGTTTTAGGTTTCCTTATTCAACTTGAGCAGGAGAATTAATTAAGATGCGTATTGGTAGTCTCTGTTGGATTATGGATGGGCTTAGGCCCATATAAGACAATAATCCCTGATTAATCTCTAAGGCCCATGCATGTGTACGGCAAGTGGTGGAAAGTGTGAAAAGTTTAGTACCATACTGCTACAGTAAGAAGAGTGAGACCTTTTATAAGGGCTGCTCCACCACTTGCTATTGGGAGCTTGGGAATAGGAGCTGTACACGCACGCTCGCCTCACCTCGTCACGATGCACGCGCTCGCCGCGGGTTGCGGGAATGAGCCGAGCCGAAACTTATTTCCGGTCAAGAATGGTTAATTATATTAATTAACGAGTCGCTTACGGAAGTGCCACTATCCGAGACGTTGGACCGTGGGATGTTCGCGGACTCTGTCGTGGGCCTGAGCCCAGGCCCATTTACCCGACGGCCTATATAAGAAGGCGCTGGCCAGTGGAGTGAACCCTAACTCAGTTCACTCACTCCCTCTCACACAACCCTAGCCGTCATCTACTGTTCCTCTCCCTGTGCTGTTTTCGGCGATCCCATCCCGACGACCGCGTGTACGGTTGGTCAGGAGAGCAGCTGCCTCCGGAACCCTGTCGTTCGAGATCCTGCCCGGGAGAACGGCAATAAGCTTTTTGGGGAGCGTCTCGACGCGACCGCTCCCGATCCGTCCCCATCTTCGTCCGCCTCTGCTTATACTACTTTCCCTGCATCGACTCCATGGCTGACGATGAAGCTGCCAAGAAGAAGGCCTCGGCCGATGCCGAGGCTACCGCTGCCGCCGTCGCGTTGGCCCGGCCAACCGGAGGGTATGACTCGTTCATCCCTTATTTGCTCGTTCATGTGCTTACCGTATATATGCTGTTCATAGATGTTTCGGTTCTATGTACTGTACGTGCTCACATGCTTAGGTATCGGTATGAGATGCATACCGTATTTGCCATGCTTACTGTTTACTCGTGGATTAGATTAGTTAAAAAAGTGCTAATATTTTCAACAATCCAAAAACCTTATTTTAGACACTTTCGACTCATGGCTTCGCCGCTACACTGAAACCGGAAAAATTTACCGGGGCGAATTTTAAGCGTTGGCAGACAAGGACTACATTGTGGCTCACAGCAATGTACGTGTTCTGGGTTGGCGATGTGTCTCCCACGGTAACGATTGCTCCTGAACAGGAGAATGCGTTTAGGGAGGCAACCACCATCTTTGCAGGAGACGTTCTTACTGTGATTGGAGACAAGCTAGTTGACGCATATGTCCATATGCGTGTTGCCAAGAATTTGTGGGATGCGCTCGAAGCTAAGTTCGGCGCAACCGATGCTGGAAGCGAGTTGTATGCTATGGAGCAGTTCTATGATTACAAAATGATTGATAACCGTTCTGTATTGGACCAGGCCCATGAGATACAATGCATCGCTAAGGAGCTGGAGCTCCTGAAGTGTGAGTTACCTGACAAGTTTGTCGCGGGTTGCATTATTGCAAAACTCCCTCCTAGATGGAGGAACTTTGCTACTTCTCTCAAGCACTTGAGACGTGAATTCTCAGTTGAGGATGTCATCGGTCATCTAAGTGTTGATCAGAACTCGAGAGCAAAGGACTCACACGTGAAAGGGGCAGAGGGTTCTTCTAGCGCCAATGTGGTGTTGAAAAATTTCCACAAGTTCAAGTGAAAGAACTCCGTCCAGCAGAATACTACCTTCAAGAAGAAGGGTAAGAAGAAAGACAAAAAGAGAGAAGGCTGCTTTACTTGTGATTCAGAGGAACACTGGGCAAACCAGTGCCCAAATAAGTACAAGAAGCCGGGACGGGACTCTAAGTCTGTCAATGTCACTCTGAGCAACAATGATGCGGCATCTGGGTATGGTACACTAGTGCAGAATCGGGCTATTGTCCCGGTTCGTAAGCACCTTTAGTCCTGCTTCTGCAACCAGCACTAAAGGGTGGGGACTAAAGGTCCCCCCCCCCTTTAGTCCCGGTTCAACACGAACCGAGACCAAAGGCCCACCATGTGGCACGAGTCCGCGCCGGGGGCTGGGAGACCTTTAGTCCACCAACCGGGACTAAAAGGTTTAGGGGTTTATGGGTTTATGATTTATTTTTCGTTTTAATTTTTTGTTTTGCATTTAATTCTTTTTCATTTCAAACATATTTTATGCTACTACATATTGTACACGTTATGCATATATATAAATAGAATTTCTCGTAGAACCGATCATATATATATCATCGAATTTCTCGCACGACCATTCACATACATATATATATATACAATTTCTCCTACAATTTGCAGATCATTACATGGAGGCATTAGGTCGATCTAGCTAGGTACGGTGTAATGGTATTCTCCTTTGGGATCTATGACCTGGTCGAGCAAAAATCCCGCTATTTCCTCTTGAATCGCTCGTACGCGATTATCTGGTAGGAGCTTATCCCGCATGTCCCTCATCTTTAAAGAAGGAGATCAATATGCATGTATTAGTTGTGTGTGTGTATATTAGATAATGATGTAAAAATTGTGAATAGTGTTCTGGCAAACGTACCCATTGGTTTCTATCATCTTTGTTCCTTTTGGACGCCATCATGCGAATGTTCTCGCAAACGTAGTATGCACATAAATTAGTCCCCGGCGCCTGCTTCAGGGCCTTTACGAGAATAGAATTCAATCAGAAAATAATTAATCAAGAATGATAATGGTATTGAAACTAGAATTAAAGAGATGTTAGCTAGCTAGTACTACTTAATTAATTACCTTGGGTCGCACCTATGTCAGCTGTTGTTTTCATTGGCCTTTAACCTTTTTGATGAACTTTTCCCAGGCCCTGTCCGCTGGCAAAGAAAATGAATAAAGGAGTTATTAATTAGTTGATATCAGGAAACGAACTAAAAAGGCCGACATAGTGCGATAATGATTGAAATTACCTGTCGACCATCTCCCTCACGATTGAGTATTCATTAGCATCTTTAAGTAGTGAGTCCAGTACTTAAATTTTTCCCTTGTCAACTTCAATGATTAACAAGATCCAGTGGAAACTGCATGCGCACACGTTTGTATAATTAAGCGGGCATGTGCATAACTCATCAACTACACTTATTAACATCTAGTAAGCAAAAACATAATTTGTAGTAAAAGACAGTGTCACTCACCCGAAGTTCTAAGGAAGTAGTATTTCTGGTTGGGTATTTAGTCGCACCAAGAACTCTAGCAAGGTTTTCTCTGTATATGGTCGATCATATTCACATGACCATGTCTCTTCATTAATGGTTTTTGGGCCAATGAACCCAATGCCATAGCGTCCATCTTTTTTCATTTCATAGATCTTTATTCTGCATAATACCACAGAAAAGAATATAGTGAGGATAATTACAGTTAATGAACGAGCACTACAACTACCTAGAGACTTAACTTACAGAAAGAAATCACTTACAAACAATAGCAACTGACGATAGATTTGTCGAGTGCGTCTTGATTGAATAACTGAAACAGTTCTTGAAACTCAACCCTAAGAGCTTTTTCATAGAAGTAGTGCTCTTCTTTGACTTGCACCATGAGGGACTCTTTATCGGTAGTCTTGGATTCTCTCATGTACCATTGACGCAATTCATACATTCTCGTTGATAGACGCTTGATCTCCTCAGGCTTGACCATAGGTTCGCCGCGGACATATTTCTGTTTTAGTTCCTCCTCTTTAAACGTTTCCATGGGCTCGGTCTCTAGGAGTTGTTCTAAAGTGACACCGGCCTCTTCAGCCATCCTTCTATGATCGTCGGTTATTACCACCTGATCGACGCCAGTACTCACATGTGTTGGTACAATGAGCGGGGGGGGGGGGGGTCGATTGCTCCCCGCCTGTTTTCTCCCAGCTGGAGAACAGTTTTCCCGCTTTTTTTGGCAGCTGCTTGGCTCGAGCTCGAGCTCGACTCCTTTTTTTGTGCTTGATATGATTTCTTGATTTGGCGCTCGTAGTCTGAGTCAATATGCTTAGGAGCTGGTGGTTGAGCAATACAAATAAAGTGGTCAATGACATGCTCAGGTACTTTCTCCTTTAGCGGCGGGGGTGGTTTTGGTCCAAAATGGGCCTTCACTTGGGCTTGCACTTCGATCTCGTTTTCCTCGTCAGTCAGGTGGTAAGGCAACCTCGGAAGAGGCTTGAGGCTTGGACCAAATCTGTATTTCTTGCCTCCTGTTGTATCGCTAGCCGCCGTAGCTGCGGCGCCTCTCTTCCGTTGTTGCTTAGGCGGTGGAGCCCGCTGAGGCGGCGGAGACGGCTGACGCGGTGCCTGACTTGGAGGAGGAGTCAGCTGACGTGGTGCCGGACTTGGAGGAGGAGGAGTCTGCTGAGGCGGTGGCGGACTTGGAGGAGCGGGAGTCTGCTGAGGTGGCGGCAGACTAGGAGGAGGAGCCGGCTGACGTGGTGTCGGTGGCCTTGGAAAGACGTTGCAATCCTTTCTCCATAGAATGATATGATGTACGGCCTCTCCCAGTGTGCGCTCATCGTCACTCCAGGAATGTCAAGCTCTAGCCCCAAATATTGTGCCACCACTTCATCAACCCCGACACGAGCATAGCCAGCTGGAATCAGATTGCAATGGAAGGTTGCTTCAGGGGGATTTGTATAAGCAACGCCGTCCGCCACCTTCATGGATATGTTCTTCATTTTAAAGTGTAACACACAAGTTGTCGCATCTATGATATCATCCACAGGGTATCTATCCAGTAGTGCATCATCGCCCGGGGCAGAATCCACGCTGCTTCTCGGCATGGATGGGACGGTGCTATGCAATGCTGGATCCGCTAGCTGCTGCCGCTGCTGAGACCCCCTTTACTGGCTATGTGAGTCGATCTGCTGCTGCTGCCGCTGGAAAGCGAGTGCCAACTCCGCGTGCTTTGATTCTACGATGCGAAGGCGGTCTGCTTCCTGCTTCCTCTCCTCCTCCTCCAGCTTCCTCTTCTGCTCCTCTTGCTACTTCTTTCTCGCACGGCTTCTGTAGTCGGTGTTCCAGTCCGCAAACCCCTCAAACCATGGAACAACGCCTTTGCCTCGTGTTCTTCCCGGGTGTTCAGGATTCTTCAGGGCACGCGTAAGCTCGTCGTTCTCTCTGTTGGGCTTGAACACCCCCGTTCGAGCTTCTTCTATTGCAACAAGTAAACGCTCATCGAATCCTTTAAGACTTGCCCACTCCAAAACCTTGCCTGTCTTTGGGTCCAACGTCCCCCCATGCGCATAGAACCAAGTCCTGGATCTGGGGGGCCAGCTCAATGTAACTGGAGTGACCCCTGCATCCATCATCTCTTGCTCAGCGAGATCCCACTTAGGCCGGGCCACCTCATAGCCACATGGCCCCAGCTTATGGTGCCACTCCTTTTTCGTGGCATTAATCTTGTTTATTCTCGACCGTTCCTGAGCTACTTCCGATTCCTTAAATTTCACGAAAGCGTCCCAGTGAGCTCTTGCCTTCTCCAGTGTTCCCTTGAATTCTGGAGTCTTCTTTCCTGCATTGACGTACGCGGCCCATATACTTTTCTTGTGGTTGTTGAATGCTATCGCCATCTTCCTAAGAGCAGCGTTCTTGACTTTCTCCGTATCTGCATCTCTGAAATGATCTAGTAGGGTGAAATGTGACATGAGAGATTCCCAAAGCCGATCTTTTGCTCTTTGGTCGATAAAAGTAACATCTGGAAGTTCCTTTGCTGGCTTTTTCCATTCTTGAATGGAGATCGGGATTTGGTCCCTGACAATAACTCCACATTGAGGAATGAACTTATTCGCATTCTTCTTCGGTTCGCGCGGTTCGCCATTAGGTTTGATGGCATCGATGTTGTACTTTACGCCATCCTTCAACTTTTTGGCCGGGCCTCGAACTATCCTGCTGCTTGTAGAAGATTTGCTTGATCCGAAGGGCTAAAAGAAGAAAGATCGATTCGTTAATATATATACAAATCAATTAAAACATGTGATGATCACCAGATGCCTGCTTATATAAATATACCTCGCTAGTCTTTGTTATTTCAAGAACAACATTTCCTTCGTCATCGAAGGTCTGGACTTCATCTATTCGTTCGTCTTCATCAAACATCATACCCTGACCGGTAAGGTTCAGATATTGCGAGCCGTCATCTTCTTCATTCCCATCTAGGCACGGGGAGCGTATGATGTCGAACAGGGCCTCTTCTCCTTCTCTGCCGGTATTGTCCATAGCTTTTATTTAACTAATCCAGAAGAAAGATAAAACAATTTAGTATTCAAATTAGAATGCATGCATGCAATCAATAAGGAAAAACTGAATCATAGTAGATAATATGCATCTCGAATAATCCAGATAATTAATATGCATCATCGAATATAATCTCGAATACATTGTCTCGAATATTATCGAATAATATAATCTCGAATACATCGTCTCAAATATTATCTTGAATACATCACGAGCTAATAAAGATCGAATACTATCGATTAATCTAGTTCACTCGCGGTGGACACCCAAAGAGAAGGAACCATCACAGGATCATAGCTCGGGTGAGATCCCTAAAGAACCTGCCAGGTATTGGAGAACCTGACGTCCAACGCAACCATGTAGCGACGGACATGCTCATCCTCCTCCCTGAGACGGTGACGTACCACCTCCGCGGGGGACGCCAGCCTCCGCACCGAATGTGGCCCACGCGCCCGCCACCAAAGAAGCTCCGGGTCGACGATGGGACCCGGGTTCCTCACCAAGATGCGCGCCCCTGAAGGTAGCACCTCCCAGTGCCAGCCTGGCGGAGGCCAGTCCCGGACATGGCGCTTCTGAAGCAGGACATCGTCGCGAACGGGTCGAAGACGAAGATGCGGGCCGGGCATCGTTGATGTCGAGAACAAATTCTATGCAAATGTAACATATTTTAAATGTTTGGATTGTGATTTCTTAATATACGAGGAAAACCTTTAGTCCCTGGCTAGGAACAGGATTCAGAATCATAACGGATTCTCTTAACCTTTAAGGGATTTAACAAAATGGCGCCATTCTGGATGTGCAGAAAATGGTCCATATTTTTCCTGATCTCATCTACCCTTCTATATGTCACGTTGTCTAGTGTCAAAGGATTCAAGAAAACCATGGCTTCATCATTAGCCGGAAGTAACAGGCGCATGATGGTACAAAGCTCTCCAAATTGTTTTGGAACGGAGTCCCAGATAGGATAATTAGCTTTTTGGTACGAAGTTCAGCAAGAGCCTTCCGAATATCGCTATTTGGAAGGCCTTTGCTGAAATTCGTACCAAAAAGCGAATTATCCTATCAGGGACTCCGTTCCAAAACAACTTTGGAGAGGTTCGTAGCATTATGCGCCTGTTACTTCCGGCTAATGATGAAGCCATGGATTTCTTCAATACTTTGACAGACAACATGACATATAGAAGAATATATATATAGATGAGATCAGAAAAAATGGATCAACTTGTGCACATCCATAATGGGGCATTCTTGATAAATCCCTTATTAAAGGACTAAGAGAATATATTGTACTATACATACATATACTAATTAATTGTAAATACATAACAAACTTTTGCAAATACAACATTAAAATATGCAACTTTTGCAAATACTAATTGCTATACATTGGATCAAATGTCAAAATTCTAGTTATATTGGATGCCAAAATTCAAACTTCCTCTCAAATGTACATCTATGTCATTCTTGCATCTATGTCAAAATTCAAACTTTGACATATGATCAAATGTTGCATATTTGATCATATTTCACTCTAGATCAAACTTTGACATATGATCAAATGTTGCATATGTCAAAATTCAAACTTTGTCATTTTATTAGAAAATTTTGAGCAAAATATCCTCTTTTCAATTATAATGTCCCATTCCTAGGTTATAACTACCCTAATAATATTCCTTTCTCGAAAAATTCCGAAACTTTTCCCACTTATAGTCCTTCTAACATATATATATATGGTCAACTTTCCTATATATAGAAAAACTAAAAAATAGAAAATCTATGTAAATTTCACCGTTCATCTACACATATACATTGTATAAAAATAATCATCTAAAACATCTAACATTCCTATATATACATACATATACATTATTATACATCTAACATAAAAAATTCCTATACTCATGTAACATATATAGTATATAACATTATTCATATACATACATATATATATATACATCTAACATTCATCTACATATACATCTAATTCCTACTCATCTATATAACACAAAAAAAAGATGAACAACAGTGAAAAAAAAAAGATGGCCGCCGCCGGAGCTCACTCAGGGGGTCGGGTCGTCGGGGTGGGGACCGGGCGGCGTGGAGGAGCGACGCGGGCTCGTCGGGGCGGGGGATAGGAGGAGCGAGGCAACGGCGGGCGGGCTTGTCGGGGCGGGGTCGGAGGAGAGTGAGGCGCTGGCGCGCGGGCTCGATCGGAGAGGACGACGACGGCGCGCGGCGTGTGGGAGGCGTCGACGGGGCACGCATGGAGAGCGGCGCGAGTGGGCTTGAGGCCGGCGGCGGCGGCGACGCAGTCGGGCAGCCTGACGGCATCGTCGAGGCGGGCGGCGGAGCGGAAGAGGATGAATGGAGTGAAAATTTCATAAGTGTTGTATATATAGGAGGCACCTTTAGTCCCGGTTGGAGCCACCAACCGGTACTAAAGGTGAATTTTGGCCAGGCCAAGCGGCGGGAAGCGACCACCTTTAGTCGTGGTTGGTGGCTCCAACCGGGACTAAAGGGGGGCCTTTAGTCGCGGTTGGAGCCACCAACCGCGACTAAAGGTGATGCGCTGCCACAGCCGCGGTGCACGAAGTTTAGTCCCACCTCGCCCAACGTAGGGCAGCCGCACTGGTTTATAAACCCAGCCGCGGCTGCTCCTTCGAGCTCCTCTCTAAAGCAGGCCTTCTGGGCCTACCTCACCTGTGCTGCCCTGTGGGCCTACTAGGCCTTGCGGGCCTGCATCCTGGCCCAACTACAGGTTGGGTTTCTAGTCGTATGCAGGCCGTAGTGGCCAAGTAAACTTTTTTTTTAATTTTTTTTTGTTTTATTCTTTATTTATTTTCTTTTGTTTCTGAGTTGTTTTTTGCTTTACTTAGAGTTTCTTTGTGAATCATTTTGCTTTAGTTAAAAAAAATTAGAAAATTTCTGTTAGTGCCAGTAGTTTTCAAATTTGGATAGTTTAAATTTAAATTATTTGAATTTTGTGTGAATCATTAGTTTGTGAATAACTTTACTTTAAAAATATATTTTTCAGTGATTCTTTTTTTTTCTGTTTAATATTAGTGTGTTTTAACATTATATTCAATTTGGTAATTCTTAGGTTATTTAAAAAAATGAAATGCCTTTGTAACAGTTGAGTTTTCGTCCGAAACCCTGATACTTCGAAAGAGATTGTCCATTTTGTACACGAAGTGGATCCAGTTTTTGCCGTAACCCTCTCAACTTTTTAGCACATGCTATGTGGGTGAAATGATGATACCATGCCAACTTTCAACCTTTTCAGAGTTCATTTGTACTGCTTTTCAATTTCAGGGTCATTTAGCTCAAAAAATCAGTAAATGCATGAAAAATAACAAATGAAGTCAGAAAGGGTTGAAAATTGATGACGTGGTTTTGAATGGTGCATACTGAATGCACAAAAAGTCTGGAGTTGAAATAAGTTTGAAAAAATTAAATGCCTTTATAACAGATGTGTTTTCGTCCGAAACCCTGATACTTCGAAAGAGATTGTCCATTTTGTACACGAAGTGCATCCAGTTTTTGACGTAACCCTCTCAACTTTTTAGCACATGCTATGTGGGTGAAATGATGATACCATGCCAATTTTCAACCTTTTAAGAGTTCATTTGTAGTTCTTTTCAATTTCATGGTCATTTAGCTCAAAAAATAAGTAAGTGCATGAAAAATAACAAATGAAGTCGGAAAGGGTTGAAAATAGATGACCTGGCTTTGAATGGTGCATACTGAACGCACAAAAAGTCTGGAGTTGAAATAAATTTAAAAAAAATGAAATGCCTTTGTATAACAGATGAGTTTTCGTCCGAAACCCTGATACTTCGAAAGAGATTGTCCATTTTGTACATGAAGTGCATCCAGTTTTGGCCGTAACCCTCTCAACTTTTTAGCACATGCTATGTGGGTGAGAAGATGATACCATGCCAAGTTTCAACCTTTTCAGAGTTCATTTGTAGTTCATTTCAATTTCAGGGTCATTTAGCACAAAAAAATCAGTAAATGTATGAAAAATAGCAAATGAAGTCGGAAAAGGTTGAAAATTGATGACGTTTGTCCGAAGCACATAAGTACACGTTTCAAATGCCAAAACACATAAGCACCATAACTAGTACAAAGATTCCCTCCGGTTTGTCCAAAGTGGGACTTTCTAGATATATAAGTCTCGAATACATCACTAGAGAAGAAAGTGATGACAGTGAAGCCGGTCACATCCCAGAGTGGGATCTTTGGGTGTAAAACTTTTTCTTCGCGTGTGTCCCTTTGCGCCATAACCATGGTCAATCTTCATCATTTAACTGGATGCTCGGGTCAATATTCACTTTGAAGGGAGCAATTTCATGAAACTTTTCATAATCTTCTGACATGCCTGTCTTGTCATCCACTCCCACGATGTTTCTTTTCCCTGAAAAAACTATATATGTGGCGCTTTGGCTCATCGTATGATGTATTCGCTTCCTTATCTTTTCTTTTTCTTGGCTTGGTAGACATGTACTTCACATAGAAAACCTGTGCCACATCATTGGCTAGGATGAATGGTTCGTCTGCGTACGCAAGTTTGTTGAGATCCACTGTTGTCATTCCGTATTGCGGGTCTTCCATTACCCCGCCTCGTGTCAGATTGACCCATTTGCACCGAAACAATGGGACCTTCAAACCACCTCCATAGTCAAGTTCCCATATCTTCTCTATGTAACCATAATATGTGTCCTTTCCCCTCTTGGTTGCTGCATCAAAGCGGACACCACTGTTTTGGTTGGTGCTCTTTTTACCTTGGGCGATCATGCAAAATGTATTCCCATTTATCTCATACCCTTTGAAAGTCATTATATTCGAAGATGGTAACTGGGACAACAAGTACATGTCATCTTCAACAGCGTCGTCATGCATGGCACGTGTCTGCAACCAACCGGCGAAAGTCCCCATTTGTTCACGTGTAATCCAGTCATCAGACTGCTCCGGGTGTTTGGAGCGTAGAATATTCTTGTGTTCCTCGATATATGGAGCCACCAAGGCGGAATTTTGTAGAACTGTGTAGTGTGCTTGAGTGAGAGAATGCCCGTCCATACATATTATTGCTTTCGGTCCTATCGTGCCATTTCCACCCAGTCTGCCCCTATGCCGCAATTCAGGAACACCAATCGGCTTAAGGTCAGGAATAAAATCAACACAAAACTCAATGACCTCCTCATTTTCATGGCCCTTGGAGATGCTTCCTTCTGGCCTAGCACGGTTATGAACATATTTCTTTAAGACTCCCATGAACCTCTCAAAGGGGAACATATTGTGTTGAAATACAGGACCCAGAACAGCAATCTCTTCGCATAGGTGAACTAGGACGTGCATCATGATATTGAAGAAGGATGGTTGGAACACCAACTCGAAACTGACAAGACATTGCACCAAATCATTCTCTAACCTTGGTATGATTTCTGGATCGATTACCTTCTGAGAGATTGCATTGAGGAATGCACATAACTTCACAATGGCTAATCGAACATTTTCTGGTAGAAGCCCCATCAATGCAACCGAAAGCAGTTGCGTCATAATCACGTGGCAGTCATGAGACTTTAGATTCTGGGACTTTTTCTCTGCCATAATTATTATTCCCTGTATATTCGACAAGAAGCCAGACGGGACCTTCATACTGAGCAGGCATTCAAAGAAGATTTCCTTCTCTTCTTTGGTAAGAGCGTAGCTGGCATGACCCTGATGTATCCCGTCTTTTCCGTGCATACGTTGCTGGTCCCCCGTGCCTCCGGTGTATCTTTTGTCTTCCCATACACGCCCAAGAAGCCAAGCAGGGTCACGCAAAGATTCTTCGTCACGTGCATCACGTCGATTGCAGAGCGGACCTCTAGGTCTTTCCAATAGGGTAGGTCCCAAAATATAGATTTCTTCTTCCACATGGGTATGCGTCCGTCGGCGTCATTCGGAACAGATTGTCCGCCAAGACCCTTTCCAAAGATTCCCTTTAAATCCTTGACCATATCATGTACATCATCACCAGTACGGTGGCCAGGCTTCGTCCGGTGATCTGCCTCACATTTGAAATGCTTGCTTTTCTTTCTTACAGGATGCCTGCTCGGAAGAAATCGACGATGTCCCAGGTACACATTCTTCTTACAATTATCCAAATATATACTGTCGGTATCATCCAAACAGTGCCTGCATGCGCAGTATCCCTTGTTTGTCTGTCCTAAAAGGTTACTGAGAGCAGGCCAATCATTGATGGTCACAAACAGCAACGCATGTAGGTCAAATTCTTCCCGATTGTCCTCATCCCACGCACGTACACCTTTTTCATTCCACAGCTGTAAGAGTTCTTCAACTAATGGCCTTAGGTACACATCAATGTCGTTGCTGGGTTGCTTAGGGCCTTGGATGAGCACTGGCATCATAATGTACTTCCGCTTCATGCAGAACCAAGGAGGAAGGTTATACATACATAGAGTCCCGGGCCAGGTGCTATGATTGCTGCTCTGCTCCCGAAAAGGATTAATGCCATCTGCGCTTAGACCAAACCATATGTTGCTTGCGTCATCTGCAAATTCGCTCCACTTTCTCTCGATTTTTCTCCACTGCGACCCGTCAGCGGGTACTCTCAACTTCCCGTCTTTCTTACGGTCTTCTTTGTGCAATCGCATCAACTTGGCATGCCCTTTGTTTTGGAACAAATGTTTCAAACGTGGTATTATAGGAGCATACCACATCACCTTGGCAGGAATCTTCTTCTTGGGGCGCTCGCCCTCGACATCACCAGGGTCATCGTGGCTGATCTTATAGCGCAATTCACCGCATACTGGGCATGCATTCAAATCCACGTACTCACTGCGGTAGAGGATGTAGTCATTAGGGCATGCATGTATCTTGTGCACCTCTAATCCTAGAGGGCAGACAGCCTTCTTCACTTCGTACATACTGTAGGGCCATTCATTGTCCTTTGGAAGCATCTTGTTTAACATTATCAGCAACTTTCCAAATCCCTTGTCAGATACACCACTCTGCCTTCCATTGCAGCAATTCCAGTGTGGTGCCCTACTTTTTCTTGTCAGCTTCGCAATTTGGGTACAACGATTTCTTGTGATCCTCTAACATGCGCTGCAACTTCAGCCTTTCCTTCTCACTTGCGCAGTTTCTCTTTGCATCGGCAATGGCCCGACCAAGATCATCAGCGGGCTCATCTGATGCCTCTTTTTCAGCTTCTTCCCACATTGCCGGCTCAGCTTCTTCCCCCATTGTTGTCGTCATCCTCTTATTCTTTATTGTCTTCCATCATAACCCCTCTTTCTCCGTGCTTGGTCCAAACATTATAGTGGGGCATGAAACCGGACTCAAACAGGTGGACGTGAATGGTTCTTGATTTAGAGTAATTCTGATCATTCTTACAACCAGCACATGGACAAGACATAAAACCATTCGCCCGCTTGTTTGCCTCAGCTGCAAGCTGAAAAGTACGCACACCATTAACAAACTGGGGAGAGCATCGGTCATCGTACATCCATTGCCGGCTCATCTTCATTACACATCACCGAAAAGACCAAATTAGTATTTGAGTCCAACAAAGTAGTCGTATATCGGTATGGACGATTTGTTGGAAAAGGATATGATTGTGGTGGTTTGTTCCCCCTTTCCCTGGAGGATTTCTGTAATAAAGTCGTGAACAAAATTCATTCTAATGTGAACGAATCTGAGGTTTGGCATTCACGTCTTTGTCACATAAATTTTGGTTGTATGACGTGGCTGGCTAAGATGGATCTAATTCCGAGTTTCACTTTAGCCAAAGGCTCTAAGTGCCATGCGTGTGTGCAAGCTAAGCAACCTCGTAAGCCTCACAAGCCTGCGAAGGAGAGACACTTGGCACCACTAGAGCTCATACATTCAGATCTATGTGAGATGAATGGTGTGTTGACTAAAGGTGGAAAGAAATACTTCATGACTCTGATTGATGATTCCACTGGATTCTATTATGTGTATTTGTTAAATACAAAGGATGAGGCTCTACATTACTTTAAAATCTATAAGGCTGAAGTTGAGAACCAACTTGAGAAGAAAATAAAACGAGTACGGTCTGATCCTGGTGGAGAGTACTTTTCTAGTGAGTTCGATTTATTCTGTGCGGAACATGGTATTATTCATGAGAGGACGCCTCCCTATTCACCCCAGTCAAACGGGGTTGCCGAACGGAAAAACCGTACTCTAACAGATTTGGTTAACGCCATGTTAGATACATCGGGTTTATCCAAGGCATGGTGGGGGGAGGCTGTATTGACCGCATGTCATGTCCTGAATAAAGTTCCCGCAAAGGATAATGAGATTACTCCATATGAGCAATGGGAAAAGAAAAGAACTACACTCTCTTACTTGCGCACTTGGGGCTATTTGGCAAAAGTCAACGTGCCGATTCCCAAAAAGCGTAAGCTTGGTCCAAAGACCGTGGACTGCATTAATTTGGGCTACGCTAAGAATAGCGTTGGCTATAGATTTCTAGTAGTGAAATCTGAGGTACCTGACCAGAAGGTCGGTACAATTATAGAGTCTAAGGATGCTACATTCTTTGAGGATATTTTCCCAATGAGAGATATGCAAAGCACTTCTAGACTGGAATCTGATGAGACTCCTGAACCTGCCATTCTGATGGAATATTATGAACACCAAAGTGATGAAAGTTCATCAGAGGATGACGAGGAAGCTCCTGTTAGGAGCAAGAGACAAAGGACTGCAAAGTCTTTTGGTGATGATTTTCTCGTGTACCTCATGGATGATGACACTCCCAGTTCCATTTCAGAAGCTTATGCATCTCCGGATGCTGACTACTGGAAGAATGCTGTCCGTAGCGAGATAGATTCCATCATGGCTAACGGGACATGGGAGATCACTGATCGTCCTTATGGTTGCCAACCATTGGGATGTAAATGGGTGTTCAACAGGAAGCTTAGGCCCGATGGTACTGTTGAGAAGTACAAGGCTAGGCTTGTGGCCAAGGGTTATACCCAAAAAGAAGAAGAGGATTTCTTCGACTACTCACCTGTGGCTAGATTGACAACCATTCGAGTGTTACTCGCTTTGGCTGCCTCGCATGGTCTTCTTGTTCATCAGATGGACGTTAAGACGGCTTTCCTTAATAGAGAGCTAGACGAGGAAATTTACATGCAACAGCCAGATGGCTTTGTGGTAAATGGTCAGGAAAGAAAGGTGTGCAAGCTAGTGAAATCTTTATATGTCCTGAAACAAGCGCCTAACCAATGGCATGAGAAGTTTAATACAACTTTGACATCTGCTGGCTTTGTTGTTAACGAAGCTGACAAATGTGTATACTATCGCTATGGTGGAGGCGAAGGAGTAATACTGTGTCTGTATGTCGATGACATACTGATATTTGGGACCCACCTCAAAGTCATTGAGGAGGTCAAGGCTTTTCTATCTCATAACTTTGAGATGAAAGACCTGGGCGTGGCTGATGTTATCTTGAACATCAAGCTACTGAGAGATACTGAGGGTGGAATTACACTTTTGCAATACCACTATGTTGAGAAGATTTTGAGCCGTTTTGGATATTCGGACTGCAAACCTTCTGGAACACCATATGATCCTAGTGTGCGGATTCGAAAGTTCGAAGGCACGGCTGAAGATCAATTGACATATTCTCAAGTGGTTGGTTCACTCATGTACCTAGCTTGTGCTACTCGTCCTGACATCTCATTTGCCGTGTGCAAACTGAGCCGGTTTGTTTCCAATCCGAGAGATGTGCATTGGCATGCTGTTGAGCGAGTGATGCGTTACTTGCAAGGTACTGTGAACTACGGAATTCACTATTCTGGGTACCCGACGGTACTTGAGGGGTATAGTGATTCGAATTGGATATCTGATGCTGATGAGATGAAAGCCACAAGTGGATATGTCTTCACACTTGGTGGTGGTGCTATTTCCTGGATGTCTTGCAAGCAGACGATCTTAACCAGATCGACTATGGAAGCAGAACTCACAACATTAGACACATCATGCGTCGAAGCAGAATGGCTTCGAGAGCTTTTGATGGATTTGCCAGTGGTTGATAAACCAGTCCCGGCTGTCCTCATGAATTGTCACAATCAAACTGTGATTGCCAAGGCTAAGAGTTGAAAGAACAATATGAAATCCACAAAGCACATAACAAGAAGATTGAAATCTGTCAGAAAATCAAGAAACTCTGGAGTGATAGCATTGGATTATATCACGACTGCGAAAAATCTGGCTGGCCCTTTTACGAAAGGGCTATCACGGATTGTGATAGAAAATGCATCGAGGGAGATGGGCATGAGACCCACGTAAGTTGCCATGGGGGTAACCCAACCTATGTGATCGGAGATCCCGTTAATTAGGACCTGGGAAAACAATCCAGCGGTCAACTGAGGAGAGTATCCTTACCTAACCCACTCCGTTGAAGATGCAATAATACTCTCAATTCTGTAAGGCAGGCTGACTTTTGTCTTAATGTGTTCCAAAGCTTATGTAAGCAAGATGCTAACCTACAGAGCATTCTTTGGAGGAACACACCTATGTGAGCCCGACTGCTGGTCACAGTCTATGAGATTGGGTGATCTCTAGGAAGCTCATGAGAAGGTACGGAGTATGACTAATAAGCTCCACCCGTGGGGTTTAGCCTTCGGCAGCCACGTATCAGCTGACAATAGGCGAAACTTCTGCACGCCAAACTGATAATTCAAGGCATAGTCCATTGTTTAGTTGTGAAGAAGTCTAATCCTATTGCTCTAGGTGGAAGTTCAACTTAACAGTCTGCACTGAAAATTCTGGTATATCAAACATTGTTTGGAACAGTTGAAAAACTTATGTGCCTCGAGATCTGGTGGGGGATTGTTGGATTATGGATGGGCTTAGGCCCATATAAGACAATAATCCCTGGTTAATCTCTAAGGCCCATGCATGTGTACGGCAAGTGGTGGGAAGTGTGAGAATTTTAGTATCATACTGCTACAGTAAGAAGAGTGAGCCCTCTTTATAAGGGCTGCTCCACTACTTGCTATTGGGAGCTTGGGAATAGGAGTTGTACACGCGCGCTCCTCCTCCTCCGCCGCCCGCCACGCCTCGCCTCGTCACGACGCGCGCGGGCGCCGCGGGTTGCGGGAATGAGCCGAGCTGAAGCTTATTTTTGCCGGTCAAGAATGGTTAATTAATCTCGTATTAATTAACGAATCGCTTACGGAAGTGCCACTGTACGAGACGTTGGACCGTGGGCTGTTCACGGACTCGGTCGTGGGCCTGAGCCCATGCCCATTTACCCGACGGCCTATATAAGAAGGCGCTGGCCAGTGGAGTGAACCCTAACTCAGTTCACTCACTGCCTCTCGCACAACCCTAGCCGTCATCTACTGTTCCTCTCTCTGTGCTGCTTCCGGCGATTCCATCCCGAGGACCGCGTGCACGGTTGGTCGGGAGAGCAGGTGCCTCCGGAACCCTATCGTTCGAGATCCTGCCCGGGAGAACGGCAATAAGGTTTTTGGGGAGCGTCTCGACGCGATTGCTCCCTTTCCGTCCCCGTCTTCGTCCGCCTCAGCTTCCACTACTTCCCCTGCATCGACTCCATGGCTGACGATCAAGCCGCCAAGAAGAAGGCCTCGGCCGATGCCGAGGCTCCCGCTGCCGCCGCCTCGTTGGCCTGGCCAACCGGAGGGTATGACTCGTTCATCCCCTATTTGCTCTTTCATGTGCTGGCCGTATATATGCTGTTCATAGATGTTTCGGTTCTATGTACTGTACGTGCTCACATGCTTAGGTATTGGTATGAGATGCATACCGTATTTGCCATGCTTACTGTTTACTCGTGGATTAGATTAGTCGAAAAAGTGCTAATATTTCCAACAGTCTCTAAGCCCAGACTTCAGTGTTATTGCGGATAATGCTTGGTCGTGCTTTAAGGCGTTTATGGCAGATGCATCAAGAGATTATGTGTATGTTTCTGGCAGCATAATTCTGTCCTTGAGGATTTTTAGAATTTGTTATTTACTTATTATTACTTTGCTCAAACATTTTCTCATAGTATTTCTTGTGCATTTTTGCAGGTGTTAATCTCTCTGCAACCTATGTGCTTCATCAGTTTGGTCGGGAAAAGGAAAAACGCTCAACCAAAAGGTCAGAATTTTATTGTCTCTTTCAACTACATTGTGGGTTCATAGAAGAATCCATGCTATCCTTGAACTTGGAACTCTATGTTCATTGTAACTTATCTTAAAAGGTTGAACTCATGTTCTGTTGTCGCAATCCCAAAGCGATCTTGCATACTTATTAGTTAGGTTTCGGAACTGACGAAGGATCAAACTTGTCCTGAAATCATTCAGTTCAAGGTGACAAAGGTTAGTCCTCACTCAGATGCTTTTCATATCTTCTGCCTTATTTAAGAAATCTAAAAGTGAAGAAATGTTCACATATTCAATAGAAAAAACACTATTGTTTACTCAGTCATGTTTCATGCTAATGCTTCTGTTGCCAGTTATCTATTGACTCTAGCGCCAATGGACATTGCTAATCCACGAGAGTGTCCCTTTATCAAATGCAGAAGGAGACGACTTCAATGCTTCATGGTGGACAACCTGCCTCTAGCCCATCCGCCTACTGCACCTCAGACACCTCACTGCGCTTTAAGGGCGATATAGTGTGGATCCAAGAACTCTGTGAGCTTTAAGCTCCAATCCTATATATATTTTGCAGAATCAAAATGATACTGCAGATGGTATATCCAAGAGTCTCTAAATGACTGGACACATGCGTGTAATAGTTATTGTGAGAATCCCCATAACCTTCAACCTTGCAAAGTAACCCGAGACCTCGAGCTTTGGTCCAAATTGTAAATTATCTTAGTACCCAAGAAATATGTAATGTCAAGTGTATCAGTAGTGTATGCATGCTTTTTGGTCTTTTTAATGAAATACGTACCAATTTTGGAATTTAGTTATATTGCTTGGAGTTCACACATGCTTGCATATAGAATAATGTCCAATTTTTTAACTCTTGGCTGGACAAATTCAGTGTGTACTTCTAAGGGATGATACCTATATGATATTATGTATATTGATATATTTCTCAATTTGGTCAAACTTAAAGAGATTTGACTTTTCAAAAATTAATACACCTTATAATTTGAAACGGAGGGAGTAAAACAATATGAAAACGCAATCAACACCAACGGCGCAGCAAAGCGCGCCCAGCCCTTCTAGTTTGGGACATGGACCAGATTTCAGGAGATAATTATAGGGGCCTAATTGTGGATAGCTATTAAGAGAAATAACTTGCCATGTTAAAAGCTAAGGAAGCAGTCTGGGTCTTTGTATTTGCTATATTTTGACGGTTGAGAACAGATACATGTGCAACACAAAACAGGTTTGCTGCTAAATATTGAAGCGGGGAAAGTTCTGGTTGTACCCCCCATATCAGTGTACCCTCTATCCGCACCGTACACTCTTGCATCAAAGTTCGCACAAGAGAAGTTCTCCTTTTGTTTCTCCCAAATAAGTGAACATTTGAACTCGAAACTTTGTAGTTCAACGTTACACAAGTACAACCATGTGTAGACAAGTTTTTGGATTTTTTGGCGCAACATAAATTTTAAAAAATGATACAAGTCATTCAAATTTTGAAATTTGACAAATTTTTGTTCATAAAAAAAATCAGAAACATTTTATCCATTGTGACACTTGTGTATAGTTGATCTACAAAGTTTCAAGGTCAAATGTTCTATTGTTTGGAAGAAACAAAAAAGAGAAATTTCTATATAAGGATAGCATGAATCTTGACGCAAACTGAATGGTCTAAATAGAGGGTACACTAGTATGGGGCTACAACAAATCCACGACATCGAGCGTAGGACTATAGATATGTTCATGTAGGATGGATTTGGTTCTCCGCTCTTGGTGCTATTATAGGGGTACTAGATATATAGTGAATCTGTTTTGTTAGTCGCCTATTGTTGGTTGTAGCAGTTCATCCGTGTGCTAGGGCCTGAATATCCACTTCCTACTGTTCTGTTTTGCTTGGCAAGATCGGTCAGGGTATCTGGACTATTTGGAAGTTCTGTTTTCCTATCGCTCTTATTTCGAGTTCACTCCAGGGACACATCCTTTCTTCTTGCTCTCAGTAACAAGCCAAATTCCGGGTTGTTCTCTCCTTTCACACAAAATTTATTGTGTTTTCTGGTGGCATAACTAGATCACAGCAAAAGTGGAAACAGGCTTTCAACATTTTTCACACGATGGTTCTACCGTAGTTGTTTAGTCATGTACTCTGCTTGTTCATGTCTTTATCTTTATTGCCTTACATTAAAGATGGTTGTGTGCGTCATAATGATGAGGCCGGAAGGTTTCGACCTTCTTTAAAAATACATTTTTCACAGGATGAATGAGGAGTTACTGCAAAGGTGTGAATGTCATACAAGGGTATGTATGTCTGCTGCCACTTGGTATGTCTTCTTCTCTACGAGCACTTCCTGCTTCTAGTACTTCAAACTTTATGCTGGCCATAGACATATCACATATCTACTGATTAGATATTGAGATCGATAGATTAACCAGACAAAATTTGTTTTCCAGATGCTTTCAATTCCGGTTACTATATCTGGAAACTTTATCTAACTCAGGGATTGCTTCTTCTGCTGCTTAGCTACGGATCACTGCTATTTGACAACGTACGCCTACAAGGAAGCATGTAACAGATCATCTTCTTCAGGCGCACAAAGGGCCGGCGAACCATCTCCCATAAAATCTATTAATATATTGTTCGCTTATAACAAAACATGTTATTCAAAGTGATAACCGCTTCATGTATGGTTGAACGATCACTCTGGAATAAGAGCTGGGATTAAATATTTTGTATATGCTGGTGTTTTTTCAGTTTTGTAGTGCTGCTGCAGCTGGATGTTAATCCTTGATTGCTCGTCTATGTACTGAACACTACTATGGATGGCATCCAACAATCACAGCTTTTATACTTTTCGATGATGAGCGCATGAAGAAATCACAGTCAATGCCGTTTCTAACTTTATTTATTCTTTTCATCTGCCACACTGTGCTCCCCAATACATAAATGATATTCTGGAAAGGTTTGCTGCCAAGGAAGATACCAAAATGTCTACCTCCGTATCATATCAGTTAAGATGTCTAAGCCTGTCAACGTGGTAAAACAATGCATCATATTTTTTTGGGGGGAAGGAAACAGAAGGACTCTGCTATGTATTATTTATTGATTTTCAAATACATATTACAGACAAAAGTTTTACGGAAAGCAAACAAAAACAAAATGCTATACATAAAGGACAAAACAAAACACGATATTGTTTAAATACCTTCCTGTTTGGTGTTCAAAACCAAAAATATTATGTGTTTCAGTGTTTTTATCCTAGAAAATCCTTGCAATATGCACGTGTTGGTAACTTGATACGACAGACCAACCGAACAGTTGCATACATGGCTGTCAGCTAAGCATCTTAAGTGATTCAGACCTCAGCATATTTGCAACGGTCAACTAGTATCTTCCAAATTCAGAGGGGTATTCAAGATTCATCACCAAAATGATGGTGACCTCTAGAGTTGATAATATTCATGGCATGGCGTGGCGTGGCGTTTCTGTCTAATGAAGTTTGTGGTCTGGATTTAGGTTTTGAAGCTGCAGGTGTTGTTCTTCTGCAAGGTCAAAAACTGAGCAAGAAAAGTGCAAATCAGAGGAAGAAACAAATGCCATTCCCAGCCAAAGGAAGGAAGGTAGCAATTCGCAATTCCTGTCTTGCCTTGCCAAAAAGGACAAAGAGAAAAGTCCAAAGTGCCAGAAAGGGCAGTTGTCTATCTATATGCATGTGTCTGGTACCCCAGGAGGCATAGGGCCCACTAGGCTCAGGGCGCGCACCTAGGATGCGTGGGGCCCACAAGCACCCCCTGGTCTTGTGCCCTTGACTATATATTGACTAAAAACTGTTGTCTAGTTTATCATTTTATTTTGCGTCCTCACCTTTTGGTGATCCGAGGTGAAACTCATCTGCAGCCTGTTCTGGTAAATGTTCGGACAGGCAATTCATCCCAGTGTTCATCAAGCATTGATCTCCAGTGCTCACATGATGATGTGTAAGTAGTCCATCCCTGGACTACGGGTTTGTAGCAATAGCTATGTAGCATCTTCTCTCCCATGCCTCAATACAAAAATTGAATGAGCTATCTAACATGAGTGTGAACCATATATACTATAATTCTTGTGGTATATTTTGTTGCAATGAGATATACATTTACTTTATGATCAGATTATACATGTTACATGGATTGTTTATAGATGTATATGCTCTTAGATTTATTAGTCTGTTCATTGGGCAGTTTAGATGAAAGATCAATAGAGGGAGTGGTGTGCATTAGATGGAGTAAATCCCTATTTGTGAAGAACTTTTGGTGTCAGTAAGAAAAATCTTAGACAAATTTGTCAACCTAAGGATAAAAATATACTTGACTCATTGTACCGGTTTACCATTGGAGGTGAAATGATATTATTATCGACTGTATGTCATCATACCTATTGCAATCGTCTGTTTCATTACCTAATACTTCAGATGAATTCACAAGGGTTTCACACACCTTGGGTGGAGTATTAGAAATCAGATGCCATGGTAGTGTTGGGGAATGCAGCAGAAAACAAAAATTTTCTGACCTACGCACCAGCCCAGGATCACTATGGAGATTGCATACATGGTTTTTGATCATTTCGTTACCGACTCGTAGCGCAGCGGAAGTAGAGTCGATGACGATCGTCGGTACAGATCCCCGCAGCTAGGATTTACAACCTCCCAACCGCGAGGATGTATACCCTCGTCTTCCCTTCGGACAGCCCTCCGAGAGGCGGTCGAACAGTCCCCCGGATGGTGTCGCGGGCAGCCCTTCGGGAGGACCTTCGAAACTCGAACGGTCACTCGGACAGCCCTTCGGGAGGACTCACAGAACTCGGACCGTCACTTGGACAGCCCTTCGGGAGGCACTCTCGAACAGCCCCTCGGGCACTAAGATCAAAACTACGACCTCTCTACAAAGTTGCACACATACGGTGTCATCTATCCGGCAGGGCTTCGCCGTCCAGAACTAGTTCCCACCGGAACCCAGACAGCCTTTCGGCTCTACGAAACTCTTTTCGTGGGAGGGAGAGAGAAGCCAGATCATTGCATGGCACTTGTATGTGAGAAGGGATGAAGGATTGAGCAGCCCCCTCTCCTCCTTATATAGGAAAACCAAGGGGTAGGATGGGCATTCAAGAAATACCAAAATACCCATGAAGGAAACTCTTTCCAAGGGCATAAGAGAGAAACCAAAGGACATGTGGAGCTCCAAGGAGGAGCTCCACATGTGGCCGGCCACCCCCTAGGGGTCCCCCCCAAAGGGGGCTCTCATCCATCCACATCACCTTCTAGAAGCCTTTAGCAAAAGCCCTAAAAGGTGGTTTTCCAAAAAATTCCAAAAAGCACTTTCACTATTCACGACGACATTTTTCAGCGTCCGTTTGAAGTGAAAATATTTATGTGGGCTTAGAACATTTCTTGTACCCACTAAAATAATTTTCAACGCGTTCTGGAACAATTCTAGTTTAGTGATTTCATCTGTGAAAAGCATCTGAAGCGGTTCCGGCAGCCCCGGAACATTTCCGGTTTTTCTTCCAGAAAATTCCCAGAAGTTTCCAGAATGATTCTGGCATCCTCCAAGAATTATCAGGCATGTGCCGAAACCATTTTGACTTAATGGTATCCCCTGAAACAACTTTTCAGTTTCACCGGAACTCATCCGGTGACCTCTCTCTGCGGAACTTTTTCCGCTGTCCGACACTTTTCGTTGTCCGAAACTTTTTCGGTGATTTTCTCTCAGACTCCCTGTCTAGTATTCAGCAGATAGATGACCCTTAAGCGTGTGACCCTATAGGTTCGGTAAAGTATAGACATGACCTGGAACCCCTTCCGATCAATGATCAACATCGGAGCCATGGACACCCATATTGACCCCTATACCCACACGAATGAATATCCGAGTGAACCTCCAGTTGCCGTGTGCTATTCCTGTTGCTTCGCGATATGTTACAAATACCCGAGGTGATACATGTTGGCATTCCCGTGGATCAACAACTTGTCCACTATGCTAGTTACCTCGTTACCGGTATTGTTCTCTTTTCTCGTTACCGTGTTCCGGCATCCCTGTGATCAAATCACAAAGTGTCTGGCCAGACGATGATGGATACCATAACACCGAGAGGGCCCAGAGATATCTCTCCATCGTCGGAGGAGCAAATCCCAATCTTGAGCTATCAAGTTACTTAACATACTTTCCCATGAACCCGTAAGCCGCCGTAATAGCCATCCAGTTACGGATGACGTTTAACAAACCCCAAAGTTCATGAATCAAGCATGAAGAAACTCGATACTCTCATGGTCTGAGGAATCATGCAAACGTTAACCATCTCTGTGTTATTAACCATTAACTTGTGACAAATGTATCTCATAGCATAACATCAATCGGGTCGATTCAACACAAATGTTCTTCTAACACTGTGCCCTCAAAGCTGCTGGCATAGACATGCCCATGATTGGGAAAACATAATCATCATGCAACACTTGAGCTAGTCTTAGAGGCATGACTAGGAATACTTTTTACCGTTTATTATTCCACACGTGCACATGGGTTTTCCCCAGAGCCTTTATGGATATACGGGCTCGGGAACCACAGCAGTTATAGCATGGAACATAAACATAATTATGAGCAAGGAGATAAATAATAACATTTATTATTGCCTCTAGGGCATATCTCCTACAGACTCCCACTTGCACTAGAGTCAATAATCTAGTTAATGTTAATGCACTTTACACCTATGGCACATTGGTGTAAAATATGCTTCGCATGTGGTATAGCCTGATGTCCAACGGATCTGACGACTTCAGATCCGTGTGTATCTTTGCATATCCTCGCGTTTTCACGCTTTCACAAAATTCATATTTTGTGTGGACTTGACTTTGTATGTATGTGAATCACAGGTCGAACCTGGATTCCTCAGACTGAGGTATGGAGCAACTACCTGCAGTAGTGTCCCATTGACAAAAGTCATCTTGGAACCATACTAAGTTCATGAATGAACTATATGATTCAACATCTTCTTTGTCGCTTAAAAAGCGGCAACATACTTCGCCTCTGTTATAGAATTCGCCACAGTATCTTGTTTGGAACAATTTCCAACTACCGTGCCACCATATTATGTATTACACAAAACCCTTTATTTAAATCGAAAATCGCTTGGAGCAATGATGAAGACTGTATCGATGTAACATTTTACAACGAACTCTTCATGATCTCCACTTGCGAGAAAACATGTCATCTGTGCTACTCTAGCATTCAATGACACTTTTCACTGTTGTCCTATGATCAGTACTTTTGATCACTTTGGTATCTATACTCGCAACACCTTGGGAGTATCGGACAAAACTGGTTGTTTTACATACCATGGAATACATGATTAATCCAAACACGAAGGTGTGAGGAATCTCCATCATGTATTTTGCTCATCAGTGTTTTTGGGACACCGAGTCTTGCAAAAACTCTTTCCATGTGACTTCGGCAAGAATCACTCCTTGGCGTTTTAAATGCTAAAAAGTTTTAGCATCTTGTCAATATGTATTTATTGCTTAGCCCCATTTGGTAAATCTATCTCCATAGATCATTATGCTTAATATTAAGGCTATTTAGCCCAAGCACTTCATCGAAAAACTATTTTCAAATGAAGTCCTAATTCGTGTCAAGAATTTTATTTCCAATTAACAATGTGTCAAGCACACAAGGTTTTTAGAAATATTATTAGGCTCCCACTTACTTTCTTGAATTACAAGCATCTTCGTTACCCATTGATGAAGTCAAACTCCTTTGACCATTTCATCAAAACACGAAGATTCCGACTCCACTTTGCTCTCTTCTGTCCATCGCTGGAACTCTGAAGTTTGCACCCTTACTAGCATCCTCTGGACTCACAAAATACCTTGGACTGTAACACATGCAAGTCCTTGGTTTCATTTCCATCAGATGGAAATCCTTTTGTCATCCCTTGTTTCATATCTCATGATATGAAATTTGTATTAATCGCTAGTTCAACCCGAACTGACTTTAAGCATCGCTACGATGAAACAACCTCATCGTAGTCAACTCCTTGAACTTGTTATTTCAACAAGTCGAGCTTTATGGATAAAACATTTTATCCATATCAGTTTATAGTTCCATAAAAGTTCGTTAGACTCTAAGTCTTCTGAAGGGGTCATCAAGATATGATCTTGAATCATTTATATGGAAACTATCTCGGATTATATTGGCATTTAGCCAATCCCGGAGTCAGGGCCCATCAACGCTTCCTTGTGTATCGTAGGTATACTGTTGTCTAACAACAATATCTCGTCTGCGCACCTGAGAGGTTTGCACGAGCCTTGCCTACGTGGTTCAGTTGCAAGTTCGACCGAAGTCCATACATTTTATTGTAGAGACTTCCGTATCAGTCGCAGTAGGAAACTCCGGAATCACTTCCAAGGTTCCTTTCCTTTGACCTGATGACGAAGATACTGGTTATCTCGTCGAGTTGCACTGTCCTCCCACTCACCTTTTGCAAGAACAATTGTCTTTAAAAGCATACCATTTTGTGGCAAAAACTTTTGCCTCGGTATAGTGGTGGGGGAATACCCAATGACTTGGGATAACCTACAAAGTAGCACTTGTCTGATTTGGAATAGGTTTGTAACCTTTTACACAAGCCCCATATTCCAAATGTGAAGAAAAGATATAACATGGTTGGGCGTACCATACCATGGTGTCATTTCAACAGACCCGATGGAGCTCTTTTCAGTGTAAAAGCCGCAGTCTCTAAAGCATCACTCTTTAAAAGGGATAATGGCAAATTTATTTATGCCATCTTTGCTCTTACCATGTCATAAATGGTTCGATTACATCTTCACGGACTTTCCACTTGCAGTGGTGTTCCGGGAGGTGCAAGTTATGAAACCCCTTTCACAACTCATCAGACATTCGCTAAACTTGTAACTCAAATATTCTTTTCTGCAATCGAATTGTAGAAACATAATCTTCTTGTTACAATAACTTCTACTTCATATTTGAAAACCTTTTGAATGAATTCAAAAAATTCAGACTTATGTCTCATCAAGTAAATATCCATATATCTACTTGAGTCATTTCTGAAGATATATAAATCCACTACTTGCAAAGACATTTATCGGACTACATACATCAAAATGTATGATCACCAATAAATTCTTTGCTCGTTCCTTATGGCCTGTGAACGGTATTTCAGTCACTTCACTTTTCGAAGGAAAGTTGCAAGTGTCAGATGATTCAAAAATCAAACGACTTCAAAATCCATCATAATGGAATCTTTCATGCGGGTTTCTCCAATGTGACCAAATGCAGTGCCACACTTGTGTGGTATTCTTTTAGTCTTGCGACATTTAGCGTCAGTGTTATGGATGTATCATTTTACCATCAATATTCATAACATACATCCCATCTTGGATGGAAGTATGGCCCTTCATGTTATTCATAATACTGAAAAACAATTGTTCTTTTATGAACAACTCTTTTGCAACAAACATTATGCAATGGGCTAGAGTGTGTAAAACTCTAAAATGAATTATGAAAGTAAATCCAGAGGTAATATATTATTATCATTATTCATAACATGCATCTCATTCTCAATGAAAGTATGGCCCTTATGTTATTCATAACATCGAACATAAAAAGTTCTCTTATGAACAACCTTCTTGCAAGATTACTTTATGCAAAGGCTAGAGTTTGTAAAACTCTAAATGAATTATGAAAATAAATACAGACGGTAATACACCGATGGAAGGTATAGTAACATTTACTATGTTCCCTGTGTATACCTAAACCTCATTCTTGGCTAGTCTTTCAGGCCATAGTAGTTCTTACATCGAGTTGCAACAGAATGCAATCGAGCGGGTATCTCTATGATTAACTCACAATACCCAAGAATCAGTGATTAACAAATTAATCATAATTCCCAAGAACTATATCTTTGACTAGCCTTCTATACATCAAAAACTTGTATGACATTCATACATGAGCTGGATATTCCAGTCTTCTTTCTTTCTGCCATTATACTTCTAACAGTTTAACTTTTAGTATTTCTCCTACTCTCAGAAGAAGCACCCAACTTAAGAGTGGCGTTAGCCCCGGACTTCCTAGGCGTGAAAGTTTCACTAACACCCTTCGGACACTTCCTTTCTCTTTAAGTTGTTGTTTTATTCACCTTTCATCATATGACATGCGTTCTTCTAGATCCCTCTCTTATCAGTCTAATGCATAGTAAACTCTTTTACTAATAGTTTGCAAACAAACATTGCTTTGGATATCTCATATCTTTTAGCCTTTGTCTGTCTCTGAAAATGATTTTCAGATTCCATGAATATCACATAACTATCCAAACTTTCGAAGTTCGGGTCTCATGGAAGCAAACATATTGCACTTGACTGAAACGGAATTCTAGCTTTTGGATCGAAGGACGAGAGTCACATGATCCATAGCATAAGCAAGAGAATACCGAAAGTATGCGATAGGACAAAGTCCTTCTCGGCACTCTTGAGGACAATCCTCACATTACGTTACCAACCGTAAAGTATTAACCAGATATTTAACAGTTATTCAATTTTAACAGGGAAGGTGGAAACGCGAGCCATTATTCTACAACTATTGAGCAAATCACACTTAGACAATGTTCAAAATTAATTGCACTGAGAATTAAAAGAATTAATTCTACAGCGCGCTCCCACTCAAATCAATATCTCTCATAATTGATTGTGAGTGATTCAAGACCCGTGTTTTGATTATTCGTCATTGATGTTAGTCACCACTGATGACGAAAATCTCAACCGGTAGGCCAACCTGCCAATCACATCTCTATGCGACTCTTGTTCATCTTTCGATGGGCGTGTTCCGAGCTCATGACTGTCATGCCTGAACGTCAAAGACAACCAAGTGATCTCGCTGCGAGGTCTGAACTCACCCGCCTCACACATCCCTAATCGTTCGTACCCATGTTAGTCATGGCGCACCCCCAAAAGTTAGGTGCCGTGATGGTGCTACACTTGGGAGAACACTATCAACTATGATATTTTTGTGAGAGATCACCCTAATAAAAAGCGACTACCGCGCAATCAAGAAGGGTGCATCATAAGGGATAAACATCTCAGGCAATTCATAATAGCATGATATGGTATAGCCCTTTCTGACGGAGAAGTCATGTATTTCTTCATCTTTGGCATTCGCGTCGGTGTTCACCTTCGCGAAGATTGCCACCACCTTGTCGATGCACCAGATAATATTGCTATCTCTATAGCTAATAAAATAATACATTACACAAGGTTGACACGCAGGTCATTTAAAGTGCAATCATATGGCTCCAGCCATCATGCCAAATCATGACACGCAGGTCTTGTTAATCAATTTACATCATATAGACATCTCATACATAATCAAATTAATTTGAGCACTGCTATACCACATCACATGCACATGCAAACCCTCCTGCAAAACCAAGTTAGACGCCTCTAATTGGTTCAAGCAAAAACTTGTTTTACGTGGCTTCTAAGGTTTCGAAACAAACCGAAGCTACCAACGTCCATCATCAAGTATGATAATTCAAGTCGCTAGATTAACAATGCGGGGTGTATGAAGCACGAGATAATAAAATCTTGAACGCCATACTAAACTTCGTCATACGCATGACCCCCATGCAGATCATATCTGCATTGCCCTTTTGTCTGCGAAATTTCATCTTTCTTTTTAACTACGGTGGAATTCAATGAACTGTTAGCACTTCGTTGATCAATCAGGATCGCGGATTCCAGAACATTGAAACTCCACCATGCTGTTATCAAGATCAGAAATATGCAAATTCCAGGGAAGCAACAAGAACATCGGGTAACAGATTTCATGTGCTACCCGCACAAATAATTTTCAGTAATAGAACTCATCTACTACCTAATTATATTGTGCAACACCCATACATCACTATGTATTCTAGATCGCAACCTGGATCTATGCATAGCACGGCTCTTGATGCCACTGTTGGGGAACGCAGCAGAAAACAAAAATTTTTCGACCTACGCACCAGCCCAGGACCACTACGGAGATTGCATACATGGTTTTTGATCATTTCGTTACCGACTCGTAGCGCAGCGGAAGTAGAGTCGATGACAATCGTCGGTGCAGATCCCCGCAGCTAGGATTTACAACCTCCCAACCGCGAGGATGTATACCCTCGTCTTCCCTTCGGACAGCCCTCGGAGAGGCGGTCGAACAGTCCCCCGGATGGTGTCGCGGACAGCCTTCGGGAGGACCTTCGAAACTCGAACGGTCACTCGGACAGCCCTTCGGGAGGACTCACAGAACTCGGACCGTCACTTGGACAACCCTTTGGGAGGCACTCTCGAACAGCCCCTCGGGCACTAAGATCGAAACTACGACCTCTCTACAGAGTTGCACACATACGGTGTCATCTATCCGGCAGGGCTTCGCCGTCCAGAACTAGTTCCCACCGGAACCCAGACAGCCTTTCGGCTCTACGAAACTCTTTTCGTGGGAGGGAGAGAGAAGCCAGATCATTGCATGGCACTTGTATGTGAGAAGGGATGAAGGATTGAGCAGCCCCCTCTCCTCCTTATATAGGAAAACCAAGGGGTAGGATGGGCATTCAAGAAATACCAAAATACCCATGAAGGAAACTCTTTCCAAGGGCATAAGAGAGAAACCAAAGGACATGTGGAGCTCCAAGGAGGAGCTCCACATGTGGCCGGCCACCCCCTAGGGGTCCCCCCCAAAGTGGGCTCTCATCCATCCACATCACCTTCTAGAAGCCTTTAGCAAAAGCCCTAAAAGGTGGTTTTCCAAAAAATTCCAAAAAGCACTTTCACTATTCACGACGACATTTTTGAGCGTCCGTTTGAACTGAAAATATTTATGTGGGCTTAGAACATTTCCAGTACCCACTAAAATAATTTTCAACGCGTTCTGGAACAATTCCAGTTTAGTGATTTCATCTGCGAAAAGCATCTAAAGCGGTTCCGGCAGCCCCGGAACATTTCCGGTTTTTCTTCCAGAAAATTCCCAGAAGTTTCCAGAATGATTCTGGCATCCTCCAAGAATTATCAGGCATGTGCCGAAACCATTTTGACTTAATGGTATCCCCTGAAACAACTTTTCAGTTTCACCGGAACTCATCCGGTGACCTCTCTCTGCGGAACTTTTCCGTTGTCCGAAACTTTTCGGTGTCCGAAACTTTTTCGGTGATTTTCTCTCAGACTCCCTGTCTAGTATTCAGCAGATAGATGACCCTTAAGCGTGTGACCCTATAGGTTCGGTGAAGTATAGACATGACCTGGAACCCCTTCCGATCAATGATCAACATCGGAGCCATGGACACCCATATTGACCCCTATACCCACACGAATGAATATCCGAGTGAACCTCCAGTTGCCGTGTGCTATTCCTGTTGCTTCGCGATATGTTACAAATACCCGAGGTGATACATGTTGGCATTCCCGTGGATCAACAACTTGTCCACTATGCTAGTTACCTCGTTACCGGTATTGTTCTCTTTTCTCGTTACCGTGTTCCGGCATCCCTGTGATCAAATCACAAAGTGTCTGGCCAGACGATGATGGATACCATAACACCGAGAGGGCCCAGAGATATCTCTCCATCGTCGGAGGAGCAAATCCCAATCTTGAGCTATCAAGTTACTTAACATACTTTCCCATGAACCCGTAAGCCGCCGTAATAGCCATCCAGTTACGGATGACGTTTAACAAACCCCAAAGTTCATGAATCAAGCATGAAGAAACTCGATACTCTCATGGTCTGAGGAATCATGCAAACGTTAACCATCTCTGTGTTATTAACCATTAACTTGTGACAAATGTTTCTCATAGCATAACATCAATCGGGTCGATTCAACACAAATGTTCTTCTAACACTGTGCCCTCAAAGCTGCTGGCATAGACATGCCCATGATTGGGAAAACATAATCATCATGCAACACTTGAGCTAGTCTTAGAGGCATGACTAGGAATACTTTTTACCGTTTATTATTCCACACGTGCACATGGGTTTTCCCCAGAGCCTTTATGGATATACGGGCTCGGGAACCACAGCAGTTATAGCATGGAACATAAACATAATTATGAGCAAGGAGATAAATAATAACATTTATTATTGCCTCTAGGGCATATCTCCTACAGGTAGTTGTTCTAGTGGATTTATGGTCGTACTACGTATATAACATGATCCCAACATGCATTATGATTTGTTGTGAATGTTTGATTGGTCACTACACATACCTATGTTTATATTTATGTGTCACTGCTTCTTTAGGTGATGCTACTAGTGAACCTATGAGCCCAATTTCCCTGCATAAGAAATTCTCCAGAAAACACTTATATATGCATTTTTATTTTAAGTTACTATTTTATTTTGGAAATAAAAAAAATCCTACCAACCACGTTATATGCTCATAACTTACTGCAACTAGCAAAGCTTGTAAGCGTGGCAACCGTTTGGCGCACAAGTGGATTCTTAATTTGTTTTGCAGTTCTATTTCATTGAGGTTATGGATGTTGAGTCTGCGAACTGAGTACCTTGATTTCTAAAAAGTTACCACTTGTTACAAATATCTGCACTTAGATGCCCAACAACTACTACCTATAGCACTATAATCCATTTATGTAGTAAAACAAGTTTATGCATCACTCACCATATATTTGTTTGCATGTAAACGACTAAAAGACCCCATCTCTTGTCTTTTAAGTATGGAGGATCACTTAATGTGGGTTTATTTTGGGTCCCTATTAGTCTTTTCCTTGAGAAAATCGCTAGCCGCCCGAGTCGTTAGAGGGCATCCGGAGGCCTGTCGTCCTACCAGCGTGCTTGCCTATCTGCCTTGCCTCCCGAGGCTCTTGTGTTCTTTTAAGATGTAGTGGACGAAGGCTCCATGTTTCCATGTTGTGGAAGGTCCTACTTTTCTATAGATGGAGTGAGTCAAGTTCTCGCCACTCTACCCCTGCCCCGATAATATTTGCTCTGATACCAAAGCGGTCACATGAAGGGTGTAGTCTGCCAGTCCTTCATTGGATCTGGTGGATTGTTCAGTCGTTGGTGGCAGACCTACAGTTTAGCTGTGTGCGGTGGTGGGTATGGTCCCTCATATCGCTCCACAAGGGTAGTTACTTTTTAAAAGATTTTCCTCATCCATTATTTAAGTAGAAGAGAGTTGTCTGGTTAATTAATGAAAAACTGAGTGAAAACCATCACAAACCACTGAATTGCACACACAAGATACCCCACACATGCCACTCCAAAGAGGACCTCGTCGAGACAGCGCCCGGCGTCATCGTCATCACTTCTCCCCTAGAGGCGTCATCGCCATCCCAAACTCTAAGCACACGACTCGTCGACCCAACCTAGACTGTATAGGTCACGTGGAGTCACATGAAGATCTGCACCAGACCTCAGCCACCGCGACAAGACAGCGCAACTCCGACACCGACGGAGAACTATGAAATATGATGAAAGGTAGCAGGTGGTTCGTTCGGTGTTCTCACAGGGGTAGTTATGGGTGTGCGGTGAACATATATGGCTGCCTTCCATGGTAACATTTGACAGTGGCCTTGGATATGGGGATAGAGACGCATGTGACATGTCCTTGGAGGTGTACTTCCAGCGATGACTTCGATTTGGTCTTCAAAGGCATGTGGTTATCATTGCTCATTAAAACCATTGGGTGATGGTGTTTTCTAGTTACTGGGATGCTGGTCGGCAATGTTAGCGATAATCTTGAGTTTTGTAGTGCAGGTACTGATGATGTATAGTGTGTGCATGTACGAGTTAGCTAGGCCGTGTCTGGTTAGGACACCAGTGATCAGGGTGGCCGGTAATTAGTTTAGCCCGAGATTAGGAGTCCTACCAGTAGTCTAAGTTGGAGTCGGCTTGCAAGTGAAGTCCGTGTCATGTAGGATAGTCCAAGTGTATTTAGATTTCTGGCTAGGTTTGCTAGCCATGGTTCGTACCAGCTGCGAGTGTCTATATATATATGTATACACACAGGGTTGGCGTAAGTTTTGTATCATCGTGGAGAGAAATAGAAAAGGAAATTAAGAGGGAAAAGAAAGGCATGACACGTGCCTTTGGCAAAAGTTTTTGCGTGTGCGTGTTCATCGTGATTTGATATGATCGATCCTATGGGCGAAGTTCCAACAATTGGTATCAGAGCAAGGTTCAGGAGTCGAGCGCTTGCCCTGGGGTTGCGACCCGACTAAGGCCTCAGGGCGGGCCATGAAGCCGCTGGGTGGTGCAGCGACGAGAAGGATCGTGCGATTGTTGTTCGGCGGAGCGACAAGGAGGGAGACGTCGGGCTGTCGTCGGCAAGGCAGTGGAAGAAGATCGTTGACGGTTGCGGTGGTGCCAAGGTGCGGTGCCGAGAAGCCATCAAGGTCATTGTCCAAGGGAGTTGGAGTCAAGGAGTCGTGCGGGTTAGCACGGTCGGTCGGTCGTGTCGGTGAGTCGTCGTCATGTCCAAGTGCTTGTCTATGTGAGGATCGGTTGAAGATGATGCTTGTCACGGTCGATGGGCTGTCCGGTGTGGTGTAGCATCGATGGCGAAGGCGTGAACTGAAGATCAAGTTCAAGCGTGTAGTGGGACGAGAACCAGTGAAGATGAGCCTCTTCAATGAGGACATGTCTCTACATGAGGCTATGGGTGGATGATGTAGTCCACAAGTTATTAATCGTCATGTATTGCGCTAGGTGTGGGCGGTGTAGTCTGCTTACGTTGAGATGGATTGTCGGGTCGTGGATCTACAACGAGCCAAGATCAGAACGAGTATAAGAACAAGACAAGTCAAGATTAGGAAGAGATTGTTAATTATAATCTCGAGTTTTGTAGTGCATGTACTTATGATGTAGTGTGCATGTACGAGTTGGCTAGGTCGTGTTTGGTTAGGACACCAGTGATCAGGGTGGCCGGTGATTTGTTTAGGCTGAGATTAGGAGTCCTACCAGTATTCTAAGTTGGAGTCGGCTTGCAAGTGAAGTCCGTGTCATGTAGGCGTAGTAGTACGTAGTCACGTCCAAGTGTGTTTAGATTTCCGGCTAGGTTTGCTAGTCATGGTTCGTACCAGCTGCGTGTGTGTATTTATACACAGGGTTGGTGCAAGTTTTGTATCATCATGAAGAGAAAAAAAAAGAAAATAAAGAGGGAAAAGAAAGGCACGACACGTGCATTTGGCAAAAGTTTTTGCGTGTGCGTATTCATCGTGATTTTATGTGATCGATCCTGTAGGCGAAGTTCCAACAGGCAATGTCATTCTTCCCCAACGGGTACTTGAACGATGTATGAGGATGTAAGGTCGGGTAATGACCCTGGCAAGCACAAAAGTAACCGTGGATGTTTATGGTTATTGGTATTTTTTTCCTTAGGTTCTATTGCCGTGTCCACTCAGTATACTTTCACTTTTTAGTTTTTACTCATCTTTATATGTTCTCCTTACAATTTAATATAGGAACGCAAGCTGCGGTGTATTTTTTAGAAGTGCTGAATTATGTTCCAATAGTAATGTTCATGGATAACTCTAATTTTTCATTCTTTGTTTTAGAAGTAATATATAGTAACTTTGTTCATTCGATCTATGTTTAGTCTAAATTGATAAAATTAGTCTTATCTCTCTTTACTTCATAAAGTTTAAGCCCTTCATTGTATTATGAGAAGAAAAGGAGTTTATGTACAAGATATGTTACATCTGCCGCGAGAGGCAAGCTAACAAGTACTCCCTCCGTTCCTAAATGTATGTCTTATTAAAGATTCAAATGCGGACTACGTATGAAGCAAAATGAGTGAATCTACACTTTAAAACATGTCTATATACATCCGTATGTACTACTTATTGAAATCTCTAAAAAGACTTATACTTAGTAAGGGAGTGAGTAGTTGTCTTTTCCTCTAATCTATGGCTGTCTGCCGAATAAAGAAGAGAGAAAGCCTTCAAAATCTCTTCCAGTACTTTCTCTTTTTTTTTTGCGGGTGCTTTTCCAGTACTCTCTGACTTTGATTCCCAACTTTCTCAAACACGCGACTGTTCTGCTCCAACCAAATGTCGTGAGTGGTTAGAACCAAAATTGTATTAGAAACGTCGACATCTCTTTTGAGGGATTGCCGTGCTTGCCTGCTACCCCCAGTCAGAGATATCGCTGCCCGCCATTGTAAGCAAGTGGAGATTGAAGGTTTTCAGAACTTTGAACCATATAGCCTTAGAGAAAGAGCAACTGATGAGTAGGTGCCTGGTGGTCGATGTTCTCAAGTTCCTGAGAGCAAAATGGGCAATGTTAAAGCTGCCAGTCTGTGAGAGGCCCAGCACTTGTTTCGACGGGCTAACCACGCGAATAACTTAGCCGGCAGTGGTGCCGCCCAGGACCTAATTTCAGCCGCACAGGAAAGAACTCCTGACCCGCAAAGAGGGCCTGGTATGCCATACGAGACGAAAATGTTTCATCAGGGGAAAGTTTCCAGCAAGATCTAGGTTCCTCGTGAGTGTCCAGTTGGGTGTGGGTTAGGTTAATCCATAGGTCACAGAGTTGCGCAATCACTAGAACCGAGAGTTGTCCTTTACTGTTACTGATCCATCGGTCATTTGTAAGTGCCTCAGGAACAACTTTTTTTTTTTGCGGGTAATGAACAAATTTCTTTAGGGCTTTCTTCCATGAAACTGAGGCGCCTCGAAGAGGCGAACATAAATATAGAATCCCCTCAATGTGTCACAATTCTGTATCTAATACGATCTACGCCATTGACTGATAGGACCTGTGTGTGTGTAATAAAGAAATCATGGAATAGCGACGGATGTTGCGAAGATGATGGATCCAGGCTTACTGATGCATTACTTTGTGAAGTCTTTGTGAATAATTAATAAAGTGGCTGCATGCATCGCTCAGATGCAGAGGCCAGGGTACATCCTCCTTTTCTAAAAAATGGAAATATTTTGTAAACCGTACACAAGTCCCTTACAAATTCAAGAGTTTTTTCTTATTATTGCTTCGATACTTTAAATTATTTTCATGCGATCAATCATGCATGTTTAGTTCCTTAAAATTTGAACATTTCCAACGGAGACCCAGAAATTATTCTTTCAGTCACTAGTTCATGCCCCATACATTTTTCTCACTTTCATGACGCTTGGTTGTGGCGGCGGCTCTGGCACTTCCGACGGCGGTGGAGGAGCACAGCTTCCTGTACATTTGCAATATTTATACCAGACCCCATTGAGCTGGTCACCGACAACCCCTTTAGGTGAGCAGTAGCCGCCGGTGAAGTGCTCTTTATGGCAAGTCTCCGCGCATTTCCTGCTGCTTTTGCATGGGCCATGGAAGAGATGGCTCCGGGCACCGCATTGCTGAATATGACCAGCCTCCGCACCTGCACCACAGAATTAGATTTCCGTTTTCAGCACAAGAATGGATGGATCTAACTAGCATACTAACTGTTGAGTGTGCGATGGTATCGGAACTTACTGTCGGACATGATGAGCAAGCCCAGGCCAGGGTGAAGGCAGCAAACCACTATGCTCTGTTGAACCCCATGGCTAAGATGACTAGGCTTCGCTTTGCTTTGCTTGTGATGGGATGTAAGTGATGTGAACCGAACTGCCTGCTATTTATAGAAAGGTTCCTTCGAGCTTGCATTGAGTGTCCGAGATGGATCCATGTCGGAATACAAATGTTGGATATACGGGCATTAGTACTACCTCGTGTTATGTATCCAGAAATGCATTAATAAAGACATTCCGTAAATGCAATATGAGGTGTGAGAATCCAAATATTTGATATACATGCATTAGTACTACGCGTGCCAGAAGTACATTTGTATAGACATATTGTAAATACAGTATGATGGGTATCAAAATGTTGGATATATGGTCATTAGTACTGCCTGCGTCCAGGTGCGTACGGAGAAACAACCACCTGAACAAGAAAAAACATGTATCTATATATAGATTTCCTGGAGCCGCCGGTTGCTCTTTGTTGCTAAGTACTCCCTCCGTCCCATAATACAGCTCCAGGAAATCTATGTATAGATACATGTTTTTTCTTGTTCAGGTTGTTGTTTCGCCGTGAGGGAAAGACAGTCTAGGAAGGAATGACGGAGGAACTTACAACATCGAGGAATCACATTGTATATCAGGTAACGCAGTTCTAGCAATGCATTGTTCATGCCTCATTTTGCTGGAACCTAGTTCCGGAACTATTCGATCTCATACCTGTAGATCCATGATTACTTGTGCATCAACATCATTAGTTCATAATAACCCAGGAGTATTGTGTTATATTTTTTTTATTAAGAAAGTATTTTAGAAAGATAATTGGAGAGTGAAAGCGATTATGTTAGCAAATCAGAAGTGAATGTGCAAGATTCATCATTTTACTGAGCCAGCGGCGAAGTTTAAGTTCAGATTTCCTGCTTTGTATAGATTAAAGAAAAAGTACTTCATAGATATTGGAGACTGATTTTTTCCCCCCATATACACATCTGCGTCTTTACTTGTGATTCATCTCCGTTTTCGTTTGTCGTCCGTGAGTCCCTTTATTTTGCGATGCATACTGTTCGGCACTCGACAAAGAGTTTGCCGAGTGCCCGTGTTCTGGCTCTCGGCAAATTTCTGTTTGCCTAAGAGGTGTACGCCGGGTGGCCTTTGCCGAGAACAACGCTCGGCAAATCCTTTGCCGAGTGTTTCTGGCACTCGGCGTAGGGTGCGATTCCAGTTGTGTCCTCAACACTTGATTTTTTTTTCTTATGCCAGTGTGGACACAACAAATATGAAGGACGTGAGAAGATAGAAGAACATTAAGCAGATCCAGCCAGTATAGTGTATTATTGTGTTTCAGTGGATGTAAACGTTTAACTGTTCTTGTTGATGATGGTAACTTTAAGGCTGTGATTTCTACTTGTGGGTTTGTGTGACAAACGAAATGATGTTCCTTGCTCAGAAAATTCATATCCATATCTCCTTTTCCTTGAGAGTTTGGTGTTGATGATGCGTGCATGTCATATACGTAGCGGTAACATCAGCGTGCTAACAGTCAGTAGCAGCAGCAGCGTAACAGCAGCATTGCAGGCATCGCGGACAGCTCAAGTGGCGGACAACGGCAGACAGAAATCATGCGATTAGTGTTTTTATTACTTAACATGGAATATACGGATAGAAAATACAGCCACGGGCACAGATCCACATTCTAGCGTACGATTCTGATTTCGGGAGCATCTGATACTCGCCAATATGCCAATTATCCAACATATAAAAGCCTAATAGGTTGTCAAATTTTACTTCAAAATTAAACTTAGGAATTACAATGCATTTTTGTAGTATTTATTCATAAAATTGTCTATCATTGACGTATTACATGTTGCATGTTGATTATTTTGTGTCATGTAGATCTTCACTTATTTTCTTTTACTAATATGTTGCTATTATTCGTATCCGCCTTGAATCTAGTAAACATCTGATACATATCCATATCTGAGTAACATACGATCCGTATTAACATCCAATAATATCCGTATTTGAATTCATATTTATTATTTTGAAAATAAGGAAATGAAAGTGGTAAGAGAACTATCCGATCCGCATTTGATCCATTTCCACCCATACTAGTTGGGGTCACCACCCGGGGGGCAAACACGACAAATCTTTGAACTTTCTTCGGTACCAAATGTTGGGTTTCTCCCACAGGTCGGTCACATCAATATATCACGAATACACGCGGTCAAAAACTTTGTAAAAGGGTACAACTCATACCCACTAGTTTGTCTTTATATCTACTGAATTTTCGGGTACAACTTACAATGTGTTTGCACTTGTATATATAGTACGAAGACCAACATATAGGCTTGACCTAGTCATACTAGGACTAGAGTAACTAGTACAAGTAAGGGGGCAGTGCCCCCCCCCCCCCACACACACACACACATTGTAGCATGGCAATAACTTACATTTTTAACAACAAATTATAGACGAACACTATGACACAACTCATGGCCATACACATGTTCAGGACACTTTGCTAATCTAATCAACCGCCCAGCATGGTCACCTTTTACTAATCCTAATTGGACTCGAAAACTAGCGCTTTGTAAATCTCAACTAATGGCACACAACATGACGTGCAAACAATTCCCTAGTACTACTTTAAGACGTTTGGATTACTCCAACATCCTCGTAGATGATGATCGAAGAAACCTCACCAATGAGAGTTTGCGGTGGTGGGGAGGGACTGAAGCATGTCATGTACCAAGCCACCGATATTCTTGACCTTTGTCGACTCAAGTTCATGCAAAGTCCATCTAAGGATATGGGGTGTCTTAACCCCCGCACTTCCTCATGCAATCCAAGTTTACGGGTGTCTTAACCCCTTGCTCTTCTGCATGTGGAATACCCTCCACGCACATGACATCAGTATCCGCATGAAGGTGCTCAACCAGAAGTTGGATGATAACTGCAAGAGGGGTGGCCGTTTCAGTTTCATCAAGCTAGAAGCCTACTCGGGCCGGAATACGACTCAACCTCATGGTATGGACCTCAAGACACATCCTTTGCTCGAGTGATCAGAGGTGCTTGTGGAGAAGATTGAAGATGGCAATCACTACAACTGAGCGAAACATGCCAAGACTTGAGAGAAGGTATGAAGATGAAGCCTCACTTGTGCCTACACTTCACTAGTAGAAAAAGGCCCATTTGTCCCGGTTCGGGAACCGGGACTAAAGGGTCGGTACTAAAGCCCAACACCTTTAGTCCCGGTTCGCTTACGAACCGGGACAGATGTGGCTCCATGTGGCCACTGCGGCGAGCCCAGGCAGGAGGGCCTTTAGTCCCGGTTGGTAACACCAACCGGGACCTAAGAGCATCCACGCGTCAGCAGCTCAGGAGCTAAGGTTTTTGTTTTTTTTAAAGAGGGGGGGGGGGTTGGGGGTTTTTGTAGGGTTAATTTAGGGGTTTCATATATTGTGTTAGCTAGCTAATAGAGAGAAGTGTCCTCTCTTATCTCCGTGCTTGGTCGACGCTACGTAATATACGTATAGAGAGGACTCGACACGCTAGCTAGTAAGCAAATGAAGGAAACCATTAAGTACACAAGATCGTCATGAACATATACAGAGAGAAGTGATCGACCTCCTCCTTCTCCGAGAGATTGGTCGAACAACAAGTTTTCGTATATCTATCCGACGCTACTAGCTACATATATACAATATAAGATCTCTTACAATCCCTAACATGTGATGTCAAGTTCCACATGGTATTCTCCGGCTGGATTGATGACGTGGTCAAGAAAGAATCCTGCCAATTCCTCTTGAATTGCTTTTATGCGATCTTGTGGTAGGAGTTCATCCCGCATCTGCCAAATCTAATTTGAAGAAGGGGGTCAATACATATATATGAATGAAACTCAACACAAATGATGGTAATAAAATAAAATTGTGAATATTATTGCTTACGCACTTCATATTGTTTTTCAGAGTAGCCCTGCTTACAGGTCGTCGCGTTGTAGATGTACTCGCAAACGTAGTATCCACAAAAATTATTCCCGCCTTCCTGCCACAACCACTTTACGAGAAATAGAGGTCAATCAAACAGATAATCAAGCATTATAAATGGTATTGATGAAACTAGCTAGAATGAATGGGAGATGCGCGGAACTAGCTAGTAGTACTTACTTTCGGGTGTGTAAATCGCAGCTCCCTCGGCAGTCCCGGAGCTTCTGCGGTGAACACTTTCCAAACCCTGCGAGACAAAGAAAATAATTACTTGATATCACGCAATGAACAAAGTTGCTGATATGGTGCAATAATGATCGATTGAACTTACTTCGGGAGCATTTCAGTCATGGCCACATACTCCTTGGGATCTTTTCGTCTTGAGTCTAGGACGGTTACTAGTCCTTGCTCAAGCTTAATCTCTAGGAGAATAAAGTGAAAGCTGCGCACGCATGCATAACTCATCAATTACATTACTATAACCACGAGTAATAATGGAAACCGAATATGCAGAAGACAGTAACACTCACTTGAAGTTGTAAGGAAAGAATATTTTATCTTTGTTTTGATTTTTAAGCAACGATTGTAGCAAGTTGGCCTCGGTTTCTTTCGCATTATATTTAACCGTCCATTCATCTATGAGATTTGTGTTAATGAACCCAATATCATAGATTTGTGCATTTCTGCATTCGACGATCTTCAATCTGCATAATATAGTGAGGTTAATTATATATAGATGCAATGAAAGAGCTGAGCTATATATAGAGACTTAATTACAGAAGTATAGTACTTACAGACAGTAGCAAGTGATGATTATTTTATCGAGGTCCCTTTGATTGAAAAACTGGAAGAACTCCTCAAATGGAACAGACAACAGATCAATTCCAACGAGGTCGTGCTCCTCTTTAACTCTCAGCGTCAAAATATCCTTCCCAGACTTGCAGGTGTCCATGTACCACTTATGGAATCTTCGCATCATCGTTGTTAGATGAGGATCACCAGGTCTGACGAGAGGCTTCCCGTACCGGTATTTGTGTTCGTCCACCTCCATTGTATGAAAATGCGCATCGTCGGGCAGGTAATCACCAGGTTTGGTACCGGGCAGCATCCCCGGCAGATTTGCGACGATATCGCTAGACACGTTGAGCGGGGGGCACGATTGGTTTGCCTGTTAGCCGAGCTGGGGAATTTTGTTCCCACTTCTTCGTTCTTGTAACCTTTTGTCACTTGAAGTAGTTCCCAACCGGCGCGCTCCTTCCACTGCCTTTTTAAGAGCGCGGACATGGTTGTCATCCGGTGGAGGCGGTGGTGGTCGCTTCAGGTTCTTCAAAGTGCGCTTCAATTTCACCGGATCTATCTTCTCCTCCGGAGGTGGATTTTTATTTGCAAAAAAGTCCTTCACTTGGGCTTGACAGATCTCCTCGTTTTCCTCCTCGGTCATCTCGTATGGTAACTTCTCTTGAGGCTTGAGAGATGGACCGAATATGTATTGCCTCCCGCCTCTGGCTGTACTGCTAGACGCCGGAGCAGCCGGAGCGGCTGCGGCTGTCTTCCTTTGTTGCTTACGAGGCGGAGAAGGAGGCGGAGTGCTACGACGCGCCGGCTCAGCCGGAGCGGCGGCGGCTGTCTTCCGATGTTGCTGTCGAGGCGGAGAAGGAGGCGGGCTGCTCGGACGCGCCGGCGCAGGCGGAGAAGGAGGCAGAGTGCCGCCATGCGCCGGAGCAGCCGGAGAAGGAGGCAGACTGCCCTAATCACTCGCCGGAGGAGGAGGAGGCGGAGTGCCCTGACTCGCCGGAGGAGGAGGAGGAGGCGTCCAGTTCGGAAGGTTGATGAGCTCCTTCCGCCATAGACATGGAGTCTTCAGAGCAAGACCCAGCTGAGTCTCCGCTTCAACGGTAGGGTGGTCAAGCTCGAGCTCCTCAAATCCCTCCGTTATTTCATCGACCATCACAACAGCATAGCCTTATGGAATCGGAAGGCAGTGAAAAGTTGCGCCTGGTTGAGGAGGTGCAACAGAGCCGACAGCCGCCTTGACTTTCAGGTGCTGCCATTGCGTCATAAGGTGGCAATCTTGAGCCTCCGTGATAGCATCCACAGGGTAGCTGGGAGCCGTAAAGTCAGGCTGCTGAAGGAGCTCGGTGGAAGCCACGCTGCTTCTCCGCTGAGATGGTGGGGTAGCTTCTGGGGTAGCTCCGGCAGGTCGTTGGCTCTGAACTAGTAGTGCTTGTTCCTCTAGCGCTCGTACCCTTGCATTCAGCTTCTGCAGTTCGGTCTGCTCCACTTTCCTCCTCCTCTCCCAGGTTTTGTAACCGCCTGCGCTGGGAAACCCAACCTTCCACGCAACGGAGCCTGCCGTGCCTTGTGTTCGTCCTGGGTGCTCAGGATTCCCGAGGGCCTATGTGAGCTCGTCGTTCTCTTTGTCGGGAACGAACTGTAGGAGATATGCCCTAGAGGCAATAATAAATGTTATTATTTATCTCCTTGCTCATAATTATGTTTATGTTCCATGCTATAACTGTTGTGCTTCCCGAGCCCGTATATCCATAAAGGCTCTGGGGAAAACCCATGTGCACGTGTGGAATAATAAACGGTAAAAAGTATTCCTAGTCATGCCTCTAAGACTAGCTCAAGTGTTGCATGATGATTATGTTTTCCCAATCATGGGCATGTCTATGCCAGCAGCTTTGAGGGCACAATGTTAGAAGAACATTTGTGTTGAATTCACCCAATTTGATGTTATGCTATGAGATTCTTTCGTCACAAGTTAATGGTTAATAACACAGAGATGGTTAACGTTTGCATGATTCCTCAGACCATGAGAGTATCGAGTTTCTTCATGCTTGATTCATGAACTTTGGGGTTTGTTAAACGTCATCCGTAACTGGATGGCTATTACGGCGGCTTACGGGTTCATGGGAAAGTATGTTAAGTAACTTGATAGCTCAAGATTGGGATTTGCTCCTCCGACGATGGAGAGATATCTCTGGGCCCTCTCGGTGTTAAGGTATCCATCATCGTCTGGCCAGACACTTTGTGATTTGATCACGGGGATGCCGGAACACGGTAACGAGAAAAGAGAACAATACCGGTAACGAGGTAACTAGCATAGTGGACAAGTTGTTGATCCACGGGAATGCCAACATGTCTCGCCTCGGGTATTTGTAACATATCGCGAAGCAACAGGAATAGCACACGGCAACTAGAGGTTCACTCGAATATTCATTCGTGTGGGTATAGGGGTCAATATGGGTGTCCACGGCTCCGATGTTGATCATTGATCGGAAGGGGTTCCGTGTCATGTCTATACTTCACCGAACCTATAGGGTAACATGCTTAAGGGTCATCTATTTGCTGAATACTAGACAGGGAGTCCGAGAGAAAATCACTGAAAAAGTTTCGGACAGCGGAAAAGTTCCGCAGAGAGAGGTCACCGGATGAGTTCCGGTGAAACTGAAAAGTTGTTTCAGGGGATACCATTAAGTCAAAATGGTTTCGGCACATGCCTGATAATTCTTGGAGGATGCCAGAATCATTCTGGAAACTTCTGGGAATTTTCTGGAAGAAAAACCGGAAATGTTCCGGGGCTGCCGGAACCGCTTTAGATGCTTTTCGCAGATGAAATCACTAAACTGGAATTGTTCCAAAACACATTGAAAATTATTTTAGTGGGTACTGGAAATGTTCTAAGCCCACATAAATATTTTCAGTTCGAACGGACGCTGAAAAATGTCATCGTGAATAGTGAAAGTGCTTTTTGGAATTTTTTGGAAAGCCACCTTTTAGGGCTTTTACTAAAGGCTTCTAGAAGGTGATGTGGATGGATGAGAGCCCCCTTGGGGGGGGGACCCCTAGGGGGTGGCCGGCCACATGTGGAGCTCCTCCTTGGAGCTCCACATGTCCTTTGGTTTTTCTCTTATGCCCTTGGAAAGAGTTTCCTTCATGGGTATTTTGGTATTTCTTGAATGCCCATCCTACCCCTTGGTTTTCCTATATAAGGAGGAGAGGGGGCTGCTCAATCCTTCATCCCTTCTCACATACAAGTGCCATTGCAATGATCTGGCTTCTCTCTCCCTCCCACGAAAAGAGTTTCGTAGAGCCGAAAGGCTGTCTGGGTTCCGGTGGGAACTAGTTCTGGACGGCGAAGCCCTGCCGGATAGATGACACCGTATGTGTGCAACTCTGTAGAGAGGTCGTAGTTTCGATCTTAGTGCCCGAGGGGCTGTTCGTGAGTGCCTCCCGAAGGGCTGTCCAAGTGACGGTCCTAGTTCTGTGAGTCCTCCCGAAGGGCTGTCCGAGTGACCGTTCGAGTTTCGAAGGTCCTCCCGAAGGGCTGTCTGCGACACCGTCCGGGGGACTGTTCGACCGCCTCCCGGAGGGCTGTCCGAAGAGAAGACGAGGGTATACATTCTCGCGGTTGGGAGGTTGTAAATCCTAGCTGCGGGGATCTGCACCGCCGATCGCCATCGACTCTACTTCTGCTGCGCTACGAGTCGGTAACGAAAATGATCAAACCTTGTATGCAGTCTCCATAGTGGTCCTGGGATGGTGCGTAGGTCGGAAATTTTTTGTTTTCTGCTGCATTTCCCTACAGTGGTATCAGAGCCGTGCTATGCGTAGATGCAGGTTGCGATCTAGAATACATAGTGATGTATGGGTGTTGCAAAATATAATTAGGTAGTAGATGAGTTCTATTACTGAAAATTATTTCTGCGGGTAGCAGATGAAATCTGTTACCCGAGGTTCTTGTTACTTCCCTGGAATTTGCATATTTCTGATCTTGATAACAGCATGGTGGAATTTCAATGTTCTGGCAATCCGCGATCCTGATTGATCAAAGAAGTGCTAACAGTTCATTGAATTCCATCGTAGTTAAAAAGAAAGATGAAATTTCGCAGACGAAAGGGCAATGCAGATATGATCTGCACGGGGGTCATGCGTATGACGAAGTTCAGTATGGGGCTCGAGATTTTATTATCTCGTGTTTCATACACCTCGTGAATTTAATCTAGCGACTTGAATAATCATACTTGATGATGGACGTTGGTAGCTTCGGTTTGTTTCGAAACCGTAGAAGCCACGAAAACAAGTTTTTGCATGAACCGATTAGAGGCGTCTAACTTGGTTTTGCAGGAGGGTTTACATGTGCATGTGATGTGGTATAGCAGTGCTCATAATAATTTGATTATGTATGAGATGCCTATATGATGTAAATTGATTAACATGACCTGCGTGTCATGATTTGGCATGATGGCTGGAGCCATATGATTGCACTTTAAATGACCTGCGTGTCAACCTTGTTGTAATGCATTATTTTATTAGCTATAGAGATAGCAATATTATCTGGTGCATCGACAAGGTGGTAGCAATCTTCGCGAAGGTGAACACCGACGCGAATGCCGAAGACGAAGAAATACAAGACTTCTCCGTCAGAAAGGGGTATACCATATCATGCTATTATGAATTGCCTGAGATGTTTATCCCTTATGCTGCACCCTTCTTGATTGCACGGTAGTCGCTTTTTATTAGGGTGATCTCTCACAAAAAATATCAAGTAGTTAGTGTTCTCCCAAGTGTAGCACCGTCACGGCACCTAACTTTTCGGGGTGCGCCATGCTGACATGGGTACGAACGATTAGGGATGTGTGAGGCGGGTGAGTTGAGACCTCGCAGCGAGATCACTTGGTTGTCTTGACGTTCAGGCATGAAAGTCATGAGCTCGGAACACACGCATCGAAAGATGAACAAGAGTCACATAGAGATGTGATTGGCAGGTTTGCCTACCGATTGAGATTTTCATCATCAGTGATGCTCACCATCAATGGCGTTGAATTGAAATGCGGATCTTGAATCGCTCACAATGAATTATGAGAGATATTGATTTGAGTGGGAGTGCACTGTAGAATTAACTTGTTTAATTCTCTGTGCAATTAATTATGAACACTATCTAAGTGTGATTTGCATAATAGTTGTAGAATTATGGCTCGCGTTTCCACCTTCCCTATTAAAATTGAATAGCTGTTAAATATCTGGTTAAAACTCTACGATTGGTAACGTAATGTGAGGATTGTCCACAAGAGTGCCAAGAAGGACTTTGTCCTATCGCATACTTTGGTATTCTCTCGCTTATGCTATGGATCATGTGACTCTCGTCCTTCGATCCAAAAGCTAGAATTCCGTTTCAGTCAAGTGCAATATGTTTGTTTCCATGAGACCCGAACTTCGAAAGTTTGGATAGTTATGTGATATTCATGGAATCTGAAAATCATTTTCAGAGACAGACAAAGGCTAAAAGATATGAGATATCCAAAGCAATGTTTGTTTGCAAACTATTAGTAAAAGAAGTTTACTATGCATTAGACTGATAAGAGAGGGATCCAGAAGAACGCCTATCATATGATAAAAGGTGAATAAAAAAACAACTTAAGAGAAAGGAAGTGTCCGAAGGGTGTTAGTGAAACTTTCTTGCCTAGGAAGTCCGAGGCTAACGCCACTCTTAAGTTGGGTGCTTCTTCTGAGAGTAGGAGAAATACTAAAAGTTAAAACTGTTAGAAGTATAAAGGCAGTAAGAAAGAAGACTGGAATATCCAGCTCATGTATGAATGTCATACAAAGTTTTTGATGTATAGAAGGCTGGTCAAAGATATAGTTCTTGGGAATTATGGTTAAACATGTTAATCACTAATTCTTGGGTATTGTGAGACAATCACAAAGATACCCGCTCGATTTCATTCTGTTGCAACTCGATGTAAGAACTACTATGGCCTGAAAGACTAGCCAGGAATGAGGTTGAGATACACACATGGGACATAGTAAATGTTACTATACCTTCCATCGGTGTATTACCTATGTATTTACTTTCATAATTCATTTTAGAGTTTCACACTCTAGCCCTTTGCATAAGGTATCTTGCAAGATGGTTGTTCATAAGAGAACTTTTTATGTTCGGTGTTATGAATAACATAAGGGCCATACTTTCATTATGAATGAGATGTATGTTATGAATATTGATAATAATATATTACCTCTGGATTTACATTCATAATTCATTTTAGAGTTTTACACTCTAGCCCCTTGCACAATGTTGTTGCAAAAAGGTTGTTCATAAAAAGAACAATTGTTGTTCAGTATTACGAATAACATGAAGGGCCATGCTTCCATCCTCGATGGGACGTATGTTATGAATATTGATGGTAATATGATACATCCATAACACTGACGCTAAATATCATAAAGACTAAAAGAATACCACACAAGTGTGGCACTGCATTTGGTCACATTGGAGAAACCCGCATGGATAAAATCCATTATGATGGATTTTGAAGTCATTTGATTTTGAATCATCTGACACTTGCAACTTTCCTCCGAAAAGTGAAGTGACTGAAATACCGTTCACAGGCCATAAGGAACGGACAACAAACTTATTGGTGATCATACATTTGATGTGTGTAGTCCGATAAATGTTGTTAGTAGTGGATTTATCTATCTTCAGAAATGACTCAAGTAGATATGTGGATATTTACTTGATGAGACGTAAGTCTGGATCTTTTGAATTCATTCGAAAGGTTTTCAAAAATGAAGTAGAAGTTATTGTAACAAGAAAATTATGTTTCTAGAATTCGATTGCAGAAAGGAATATTTGAGTTACAAGTTTAGCGAATGTCTGATGAGTTGTGAAAGTAGTTTCATAACTTGCACCTCCCAGAACACCACTGCAAGTGGAAAGTCCGTGAAAATGTAATTGAACCATTTATGACATGGTAAGATCAAAGATGACATAAATAAATTTGCCATTATCCCTTTTAAAGAGTAATGCTTTTGAGACTGCGGCTTTTACACTGAAAAGAGCTCCATCGGGTCTGTTGAAATGACACCATGGTATGGTACGCCCAACCATGTTATATCTTTTCTTAAACATTTGGAATATGGGGCTTGTGTAAAAGGTTACAAACCTATTCCAAATCAGACAAGTGCTACTTTGTAGGTTATCCCAAGTCATTGGGTATTCCTCCCTCACTATACCGAGGCAAATAGGTTTGCCACAAAGAATGGTATGCTTTTTAAAGAAAATGGTTCTTTCAAAAAGGTGAGTGGGAGAATAATGCAACTCGACGAGATAACCAGTATCTCCGTCATCAGGTCAAAGGAAAGAGACCTTGGAAGTAATTCCAGAGTTTCCTACTATGACTGATACGGAAGTCTCTACAATAAAATGTATGGACTTCGGTCGAACTTGCAGCTGAACCACGTAGGCAAGGCTCATCAAAACCTCTCAGGTGCGCAAACGAGATATTGTTGTTAGACAACAGTATACCTACGATACACAAGGAAGCGTTGATGGGCCCTGAGTCCGGAATTGGCTAAATGCCAATACAATCCGAGATAGTCTCCATATAAATGTTTCAAGATTAAAACCTTGATACACCTTTCGAAAGACTTAGAGTCTAACGAATTTTATGGAACTAAAAACTGATACGGGTAAAAATGTTTTATCCATAAAGCTCGACTTGTTGCAATAACGAGTTCAAGGAGTTGACTACGATGAGGTTGTTTCATCATAGCGATGCTTAAAGTCGGTTCGGGTTGAACTAGCAATTAATACATATTTCAATCATGAGATATGAAACAAAGGATGACAAAAGGACTTCCATCTGATGGAAATAAAACCAAGGACTTGCATGTGTTACAGTCCAAGGTATTTTGTCATTCCAGAGGATGCTAGTAAGTATGCAAACTTCAGAGTTCCAGCAATGGACAGAAGAGAGCAAAATGGAGTTGGAATATTCGTGTTTTGATGAAATGGTCAAAGGGGTTTGACTTCATCAATGGGTAATGAAGATGCTTATGATTCAAGAAAGTAATTGGGAGCATAATAAAATTTCTAAAAACATTGTGTGCTTGACACATTGTTAATTGGAAATAAATTTCTTGACACGAATTAGGACTTCATTTGAAAATAGTTTTTCGATGAAGTGCTTGGGCTAAATAGCCTTTATATTAGGCATGATGATCTATGGAGATAGATTTACCTAATGGGGCTGAGCAAAGATACATATTGACAAGATGCTAAAACCTTTTAGCATTAAAAACGTCAAGGAGTGATTCTTGCCGAAGTCACATGGAAAGAGTTTTTGCAAGACTCGGTGTCCCAAAAACACTGAAGAGTAAAATACATGATGAAGATTCCACACACCTTCATGTTTGGATTAATCATGTATTCCATGGTATGTAAAAACAACCAGATATGTCCAATACTCCAAAGTTGTTGCGAGTATAGATACCAAAGTGATCAAAAGTACTGATCATGGGACAACAGTGAAAAAGGGTCATTGAGTACTATAGTAGCACTAATGACATGTTTTCTCGCAAGCGGAGATCATGAAGAGTTCGTTGTAAAAGGTTACATCGATACAGTCTTTATCCATGCTCCAAGCGATTTTCGATTAAAGTTAAGGGTTTTGTGCAATACACAATATGGTGGCACGGTAGTTGGAAATTGTTCCAAACAAGATACTGAGGCGAATTCTATAACAAAGGCTAAGTATGTTGACGCTTTAGAAGCGACAAAGAAGTTGTTGAATCATATAGTTCATTCATGAACTTAGTATGGTTCCAAGAAGGCTTGGTCAATGGGACACTATTGCAGATAGTTGCTCCATAGCTCAGTCTGAGGAATCAGTTTTCGACCAATGATTCACACATATACAAAGCAAGGTGTACACAAAATATGAATTTTGTGAAAGTGTGAAAACGCGAGGATATGCAAAGATACACACGGATCTGAAGTCGTCAGATCCGTTGGACATCAGGCTACACCACATGCGAAGCATATTTTACACCAATGTGCCATAGGTGTAAAGTGCATTAGCATTAACTAGATTATTGACTCTAGTGCAAGTGGGAGTCTGTAGGAGATATGCCCTAGAGGCAATAATAAATGTTATTATTTATCTCCTTGCTCATAATTATGTTTATGTTCCATGCTATAACTGTTGTGCTTCCCGAGCCCGTATATCCATAAAGGCTCTGGGGAAAACCCATGTGCACGTGTGGAATAATAAACGGTAAAAAGTATTCCTAGTCATGCCTCTAAGACTAGCTCAAGTGTTGCATGATGATTATGTTTTCCCAATCATGGGCATGTCTATGCCAGCAGGTTTGAGTTCACAATGTTAGAAGAACATTTGTGTTGAATCGACCCAATTTGATGTTATGCTATGAGATTCTTTCGTCACAAGTTAATGGTTAATAACACAGAGATGGTTAACGTTTGCATGATTCCTCAGACCATGAGAGTATCGAGTTTCTTCATGCTTGATTCATGAACTTTGGGGTTTGTTAAACGTCATCCGTAACTGGATGGCTATTACGGCGGCTTACGGGTTCATGGGAAAGTATGTTAAGTAACTTGATAGCTCAAGATTGGGATTTGCTCCTCCGACGATGGAGAGATATCTCTGGGCCCTCTCGGTGTTAAGGTATCCATCATCGTCTGGCCAGACACTTTGTGATTTGATCACGGGGATGCCGGAACACGGTAACGAGAAAAGAGAACAATACCGGTAACGAGGTAACTAGCATAGTGGACAAGTTGTTGATCCACGGGAATGCCAACATGTCTCGCCTCGGGTATTTGTAACATATCGCGAAGCAACAGGAATAGCACACGGCAACTAGAGGTTCACTCGAATATTCATTCGTGTGGGTATAGGGGTCAATATGGGTGTCCACGGCTCCGATGTTGATCATTGATCGGAAGGGGTTCCGTGTCATGTCTATACTTCACCGAACCTATAGGGTAACATGCTTAAGGGTCATCTATTTGCTGAATACTAGACAGGGAGTCCGAGAGAAAATCACTGAAAAAGTTTCGGACAGCGGAAAAGTTCCGCAGAGAGAGGTCACCGGATGAGTTCCGGTGAAACTGAAAAGTTGTTTCAGGGGATACCATTAAGTCAAAATGGTTTCGGCACATGCCTGATAATTCTTGGAGGATGCCAGAATCATTCTGGAAACTTCTGGGAATTTTCTGGAAGAAAAACCGGAAATGTTCCGGGGCTGCCGGAACCGCTTCAGATGCTTTTCGCAGATGAAATCACTAAACTGGAATTGTTCCAAAACGCGTTGAAAATTATTTTAGTGGGTACTGGAAATGTTCTAAGCCCACATAAATATTTTCAGTTCGAACGGACGCTGAAAAATGTCGTCGTGAATAGTGAAATTGCTTTTTGGAATTTTTTGGAAAGCCACCTTTTAGGGCTTTTACTAAAGGCTTCTAGAAGGTGATGTGGATGGATGAGAGCCCCCTTGGGGGGGGACCCCTAGGGGGTGGCCGGCCACATGTGGAGCTCCTCCTTGGAGCTCCACATGTCCTTTGGTTTCTCTCTTATGCCCTTGGAAAGAGTTTCCTTCATGGGTATTTTGGTATTTCTTGAATGCCCATCCTACCCCTTGGTTTTCCTATATAAGGAGGAGAGGGTTTTCCTATGAGTGCCTCCCGAAGGGCTGTCCAAGTGACGGTCCTAGTTCTGTGAGTCCTCCCGAAGGGCTGTCCGAGTGACCGTTCGAGTTTCGAAGGTCCTCCCGAAGGGCTGTCCGCGACACCGTCCGGGGGACTGTTCGACCGCCTCCCGGAGGGCTGTCCGAAGAAAAGACGAGGGTATACATCCTCGCGGTTGGGAGGTTGTAAATCCTAGCTGCGGGGATCTGCACCGCCGATCGTCATCGACTCTACTTCCGCTGCGCTACGAGTCGGTAACGAAAATGATCAAACCTTGTATGCAGTCTCCATAGTGGTCCTGGGCTGGTGCGTAGGTCGGAAAATTTTTGTTTTCTGCTGCGTTTCCCTACACGAACGTCCCTTCCTGCGCTGCGGCGATATACTTCTGAAGCTTCTTGACGGGTATTTCAAGTTGCTCCTTCGTCCAACGGCACTTCCCTGTTTCAGGGTCCAAGGTTCCCCCAACCCCAAAGAACCAAGTCCTTGAACAGTCTGGCTAGTTCAATGTCTCTGGTTCGACCCCTTTATCAAGTAGGTCCTTCTCAGCCTTGTCCCACAATGGCCGGGCTTTGAGGTAGCCACCTGACCCCGTGCGATGGTGATGCTCCTTCTTTGCAGCATTTAACTTGTTTGTCGCTGACATCTTCTTACTCTTCTCCGATGTCTTGTGGGCCACAAATGCGGGCCAGTGATCTCTTATCTTCTCAAATCGGCCGGTGAATTCTGGAGTCTTCCCTTTGTCGACAAACGTTGATTTCAACTCATTCTTCCACCTCCTGAATAGATCTACCATCTTCTTAAGAGCATGAGCCTTGACCAATGGCTCTATAACTATCTTATCCGGATCCTCCTCTGGCGGTAGGGTGAAATTCGCCTTCAGCGTGGACAAAGATCATCTTTCTCTCTATCGTTGACAAAAGACACTTGAGGGTCTTCGCTCTTAGGCTTATTCCATTGGTGGAAGCTGATCGGGATCATGTCCCTAACAAGAACTCCGCACAGAGCAGAAAATGCTTCCTTGGTCCGGCTGGGTTCAATCGGTTGGCAATCGCCCTTGATTGCTGTGATCGTGAACCTTTCATCCTGGCGCAACCTTTTCTTCGGGCCTCGTCTCGTTACCGAAGTTTGGCTCGATCCGGAGGGCTAGAAAAGAAGAAAGAAGAGAGTTAATATGTGTACATACCAAAACAATTAATGCATCAATTAGTTAGTCAGCACAGGCTTAATTAATATATATACCTCGCCGGACTTTGCAACATCTCCTTCCTCCGTTCGCTCACCGGAGCAGTCATCACGGTCTCCTTCTTCCACCGGCATTCCGTCACCGGAGCCATCATAATCATGTCCTTCCACCTCCATTGTTCGATCACCGGAGCCTGCTTCACCCTCTCCTTCCAGACCATCGGTGTCGTTGAGAAACGACAAGACATCACCTCCGCCGAGGATTATGTCCCCCAACAACTATTCTGCTACGATGTCTCGGAGCTCCATAGTTTCTGCAAATATTACAACATGGCAATTAATATACAAACATGACAGATGGATATATTAGTGCAAACGTAGAACTAGCTAGCTCGACGCTTCTATGGTTTGGGGTGGCCTCGACAACGCTTCTAGGGTTTGGGGTGGCCTAGGCAACGCTTCTAGGGTTTGGGGTGGCCTCGACAACGCTTCTAGGGTTTGGGTCGGACCGCCTCTCTCATGAATGTCCGACGTCCGGACCGACAAGGGATTTAACAAAATGACGCCATTTTGGATGTGCAGTAAATGGTCCATATTTTTCCTGATCTCATCTACCCTTCTATATGTCACGTTGTCTAGTGTCAAAGAATTCAAAAAAACCATGACTTCATCATTAGCCGGAAATGACAGGCGTATAATGGTACGAAGCTCTTCAAAGTTTTTGAACAGAATTCCCGATAGAATAATTCGGTTTTTGGTACAAAGTTCAGCAAGAGCCTTCCGAACATCGCTATTTGGAAGGCCTTTGCTGAAATTCGTACCAAAAGGCGAATTATTCTATCCGGAAATCCGTTCCAAAACTACTAGAAAAACGGCTATAGATAATATGGACACTAATGGCGCACTGTACACGTGGTGCGCCATTACAAAATAGTAATGGCGCACCATGTGTAGGTGCGCCATTAGTAACCTAAACAGTAATGGCGCACCAGGAGAAAAGTGCGCCATTACTATGTTTGACCAAGGTTTGACCCAATCCTGGACATAGTAATGGCGCACTTTGTATAGGTGCGCCATTAGTAAGTTGACATAGTAATGGCGCACTTTGCAAAGGTGCGCCATTACTAACTTTCTGAGGTGGCCAAAAAATTCACCAAATGCACCCCCCCTGGACCGCCTTTTCAGTTTCCAAAAAAAATAAAAGAAAATGATAGCAATGTCAAAAAAATAAAAGAAAATAAGATTCCCATGTGATACGTGGTCTAGTTGTTAGCAAAATTTACAAACATGAACTTTCGACTTTTTTGCAAAATCTCTCGAGAATTTGTAAAATGGGCATAACTTTTGCATACGAACTCCGATGAAAAAGTTTTTTATATGAAAAATCATCTACTCGAAAAGTTATATCCGAATTCAACCTGGGGAATCCCGTTGAAGATTTTTAGAATCCTCAAAAACCTAACAGAAAAAAAGTTACGGGGCTTTCAAGATCTGGAGAGGCAAAAAAATTCAAAAAAAAATCAAACTCAGAAATGGCGCACCTGCCCATGGTGCGCCATTACTATCTTCCCGCCTTCAAAATTGAAACTATATCAAAAAAATAAAAAAAAGTTAGTAATGGCGCACCTGCCCAAGGTGCGCCATTACTATCTTCCCGCCTTCAAAATTCAAAATAAATCAAAAAAATAAAGAAAAAGATAGTAATGGCGCACCTGCCCACGGTGCGCCATTACTATGCCGTATATATGGCTGGGCGGGGTCCTCTCCTCCTTACCTCTTCATTTTTCTCTCCACTCCACCTCTCCTCCACTCCATCTCCTCCTCTCCTCCACTCCATCTCCCCTCCTCTCCTCCACCATACTCCCCTCCTCCTCTCCGGCGACCTCCTCCTCCTCCTCTCCGGTGACCTCCTCCCACTCCTCTCCGGCGACCTCCTCCTCCTCTCCGGCGACCTCCTCCTCCCACCTCTCCTCCCCTCCCCTCATGGTTTCTCCTCCCTCCTCTCTGTGAGCTCCTCCTCCCTCCTCTCCGTGATCATCTCCTCCCTCCTCTCCGGTGAGCTCCTCCTCCCTCCTTCTCCCCTCCCCTCACGGTTTCTCCTCCCCCTCTCCGTGAAACTCCTCTCCGGCGACCTCCTCCTCCTCTCTGGCGATGTAGGCGAGCTCCTCTCCGGTGACCACCTCCTCCTCCTCTCCGACGATGTAGGCGAGCTCCTCTCCGGTGACCTCCTCCTCCTCCCTCCTCTCCTCCTCACGGTCTCTCCTCGGCCCTCCTCTCCAGCGAACTCCTCTCCGGCAAAAGAACATACAAGATCCAAAAACAAGAACAAAATTTGAAAAAATATCGTGCAAAAAAACGAGCAAAAAAAATGAGCAAAAAAAAGGGCAAAAAAATCGCGATCCAGATCCAGATTCAAAATTCAAAATAGTAATGGCGCACCGTGGGGGTTAGAATGTGCGCCATTACTATTTTCCCGCTTCCAAATTCAAAAAAAAAAATCGACAAAAAATAATAATAAAAGTTACTAGTGGCGCACCTGAGTGCGCCATTACTACCTGAGATAGTAATGGCGCACCAGGTGGTGCGCCACTGTTATGTAGATTAACAGTGGCGCACCAGGCGTGCGCCATTACTATTTATTAGTAGTGGCGTGATAATAGTGGTGCACCTATAGTGCGCCATTAGTAGCCAAAATAGGTGCGCCACTAACAGCCTTTTTTCTAGTAGTGAAGAGCTTCGTAGCATCATACGCCTGTTACTTACGACTAATGATGAAGCCATGGATTTCTTCAATACTTTGATACACAACGTGACATATAGAAGAATATATATATAGATGAGATCAGAAAAAAATTGGATCAACTTGTGCACATCCATAATGGGGGCATTCTTGATAAATCTATATATGTCAAAATTCAAACTTTGACATATGATCAAATGTTGCATATGTCAAAATTCAAACTTTGACATATGATCAAACTTTGATATATGATCAAATGTTGCATATGTCTAAATTCAAACTTTGACATATGATCAAACTTTGATATATGTCCACCGCGATATAAAATAATACATAGACTTGTTCGGGCGAGAGGGGGTTGATCGACGTCCCCCCTCATGTCGAAGTTACCGGAGTTATCTTCTAGTGGTTTGGGTGGCCTCGAGAGTTTGTCGGGTAGGGGCGGGAGGGGGTAGGAGATCGACAACGCTTTTTTTTAGGGTTTGGGTGGCCTCGAGAGTTGGTCGCCCGGTATATCGAGAGGGGGGTGAACATTTTACCTTAGTAACTTAGAAAAAAAAATGTTATCGGGGAGGGGGTATATCGACCCCCCTCATGTCGAAGTTATCGGGTAGGGGCTATATCGACAACGACATACATATAGCCACATACATATAAAAAAATTCTATGAACATCCATACATACATATAGCCACATACATATATATGGCTATGAAAAAAATTTCATCATATAAAAAAAATGTTATCGGGGAGGGGGTATATCGACCCCCCCCCTCATGTCGAAATTACCGGGGAGGGGCTATATCGACAATGACATATACATATAGCCACATACATATAAAAAAAATTCTATGAACATCCATATATACATACATATAGCCACATACATATATATGGCTATGAAAAATGCTATGAAAAAAAAATTCATCATATAAAAAAATGCTATGAACAAAACAATTAATACATATATGAACAAAACAATTTTATGAACATCCATACATACATAGCCACAGACATATATATACACATTATATATGAACAAAACAATTTTCATCATATAAAAAATATCAACATATATACATTATATGTGAACTCCACCATTTCTCTAAAAAAAATCAACATATATAAAAAAAATGCACGGCGACGGTGAAGGTGGTGGCTCACAGCGGGGGCGGCGATGGCACGGCGATGGCACGGCGACGGCGACGGCGACGGTGGGGGCGGGCCGGGGCAGGGGCGCGCTCGGGGGTGGGGCAGCAGGGGCGGGGGCAGGGGCGCGGGATCGGGGAAGACGACGGCGACGGCGATGACGGGGCACGGGCGACGGCGACGACGGCGACGGGGACGACGGGGCACGAGCGACGACGACGGGGCAACCTGGCGTTGAGCTCGGCGTCGTCAGGGAGGCGTCGGCGAAAGGCGACGAGGATCGGGCGGCGACAGGGCAGGGCGCGGCGACGGCGGTGAGGAGCGGCCTGGCGGCGTCGGGGGAGAATCGGAGCACTTGGGGAAATTTTCCTCAGTGTTGGTTTATATAGCCACACCTTTGGTCCCGGTTCGTGGCACCAACTGGGACCAATGCCAACCTCTGGTCCCGGTTCGTCCCACCAACCGGGACCAAAGGTCTGTTTTGGATAGGCGAAAGGGCAGGAAGCACAACCCTTTGCTCCCGGTTGGTGGCACGAACCGGGACCAAAAGGTGGCATTGGTCCCGGTTTGTGCCACGAACCGGTACCAATGCACCCCTTTAGTCCCGGTTTGGTGTCACCAACCGGGACCAAAGGCCTTGTGCTGCCCGCGGCCAAAAGTTTAGTCCCACCTCGCTAGTTGAGAGGGGCGCGGAGTGGTTTATAAACCCCACTGCCGCTGCCCTCTCGAGCTCCTCTGAAATGCAGGCTTACGGGCCTAACCTGACTCTCCTCTGCCTGTGGGCCTACTGGGCCTTCTGCGGGCCTGAATTCTGGCCCGTGGTTGGGTTTCTAGTCGTATTCAGATCGTGGTGGCCCAGTAGGTGGCATTTTTTTCTATTTTTTTCCAGTTTTTCTGTTTCATTTTTTCTTTATTTATTTTTTTTTTATTCTTTTTGCTTTTAGGTAATAAATATTATAAACTTTCTGTTAGTGCCATTAGTTTTCCAATTCGAATAGTTTAAATTTGAATTCTTTGAAATTTGTGTGAATCGCTAGTTTGTGATTAACTTTACTAAAAAAATAGATTTTTGAGTGATTCTTTTTACTGCTATTTAATATTACTGTGTTTTATCATTATATTCAAAAATAGTTTTTGTTATTTTAGTTTCTAACAAAAAAAATCTTTTTGCTTTTTGAGTGATTCACACAATTTTTTTTCTTATTTTTTCCAGTTTTTCTGTTTTGTTTTTTACTTTATTTATTTTGTTTTGTTTTTTGCTTTATTTTTTAATTCTTTTTGCTTTTAGGTAATAAATATTATAAACTTTCTGTTAGTGCCATTAATTTTCCAATTCGAATAGTTTAAATTTGAATTCTTTGAAATTTGTGTGAATCTCTAGTTTGTGATTAACTTTACTATAAAAATAGATTTTTGAGAGATTCTTTTTACTGCTATTTAATATTACCGTGTTTTATCATTATATTCAAAAACAGTTTTTGTTATTTTAGTTTCTAACAAAAAAATCTTTATGATAATTCTTTTTGCAATTAAAGTTTCTAACAAAAAAAGTTCTTCAAATGAAAAGCACTTCAAATGAACTCTGAAGTGGTTGAAAATTGGCATGATATCATCATTTCACCCCACATAGCATGTGCTAAAAAGTTGAGAGGGTTACGGCAAAAACTGGATGCACTTCGTATACAAAATGGAGAACCTCTTTCGAAGTATCAGGGTTTCGGACGAAAACTCATCTGTTACAAAGTGATTTCATTTTTTTTGAACTTATTTGAACTCCACACTTTTTGTGAGCTCAAAATAAACCATTCAAAGCAACATCATCAATTTTCAACCCTTTCTGAGTTCATCTGTTATTTTTCAAGCATTTACTGATTTTTTTGAGCTAAATGACCCTGAAATTGAAAAGCACTTCAAATGAACTCTGAAGAGGTTGAAAATTGGCATGATATCATCATTTCACCCACATAGCATGTGCTAAAAAGTTGAGAGGGTTACGGCAAAAACTGGATGCACTTCGTGTAAAAAATGGACAATCTCTTTCGAAGTATCAGGGTTTCGGACAAAAACTCATCTGTTACAAAGGGATTTCATTTTTTTGAACTTATTTGAACTCCAGACTTTTTGTGTGCTCAAAATGAACCATTCAAAGCCACATCATCAATTTTCAACCCTTTCTGACTTCATCTGTCTTCACTTTTTCTTCGCTTGTGTCCTTTGCTTATTGCGCCGTAACCATGGATATTCTTCATCGCTTAACAGGGTGCTTGGGTCAGCCTTGACTTTGAAGGGAGAATTTCATGAAACTTTTCATAATCTTCAGACATGTCTGTCTTACCCTCCACTCCCACGATATCTCTTTTCCCTGAAAGAACTATGTGGCGCTTTGGCTCATCGTATGATGTATTCGCTTCCTTATCTTTTTTTTTCTCGGTTTGGTAGACATGTCCTTAACATAGAAAACCTGCGCCACATCATTGGCTAGGACGAATGGTTCGTCTGTGTACCCAAGATTGTTCAGATCCACTGTTGTCATTTCGTAATGTGGCTCTACCTGTACCCCGCCTCCTGACAGATTGACCCATTTGCACTTAAACAAAGGGACCTTAAAATCATGTCCATAGTCAAGTTCCCATATGTCCACTATGTAACCATAATATGTGTCCCTTCCCCTCTTGGTTGCTGCATCAAAGCGGACACCGCTGTTTTGGTTGGTGCTCTTTTGATCTTGGGCGATCGTGTAAAATGTATTCCCATTTATCTCGTATCCTTTGTAAGTCAATACAGTCGAAGATGGTCCCCTGGACAACGAGTACAGCTCATCAGAAACAGTGTTGTCACCTCTGAGACGTGTTTCCAACCAACTGCCGAAAGTCCTGATGTGTTCACATGTAATCCAGTCATCACACTGCTCCGGGTGTTTGGAGCGCAGAATGTTCTTGTGTTCATCGACATACGGGGTCACCAAGGTAGAGTTCTGTAGAACTGTGTAGTGTGCTTGAGACCAAGAATGTCCGTCCCTGCATATTATTGAGTCCCCTCCTAGCGTGCCTTTTCCAGTCAGTCTCCCTTCATACCGCGATTGAGGGAGACCAATCTTCTTAAGGTCAGGAATGAAGTCAACACAAAACCCAATGACATCCTCTGTTTGATGGCCCATGGAGATGCTTCCTTCTGGCCTAGCGCGGTTACGGACATATTTCTTTAGGACTCCCATGAACCTCTCAAAAGGGAAGATATTGTGTAGAAATACGGGGCCCAGAACGACAATCTCGTCGACTAGATGAACTAGGACGTGCGTCATGATATTGAAGAAGGATGGTGGGAACACCAGCTCGAAACTGACAAGACATTGCGCCACATCACTCCTTAGACTTAGTATGATTTCTAGATCGATCACCTTCTGAGAGATTGCATTGAGGAATGCACATAGCTTCACAATGGCTAATCGAACGTTTTCCGGTAGAAGCCCCCTCAATGCAACCGGAAGCAGTTGCGTCATAATCACGTGGCAGTCATGAGACTTTAGTTCTGGAACATTTTCTCTGCCATATTTATTATTCCCTTTATATTCGACGAGAAGCCAGACGGGACCTTCATACTGAGCAGGCATTCAAAGAAGATTTCCTTCTCTTCTTTGGTAAGAGCGTAGCTGGCAGGACCTTCATACTGCTTTGGAGGCATGCCGTCTTTTTCGTGCCAACGTTGCAGGTCCTCCCGTGCCTCCGGTGTATCTTTTGTCTTTCCATACATGCCCAAGAAGCCTAGCAGGTTCACGCAAAGGTTCTTTATCACGTGCATCACGTCGATTGAAGAGCGGACCTCTAGGTCTTTCCAGTAGGGTAGGTCCCAAAATATAGATTTCTTCTTCCACATGGGAGCGCGTCCCTCAGCGTCATTCAGAACAGATAGTCCGCCGGGACCCTTTCCAAAGATTACGTGTAAATCATTGACCATAGCAAGTACGTGATCACCGGTACGCATGGCGGGCTTCTTCCGGTATTCTGCCTTGCCTTTGAAATGCATGCCTTTCTTTCGACATTGATGGTTGGTCGGAAGAAATCGACGATGCCCCACGTACACATTCTTCCTGCATTTGTCCAGGTATATACTTTCGGTGTCAGCTAAACAGTGCGTGCATGCGTGGTATCCCTTATTTGTCTGTCCTGAAAGGTTACTGAGAGCAGGCCAATCATTGATGGTTACAAACAGCAACACATGCAGGTCAAATGCCTCCTTTGTGTGCTCATCCCACACACGTACACTGTTTCCATTCCATAGCTGTAAAAGTTCTTCAACTAATGGCCTTAGGTACACATCAATGTCGTTGCCGGGTTGCTTAGGGCCTTGGATGAGTACTGGCATCATAATGAACTTCCGCTTCATGCACAACCAAGGAGGAAGGTTATAGATACATAGAGTCACGGGTCGCTGTGATTGATGCTCTGCTCCCCGAAAGGATTAATGCCATCCGCGCTTAAACCAAACCATACGTTCCTTGGGTCACCTGCAAACTCAGCCTGGTACTTTCTCTCGATTTTTCTCCACTGCGACCCGTCAGCGGGTGCTCTCAACTTCCCGTCTTTCTTACGGTCCTCTCTGTGCCATCGCATCAACTTGGCATGCTCTTTGTTTCTGAACAGACGTTTCAACCGTGGTATTATAGGAGCATACCATATCACCTTGGCAGGAACCCTCTTCCTGGGGGGCTCGCCGTCAACATCACCACGGTCATCTCGTCTGATCTTATACCGCAATGCACCGCATACCGGGCATGCGTTCAAATCCTCGTATGCACCGCGGTACAGGATGCAGTCATTAGGGCATGCATGTATCTTCTGCACCTCCAATCCTAGAGGGCATACGACCTTCTTTGCTGTGTACGTACTGTCGGGCAATTCGTTATCCTTTGGAAGCTTCTACTTCAATATTTTCTGTAGCTTCTCAAATCCTTTGTCAGGCACATCATTCTCTGCCTTCCACTGCAGCAATTCCAGTATGGTACCGAGCTTTGTGTTGCCATCTTCGCAATTGGGGTACAACACTTTTTGGTGATCCTCTAACATGCGATCGAACTTCAGCTTCTCCTTTTCACTTTCGCACTGTCTCCTTGCATCAACAATGACGCGGCGGAGATCATCATCGGGCACATCGTCTGGTTCCTCTTGATCTTCAGCTTCCCCCGTTGTAGCATCACCGTATTCAGGGGGCACATAGTTGTCGTCGTCCTCTTCTTCTTCGCTGTCTTCCATCATAACCCCTATTTCTCCGTGCCTGGTCCAAACATTATAGTGTGGCATGAAACCCTTATAAAGCAGGTGGGTGTGAAGGATTTTCCGGTCAGAGTAAGGCTTCGTATTCCCACATATAGGGCATGGACAACACATAAAACCATTCTGCTTGTTTGCCTCAGCCACTTCGAGAAAATTATGCACGCCCTTAATGTACTCGGAGGTGCGTCTGTCACCGTACATCCATTGCCGGTTCATCTGCGTGCATTATATATAATTAAGTGTGTTAAAAACCATTACAAAACATCATGAATAGATAAGTGACCAAATTAATAGAAGTTCATCATCACATTAAAACCAAAGTACATACATAGTTCTCATTGAACAACATATAGCTCTCCAGAGCATCTAATTAAACCATACATTATTGAAACTATGTAAAACATTTCAATGCAACAACAAATGCGATCATAATCGCAACCAAGGTAACAATTGATCCAACGGCATAATGATACCAAGCCTCGGTATGAATGGCATATTTTCTATACTTTCTAGTCTTGAAGCGCATTGCATCCATCTTGATCTTGTGATCATCAACGACATCTGCAACATGCAACTCCAATATCATCTTCTCCTCCTCAATTTTTTTCAATTTTTCCTTCAAGTAATTGTTTTCTTCTTCAACTAAATTTAACCTCTCGACAATAGGGTCAGTTGGAATTTCCGGTTGACATACCTCCTAGATAAAAAAATCTATGTCACGTTGGTCAGCATAATTGTCATAAACAATAAATGAAAAAAATAGTTATAAAATATAATATATACCACATCCGAATCATAGACAGGACGAGGGCCGACGGGGGCGGATACCAAAACCATCGCACTATATAATAACAAACAATAATAAAAGTAAAAAAATTATACAAGTATCTATCTAAATCATACAAGTAAGAATTTTTTTCTTTTAGAAAGAAGATAAGAACAAGAGGCTCACCACGGTTATGCCGGCGACGAGATCGGCGCGGGCGATCGACGGCGGTGAAGACGGGGACGGGATGTGACGGACCGCTAAACCAAGACAAATCTTGAGGAAAATGGAGCTTGAAGGTCGAGTTTGGAGAGGAGAAAGCTTAAGTAGTGTTGCTCGGGCATTTCATCGAACACCTCATGTGCATAGGAGGTGAGCTAGAGCACCACAAACACGGCCAGAAAAAAACAGAGCAGTGGAGTGCTCTGCTCGCGGGCGAGGGGTATATATAGGAACAACATTGGTCCCGGTTCGTGGTTGGAATCGGGACTAAAGGCCACCCTTTGGTCCCGGTTCCAGCCACGAACCGGGACCAATGGATGTGGGCCAGGAGCGAGGCCCATTGGTCCCGGTTCGTGTCTGGAACCGGGACCAAAGGGTCCAGACGAACCGGGACCAATGCCCCACGAGCCCCGGCCGGCCCCCTGGGCGCACGAACCGTAACGTATGCCCCCATGTGTCCCGGTTCCTGACTGAACCGGGACTAATGGGCTGGGCTGGCCTGGACCAAAGCCCTGTTTTCTACTAGTGATGTGATCTGGAAAAAATTGCAAACGAGTGATGTTTTTTAACTACTCCCTCCGTCTGAAAATACTTGTCGGAGAAATGGATGTATCTAGATGCATTTTTATCCATTTCTCCGACAAGTATTTTGGTGCGGAAGAGTACTTGTGTAAGTAAAATTGGTAACTTTAGATGATTTTCAACGACGATTGTTTAGTGTGAATCTACTCATCCGCATAATCCCAACGTCAAGTGTAAGCGATCTAAGATGTATGAAACCCTTTTTTAGATGTATAAAACTCCTTTTTGATCATGAACACTCGGCTGGCAGTGGCATGCAAATAGACATGAGGTCGTTCGATCACTCTACCCAACTTTTTTCGTTCGAGACAAACACGCAAATGAATCTGTCCTAGAATTGGGCCTATTGTTCCTCTAATTATCCATGATACACACCTTTTTTTTGCCAACTACTACCTACAATTTTTATTTTTGAGATAGAAACAAACTACCGCAATGCCATACGCATGAGCTCACGAACACCCGTAATAACCAGTTTTCCGGCAAAAAAAGAACACCCGTAATACCCTTTTTTTCAAGCCACTGACTATTTATATGAGATACAATAAAATAATTACATCCCTCGATAACATGTGAATAAACAATGGCGGATCCCATTGTCAATATTGACATGTGGGTCCTACATTCAATAAGCCGTGAAGCATCTATGGTGGGTCCCACTGCTAGACGTTACATAACAAAAAAAAGAGCACCGTACATTCGGCATAGTCGCTGACTTTAATAGGGTTGTCATCGAAATTACCAAATTGTCATAGAAATTGGCGGACTGGTGGCACTCAACCGCCGAGGTGATTTTGTGACGTTGACCATCACCGATTCATGGTGATCAGTGACGCCACCTATAAAACATCACACATTAGGTATATGTGTGACATTGTTCACCATCGTCACTAGGATTTTCGTCACAGTATCTCAATTTTCTTGTAGTGTCAGCTCTCACAAAATGCTAAAATAAGAAAAATGAGAGGACTATGACATTGCAAAATTGTTTGGGCAAATTTCTTTTAATTTGTCAAAACTATGAGGATGGATTGGATGACGAACGCATCTAAGTTAGGGATGATAGGAATTCCTATGGCAATTTGGCGAACTTGGAGAAAAGATATGCAAATTTGGAGTTGGATGGGAATGTAGATCTGAAGCCAGGTAGCTGATATACTCCCTCCTTTTTGGTTTAAAGGGTCTATCTTCTTTTTTTTAGCTTTTTCGTTTCGGTTTAAAGGCCTATCTCTATCTTATGTTTAGATTCCGAAGCATATTGAATCTCTACATGTAAGGATTAAAAAGAACTCACCAATGCATTTAATGTTGCTACTCATTTAGTGGCCACAAATGCATATGTCGTAGCTAATGATAATTAATGCATCTGTTTAGTTGGGTTAGTATTGCAAACTACAAAAATCATTCTACCACTCATCATTTGCCTTGTTTGAGGAGATTTTTGAGTTGGGCCTTTTAAATCGAAAGAGAGGGAGTATTCATTTCTTAATCAGTGGATTATGGATGATCGGACTGACAACACCAATTTGGGAGACTAAGAGATAACTCTAGACGGTATTGAAGCAGGGTGACAATATTTGAACATTTCCATCGGAGACCCAGAAATTATTCTTTCAGTCAGTAGTTCATGCCCCATACATTTTTCTCGCTTTCATGACGCTTGGTTGTGGCGGCGGCTCCGGCACTTCCGACGGCGGTGGAGGAGCACAGCTTCCGGTACATTTGCAATATTTATACCAGACCCCATTGAGCTGGTCACCGACAACCCCTTTAGGTGAGCAGTAGCCGCCGGTGAAGTGCTCTTTATGGCAAGTCTCCGCGCATTTCCTGCTGCTTTTGCATGGGCCATGGAAGAGATGGCTCCGGGCACCGCATTGCTGAATATGACCAGCCTCCGCACCTGCACCACAGAATTAGATTTCCGTTTTCAGCACAAGAATGGATGGATCTAACTAGCATGCTAACTGTTGAGTGTGCGATGGTATCGGAACTTACTGTCGGACATCATGAGCAAGCCCAGGGTCAAGGCAGCAAACCACTGTGCTCTGTTGAACCCCATGGCTAAGATGACTAGGCTTCGCTTTGCTTTGCTTGTGATGGGATGTAAGTGATGTGAACCGAACTGCCTGCTATTTATAGAAAGGTTCCTTCGAGCTTGCATTGATTGTCCGAGATGGATTCATGTCGGAATACAAATGTTGGATATACGGGCATTAGTACTACCTCGTGTTATGTATCCTGAAATGCATTAATAAAGACATTCCGTAAATGCAATATGAGGTGTGAGAATCCAAATATTGGATATACATGCATTAGTACTACGCGTGCCAGAAGTACATTAGTATAGACATACTGTAAATACAGTATGATGGGTATCAAAATGTTGGATATATGGTCATTAGTACTGCCTGCGTCCAGGTGCGTACGGAGAAACAACCATCTGAACAAGAAAAAACATGTATCTATATATAGATTTCCTGGAGCTGCCGGTTGCTCTTTGTTGCTAAGTACTCCCTCCGTCCCATAATACAGCTCCAGGAAATCTATGTATAGATACATGTTTTTTCTTGATCAGGTTGTTGTTTCGCCGTGAGGGAAAGACAGTCTAGGAAGGAATGACGGAGGAACTTACAACATCGAGGAATCACATTGTATATCAGGTAACGCAGTTCTAGCAATGCATTGTTCATGCCTCATTTTGCTGGAACCTAGTTCCGGAACTATTCGATCTCATACCTGTAGATCCATGATTACTTGTGCATCAACATCATTAGTTCACAATAACCCAGGAGTATTGTGTTATATTTTTTTATTAAGGAAGTATTTTAGAAAGATAATTGGAGAGTGAAAGCGATTATGTTAGCAAATCAGAACTGAATGTGCAAGAGTCATCATTTTACTGAGCCAGCGGCGAAGTTTAAGTTCAGATTTCCTGCTTTGTATAGATTAAAGAAAAAGTACTTCATAGATATTGGCGACTGATTTTTTTCCCCCATATACACATCTGCGTCATTACTTGTGATTCATCTCCGTTTTCGTTTGTCGTCCGTGAGTCCCTTTATTTTGCGATGCATACTGTTCGGCACTCGATAAAGAGTTTGCCGAGTGCCCGTGTTCTGGCTCTCGGCAAATTTCTGTTTGCCTAAGAGGTGTACGCCGGGTGGCCTTTGCCGAGAACAACGCTCGGCAAATCCTTTGCCGAGTGTTTCTGGCACTCGGCGTAGGGTGCGATTCCAGCAGTGTCCTCAACACTTGATTTTTTTTTCTTATGCCTGTGTGGACACAACAAATATGAAGGACGTGAGAAGATAGAAGAACATTAAGCAGATCCAGCCAGTATAGTGTATTATTGTGTTTCAGTGGATGTAAACGTTTAACTGTTCTTGTTGATGATGGTAACTTTAAGGCTGTGATTTCTACTTGTGGGTTTGTGTGACAAACGAAATGATGTTCCTTGCTCAGAAAATTCATATCCATATCTCCTTTTCCTTGAGAGTTTGGTGTTGATGATGCGTGCATGTCATATACGTAGCGGCAACATCAGCGTGCTAACAGTCAGTAGCAGCAGCAGCGTAACAGCAGCATTGCAGGCATCGCGGACAGCTCAAGTGGCGGACAACGGCAGACAGAAATCATGCGATTAGTGTTTTTATTACTTTACATGGAATATACGGATAGAAAATACAGCCACGGGCACAGATCCACATTCTAGAGTACGATTCTGATTTCGGGAGCATCTGATACTCGCCAATATGCCAATTATCCAACATATAAAAGCCTAATAGGTTGTCAAATTTTACTTCAAAATTAAACTTAGGAATTACAATGCATTTTTGTAGTATTTATTCATAAAATTGTCTATCATTGACGTATTACATGTTGCATGTTGATTATTTTGTGTCATGTAGATCTTCACTTATTTTCTTTTACTAATATGTTGCTATTATTCGTATCCGCCTTGAATCTAGTAAACATCTGATACATATCCATATCTGAGTAACATACGATCCGTATTAACATCCAATAATATCCATATTCGAATTCATATTTATTATTTTGAAAATAAGGAAATGAAAGTGGTAAGAGAACTATCCGATCCGCATTTGATCCATTTCCACCCATACTAGTTGGGGTCACCACCCGGGGGGCAAACACGACAAATCTTTGAACTTTCTTCGGTACCAAATGTTGGGTTTCTCCCACAGGTCGGTCACATCAATATATCACGAATACACGCGGTGAAAAACTTTGTAAAAGGGTACAACTCATACCCACTAGTTTGTCTTTATATCTACTGAATTTTCTGGTACAACTTACAATGTGTTTGCACTTGTATATATAGTACGAAGACCAACATATAGGCTTGACCTAGTCATACTAGGACTCGAGTAACTAGTACAAGTAAGGGGGCAGTGGCCCCCCCCCCCCCCCCCCCCCCCAATGTAGCATGGAAATAACTTAAATTTTTAACAACAAATTATGGACGAACACTATGACACAACTCATGGCCATACACATGTTCAGGACACTTTGCTAATCTAATCAACTGCCCAGTATGGTCACCTTTTACTAATCCTAATTGGACTCGAAAACTAGCGCTTTGTAAATCTCAACTAATGGCACACAACATGACGTGCAAACAATTTCCTAGTACTACTTTAAGACGTTTGGATTACTCCAACATCCTCGTAGATGCTGATCGAAGAAACCTCACCAATGAGAGTTTGTGGTGGTGGGTGGAGGGACTGAAGCATGTCATGTACCAAGCCACCGATATTCTTGACCTTTGTCGACTCAAGTTCATGCAAAGTCCATCTAAGGATATGGGGTGTCTTAACCCCCGCACTTCCTCATGCAATCCAAGTTTACGGGTGTCTTAACGCACATGACATTAGTATCCGCATGAAGGTGCTCAACCAGAAGTTGGATGATAACTGCAAGAGGGGTGGCTGTTTCAGTTTCATCAAGCTAGAAGCCTACCCGGGCCGGAATACGGCTCAACCTCATGGTATGGACCTCAAGACACATCCTTTGCTCGAGTGATCAGAGGTGGTTGTGGAGAAGATTGAAGATGGCAATCACTACAACTGAGCGAAACATGCCAAGACTTGAGAGAAGGTATGAAGATGAAGCCTCACTTCTGCCTACACTTGCTAGTTTCAAAAAATACAGGAAGTTCTTTCTTGTGTTGGATGACATGTGGGGTAATGTTGAATGGAACAACCTACTGAAAGCTCCCTTTTGCCACGGCACCACTGGTAGCCGAGTCCTTATCACTACAAGACATGATGTCGTTGCTTGAACCATGAAAGGCATGGAGTCATAGAACAAGTGGGGGAGATATGTACAAGTAAGGGGGCGGTCGCCCACGGCTTGAACCATGAAAGCCATGGAGTCATACAACAAGAGGTGGAAATATGTAGAAGTAAGGGGGCGGTCGCCCCCCCCCCCCCCCCCCCCCCCCCCCCAAATGATCTCGGGAATCACGAAAGATATTATTACGTGACGTCTATGATAGAAAAATTAGAGCCCTTTTCCCCCTCAAACAATCACATTTTACATCTTGCCCCTTGAGATCCTTGGCTAGCACCCCCAGTGTGTACCACCATGTTGACAAATTATATTTGTGAATAAAATGATGGCACTAGCCTGTGCTAATGTGTTATTTTTCTTCATTAACTATATATTTCAACTCCTTGCAGGTACTCCAGAAAAGGGAAAAATATAATTTTGGGGTTGAGATTCTAAAGGACATTGGCTTGACAATTCTAGAAATATGTGATCGTTTGCCACTTGCTGTAAAAGTGATTGGACGACTCCTATGCTGGAGGGAGAAAGAACGACATTATTGGCAAAAGGTCCAAAATGATGATATATGGTTCGTATCCCAAATGTCATACTCCATCGGTATGGGTGCATTAGGCACATTAAGAAAACCAAATAATTCCAAAATGCTTAGGCGCGGTGCGTTAATTCCCATCCTGTTTCTTGTTACTTGACATGAACAAGGAATCAACCAATAAGAGATGTGGGGCGTGTATGCTTTCAATGACTAGAGACTACCTAGCATGGCATGCAGGAGTTCATTGCATGCAATTGTATTAATTAGCAAACAAACATTGCAGAGGTGATGTGACTCCTCTCTCTAGCAACTCACCACTAGGCACACTTCATGTAGGCTCCTGGCATGCAAGTTGGTGAACATGCCAAGCCATGGTAGCACACAAATGCCCTCAGGAATGTGTTTGGCGAGCTCGTTGTGCGTGACATTGAGCTTACTCTAGCACACACATCCTGCCAATGGAATCCGGCAACGTGCCTTGCAAAAGTTAATTGCAAATACTCACCACAATTGTGGTGTCATTACAAAAAAATAGGGACAATTCCATTTCTCCCCCTAAGTTGAACCCACACCTGGCATTTACCCCTAAATTTCGAGTATGCTCAAAAATACACCTGCGACATTAGGTGGTGTCATAGAAATACCCCTGAGCGCTGTTTCTGTTAGGTCAAAGGGGTTTGACCATGTGCTTTGTCCAAAATGCCCCTGGGTGGTACCAGTCCACATTTAGGTAAAGAAAAATAATTAAAAAAACTAAGTCCAAGTTAGACCAGTCAACAGGGTCTGGTCAAATTAGATTTTGGAGGCCCGCATGTCATTCTCTCTTTAAGGTTTTTATAACTGTTTAGTTTTGCCTAAAAAAAACTGTTTAGTTAGTAAAGGGCCCATGGGTAGTGGAACACTTAACTGGAGGATTAGCCTAAATAGCTTTTCACTGACAGCGGCTAAACGCCGGCGCGTGCGTGAAGGCACAACGACGACGTACGGGAGGATGCCAAAGAGGTCTATGGGCTCCAGAGTGGTCCTGTGAGGCTGCGGGCGTGAAGACGAACTGGACTGAGGTGGCCGGAGACAGTGGGTTGGCCGGGAGGATGTGTAACCGTGAGCTCGAGCGGTGGCGACGGGCGGCGCTCATGGGGGGAGGTTCTCGGGGATGCAGGGAAGCTCGAGGGCGCACCAGGACATTCGGGAGGCTGTCTTGGAGCTGAGTAACTTGGGGGAATCCTCCTAGATTCATGGGTAGAGGAGATCGCGCAGCAGCCACACTCCACCGGAGTTGGGGAAGATGAGGAGTGAGCCGCCGATTCCGGGTGCCTCGTTTTGATTCATCCCGCTGGAAAGCAAACCGGGAAATGCTTGATCTAATGGGCATGCTATAGAGGCTTCAGGATGCTGTTGGTCACGCGGGCGTGAGACGATGCCGGCGACGACATGAACCATGCGCTGATTCCGTCGGGGTGCTGTTTCTGATGTCCGTCCTCGCACCAAACTGTGGTCAATCAATAGATGATTATGCAGCACTGAGCGCAGCGGGACCACGCTGGCAAACCTAATGCTGGCCACCGCCGTCTGCAGTTGGCCGTCGCTGGAGGTGAGCGAGAGAGAGAGAGAGAGACACAGAGAGGTAAGAGAGAAGAAAGTTTTATTTTTGTTTTTTTGTTTTTTTGGCGGGTCCACCTGTAAGTGAGAGAGGGGTGAGAGAGAGAGAGTTTTTTCTATTTTCTTTTTCCTAGGGTAGGTCCCACCTGTAAGTGTCATTCGTGCAGAGGGGCAAAACTGGCCAGAAAATGTCATGTAGCCGGTCAAACGCCTTTGACCACATGAAAATGGTATGTAACGGTATTTCTATAAGGAGCTTTGATGAAGAGAGGTATTTTTGAGCATACTCGAAATTATCGGTAAAGGCCATGTGTGGGTTCAAATTAGGGGGGGAAATGGAATTGTCCATAAAAAATAACCATCTTTTTTTTTTCAAAAACCAACCGGCATTCCCTATTCTATTTGCAAAAAACACTAATCACATGAATAAGCACCGATGGACATTGAATCTGCATGTAGGTCTCGACTTCAGGATGACGTGGCACCAAAATTCGATGGCGTTTTAACAGGACCTTCGAAAATGACATATATCCCACACATTAACAGTCTCTCTCTCTCCATTCTACTCCTCTCTCTCTCAGACGTGTGGGGCAGATGATGGATGAGTTCTCCTTGGTGACATAAAGTGGTAGCTCAAACATGATCACCGATTAGCTTGGTGTGCTCGTAGTGCTCTCCTATACCTCGTGGTGGTGTCCTTGGTCCGCGAAGACATCAGACGATGAGTCCATGGTCGCCGGCTGACCAGGCTACCTTGACGTCGGTGATGATGACAGTTTTAAGCAACATGGTGAGCACCCAGAGCCTCCCTATCTCCGATGAGAGGACGGAACGGATGGAAGGGTTGAGGATGATGAGTTGTTGACTGTGGCAGTCATACGCCCCAGGCTTGGTGTGATACAACCATGCAGACACATGGATCCAAGTCTCTACGTCCATGGTTGTTACCTGGAGAAGGGGAAGCTTGTCATGGGGCTAGAAATGCAAATTTGAAATTTTTAGGGTACCTTCCTATCATGTTTAGTTCAATCAAGTGAAGTAAAGTTTCAAAAATGAAGTGAATCCTAAAAAATTAGTTCATTTAGATGAACTAAAGAGGATCGGAGGGTACCCTAAAGGTTCCAAATTTGCATGGGAAGTCGTGGCATCACATGCGCCATTGGATCAGGCAATCCAACGACACATATTGGAAGGATTCGCTATGGGGACCACCAACTCTGTCACACGTGTGATCTGACTCTTGCTCTAAATTTTCAGCCAGCTAGACGTGGTGAACTGGTTACAGTACACTAGGCAGTAGTTAAGGCTAGAAACATCTCGGCATGTGCATGTAAAAGCAGCATACTTTATTAAAAGGGTAATACTAGGCGTACTGTTGAATGGATGTAGGGACAATATCCTATGGAAACCAATATTCGGTGAAAATCGGTGAAAATTACGAGAAAAAGATGTTTCGAAGTTTTGAAAAATCTGCAAAAAATATGGAATATTAAGAGGATGATGTTTTATTACCACACAAAATTTCAAGTTGAAACACATTACGAGATGTGAGCTATGAAAAAGACAAAATCAGCAATGAATAGTGTCACTATTCAGGGCTGAATTTCTCTTTTTCATAGCTTACATCTTGGAATGTGTTTCAACTTGAAATTTTGCGTGGAAATAAAACATCACCGTCTTAATATCCTGTAGTTTTTAAGATTTTTCGAAACTTTAAAATATGGTTTCCATAAAGTTTTCATTAAATATTGGTTTCCGTATGATATTCTCACATGGATGTTAGGGTGGGGTTTTCTTCCTTTTTTAAGGTAGTAGTAAGTACACTTTTTTTTTAGTTGAGTAAATACACTGTTAAAAAGGGGGGGGGGGGTGAAATGTTCAAACAACCAAATAAAATTGAATTTTTTTTTACCCTGGTCAGAGTCATGCAATAGAAATTAGGAGATATTCCGACTGAAGGGTGAGGAAAAGAGGAAAACCGAAGAGGTGAATAGTTGTTACATGAAGCTTCTTTTTTCTACATTTCAACTTTGAAATAAATTTTTTCAATTTTTCATGACACATCAATAACATTTTTTTCTGAACAAACAAAGGTTTTGTCTAAAACAGTTTGCATAAACAAGAAATAGTTGTGCTATTTTGGTTTGATGAGGGCAAGAAGGAATCTTCGATGAGCTCCTACGAGAAAATAGGAATTTCCTTTTGAAAATTTCAATAAAATTTATCATAGTATATGATTTTAGTTTTAAATTCAATTGTTTAGTATTTTGCGTATACATAAAAGTCTCACGTGCAAAGCACGTACAAATGAATAGTACTAACTACGTGCATGGGTCAACGGCTGGATGGATACTGTAATCCACAACCTAACGTGCGGTTACTAACTTACTGGTCGATCTAGTAACATGCTTGCTTGTTTGACCTGATGAGACGTGGGGCACCACTTGCTTGCAAGTAGCGTGTGAGAAGGCATGCATAGCCGGAAAAGAAGAGAAAAAAAGAAGATGTAGTACACATTTCGTCCTAAGAAAAATCTCATACTTCATACTTCACTTTTGGCTCCCTAAGAAAAATTCCATACACATTTCGTCACCCATCTTCTAATGCTGGGCATATTCATGGTTTTGTGACACCGAACACACTCATGGCAGTCCTAGATCATACTCATACCCTGACACCTACACCATGGAAAAAGTATCTAGTGCATCTAGCCATTTGGTGCTACCGGCGGTCCGATTTAAAAACTCTTATTCGCCGATGTTGAAAATTTCTGAAAAGAAATTATATTATAGTGTAGTAGTAACAATAATCTTTCATACCATGAATTTTAATATGCAAATTCAAAGCAAAGTACTTGAAAATGAGCCGCGAATTGAGGGCCCAGTTTACATTACTTACTATTCACATCATGATTTGTCTTTTCCGTTTCTAGAAAAGCATTTTGAATTCTGGCCTAAAAATTTATAAAGTGATAACACGATCATGAAATTTTGTATTTATTCAGTGCTTATCAAACAAGTTATGGTGATTGGGTGCACCATTATTTCTCACTAGTAGAATGCCCGTGCGTTGCCATGGGCTTTTGAAATATGCTGATGGAGTTATACAAACATAATGCATATTAAATTTTACTCCCTCCGTTCCCAAATATAAGTATTTTTAGGGATTTCAACAAGTGACTACATACGGAGCAAAATGAGCGAATCTACGCTCTAAAATATGTCTATATACATCCGTATGTTGTAGTCCAGTTGAAATGTCTAAAAAGACTTATATTTAGAAACAAAAGGAGTACATGTAGAGAATATATAGCACGGGCACAATCAGATAGTAATTGTAGTCCACTTAACTTGCAATGTAAATTGATAAAAAACTTGCAATGTAAATTGATAACTAAAAGACAATTTGATGATGTATACATATAGAACAATTATCCAACTACTCATATACAAATTAAGATCTACTTGATACGCTTTAGAAAAAAATTGTCGCACAATGTCAGTAATTGTCTGTAGCTTCATTCGCACGATATTTGAGCAAGTATAATAAAAAAAATCTCTCTCAACTCATACCCATCCTGCACAAGCAGTACATGTAGTTAGCACAAATATTTCACATCGAAGGTCTCAAAATGTATAACGGAGAATACTCTCCGTGGAAACGGACCGGACAAACCAATTCTTACCGTTCTGCCATAGCATGAAATAAAATTCATGTGCGCGCCATGCACCAACACATGGGTCTATCACGCGGCCCTCAACTTCACCACTCCGGCCATTGTGTTATTGCTTTGCTATGTTGTCACCCTGCTTCAAATCTGTCTAGAGTTTTCTCTTAGTCTCCCAAATTGGTGTTGTCAGTCCGATCATCCATAATCCACTGATTAAGAAATGAATACTCCCTCTCTTTCGATTTAAAAGGCCCAACTCAAAAATCTCCTCAAACAAGGCAAATGATGAGTGGTAGAATGATTTTTGTAGTTTGCAATACTAACCCAATTAAACAGATGCATTAATTATCATTAACTACGACATATGCATTTGTGGCCACTAAATGACTAGCAACATTAAATGCATTGGTGAGTTCTTTTTAATCCTTACATGTAGAGATTCAATATGCTTCGGAATCTAAACATAAGATAGAGATAGGCCTTTAAACCAAGACGAAAAAGCTAAAAAAAAGAAGATAGGCCCTTTAAACCAAAAATGAGGGAGTATATCAGCTACCTGGCTTCAAATCTACATTGCCATCCAACTCCAAATTTGCATATCTTTTCTCCAAGTTCGCCAAATTGCCATAGGAATTCCTATCACTAGTAGAAAACAGGGCTTTTGTCCAGGCCTGGCCAGCCCATTAGTCCCGGTTCAGTCACGAACCGGTACCAATGGGGGAATAGGTCCCGGTTCGTGAGCCCAGGGGGCCGGCCGGGCCTCGTGGGGCATTGTCCCGGTTCGTCTGGACCCTTTTGTCCCGGTTCCAGACACGAACCAGGACCAATAGGCCTCGCTCCTGGCCCACATCCATTGGTCCCGGTTCGTGGCTGGAACCGGGACCAAAGGGTGGCCTTTAGTCCCGGTTCCACCCACGAACCGGGACCGATGAGGTGCCTATATATACCCCCTCGCCCGCGAGCAGAGCACTCCACTGCTCTGTTTTTTCTGGCCGGCGAGGGGAGGGCTTTGTGGTGCTCTAGCTCACCTCCTATGCACATGAGGTGTTCGATGAAATGCCCGAGCCACACTACTTAAGCTTTCTCCTCTCCAAGCTCGACCTCCAAGCTCCATTTTTCTCAAGATTTGTCTAGGTTTAGCGGTCCGTCACGTCCCGTCCCCGTCTTCACCTCCGTCGATCGCCCGCGCCGATCTCATCGCCGGCACCACCGTGGTGAGCCTCTTGTTCTTATCTTCTTTCTAAAAGAAAAAAATTCTTACTTGTATGATTTAGATAGATACTTGTCTAATTTTCTTACTTTTATTATTGTTTGTTATTATATAGTGCGATGGTTTTGGTATCCGCCCCCGTCGGCCCTCGTCCTGTCTATGATTTGGATGTGGTATATATTATATTTTATAACTATTTGGTTCATTTATTGTTTATGACAATTATGCCGACCAACGTGACATAGATTTTTTTATCTAGGAGGTATGTGAACCGGAAATTCCAACCGACCCTATTGTCGAGAGGTTAAATTTAGTTGAAGAAGAAAACAATTACTTGAAGGAAATATTGAAAAAAATTGAGGAGGAGAAGATGATATTGGAGTTGCATGTTGCGGATGTCGTCGATGATCACAAGATCAAGATGGATGCAATGCGCTTCAAGATTAGAAAGTATAGAAAATATGCCATTCATACCGAGGCTTGGTATCATTATGCCGTTGGATCAATTGTTACCTTGGTTGCGATTATGATCGCATTTGTTGTTGCATTGAAATGTTTTACATAGTTTCAATGTATGGTTTAATTAGATGCTCTGGAGAGCTATATATATGTTGTTCAATGAGAACTATGTATGTACTTTGGTTTTAATGTGATGATGAACTTCTATTAATTTGGTCACTTATCTATTCATGATGTTTTGTAATGGTTTTTGACAGACTTAATTATATATAATGCATGCAGATGAACCGGCAATGGATGTATGGTGACAGACGCACCTCCGAGTACATTAAGGGCGTGCATAATTTTCTCGAAGTGGCTGAGGCAAACAAGCAGAATGGTTTTATGTGTTGTCCATGCCCTATATGTGGGAATACGAAGTCTTAGTCTGACCGGAAAATCCTTCACACCCACCTGCTTTATAAGGGTTTCATGCCACACTATAATGTTTGGACCAGGCACGGAGAAATAGGGGTTATGATGGAAGACAGCGAAGAAGAAGAGGACGATGACAACTATGTGCCCCCTGAATACGATGATGCTGCAACGGGGGAAGCTGAAGATCAAGAGGAACCAGACGATGTGCCCGATGATGATCTCCGCCGGGTCATTGTTGATGCAAGGAGACAGTGCGAAAGTGAAAAGGAGAAGCTAAAATTCGATCGCATGTTAGAGGATCACCAAAAAGGGTTGTACCCCAATTGCGAAGATGGCAACACAAAGCTCGGTACCGTACTGGAATTGCTGCAGTGGAAGGCAGAGAATGCTGTGCCTGACAAAGGATTTGAGAAGTTACTGAAAATATTGAAGAAGAAGCTTCCAAAGGATAACGAATTGCCTGACAGTATGTACGCAGCAAAGAAGGTCGTATGCCCTCTAGGATTAGAGGTGCAGAAGATACATGCATGCCCTAATGACTGCATCCTGTACCGCGGTGCGTACGAGGATTTGAACGCATGCCCGGTATGCGGTGCATTGCGGTATAAGATCAGACGAGATGACCCTGGTGATGTTGACGGCGAGCCCCCCAGGAAGAGGGTTCCTGCCAAGGTGATGTGGTATGCTCCTATAATACCACGGTTGAAACGTCTGTTCAGAAACAAAGAGCATGCCAAGTTGATGCGATGGCACAGACAGGACCGTAAGAAAGACGGGAAGTTGAGAGCACATGCTGACGGGTCGCAGTGGAGAAAAATCGAGAGAAAGTACCGGACTGAGTTTGCAGGTGACCCAAGGAACGTATGGTTTGGTTTAAGCGCGGATGGCATTAATCCTTTCGGGGAGCAGAGCAGCAATCACAGCACCTGGCCCTTGACTCTATGTATCTATAACCTTCCTCCTTGGCCGTGCATGAAGCGGAAGTTCATTATGATGCCAGTACTCATCCAAGGCCCTAAGCAACCCGGCAACGACATTGATGTGTACGTAAGGACATTAGTTGAAGAACTTTTACAGCTGTGGAATGGAAACGGTGTACGTGTGTGGGATGAGCACAGACAGGAGGAATTTGACCTGCATGCGTTGCTGTTTGTAACCATCAATGATTGGCCTGCTCTCAGTAACCTTTCAGGACAGACAAATAAGGGATACCACGCATGCACGCACTATTTAGCTGACACCGAAAGTATATACCTGGACAAATGCAGGAAGAATATGTACCTGGGGCATTGTCGATTTCTTCCGACCAACAATCAATGTCGAAAGAAAGGCAAGCATTTCAATGGCGAGGCAGATCACCGGATGAAGCCCGCCATGCGTACCGGTGATCACGTACTTGCTATGGTCAATGATTTACACGTAATCTTTGGAAAGGGTCCCGGCGGACTATCTGTTCCGAATGACGCTGAGGGACGCGCTCCCATGTGGAAGAAGAAATCTATATTTTGGGACCTACCCTACTAGAAAGACCTAGAGGTCCGCTCTTCAATCGATGTGATGCACGTGACAAAGAACCTTTGCGTGAACCTGCTAGGCTTCTTGGGCGTGTATGGAAAGACAAAAGATACACCAGAGGCACGGGAGGACCTGCAACGTTGGCACGAAAAAGACGGCATGCCTCCAAAGCAATATGAAGGTCCTGCCAGCTACGCTCTTACCAAAGAAGAGAAGGAAATCTTCTTTGAATGCCTGCTCAGTATGAAGGTCCCGTCTGGCTTCTCGTCGAATATAAAGGGAATAATAAATATGGCAGAGAAAAAGTTCCAGAACCTAAAGTCTCATGACTGCCACGTGATTATGACGCAACTGCTTCCGGTTGCATTGAGGGGGCTTCTACAGGAAAACGTTCGATTAGCCATTGTGAAGCTATGTGCATTCCTCAATGCAATCTCTCAGAAGGTGATCGATCCAGAAATCATACCAAGGCTAAGGAGTGATGTGGCGCAATGTCTTGTCAGTTTCGAGCTGGTGTTCCCACCATCCTTCTTCAATATCATGACGCACGTCCTAGTTCATCTAGTCGACGAGATTATCGTTCTGGGCCCCGTATTTCTACACAATATGTTCCCCTTTGAGAGGTTCATGGGAGTCCTAAAGAAATATGTCCATAACCGCGCTAGGCCTGAAGGAAGCATCTCCATGGGCCATCAAACAGAGGATGTCATTGGGTTTTGTGTTGACTTCATTCCTGACCTTAAGAAGATTTTTCTCCCTCAATCGTGGTATGAGGGGAGACTGACTGGAAAAGGCACGCTAGGAGGGGACTCAATAATATGTAGGGACGGGCATTCTTGGTCTCAAGCTCACTACACAGTTCTACAGAACTCTACCTTGGTGACCCCGTATGTCGATGAACACAAGAACATTCTGCGCTCCAAACACCCGGAGCAGTGTGACGACTGGATTACATGTGAACACATCAGGACTTTCGGCAGTTGGTTGGAAACACGTCTCAGAGGTGACAACACTGTTTCTGATGAGTTGTACTCGTTGTCTAGGGGACCATCTTCGACTGTATTGACTTACAAAGGATACGAGATAAATGGGAACACATTTTACACGATCCCCCAAGATCAAAAGAGCACCAACCAAAACAGCGGTGTCCGCTTTGATGCAGCAACCAAGACGGGAAAGGACACATATTATGGTTACATAGTGGACATATGGGAACTTGACTACGGACATGATTTTAAGGTCCCTTTGTTTAAGTGCAAATGGGTCAATATGTCAGGAGGCGGGGTACAGGTAGACCCACAGTACGGAATGACAACAGTGGATCTGAACAATCTTGGGTACACAGACGAACCATTCGTCCTAGCCAATGATGTGGCGCAGGTTTTCTATGTGAAGGACATGTCTACCAAACCGAGAAAAAGAAAAGATAAGGAAGCGAATACATCATATGATGAGCCAAAGCGCCACATAGTTCTTTCAGGAAAAAGAGACATCGTGGGATTGGAGGGCAAGACAGACATGTCTGAAGATTATGAAAAGTTTCATGAAATTCCTCCCTTCAAAGTCAAGGCTGACCCAAGCACCCTGTTAAGCGATGAAGAATATCCATGGTTACGGCGCAATAAGCAAAGGACACAAGCGAAGAAAAAATGAAGACTTTCTCTCCACAACTATTATGATGATGCCTTTGATCTAGAATATCACTGCAGTTACATGTGAAGAAATGAAATGCCTTTTGTAACAGACGAGTTTCCGGAAACCCTGATACTTCGAAACAGATTGTCCGTTTTGTACACGAAGTGCATCCAGTTTTTGCCGTGACCCTCTCAACTTTTTAGCACATGCTATGTGGGTGAAATAATAACACCATGCCAATTTTCAACCTCTTCAGAGTTCATTTGAAGTGCTTTTCAATTTCAGGGTCATATAGCTAAAAAAATGAGTAAATGCATGAAAAATAACAAATGAAGTCAGAAAGGGTTGAAAAATGATGATGTGGCTTTGAATGGTGCATTTTGAACACACAAAAAGTCTGGAGTTCAAATAAGTTTAAAAAAATGAAATCCCTTTGTAACAGACGAGTTTCCGTATGAAACCCTGATAATTCGAAAGAGATTGTCCGTTTTGTACACGAAGTGCATCCAGTTTTTGCCGTAACCCTAAAAATGAAATGAGAGATGGATTAGTGGAAAACCTAAACTTAATCACATCAAGCAATCATATGCATATATATAAGCAATGGATTAGTGGAAAACATCATGCAAAGTTCACAAGTTTTATAACAGTCAGTTTCAGACGATCGTCAAGGACTCCTCCCCCTCATGTCTGATGAGTCGTCCTATCTTTCGAGAGAGGATACTTTGCGGACCGCCTCTCTCATGGTCGTCGAGGATACTTGCAGAGCCCCCCCCCCCCTGCGAGCCCCCCCCCCCCCCCCCTCATGTCGAAGTTATCGGAGATATGTTGAATTCCCGAGAGAGTTAGGGGTGTTCTAACGCGGCACTACACGATATAGGTGAAGGGGGATAACATCCGGGAATGTTTTCCCGAAGTCTACATTTTCTGATAGATGAACCAAAGGGGGACGGTTCCAGGTTTGCTATGCTAGCTTTAACAGAGAACATTTCGAACAAACTTAATATGAGTTTTAGCAAGATCATCATGAACAAATATATTTTAAACAAGTCTATAGAAAAACAATAATATCATCTCCATATATGAGTTTTAGCAAGATCATCATTAACAAAATTTTTAACAGAGAACATTCATCAAACAAACTTAATAAGAGTTTCAACATAGAACATTCATTGAACAAACTTAATTTGAGTTTTAACAGAGAACATTCATCGAACAAACTTAATATGAGTTTTAGCAAGATCATCATGAACAAAAAATTCACACTAATTTCTATGAACAAAAAAAAATTCCACTCAACATCTCATCTCATCTCCACAAAACATTTCATACATCTCATCTCATCTCATTTCATCTCATCTGAAAAAACAGAGCACATCTTAAAAAAGAGAGCACATTTCATACATCTCATCTCATCTCCACATGAACATCTACCTATCTATTCATCTAAAAAAGACATTTAGCAACGGCCGGCGGCGACCATGGAGCAGAGTGGCAGCAAGGGGCTCGGGGGCATGCGGCGGCGGGGAGCAGGGGACCATGGGAAAGGGGGAGGTCATTGGGGGGGGGGGGGGGCGTGGCGCTGGAGTCCGGCGACGTCGAGGATCGGCGGGCTCGGGGGCACGTGGCGATGGGGAGGAGGGCGTGCGAGGAGGTCGGGCGCGTCGGCGAGGGCGTCGGGGCAGGGGGTCAGCGAGGGTGTCGAGGCAGGGGTCGAGGAGGCGACGGCGCGGTCCGGCAGCCTGGCGGCGTCGAGATGGTCTTCGGCGCCGTCGGGGGAGAGGAGGAGATCGAAGAAAGTGAATGGAAAACTTCTAAGTGCTGCTTATATACCCAGAGCATTGGTCCCGGTTGATGGCTCCAACCGGGACTAAAGGCCACCATTTCGTCCCGGTTGGAGCCACCAACCGGGCCTAAAGGTCAATTTCGCCAGCCCAAAGGGCGGGAAGGACAGACCTTTTGTCTCGGTTGGTGGCCCGAACCGGGACTAAAGGGGGGGTCTTTAGTCCCGGTGTGAGCCACCAACCGGGACTAAAGGGCTGTGCTGCCGCAGCCGAAGTTTAGTCCCACCTTGCTAGTTGAGAGGGGCTCGGAGTGGTTTATAAGCGCTGCTGCCGCTACCCTCTTGAGCTCCTCTCTTATGCAGGCAGTACATGCCTATCTCACGCCCTGTTGGGCTTGCTAGCACTGCGGGCCTGCATCCTGGCCCATTTCTAGGGTTTCTAGTCGTATGCAGGCCATGGTGACTAGTAGGCAGGCCTTTTTTTAATATTTTGCATATGTTATGTTTTTAAATTTTTAATGTTATTTTTAGTTATATAATTTTAGTTGCATAAATTTTATATAATTTTAGTTGCATAAGTTTTATTTTTTATTGATTCTTTTTAGTTGATTCCTTTTGCTATTAGAGTTTTATAAAAGCTTTTTTTTTTCTATTAAGTTTGTAACAAAAAATAATTTATGAAAATTCTTTTTACTATTAAAGTTTTAACAATAATACTTTGATAATTTTAGTTAATATTATTTTGATTCTTTTTAGTTGATTCTTTTTGCTTTTGAAGAATATTATATTTAATTGATTCTTTTTAGTTCATTCTTTTTGCTATTAGAGTTTTATAAAATCTTTTTAGTTCATTATTTTTACTATTAGAGTTTTATAAAAGCTTTTTAGTTCATTCTTTTTGCTATTAGTTCATTCTTTGAGGTAAATGACCCTGAAATTGAAAAAACACTACAAATGAAATCTGAAAAGATTGAAACTTGGTATGGTATCATCATTTCACCCACATAGCATGTGCTAAAAAGTTGAGACGGTTACGGCAAAAACTGGATGCACTTCGTGTACAAAATGGACAATCTCTTTCGAAGTATCACGGTTTCGGACGAAAACTCATCTGTTACAAAGTCATTTATTTTTTTAACTTATTTCAACTCCAGGATTTTTGTGCGTTCAACATGCACCATTCAAAGGCACATCATGAATTTTCAACCCTTTCTGACTTCATTTGCTATTTTTCATGCTTTTACTGATTTTTTTAGCTAAATGACCCTGAAATTGAAAAACACTACAAATGAACTCTGAAAATGTTGAAAGTTGGCATGGTATCATCATTTCACCCACATAGCATGTGCTAAAAAGTTTAGAGGGTTACAGCAAAAACTGGAAGCACTTCGTTTACAAAATGGACAATCTCTTTCGAAGTATCACGGTTTCGGACGAAAACTCATCTGTTACAAAGGCATTTCATTTTTTTAACTTATTTCAACTCCAGGATTTTTGTGCGTTCAACGTGCACCATTCAAAGCCACATCATCAATTTTCAACCCTTTCTGACTTCATTTGTTATTTTTCATGCATTTACTGATTTTTTTTGGCTAAATGGCCCTGAAATTGAAAAGCACTACAAATGAACTCTGAAAAGGTTGAAAGTTTGCATGGTATCATCATTTCACCCACATAGCATGTGCTCAAAAGTTTAGAGGGTTACGGCAAAAACTGGATGCACTTCGTGTACAAAATGGACAATCTCTTTCGAAGTATCACAATTTCGAACGAAAACTCATCTGTTACAAAGGCATTTCATTTTTTTAACTTATTTGAACTCCAGGCTTTTTGTGCGTTCAATATGCACCATTCAAAGCCAAAGTTGCTAACCTTTGTGATCACTTGGATGGATGGGGGGCCTTCAAATCTTGACAAATTTTGGCAAAAATGAAGGATGAGCTCAAGCAATGGGGAAGAACAGAGGAGAGGAAGGAATGAAAGGGGAAAACGGAGAGAAATGGGCTCGGGCTCGATGAAGGGTTTATATAGAGGCATCTTTAGTCCCGGTTGGTTATAAAAACTGGGACTAAAGGTGCATCTCTAGTCCCGGTTCGTGCCACGAACCGGGACTAAGGGGGTTGGTGGGGCCCTAGCCTGACACCAGCCTGCCACCACCTCTTTAGTCCCGGTTCGTGGCACGATCCGGTACTTGAGGTTCAACACGAACTGGGACTAATGAGTGCCGCTCGCCTAGCCGTTGGAACCGGCACTAATGGTCACATTAGTGCCGGTCCGTAATTGAACTGGGACTAATGAGGTGAACATTAGGTCGTTTTTCTACTAGTGGTAATCTGTTTACCGTACTTTTAGTTTGTCAGTCCACCGATTGGTGGGTTGACACTGGGGCCAGTATTCATGTGTGTGCTGATGTGTCTTTGTTTTCTTCTTACCAGGTCGCACGAGATTGTTCCGTCCTGATGGGAAACGGCTCGCATGCTTCTGTTCATGGTGTTGGCACGGTAGATCTGAAGTTTACTTCGGGAAAGATCGTGCAACTGAAGAACGTGCAGCATGTCCCCGCCATCAAGAAGAATCTCGTTAGTGGCTCCCTTCTATGTAAAGAAGGGTTTAAGTTAGTATTTGAGTCCAACAAAGTAGTCGTATCTCGGTATGGACTATTTGTTGGAAAAGGATATGATTGTGGTGGTTTGTTCCCCCTTTCCCTGGAGGATTTCTGTAATAAAGTCGTGAACCAAATTCATTCTAATGTGAACGAATCTGAGGTTTGGCATTCACGTCTTTGTCACATAAATTTCGGTTATATGACGCGGCTGACTAAGATGGATCTAATTCTGAGTTTCACTTTAGCCAAAGGCTCTAAGTGCCATGCGTGTGTGTAAGCTAAGCAACCTCGTAAGCCTCACAAGCCTGCGAAGGAGAGACACTTGGCACCACTAGAGCTCATACATTCAGATCTATGTTAGATGAATGGTGTGTTGACTAAAGGTGGAAAGAAATACTTCATGACTCTGATTGATGATTCCACTGGATTGTGTTATGTGTATTTGTTAAATACAAAAGATGAGGCACTACATCACTTTAAAATCTATAAGGCTGAAGTTGAGAACCAACTTGAGAAGAAAATAAAACAAGTACAGTCTGATCCTGGTGGAGAGTACTTTTCTAGTGAGTTTGATTTATTCTGTGCGGAACATGGTATTATTCATGAGAGGACGCCTCCCTATTCACCCCAGTCAAACGGGGTTGCCGAACGGAAAAACCGTACTCTAACAGATTTGGTTAATGCCAAGTTAGATACATCGGGTTTATCCAAGGCATGGTGGGGGGAGGCTGTATTGACCGCATGTCATGTCCTGAATAAAGTTCCCGCAAAGGATAATGAGATTACTCCCTATGAGCAATGGGAAAAGAAAAGAATTACACTCTCTTACTTGCGCACTTGGGGCTGTTTGGTGAAAGTCAACGTGCCGATTCCCAAAAAGCGTAAGCTTGCACTAGTAGAAAAAGGCCCATTTGTCCCGGTTCGGGAACCGGGACTAAAGGGTCGGTACTAAAGCCCAACACATTTAGTCCCGGTTCCCTTACGAACCGGGACAGATGTGGCTCCACGTGGCCACTGCGGCGAGCCCAGGCAGGAGGGCCTATAGTCCCGGTTGGTAATACCAACCGGGACCAAAGAGCATCCACGCGTCAGCAGCTCAGCAGCTGGGTTTTTTTTTCTGAAAGAGGGGGGGGGGGTTTGGGGGTTTTGTAGGGTTAATTTAGGGGTTTCATGTATTGTGTTAGCTAGCTAATAGAGAGAAGTGTCCTCTCTTATCTCTGTGCTCGGTCGACGCTACGTACTATACGTATAGAGAGGACTCGACACGCTAGCTAGTAAGCAAATGAAGGAAACCATTAAGTACACAAGATCGTCATGAACATATACAGAGAGAAGTGATCGACCTCCTCCTTCTCCGAGAGACTGGTCGAACAACAAGTTTTCGTATATCTATCCGACGCTACTAGCTACATATATACAATATAAGATCTCTTACAATCCCTAACATGTGATGTCAAGTTCCACATGGTGTTCTCCGGCTGGATTGATGACGTGGTCAAGAAAGAATCCCGCCAATTCCTCTTGAATTGCTTTTATGCGATCTTGTGGTAGGAGTTCATCCCGCATCTGCCAAATAATTTGAAGAAGGGGGTCAATACATATATATGAATGAAACTCAACACAAATGATGGTAATAAAATAAAATTGTGAATATTATTGCTTACGCACTTCATATTGTTTTTTAGAGTAGCCCCGCTTAGAGGTCGTCGCGTTGTAGATGTACTCGCAAACGTACTATCCACAAAAATTATTCCCGCCTTCCTGCCACAACCACTTTACGAGAAATAGAGGTCAATCAAACTGATAATCAAGCATTATAAATGGTATTGATGAAACTAGCTAGAATCAATGGGAGATGCGCGGAACTAGCTAGTAGTACTTACTTTCGGGTGTGTAAATCGCAGCTCCCTCGGCAGTCCCGGAGCTTCTACGGTGAACACTTTCCAAACCATGCGAGACAAAGAAAATAATTACTTGATATCAGGAAATGAACAAAGTTGCTGATATGGTGCGATAATGATCGATTGAACTTACTTCTGGAGCATTTCAGTCATGGCCGCATACTCCTTGGGATCTTTTCGTCTTGAGTCTAAGACGGTTACTAGTCCCTGCTCAAGCTTAATCTCTAGGAGAATAAAGTGGAAGCTGCGCACGCATGCCTAACTCATCAATTACATTACTATAACCATGAGTAATAATGGAAACCGAATATGCAAAAGACAGTAACACTCACTTGAAGTTGTAAGGAAAGAGTATATTATCTTTGTTTTGATTTTTAAGAAACGATTGTAGCAAGTTGGCCTCGGTTTCTTTCACATTATATTTAACCGTCCATTCATCTATGAGATTTGTGTTAATGAACCCAATATCATAGATTTGTGCATTTCTCCATTCGACGATCTTCAATCTGCATAATGTAGTGAGGTTAATTATATATACATGCAATGAAAGAGCTGAGCTATATATAGAGACTTAATTACAGAAGTATAGTACTTACAAACAGTAGCAAGTGATGATTATTTTATCGAGGTCCTTTTGATTGAAAAACTGGAAGAACTCCTCAAATGGAACAGACAACAGATCAATTCCAATGAGGTCGTGCTCCTCTTTAACTCTCAGCGTCAAAATATCCTTCCCAGACTTGCAGGTGTCCATGTACCACTTATGGAATCTTCGCATCATCGTTGTTAGAGGAGGATCACCAGGTCTGACAAGAGGCTTCCCGTACCGGTATTTGTGTTCGTCCACCTCCATTGTATCAAAATGTGCATCGTCGGGCAGGTAATCACCAGGTTTGGTACCGGGCAGCATCCCCGGCAGATTTGCGATGATATCGCTAGACACCTTGAGCCGGGGGCACGATTGGTTTGCCTGTTCGCCGAGCTGGGGAATTTTGTTCCCACTTCTTCGTTCTTGTAACCTTTTGTCACTTGAAGTAGTTCCCGACCGGCGCGCTCCTTCCACTGCCTTCTTAAGAGCGCGGACATGGTTGTCATCCGGCGGAGGCGGTGGTGGTCGCTTCAGGTTCTTCAAAGTGCGCTTCAATTTCACCGGATCTATCTTCTCATCCGGAGGTGGATTTTTCTTTGCAAAAAAGTCCTTCACTTGGGCTTGACAGATCTCCTCGTTTTCCTCCTCGGTCATCTCGTATGGTAACTTCTCTTGAGGCTTGAGAGATGGACCGAATATGTATTGCCTCCCACCTCTGGCTGTACTGCTAGACGCCGGAGCAGCCGGAGCGGCTGCGGCTATCTTCCTTTGTTGCTTACGATCCAGAGAAGGAGGCGGAGTGCTACAACGCGCCGGCTCAGCCGGAGCGGCGGCGGCTGTCTTCCGCTGTTGTTGACGAGGCGGAGAAGGAGGCGGGCTGCTCGGACGCGCCGGCGCAGGCGGAGAAGGAGGCAGAGTGCCGCCACGCACCGGAGCAGCCGGAGAAGGAGGAAGACTGCCCTGATCACTTGCCGGAGGAGGAGGAGGCGGAGTGCCCTGACTCGCCGGAGGAGGAGGAGGAGGCGTCCTGTTCGGAAGGTTGATGAGGTCCTTCCGCCATAGACATGGAGTCTTCAGACCAAGACCCAGCTGAGTCTCCCCTTCACCGGTAGGGTGGTCAAGCTCGAGCTCCTCAAATCCCTCCGTTATTTCATCGACCATCACAACAGCATAGCCTTGTGGAATCGGAAGGCAGTGAAAAGTTGTGCCGGGTTGAGGAGGTGCAACAGAGCCGACAGCCGCCTTGACTTTGAGGTGCTGCCATTGCGTCATAAGGTGGCAATCTTGAGCCTCCGTGATAGCATCCACGGGGTAGCTGGAGCCGTGAAGTCAGGCTGCTGAAGGAGCTCGGTGGAAGCCACGCTGCTTCTTCGCTGAGATGGTGGGGTAGCTTCTGGGGTACCTCCGGCAGGTCGCTGGCTCTGAACTAGTAGTGCTTGTTCCTCTAGCGCTCATACCCTCGCATTCAGCTTCTGCAGTTCGGTCTGCTCCACCTTCCTCCTCCTCTCCCGGGTTTTGTAACTGCCTGCGCTGGGAAACCCAACCTTCCACGCAACGGAACCTGCCGTGCCTCGTGTTCGTCCTGGGTGCTCAGGATTCCCGAGGGCCTGTGTGAGCTCGTCGTTCTCTCTATCGGGCACGAACGTCCCTTCCTGCGCTGCGGCGATATACTTCTGAAGCTTCTTGACGGGTATTTCAAGTTGCTCCTTCATCCAACGGCACTTCCCTGTTTCAGGGTCCAAGGTTCCCCCAACCCCGAAGAACCAAGTCCTTGAACGGTCTGGCCAGTTCAATGTCTCTGGTTCGACCCCTTTATCAAGAAGGTCCTTCTCAGCCTTGTCCCACAACGGCCGGGCTTTGAGGTAGCCACCTGACCCCGTGCGATGGTGATGCTCGTTCTTTGCAGCATTTAACTTGTTTGTCGCAGACATCTTCTTACTCTTCCCTGATGTCTTGTGGGCCACAAATGCGGGACAGTGATCTCTTATCTTCTCAAATCGGCCGGTGAATTCTGGAGTCTGCCCTTTATCGACAAACATTGATTTCAACTCATTCTTCCGCCTCCTGAATAGATCTGCCATCTTCTTAAGAGCATGAGCCTTGACCAATGGCTCTATAACTGGCTTATCCGGATCCTCCTCTGGCGGTAGGGTGAAATTTGCCTTCAGCGCGGTCCAAAGATCATCTTTCTGTCTATCGTTGACAAAAGACACTTGAGGGTCTTCGCTCTTAGGCTTATTCCATTGGTGGATGCTGATCGGGATCATGTCCCTAACAAGAACCCCGCACTGAGCAGAAAATGCTTCCTTGGTCCGGCTGGGTTCAATCGGTTGGCCATCGCCCTTGATTGCTGTGATCGTGAACCTTTCATCCTGGCGCAACCTTTTCTTCGGGCCTCGTCTCGTTACCGAAGTTTGGCTCGATCCGGAGGGCTAGAAAAGAAGAAAGAAGGGAGTTAATATGTGTACATACCAAAACAATTAATGCATCAATTAGCTAGTCAGCACATGCTTAATTAATATATATACCTCGCCGGACTTTGCAACATCTCCTTCCTCCGTTCGCTCACCGAGGCAGTCATCACGGTCTCCTTCTTCCACCAGCATTCCGTCACCGGAGCCATTCATAATCATGTCCTTCCACCTCCATTGTTCGATCACCGGAGCCTGCTTCACCCTCTCCTTCTAGACCATCGGTGTCGTTGAGAAACGACAAGACATCACCTCCGCCGAGGATTATGTCCCCCAACAACTATTCTGCTTCGATGTCTCGGTGCTCCATAGTTTCTGCAAATATTACAACATGGCAATTAATATACAAACATGAGAGATGGATATATTAGTGCAAACGTAGACCTAGCTAGCTCGACGCTTCGACGGTTTGGGGTGGCCTCGACAACGCTTCTAGGGTTTGGGGTGGCCTAGGCAACGCTTCAAGGGTTTGGGGTGGCCTCGACAACGCTTCTAGGGTTTGGGTCGGACCACCTCTCTCATGAATGTCCGACGTCCGGACCGACAAGGGATTTAACAAAATGACGCCATTCCTGACCTCAGCTACCCTTCTATATGTCATGTTGTCTAGTGTCAAAGAATTCAAGAAAACCATGACTTCATCATTAGCCGGAAATGACAGGCGTATATTGGTACGAAGCCCTTCAAAGTTGTTTTGGAACGGAGTTCCCGATAGAATAATTCGCTTTTTGGTACAAAGTTCAGCAAGAGCCTTCCGAATATCGCTATTTGGAAGGCCTTTGCTGAAATTCGTACCAAAAGGCGAATTATTCTATTCGGAACTCCGTTCCAAAACAACTTTGAAGAGCTTCGTAGCATCATACGCCTGTTACTTCCAACTAATGATGAAGCCTTGGATTTCTTCAATACTTTGACAGACAACGTGACATATAGAAGAATATATATATAGATGAGATCAGAAAAAAATTGGATCAACTTGTGCACATCCATAATGGGGGCATTCTTGATAAATCTATATATGTCAAAATTCAAACTTTGACATATGATCAAACTTTGATATATGATCAAATGTTGCATATTTCAAAATTCAAACTTTGATATATGTCCACCGCGATATAAAATAATACATAGACTTGTTCGGGCGAGAGGGGGTTGATCGACGTCCCCCCTCATGTCGAAGTTACCGGAGTTATCTTCTAGTGGTTTTGGTGGCCTCGAGAGTTTGTCGGGTAGGGGCGGGAGGGGGTAGGAGATCGACAACGCTTTTTTTCTAGGGTTTGGATGGCCTCGAGAGTTGGTCGCCCGGTATATCGAGAGTGGGGTGAACATTTTACCTTAGTAACTTAGAAAAAAAAATGTTATCGGGGAGGGGGTATACATATCGACCCCTCCCCCTGATGTCGAAGTTATCGGGGAGGGGCTATATCGACAACGACATACATATAGCCACATACATATAAAAAAATTCTATGAACATACGTACATAAATATAGCCACATACATATATATGGCTATGAAAAAAATTAATCATATAAAAAAAATGTAAATCGGGGAGGGGGTATATCGACCCCCCCCCCTCTAATGTCGAAGTTATCGGGGAGGGGCTATATCGACAATGACATATACATATAACCACATACATATAACAAAAATTCTATGAACATCCATATATACATACATATAGCCACATACATATATATGGCTATGAAAAATGCTATGAAAAAAAATTCATCATATAAAAAAATGCTATGAACAAAACAATTTTATGAACATCCATACATACATATATATACACATTATATATGAACAAAACAATTTTAAAAAATATCAACATATATACATTATATGTGAACTCCATCATTTCTCTAAAAAAATCAACATATATAAAAAAAATGCACGGCGACGGCGACGGTGGTGGCTGACAGCGGGGGCGGCGATGGCACGGCGACGGCGACGGCGACGGTGGTGGCGGCGATGGCACGACGACGGCGACGGTGGGGGCGGGCCGGGGCAGGGACGCGCTCGGGGGCGGGGCAGCAGGGGCGGGGACAGGGGCGCGGGCTCGGGAAAGATGACGGCGACGGCGACGACGGGGCACGAGCGACGACGACGACGGCGATGGGGACGACGGGGCACGGGCTCGGCGACGGCAGCGAGGAGCGGCCTGGCGGCGTCGGGGGAGAATGGGAGCACGTGGGGAAATTTTCCTAAGTGTTGGCTTATATAGCCACACCTTTGGTCCCTGTTCGTGGCACCAACCGGGACCAATGCCAACCTTTGGTCCCGGTTCGTGCCACCAACCGGGACCAAAGATCTGTTTTGGCTAGGCGAAAGGGCGGGAAGCACAACCCTTTGGTCCAGGTTGGTGGCACGAACCGGGACCAAAAGGTGGCATTGGTCCCGGTTTGTGCCACGAACCGGTACCAATGCACCCCTTTAGTCCCGGTTTGGTGTCACCAACCGGGACCAAAGGCCTTGTGCTGCCCGCGGCCAAAAGTTTATAAACCCCACTGCCGCTGCGCTCTCGAGCTCCTCTCAAATGCAGGCTTACGGCCCTAACCTGACTCTCCTCTGCCTGTGGGCCAACTAGGCCTTCTGCGGGCCTGAATCCTGGCCTGTGGTTGGGTTCCTAGTTGTATTCAGGCCGTGGTGGCCCAGTAGGTGGCATTTTTTTCTTTTTTTTTCTAGTTTTACTGTTTTGTTTTTTGCTTTATTTATTTTCTTTTATTTTTTTATTCTTTTTGCTTTTAGGTAATAAATATTATAAACTTTCTGTTAGTGCCATTAGTTTTCCAATTCAAATAGTTTAAATTTGAATTCTTTGAAATTTGTGTGAATCACTATTTTGTGATTAACTTTACTATAAAAATAGATTTTTGAGTGATTCTTTTTACTGCTATTTAATATTACTGTGTTTTATCATTATATTCAAAAATAGTTTTTGTTATTTTAGTTTCTAACAAAAAAAATCTTTTTGCTTTTTGTTATTTTGAGTGATTCACACAAAAAAAATTCTATTTTTTTCCAGTTTTTCTGTTTTTTTTTTGCTTTATTTATTTTCTTTTGTTTTCTGCTTTTAGGTAATAAATATTAAACTTTTTGTAGTGCCATTAGTTTTCCAATTTGAATAGTTATTTGAATTCTGGAAATTTGTGTGAATCACTAGTTTGTGATTAACTTTACTATAAAAATAGATTTTTGAGTAATTCTTTTTACTGCTATTTAATATTACTGTGTTTTATCATTATATTCAAAAACATTTTTTGTTATTTTAGTTTCTAACAAAAAACATTTCTTTTGCTTTTGTTGTTATTTTTGAATGATTCACACAATTTTTTTTTCTATTTTTTCCAGTTTTCTGTTTTTTTTTTCTTTATTTATTTTCTTTTGTTTTTTGCTTATTTTTTAATTCTTTTTTGCTTTTAGGAAATTTATAAATATTATAAACTTTCTGTTAGTGCCATTAGTTTTCCAATTCGAATAGTTTAAATCTGAATTCTTTGAAATTTGTGTGAATCACTAGTTTGTGATTAACTTTACTATAAAAATAGATTTTTGAGTGATTCTTTTTACTGCTATTTAATATTACCGTGTTTTATCATTATATTCAAAAACAGTTTTTGTTATTTTAGTTTCTAACAAAAAAAATCTTTATGATAATTCTTTTTGCTATTAAAGTTTCTAACAAAAAAAGTTCTTCAAATGAACTCTGAAGAGGTTGAAAATTGGCATGATATCATCATTTCATCCACATAGCATGTGCTAAAAAGTTGAGAGGGTTACGGCAAAAACTGGATGCACTTCGTGTACAAAATGGACAATCTCTTTGGAAGTATCAGGGTTTCGGACGAAAACTTATCTATTACAAAGGGATTTCATTTTTTTGAACTTATTTGAACTCCACACTTTTTGTGTGCTCAAAATGAACCATTCAAAGCAACATCATCAATTTTCAACCCTTTCTGAGTTCATCTGTTATTTTTCATGCATTTACTGATTTTTTTGAGCTAAATAACCTTGAAATTGAAAAGCACTTCAAATGAACTCTGAAGAGGTTGAAAATTGGCACGATATCATCATTTCACCCACATAGCATGTGCTAAAAAGTTGAGAGGGTTACGGCAAAAACTGGATGCTCTTCGTGTACAAAATGGACAATCTCTTTCGAAGTATCAGGGTTTCGGACAAAAACTCATCTGTTACAAAGGGATTTCATTTATTTGAACTCCAGACTTTTTGTGTGCTCAAAATGAACCATTCGAAGCCACATCATCAATTTTCAACCCTTTCTGACTTCATCGGTCTTCACTCTTTCTTCGCTTGTGTCCTTTGCTTATTGCGCCGTAACCATGGATATTCTTCATCGCTTAACAGGGTGCTTGGGTCAGCCTTGACTTTGAAGGGAGGAATTTCATGAAACTTTTCATAATCTTCAGACATGTCTGTCTTACCCTCCACTTCCACGATGTGTCTTTTCCCTGAAAGAACTATGTGGCGCTTTGGCTCATCGTATGATGTATTCGCTTCCTTATCTTTTCTTTTTCTCGGTTTGGTAGACATGTCCTTCACATAGAAAACCTGTGCCACATCATTGGCTAGGACGAATGGTTCGTCTGTGTACCCAAGATTGTTCAGATCCACTGTTGTCATTCCGTAATGTGGCTCTACCTGTACCCCGCCTCCTGACAGATTGACCCATTTGCACTTAAACAAAGGGACCTTAAAATCATGTCCGTAGTCAAGTTCTCATATGTCCACTATGTAACCATAATATGTGTCCTTTCCCCTCTTGGTTGCCGCATCAAAGCGGACACCGCTGTTTTGGTTGGTGCTCTTTTGATCTTGGGCGATCATGTAAAATGTATTTCCATTTATCTCGTATCCTTTGTAAGTCAATACAGTCGAAGATGGTCCCCTGGACAACGAGTACAGCTCATCAGAAACAGTGTTGTCACCTCTGAGACGTGTTTCCAACCAACTGCCGAAAGTCCTGATGTGTTCACATGTAATCCAGTCGTCACACTGCTCTGGGTGTATGGAGCGCAGAATGTTCTTGTGTTCATCGACATACGGGGTCACCAAGGTAGAGTCCTGTAGAACTATGTAGTGTGCTTGAGACCAAGAATGCCCGTCCCTGCATATTATTGAGTCCCCTCCTAGCGTGCCTTTTCCAGTCAGTCTCCCCTCATACTGCGATTGAGGGAGACCAATCTTCTTAAGGTCAGGAATGAAGTCAACACAAAACCCAAAGACATCCTCTGTTTGATGGCCCATGGAGATGCTTCCTTCTGGCCTAGCGCGGTTAAGGACATATTTCTTTAGGTCTCCCATGAACCTCTCAAAGGGGAACATATTGTGTAGAAATATGGGGCCCAGAATGACAATCTTGTCGACTAGATGAACTAGGACGTGCGTCATGATATTGAAGAAGGATGGTGGGAACACCAGCTCGAAACTGACAAGACATTGCGCCACATCACTCCTTAGCCTCGGTATGATTTCTGGATCAATCACCTTCTGAGAGATTGCATTGAGGAATGCACATAGCTTCACAATGGCTAATCGAACATTTTTCGGTAGAAGCCCCCTCAATTCAACCGAAAGCAGTTGCATCATAATCACGTGGCAGTCATGAGACTTTAGGTTCTGGAACTTTTTCTCTACCATATTTATTATTCCCTTTATATTCGACGAGAAACCAGATGGGACCTTCATACTGAGCAGGCAGTCAAAGAAGATTTCCTTCTCTTCTTTGGTAAGAGCGTAGCTGGCAGGACCTTCATACTGCTTTGGAGGCATGCCGTCTTTTTCGTGCCAACGTTGCAGGTCCTCCCGTGCCTCCGGTGTATCTTTTATCTTTCCATACACGCCCAAGAAGCCTAGCAGGTTCACGCAAAGGTTCTTTGTCACGTGTATCATGTCGATTGAAGAGCAGACCTCTAGGTCTTTCCAGTAGGGTAGGTCCCAAAATATAGATTTCTTCTTCCACATGGGAGCGCGTCCCTCAGCGTCATTCGGAACAGATAGTCCGCCGGGACCCTTTCCAAAGATTACGTGTAAATCATTGACCATAGCAAGTACGTGATCACCGGTACGCATGGCGGGCTTCTTCCGGTGATCTGCCTCGCCTTTGAAATGCTTGCCTTTCTTTCGACATTGATGGTTGGTCGGAAGAAATCGACGATGCCCCCGGTACACATTCTTCCTACATTTCTCCAGGTATATACTTTCGGTGTCAGCTAAACAGTGCGTGCATGCGTGGTATCCCTTGTTTGTCTGTCCTGAAAGGTTACTGAGAGCAGGCCAATCATTGATGGTTACAAACAGCAACGCATGCAGGTCAAATTCCTCCTATCTGTGCTCATCCCACACACGTACACCGTTTCCATTCCACAGCTGTAACAGTTCTTCAACTGATGGCCTTAGGTACACATCAATGTCGTTGCCGGGTTGCTTAGGGCCTTGGATGAGTACTGGCATCATAATGAACTTCCGCTTCATGCACAGCCAAGGAGGAAGGTTATAGATACATAGAGTCACGGGCCAGGTGCTGTGATTGCTGCTCTGCTCCCCGAAAGGATTCATGCCATCCGCGCTTAAACCAAACCATACGTTCCTTGGGTCACCTGCAAACTCATCCTAGTACTTTCTCTCGATTTTTCTCCACTGTGACCCGTCAGCGGGTGCTCTCAACTTCCCGTCTTTCTTACAGTCCTCTGTGTGCCATCGCATCAACTTGGCATGCTCTTTGTTTCTGAACAGACGTTTCAACCGTGGTATTATAGGAGCATACCACATCACCTTGGCAGGAACCCTCTTCCTGGGGGGCTCGCTGTCAACATCACCAGGGTCATCTCATCTGATCTTATACCGCAATGCACCGCATAACGGGCATGCGTTCAAATCCTCGTATGCACCGCGGTACAGGATGCAGTCATTAGGGCATGCATGTATCTTCTGCACCTCCAATCCTAGAGGGCATACGACCTTCTTTGCTGCGTACGTACTGTCGGGCAATTTGTTATCCTTTGGAAGCTTCTTCTTCAATATTTTCAGTAGCTTCTCAAATCCTTTGTCAGGCACAGCATTCTCTGCCTTCCACTGCAGCAATTCCAGTACGGTACCGAGCTTTGTGTTGCCATCTTCGCAATTGGGGTACAACCCTTTTTGGTGATCCTCTAACATGCGATCGAACTTCAGCTTCTCCTTTTCACTTTCGCACTGTCTCCTTGCATCAACAATGACGCGGCGGAGATCATCATCGGGCACATCGTCTGGTTCCTCTTGATCTTCAGCTTCCCCCGTTGCAGCATCACCGTATTCAGGGGGCACATAGTTGTCATCGTCCTCTTCTTCTTCGCTGTCTTCTATCATAACCCCTATTTCTCCGTGCCTGGTCCAAACATTATAGTGTGGCATGAAACCCTTATAAAGCAGGTGGGTGTGAAGGATTTTCCGGTCAGAGTAAGACTTCGTATTCCCACATATAGGGCATGGACAACGCATAAAACCATTCTGCTTGTTTGCCTCAGCCACTTCGAGAAAATTATGCACGCCCTTAATGTACTCGGAAGTGCGTCTGTCACCGTACATCCATTGCCGGTTCATCTGCGTGCATTATATATAATTAAGTGTGTCAAAAACTATTACAAAACATCATGAATAGATAAGTGACCAAATTAATAGAAGTTCATCATCACATTAAAACCAAAGTACATACATAGTTCTCATTGAACAACATATAGCTCTCCAGAGCATGTAATTAAACCATACATTATTGAAACTATGTAAAACATTTCAATACAACAACAAATGCGATCATAATCGCAACCAAGGTAACAATTGATCCAACGGCATAATGATACCAAGCCTCGGTATGAAAGGCATATTTTCTATACTTTCTAATCTTGAAGCGCATTGCATCCATCTTGATCTTGTGATCATCGACGACATCCGCAACATGCAACTCCAATATCATCTTCTCCTCCTCAATTTTTGTCAATATTTCCTTCAAGTAATTGTTTTCTTCTTCAACTAAATTTAACCTCTCGACAATAGGGTCGGTTGGAATTTCCGGTTCACATACCTCCTAGATAAAAAAATCTATGTCACGTTGGTCGGCATAATTTTCATAAACAATAAATGAAAAAAATAGTTATAAAATATAATATATACCACATCCGAATCATAGACAGGACGAGGGCCGACGGGGGCGGATACCAAAACCATCGCACTATATAATAACAAACAATAATAAAAGTAAGAAAATTATACAAGTATCTATCTAAATCATACAAGTAAGAATTTTTTTCTTTTAGAAAGAAGATAAGAACAAGAGGCTCACCACGGTTATGCCGGCGACGAGATCGGCGCGGGCGATCGACGGCGGTGAAGACGGGGACGGGACGTGACGGACCGCTAAACCTAGACAAATCTTGAGGAAAATGGAGCTTGAAGGTCGAGTTTGGAGAGGAGAAAGTTTAAGTAGTGTTGCTCGGGCATTTCATCGAACACCTCATGTGCGTAGGAGGTGAGCTAGAGCACCACAAACCCCTCCCCTCGCCGGCCAGAAAAAAACAGAGCAGTGGAGTGCTCTGCTCGCGGGCGAGGGGTATATATAGGCACAACATTGGTCCCGATTCGTGGTTGGAACCGGGACTAAAGGCCACCCTTTGGTCCCGGTTCCAGCCATGAACCGGGACCAATGGATGTGGGCCAGGAGCGAGGCCCATTGGTCCCGGTTCGTGTCTGGAACCGGGACCAAAGGGTCCAGACGAACCGGGACCAATGCCTCACGAGCCCCGGCCGGCCCCCTGGGCGCACGAACCGGGACGTATGCCCCCATGTGTCCCGGTTCCTGACTGAATCGAGACTAATGGGCTGGGCTGGCCTGAACCAAAGCCCTGTTTTCTACTAGTGTTGGTCCGAAGACCGTGGACTGCATTAATTTGGGCTACGCTAAGAATAGCGTTGGCTATAGATTTCTAGTAGTGAAGTCTGAGGTACCTGACCAGAAGGTCGGTACAATTATAGAGTCTAAGGATGCTACATTCTTTAAGGATATTTTCCCCATGAGAGATATGCAAAGCACTTCTAGACTGGAATCTGATGAGACTCCTGAACCTGCCATTCTGATGGAATATTATGAACACAAAAGGGATGAAAGTTCATCAGAGGATGACGAGGAAGCTCCTGTTAGGAGCAAGAGACAAAGGACTGCAAAGTCTTTTGGTGATGATTTTCTCGTGGACCTCGTGGATGATGACACTCCCAATTCCATTTCAGAAGCTTATGCATCTCCGGATGCTGACTACTGGAAGAATGCGGTTCATAGCGAGATGGATTCCATCATGGCTAACGGGACATGGGAGATCACTGATCGTCCTTATGGTTGCCAACCATTGGGATGTAAATGGGTGTTCAAAAGGAAGCTTAGGCCCGATGGTACTGTTGAGAAGTACAAGGCTAGGCTTGTGGCCAAGGGTTATACCCAGAAAGAAGAAGAGGATTTCTTCGACTACTCTCCTATGGCTAGACTGACAACCATTCGAGTGTTACATGCTTTGGCTGCCTCGCATGGTCTTCACATTCATCAGATGGACATTAAGATGGCTTTCCTTAATAGAGAGCTAGACGAGGAAATTTACATGCAACAGCCAGATGGCTTTGTGGTAAATGGTCAGGAAACAAAGGTGTGCAAGCTAGTGAAATCTTTATATGGCCTGAAACAAGCGCCTAAGCAATGGCATGAGAACTTTAATACAACTTTGACATCTGCTGGCTTTGTTGTTAACGAAGCTGACAAATGTGTATACTATCGCTATGGTGGATGCGAAGGAGTAATACTGTGTCTGTATGTCGATGGCATACTGATATTTGGGACCCACCTCAAAGTCATTGAGGAGGTCAAGGCTTTTCTATCTCATAACTTTGAGATGAAAGACCTGGGCGTGGCTGATGTTATCTTGAACATCAAGCTACTGAGAGATACTGAGGGTGGAATTACACTTTTGCAATCCCACTATGTTGAGAAGATTTTGAGCTGTTTTGGATATTCGGACTGCAAACCTTCTGCAACACCATATGACCCTAGTGTGCGGATTTGAAAGTTCGAAGGCACGGTTGTAGATCAATTGAGATATTCTCAAGTGGTTAGTTCACTCATGTACCTAGCTTGTGCTACTCGTCCTGACATCTCATTTGCCGTGTGCAAACTGAGCCGGTTTGTTTCCAATCCGGGAGATGTGCATTGGCATGCTGTTGAGCGAGTGATGCGTTACTTGCAAGGTACTATGAACTACGGAATTCACTGTTCTGGGTACCCGACGGTACTTGATGGGGTATAGTGATTCAAATTGGATATCTTATGCTGATGAGATGAAAGCCACAAGTGGATATGTCTTCACACTTGGTGGTGGTGCTATTTCCTGGAAGTCTTGCAAGCAGACGATCTTAACCATATCGACTATTGAAGCAAAACTCACAACATTAGACACATCATGCGTCGAAGCAGAATGGCTTCGAGAGCTTTTGATGGATTTGCCAGTGGTTGATAAACCAGTCCCGGCTGTACTCATGAACTGTGACAATCAAACTGTGATTGCCAAGGCTAAGAGTTCAAAGGACAATATGAAATCCACAAAGCACATAAGAAGAAGATTGAAATCTATCAGAAAATCAAGAAACTCCGGAGTGATAGCATTGGATTATATCCAGACTGCTAAAAATCTGGCAGACCCTTTTACGAAAGGGCTATCATGGATTGTGATAGAAAATGCATCGAGGGAGATGGGCATGAGACCCACGTAAGTTGCCATGGGGGTAACCCAACCTATGTGATAGGAGATCCCGTGAATTAGGACCTGGGAAAACAATCCAGCGGTCAACTGAGGAGAGTGTCCTTACCTAACCCACTCCCTTGGAGATGCAATAATACTCTCAATTCTGTAAGGCAGGCTGACTTTTGCCTTAATGTGTTCCAAAGCTTATGTAAGCAAGATGCTAACCTACATAGCATTCTTTGGAGGAACACACCTATGTGAGCCCGACTGCTGGTCAGAGTCTATGAGATTGGGTGATCTCTAGGAAGCTCATGAGAAGGTACGGAGTATGACTAAAAAGCTCCACCCGTGGGGTTTAGCCTTCGGCAGCCACGTATCAGCTGACAATAGGCGAAACTTCTGCACGCCAAACTGACAATTCAAGGCATAGTCCATTGTTCAGTTGTGAAGAAGTCTAATCCTATTGCTCTAGGTGGAAGTTCAACTTAACAGTCTGCACTGAAAATTCTGGTATATCAAACATTGTTTGGAACAGTTAAAAAACTTATGTGCCTCGAGATCTGGTGGGGATTGTTGGATTATGGATGGGCTTAGGCCCATACAAGACAAAAATCCCTGGCTAATCTCTAAGGCCCATGCATGTGTATGGCAAGTGGTGGGAAATGTGAGAAGTTTAGTACCATACCGCTACAGTAAGAAGAGCGAGACCTCTTTATAAGGGCTGCTCCACCACTTGCTATTGGGAGCTTGGGAATAGGAGCTGTACACGCGCGCTCCTCCTCCTCCACCGCCCGCCTCGCCTCGCCACGCCTCGCCTCGTCACGACGCGCGCGTGCATCGCTTGTTGCGGGAATGAGCCGAGCCGAAGCTTATTTTTGCCGGTCAAGAATGGTTAATTAATCTTGTATTAATTAACGAGTCGCTTACGGAAGTGCCACTGTTCGAGACGTTGGACCGTGGGCTATTCGCGGACTCGATCTTGGGCCTGAGCCCATGCCCATTTACGCGGCGGCCTATATAAGAAGGCGCTGGCCAGTGGAGTGAACCCTAACTCAGTTCACTCACTCCCTCTCGCACAACCCTAGCCGTCATCTACTGTTCCTCTCTCTGTGCTGCTTCCGGCGATCCCATCCCGACGACCGCGTGCACGGTTGGTCGGGAGAGCAGGTGCCTCCGGAACCCTGTCGGTCGAGATCCTGCTCGGGAGAACGGCAATAAGATTTTTGGTGAGCATCTCGACACGACTGCTCCCGATCCGTCCCCGTCTTCGTCCGCCTCTGCTTCCACTACTTCCCCTGCATTGACTCCATGGTTGACGATGAAGCCGCCAAGAAGAAGGCCTCGGCCGATGCCGAGGCTGCCGCTGCCGCCGCCGCCGCCGCGTTGGCCTGGCCAACCGGAGGGTTTGACTCGTCCATCCCCTATTTGCTATTTCATGTGCTGGCCGTATATATGCTGTTCATAGATGTTTTGGTTCTATGTACTGTACGTGCTCACATGCTTAGGTATTGGTATGAGATGCATACCGTATTTGCCATGCTTACTATTTACTCGTGGATTAGATTAGTCGAAAAAGTGCTAATATTTCCAATAGTCTCGAAGCCCAGACTTCAGTGTTATTGCGGATAATGCTTGGTCGTGCTTTAAGGCCTTTATGGCAGATGCATCAAGAGATTATGTGTATGTTTCTGGCAGCATAATTCTGTTCTTGCGGATTTTTAGAATTTGTTATTTACTTATTATTACTTTGCTCAAACATTTTCTCAAAGTATTTCTTGTGCATTTTTGCAGGTGTTAATCTCTCTGCAACCTATGTGCTTCATCAGTTTGGTCGGGAAAAGGAAAAACGCTTAACCAAAAGGTCAGAATTTTATTGTCTCTTGCAACTACATTGCGGGTTCATAGAAGAATCCATGCTATCCTTGAACTTGGAACTCTATGCTCATTGTAACTTATCTTAAAAGGTTGAACTCATGTTCTGTTGTCGCAATCCCAAAGCTATCTTGCATACTTATTAGTTAGGTTTCGGAACTGACGAAGGATCAAACTTGTCCTGAAATCATTCAGTTCAAGGTGACAAAGGTTAGTCCTCACTCAGATGCTTTTCATATCTTCTGCCTTATTTAAGAAATCTAAAAGTAAAGAAATGTTCACATATTCAATAGAAAAAACACTATTGTTTACTCAGTCATGTTTCATGCTAATGCTTCTGTTGCCAGTTATCTATTGACTCTAGCGCCAATGGACATTGCTAATCCACGAGAGTGTCCCTTTATCAAATGCAGAAGGAGACAACTTCAATGCTTCATGGTGGACAACCTGCCTCTCGCCTATCCTCCTACTGCACCTCAGACACCTCACTGCGCTTTAAGGGCGATATAGTGTGGATCCAAGAACTCTGTGAGCTTTAATCTCCAATCCTATATATATTTTGCAGAATCAAAATGATACTGCAGATGGTATATCCAAGAGTCTCTAAATGACTGGACACATGCGTGTAATAGTTATTGTGAGAATCCCCATAACCTTCAACCTTGCAAAGTAACCCGAGACCTAGAGCTTTGGTCCAAATTGTAAATTATCTTAGTACCCAAGAAATATGTAATGTCAAGTGTATCAGTAGTGTATGCATGGTTTTTGGTCTTTTTAATGAAATACGTACTAATTTTGGAATTTAGTTATATTGCTTGGAGTTCACACATACTTGCATATAGAATAATGTCCAATTTTTTGACTCTTGGCTGGACAAATTCAGTGTGTACTTCTAAGGGATGATACCTATATGATATTATGTATTTTGATATATTTCTCAATTTGGTCAAACTTAAAGAGATTTGACTTTTAAAAAATTAATACACCTTATAATTTGAAACGGAGGGAGTAAAACAATATGAAAACGCAATCAACACCAACGGCGCAGCAAAGCGCGCCCAGCCCTTCTAGTTTGGGAAATGGACCAGATTCGAGGAGATAATTATAGGGGCCTAATTATGGATAGCTATTAAGAGAAATAACTTGCCATGTTAAAAGCTAAGGAAGCAGTCTGGGTCTTTGTATTTGCTATATTTTGACGGTTGAGAACAGATACATGTGCAACACAAAACAGGTTTGCTGCTAAATATTGAAGCGGGGAAAGTTCTGGTTGTACCCCCCATATCAGTGTACCCTCTATCCGCACCGTACACTCTTGCATCAAAGTTCGCACAAGAGAAGTTCTCCTTTTGTTTCTCCCAAATAAATGAACATTTGAACTCGAAACTTTGTAAATCAACGTTACACAAGTACAACCATGTGTAGACAAGTTTTTGGATTTTTTGACGCAACATAAATTTTAAAAAATGATACAAGTCATTCAAATTTATGTTCATAAAAAAAATCTGAAACATTTTATCCATTGTGACACTTGTGTATAGTTGATCTACAAAGTTTCAAGGTCAAATGTTCTATTGTTTGGAAGAAACAAAAAAGAGAAATTTCTATATAAGGATAGCACGAATGTTGACGCAAACTGAATGGTCTAAATAGAGGGTACACTAGTATGGGGCTACAACAAATCCACGACATCTAGCGTAGGACTGTAGATATGTTCATGTAGGATGGATTTGGTTCTCCGCTCTTGGTGCTATTATAGGGGTACTAGATATATAGTGAATCTGTTTTGTTAGTCGCCTATTGTTGGTTGTAGTAGTTCATCCGTGTGCTAGGGCCTGAATATCCACTTCCTACTGTTCTGTTTTGCTTGGCAAGATCGGTCAGGGTATCTGGACTATTTGGAAGTTCTGTTTTCCTATCGCTCTTATTTCGAGTTCACTCCAGCGACACATCCTTTCTTCTTGCTCTCAGTAAGAAGCCAAATTCCGGATTGTTCTCTCCTTTCACAAAAAAATTATTATGTTTTCTGGTGGCATAACTAGAGCACAGCAAAAGTGGAAACAGGCTTTCAACATTTTTCACACGATGGTTCTACCGTAGTTGTTTAGTCATGTACTCTGCTTGTTCATGTCTTTATCTTTATTGCCTTACATTAAAGATGGTTGTGTGCATCATAATGATGAGGCCGGAAGGTTTCGACCTTGTTTAAAAATACATTTTTCACAGGATGAATGAGGAGTTACTGCAAAGGTGTGAATGTCATACAAGGGTATGTATGTCTGCTGCCACTTGGTATGTCTTCTTCTCTACGAGCACTTCCTGCTTCTAGTACTTCAAACTTTATGCTGGCCATAGACATATCACATATCTACAGATTAGATATTGAGATCGATAGATTAACCAGACAAAATTTGTTTTCCAGATGCTTTCAATTCCGGTTACTATATCTGGAAACTTTATCTAACTCAGGGATTGCTTCTTCTGCTGCTTAGCTACGGATCACTTCTATTTGACAGCGTACGCCTACAAGGAAGCATGTAACAGATCATCTTCTTCAGGCGCACAAAGGGCCGGCGAACCATCTCCCATAAAATCTATTAATATATTGTTCGCTTATAACAAAACATGTTATTCGAAGTGATAACCGCTTCATGTATGGTTGAACGATCACTCTGGAATAAGAGCTGTGATTAAATATTTTGTATATGCTGGTGTTTTTTCAGTTTTGTAGTGCTGCTGCAGCTGGATGTTAATCCTTGATTGCTCGTCTATGAACTGAACACTACTATGGATGGCATCCAACAATCACAGCTTTTATACTTTTCGATGATGAGCGCATGAAGAAATCACAGTCAATGCCGTTTCTAACTTTATTTATTCTTTTCATCTGCCACACTGTGCTCCCCAATACATAAATAATATTCTGGAAAGGTTTGCTGCCAAGGAAGAAACCAAAATGTCTACCTCCGTATCATATCAGTTAAGAACTTAAGATGTCTAAGCCTGTCAACGTGGCAAAACAATGCATCATATTTTTTTGGGGGGGGGGGGGGGGGGGGGCGGGGGAAGGAAACAGAAGGACTCTGCTATGTATTATTTATTGATTTCCAAATACATATTACAGACAAAAGTTTTACGGAAAGCAAACAAAAACAAAAGGCTATACATAAAGGACAAAACAAAACACGATATCGTTTAAATACCTTCCTGTTTGGTGTTCAAAACCAAAAATATTATGTGTTTCAGTGTTTTTATCCTAGAAAATCCTTGCAATATGCACGTGTTGGTAACTTGATACGACAGACCAACCGAACAGTTGCATACATGGCTGTCAGCTAAGCATCTTAAGTGATTCAGACCTCAGCACATTTGCAACGGTCAACTAGTATCTTCCTAATTCAGAGGGGTATTCAAGATTCATCACCAAAATGATGGTGACCTCTAGAGTTGATAAAATTCATGGCATGGCGTGGCGTGGCGTTTCAGTCTAATGAAGTTTGTGGTCTGGATTTAGGTTTTGAAGCTGCAGGTGTTGTTCTTCTGGAAGGTCAAAAACTGAGCAAGCAAAGTGCAAATCAGAGGAAGAAACAAATGCCATTCCCAGCCAAAGGAAGGAAGGTAGCAATTCGCAATTCCTGTCTTGCCTTGCCAAAAAGGACAAAGAGAAAAGTCCAAAGTGCCAGAAAGGGCAGTTGTCTATCTATATGTGTCTGGTACCCCACGAGGCATAGGGCCCACTAGGCTCAGGGAGCGCACCTAGGATGCGTGGGGCCCACAAGCACCCCCTGGTCTTGTGCCCTTGACTATATACTGACTCAAAACTGTTGTCCAGTTTATCATTTTATTTTGCGCCCTCGCCTTTTGGTGATCCGAGGTGAAACTCATCTGCAGCCTGTTCTGGTAAATGTTCAGACAGGCAATTCATCCCAGTGTTCATCAACCATTGATCTCCAGTGCTCACATGATGATGTGTAAGTAGTCCATCCCTGGACTACGGGTTTGTAGCAATAGCTATGTAGCATCTTCTCTCCCATGCCTCAATACAAAAATCGAATGAGCTATCTAACATGAGTGTGCACCATATATAATATAATTCTTGTGGTATATTTTGTTGCAATGAGATGAACATTTACTTTATGATCAGATTTTACATGTTACATGGATTGTTTATAGATGTATATGCTCTTAGATTTATTAGTCTGTTCATTGGGCAGTTTAGATGAAAGATCAATAGAGGGAGTGGTGTGCATTAGATGGTGTAAATCCCTATTTGTGAAGAACTTTTGGTGTCAGTAAGAAAAATCTTAGATAAATTTGTCAACCTAAGGATAAAAATATACTTGACTCATTGTACCGGTTTACCATTGGAGGTGAAATGATATTATTATCGACTGTATGTCATCATACCTATTGCAATCGTCTGTTTCATTACCTAATACATGAGATGAATTCACAAGGGTTTCACACACCTTGGGTGGAGTATTAGAAATCAGATGCCATGGTAGTTGGTCTAGTGGATTTATGGTCGTACTACGTATATAACATGATCCCAACATGCATTATGATTTGTTGTGAATGTTTGATTGGTCACTACACATACCTATGTTTATATTTATGTGTCACTGCTTCTTTAGGTGATGCTACTAGTGAACCTATGAGTCCAATTTCCCTGCATAAGAAATTCTCCAGAAAACACTTATATATGCAATTTTATTTTAAGTTACTATTTTATTTTGGAAATAAAAAAATCCTACCAACCACGTTATATGCTCATAACTTACTGCAACTAGCAAAGCTTGTAAGCGTGGCAACCGTTTGGCGCACAAGTGGATTCTTAATTTGTTTAGCAGTTCTATTTCATTGAGGTTATGGATGTTGAGTCTGCGAACTGAGTACCTTGATTTCTAAAAAGTTACCACTTGTTACAAATATCTGCGCTTAGATGCCCAACAACTACTACCTATAGCACTTTAATCCATTTATGTAGTAAAACAAGTTTATGCATCACTCACCATATATTTGTTTGCATGTAAACGACTAAAAGACCCCATCTCTTGTCTTTTAAGTATGGAGGATCACTTAATGTGTGTTTATTTTGGATCCCTCTTAGTCTTTTCCTTGAGAAAATCGCTAGCCGCCCGAGTCGTTAGAGGGCATCCGGAGGCCTGTCGTCCCACCAGCGTGCTTGCCTATCTGCCTTGCCTCCCGAGGCTCTTGTGTTCTTTTAAGATGTAGTGGACGAAGGCTCCATGTTTCCATGTTGTGGAGGGTCCTACTTTTCTATAGATGGAGTGAGTCAAGTTCTCGCCACTCTACCCCTGCCCCGACAATATTTGCTCTGATACTGAAGCGGTCACATGAAGGGTGTAGTCTGCCAGTCCTTCATTGGATCTGGTGGATTGTTCAGTCGTTGGTGGCAGACCAACAATTTAGCTGTGTGCGGTGGTGGCTATGGTCCCTCATATAGCTCCACAAGGGTAGTTACTTTTTAAAAGATTTGCCTCATCCATTACTTAAGTAGAAGAGAGTCGTCTAGTTAATTAATGAAAAACCAAGTGAAAACCATCACAAACCACTGAATTGCACACACAAGATACCCCACACATGCCACTCCAAAGAGGACCTCGTCGAGACAGCGCCCGGCGTCATCGTCATCACTTCTCCCCTAGAGGCGTCATCGCCATCCCAAACTCTAAGCACACGACTCGTCGACCCAACCTAGACTGTATAGTCCGTGTGGAGTCACATGAAGATCTGCACCAGACCTCAGCTGTGACGCCCCCGGCTCAATCATGCACTAATCATACACGGAAATGCTCACGATCAAGCCTAAGGACTCACGGGAAGATATCACAACACAACTCTAAAACATAAATAAAGCCATACAAGCTTTATATTACAAGCCAGGGGCCTCGAGGGCTCGAATACATAAGCTTGCGTACAAGCGTCAGCGGAAGCATCAGATATCTGAGTACAGATATGAAACAGAAACAGATAAGCCTTTAGAAAGGCGGGGCAAAACAAAAGCTACGATCGAAAGGGGCAGACCTCCTGCCTGGGACCCACCGAACCTACTCCTGGTGGTCGACCAACTCGTAGTAGTATCCACCCTCGGGGTAGTAGTAGCGATCGTCGGCGGGGGCAGCTGTCTCAGGGGCTCCGTCATCTGGTTGCATCAAATGGATATGGGGGAAAAAGAAAGCAAAGCAACCGTGAGTACTCATCCGAAGTACTCAGCAAGCAAGGATCTACACTACATATGCAACATTATCAAAGGAAGGCTGTATATGTGGACTGGGTTGCAGAAATGCCAGAATAGAGAGAAGGACTAGTCCTATCAAAGACTAGGATCTTCAACGGTCTTGCAGCATTAGAAGAGTGTAGAGTAGTACAGTATAGATTAGTAGTATTATTAAGTCTCAACCTCACCCAGAGATCCTTTCTCAACTCCTTGCGAGAAAACAATCCCAGAGCCACATATCCAGGTCTCATCTCAAGTTCTAGTTGTATCGATCGGGATACAACTCTGAGTGTCCTTTACCGTAGGACTGGCTATCGATATATGTTTTCTTCCCTGCAGGGGTGCACCAACTTACACACCACGCTCGATTAACTTCGGCCGGACACACTTTTCTGGGTCTTGCCCGGCCTCGCCAAACGATACACCGCAACCCTACCTACAGCTCAGCAGAGAGGTCCCCGTCGGTCTACCTCCTAAGCGCAAGGGGGGTCTTGGGCCATCGCCCCTCGCCCTCCGAGTCGTTACGCACACGGCGAATCTCGGTACCAACCCTCAGGATGGCGCCGGCCCAGCCGTGCCGCGATGCTGCACTGGACGTCTGACAGAGCTTTCGGCTGATGCTACGATGTAGAACGCCCATACTATGCCCACGTGTTGGTTAGTGCTATCAGGCCAGAGGCCTGCTCGGATCAAATATCCAAATCATTAGTGGACTGGGGCTTGCGGTAACGAGCAGAGACTCACGATCGATGTGACCCTGTCGCCCCGTCTCGAGGACTTGCGGCAAGGGCCAAGAATGCCCGGCCACGCCTCGTATTCGTATCTCGGGTAATCTCCAGGTCAACCCGTCTCCACAACACTCGCCACTTAGGCTCACGCGGGTACCCCTCAGGATCGACTCGCCTTTCCAAGTAACAGGGTAAAGTCCAAGTATCCGTGTGTCCATAACATCAGGGGAATCCGAGGTATCACCCTCGTTGGATTCCTACCCGATGTATTCGTCAAGGTGAACTCGGAGGAATCACGCTCGATGGGTTCACACTTGAGGTGTTGCACGATAGCGTCGTTATCGGAAGTGGTGAAGGAGGAATCACCCTCGATGACCACGACCGAATAGCTACTCTACAGAGTTAACATTAGAAGTGCTACACAAGGTATCACCCTCGGCACTTGATAGTAACGCTGCAGTGTCGTTACAACTAAGGGGGTGATGTGCTATGCTGGGGCCTCGTCGTCGAGTCTTCTGATGATCCAGCGGGGCAATCAGGACAAGTGGGGTTACTGATAGGTCTTTACCTAGCCTATACTAGACATTTTTAGGATAAGCAGGTAAGGTTTCAATAGCAGGTTACAATAAACAGGCTATGCATCGGAATAGGTTAAACAGTAGCAGCAGCAATTTCTAATGCAATCATAAGAGAGAAATAATAGGCGATATAGGCATGCTCAAGGGGGGGTGCTTGCCTGGTTGCTCGGAGGCAAAGGCAGGGTCGTCAACACCGTAGTCGAACGGGGCAGCAGCAGTGGCGACAGTCTCGAAGTCTAACTGAGAGAAGAGGGGGAAGAAACAACAAATACGACACGAACAGATGCATGACATGGCAATAAATGGTGTTAGGTGTGATCTAATGTGGTACTACGTGATACTGGTGAAGGGGGAAACATCCGGGAAAGTATTCCCGGTGTTAGGAATTTTTGGACAGATGAAACGGAGGTGGATTGTTGCATGTTCGCTATGCTAGGGACGTGCGACGGACGAACGGACAGCGTATTTGGATTCGTCTCGCTGTTCTGAGCAACTTTCATGTACAAAGTTTTTCGATCCGAGCTACGGTTTATTTTATATTAATTTATAAAGATTTAATCAATTTCAGAAAATAACAGATTTAATTTAATTCAAAAATGTTTATTGCGTCATCATGATGTCAGCAGTCAACAGGGTCAGTTGACTGGGTCAAACTAACGTGTGGGTCCCACTGTCATAGACCTAACTAATTAACAGATTCAATTAACTAAGTTTAGTTAATTATGCTAATTAACCTAGTTAATTACCTTCAATAAATGTTTAATTAATTAGTTAATTAAATTATTTATTTAGTTCTTTTTTTATTCTAAACTTTTGGGCGTGGGCCCCGTTCGTCAGTGGCACAGGGGCCTTAACGGGCAGGCGTGGGCGCTGGCGCCCGCACCCGAAGCCGCCAGAGGTGAGGCCAGAGGGCGCGGCCAGGGCCGTGGAGCCGAGCGCGGACGGGGCTGGTCGCCGGCGGGCGGCGGCGAGCGGAGCGGTGGCCAGCAGGCGGGAGCAGCAACAGGAGGCGACGGCGATAGGCGGCGCGAGGAGGGGGGCAGTCCCACCAAATAGTGGCACAGCCAACACGGCTGTGCTCGCCCATGGCCTCGCGCGAGGCAGAGCAGCAGCCCAGCGTGGCCGCGGCCAAGCGCGGGCGGTAGCGGGTGTCGGTGAGGCGCGGTGGGGGCGAGCCGCGGCAGCGGTGGGCGGAGCCAGCGCGGCCCGGTGGGCATGGCCGACCGGAGCAGGTGCGGCGGGGCGGAGGGGAGCCGGGCGGGCGACCAGGGGAGGCGCCGTGGCAGAGGCCTGGGGCGGGCAGCGGGGGGGGGGGAAGCCCGAGTGCAGGGGCAGCAGCGCGGGAGGGCACGGCTGGGCGGAGGCCGACGGCAGCGATGACGCTGTAGGCAGCCGGGTCAGGGGAAGCAGCGACGAGCGACAGAGGAGGGGGCGTGACGAGCGCGAGCAAGGGCAGCGGCAGCGGCGGGCATTGGTGTAGGAGATATGCCCTAGAGGCAGTAATATCAGTTATTTTGTATCTCCTGGTTTGTAATGAAAGTTTATGATTCCATGCTATAACTGCAATGATTCTCGAGTCTACAATAAAACGAGGCTTGGAGGGAAACTCATGTGCACGTGTGGGATAATAAACGGAAAATGTATTCCTGGTCAAGCCTCTTTGACTGGCTCGAGTATTGCATGATGATCCTGTTTTCCTGATCATGGGCATGTCTATGCCGGCAATTTTGAGGGCACAAATTGTTGGTAGAACACTTGTGTTGAATCGACCCATTTTGATGTTATGCTATGAGATGCATTCGTCACAAGTTAATGGTTTATAACACAGAGAAGTTAATGTTTGCATAATTCCTTAGACCATGAGAGTATCGAGTTCCTTCAAACTTGCTTCGTGAACTTTAGGGTTTGTTAAACGTCATCCGTAACTGGGTGGCTATTACGGCGGCTTACGGGTTCACGGAAAAGTATGGCAAGTAACGAGATAGCTCAAGATTGGGATTTGCTCCTCCAACGATGGAGAGATATACTCGGGCCCTCTCGGTGTTACGGTATCCATCATCGTCTGGCCAGACACCTAGTGATTTGATCACTGGGATGCCGGAACACGGAAACGAGAACAGAGAACAAAACCGGTAACGAGGTAACTTGCATGATGGACAAATTGTTGATCCACAGGAATGCAATAAATCTCACCTTGGGTGTTTGTGACATATCGCGAAGCAACAAGAATAGCACACGGCAACTGGAGGTTCACTTGAATATTCATTCGTGTGGGTATAGGGGTCGATATGGGTGTCCACGGCTCCGATGTTGATCATTGATCGGAAGGGGTTCTAGGTCATGTCTATACTTCACCGAACCTATAGGGTCACACGCTTAAGGGTCATCTATCTGCTGAATACTAGACAGGGAGTCTGAGAGAAAGTTTCTGGAAAAAGTTTTTTTTCGGAGACAGCGGAAAAGTTCGGACGAGAGAGGTCACCGGATGAGTTTCGGTGATACTGAAAAGTTGTTTCAGAGGATACCATAAAGTCAAATTGGTTTTGGCACATGCCTGATAATTCTTAGAGGGTGCCAGAATCATTCTGGAAACGTTTGGGAATTTTCTGGAAGAAAAACCGGAAATGTTTCGGAGCTGCCGGAACCACTTCAGATGCTTTTCGCAGATGAAAATCACTAATCTGGAATTGTTCCAGAACGCGTTGAAAATTATTATGGTGGGTACTGGAAATGTTCTAAGCCCACATAAATATTTTCAGTTCGAACGGACGCTGAAAAATGTCGTCGTGAATAGTGAAAGTGCTTTTTGGGTTACTTTTTGGAATGCCACTTGTTTGGGCTTTATCCCAAAATATCTAGGGATGACATGGATGGATTGGGAGGCCCTCATGGGGGCCCCCCAAGGGGTGTGGCCGGCCAAGTAGGTGGCTCCTCCTTGGAGCCCCTCTTGTTCCTTGTTTTCACCCTTAAACCCTTGGTGGAAGGACTTCATTCATGTGCTTTTGGGTTTTATTGTAAAACCACCCTACCCCTTGGGATTTCCTATAAATAGAGGTGGAGGGGCAGCCCTCCACACTCATCCCTTGCTCTCATACACATGCCATGCATTATCTGGCTTCTTCTCTCCCTCCCATGAAAAGAGTTTCGTAGAGCCGAAAGGCTGTCTGGGTTCCGGCAGGAACTAGTTCTGGACGGCGAAGCCCTGCCGGATAGCTGACACCGTATGTGTGCAACCCCATAGAGAGGTCGTAGTTTCGGTCTTTTGCCCGAGGGGCTATTCGAGAGTCCTCCCGAAGGGCTGTCCGAGTCTCCGTTTGAGTTTCGAGGGTCCTCCCGAAGGGCTGTCCGCGACATCGTCCGGGGGACTGTCCGACCGCCTCTCGAAGGGCTGTCCGACGAGGGAGTACATCCTCGCGGTTGGGAGGTTGTAAATCCTAGCAGCGGGGATCTGCACCAACGATCTCCACCGACTCTTCTTCCGCTGCGCTTCGAGTTAGTACGGATCAGATCAAACCTTGTATGCAGTCTCCATAGTGGTCCTGGGCGTGCTCGCTACCGAAAATTTTCGTTTTCTGTCGCGTTACCCAACAGTGGCATCAAGAGCCGTGCTATGCGTAGATGCAGGTTACGATCTAGAATACATGGAGATGTATGGGTATTGCATAATATAATTTTGGAGTAGATGAGATCTATTGCTGAAAATTATTTATGTGGGTGACAGATGAAATCTGTTACCCGACATTCTTGTTGCTTCCCTGGAATTTGCGTTTGCTCAATCTCGAGACAGCATGGTGGAATTTGACAAAGTTCTGGCAATCCGTGATCCTGATTGATCATGGAAGTGCTATCAGTTCTTTGGGTTCTGCCATAGTCAAAAGAAAGATGAAATTCGCAGATGAATGGGCATTGCAGATATGATCTGCACGGGGGTCATGCGTATGACGAAGTTTAGTATGGGGCTCGAGATTTAATTATCTCGTGTTTCATACACCCCGAGATGTTAATCTAGCAACTTGAATAATCATACTTGATGATAAAACATTGGTAGCTGCGGTTTAAGTCAAAACCTTAGAAGCCACGTAAAATAAAATTTTGCATAAACCGATTAGAGGCGTCTAACTTGGTTTTGCAGGATGGTTTGCATGTGATGTGGTATAGCAATGCTCATATTCAATTTGATTATGTATGAGATGACTATATGATGTAATTAACATGACCTGCGTGTCATGATTTGGCATGATGGCTGGAGCCATATGATTGCACTTTAATGACCTGCGTGTCAACCTTAAGTAATGCATTTATTTTCTCCTGCTATGGAGATAGCAATATTATCTGGTGCATCAACAAGGTGGTGGCAATCTGTGCGAAGGTGAACACCGACGCGAATGCCGAAGACGAAGAAATGAAAGACTTCTCCGTCAGAAGGGGCTATACCATATCATGCTATTATGAATTGCCTGAGATGTTTATCCCTCTTGATGCACCCTTCTTGATTGCGCGGTAGTCGCTTTTTATTAGGGTGATCTCTCACTTCAAAATATCAAAGTAGTTAGTGTTCACCCAAGTGTAGCACCATCTGTAATTCGTATCTTTTCGGGGTACGCCATGTCCACATGGGTACGAACGAATCGAGAGGAATGAGGCGGGTGAGGTCAGACCTCGCAGCAAGATCACTTGGTTGTCTTTGACATTCAGGCAGGATCGTCCTGAGCTCGGAACACACCCATCGAAAGATGAACAAGAGTCACATGGAGATGTGATCGGCAAGTTTGCCTACCAATTGGAATTCTCGTCATCAGTGATGTCCACATCAATGGCGTTGAATCGAAGTGTGGGTCTTGTATCACTCATAATCAATTTTGAGAGATATTGATTTGAGTGGGAGCGCACTTTAGAATAAAATTGTTTATTCACTAGTGCTTTTTCATTATAAACAAAGTCTAAGTGAAAACTTGTGTTTTCCGTTGTAGATCAAATGGCTCGCAACACCGCGTTCAACTTAGGCCCGATGTTAGAGAAAGAGAAGTTAACTGCGACTGGAAACAACTATGCGGACTGGGTCCGCAACCTGAGGATTGTCCTCAGGAGCGCTAAGAAACTGTATGTGCTTGAAAATGCTCTTCCAGCTAAACCGGCGGCAGAGGCCCCGGAAGATGAACAAAATGTCTGGGCCACTAAGGATGATGATCACAACTTAGTGCAGTGCCTCATGCTAGCTTGCATGAGTACAGACCTTCAAAAACGTTTTGAACTCCATAAACCCCGTGATATGATCCGGGAATTGGATGCTCTGTACAAGAAAACCGCAAAGTCTGAACGATTTGATATCATGAAGGCTTTGATGGATTGCAAGATGGCTGAGGGTAGTTCAGTTGGCGAACACGTGGTCAAAATGATTGGCTATGCTGAAAGGCTTAAAACCCTGGAATTTCCACTTCCACCTGGCCATACGATGGACATGTTGCTTTCTTCACTCCCCCCGTCTTACGACGGTTTTGTATTAAACTACAACATGAGTGGGATGGAGAAGGAACCGGAAGAGGTGCTCGCCATGCTGAAAACTGCAGAAGGAGGACTGCGGAAAAATCGCAAGCAAGTGTTGCTTGTGAATAAAACCGCCAGTTTCAAAAAGAAAAAAGGCAAGCCAAAGAAGGGCAAGGGCGCCGGTAAGACCGGATCCCAAAGCAACTCTAAGGGCGGAGCCAAGAATGAAACTGAGTGCTTCTACTGCAAGGGCACAGGACACTGGAAGAGAAACTGCAAGAAGTATCTGGAAGATAAGAAGTCCGGGAAAACCGGAAAAGGTATAATTGTTATACAAGTTAATGCCATTGATGTTTTGCTTGCTGGCGAAAATTCTAAGTCTTGGGTATTTGATACCGGATCGGTTGCTCACATTTGCAACTCGATACAGGGACTTCAGAAGGTGCGCAGGCTGGCAAAGAATGAAGTCGTGATGCGGGTCGGGAACGGCGCTGGGATCGCCGCGCAAGCCGTCGGCATTATGCCTCTACGTCTCCCTTCGGGATTTATTTTGGAACTTAGTAACTGTTATCTTGTTCCGGCATTGTGTAGAAACATTATCTCCGGATCATGTTTAGTGCACGATGGGTATTCGTACAAGTCTGAGAACAATGGTTGTTCACTTTATTGTAAGGATATGTTTTATGGATTTGCACCCATTGTTGGGGGCCTTTTCATACTAAATCTAGAATGTGGAAATGATGTCTTTAACGTGAATGCTAAACGCCTTAAGAAGGATGCTACCACCACCACTTACTTGTGGCACTGTCGACTTGGCCACATCGGAAAGAAACGCATGCAAAAACTCCAGTCAAATGGAGTTTTACCGTCCTTTGATTTTGAATCATTCAACACATGTGAAGCTTGTCTGATGGGGAAAATGATCAAGACGCCGTTCACGGGTCATCCTGAACGGGCGTGTGAATTATTGGAAATAATACATAGTGATGTATGTGGTCCAATGAACACGGCCGCACGGGGTGGGTATTTTTACTTCTTGACTTTTACTGATGATTTATGTCGGTATGGCTATATCTACTTGATGAAGCATAAGTCGGAAACCTTTGAAAAGTTCAAAGAATTTCAGAATGAGGTAGAAAATCATCGTGACAAAAAGATTAAGTTTCTGCGGTCTGATCGCGGAGGCGAATATCTTAGTCATGAGTTTGGCCAACATCTAAGTGACCGTGGAATCGTTTCACAGCTTACGCCTCCCGGAACTCCACAGAGAAACGGAGTATCGGAACGACGTAACCGAACCTTGTTGGACATGGTAAGGTCGATGATGTCTCTTACAGATCTACCGATATCTTTTTGGGGTCACGCACTACTTACTGCAGCTCACACACTAAATAGAGCACCGTCTAAATCTGTTGAGACGACACCATACGAGTTATGGCATGGGAAGAAACCCAATTTGTCGCATCTCAAAGTTTGGGGTTGTGAAGCTTATGTAAAACGTTTACAACCAAGCAAACTCGGTCCCAGATCAGACAAATGTAACTTTGTAGGTTATCCCAAGGAAACCGTTGGGTATTTCTTCTACCAACCCTCCGAGTGCAAAGTGTTTGTCGCTAAAAACGGAGTCTTTCTCGAGAAAGAGTTTCTCGCAAAAGAATTAAGTGGGAGGACAGTACAACTTGATGTGATTAGTGAATCTTCGGCAACTGTTGATACGGCTAAGGAACCGGAAGAAATTCCGCTAATTATCCCTACAACCGAGCCGGAAGTTGTTGCATGCGATGCGGAGACTTCAGACAATGTTGTAACTGAACCGCGCAGATCAGGTAGGGCTATCCAGCCACCTGAATGGTTTCATAACGAAATCTTCATTTTTGAAGACGATGAACCTGCGCACTACAAGGAAGCGATGGCGGGGCCCAGCTCAAAAGAATGGCACAAAGCCATGAGATCCGAAATGGAATCCATGTACGAAAACCAAGTTTGGAACTTGGAAGAACTTCCAGAAGGCGCAAAGCCGATTGGTTGTAAATGGATTTTCAAAAGAAAGACGGACGCGGATGGTAACATTACTATCCACAAAGCTAGACTTGTCGCGAAAGGGTTCACGCAAGTTCCAGGAGTGGACTACGACGAGACTTTCTCGCCCGTAGCTATGCTTAGGTCTGTTCGGATATTGCTAGCAATTGCTGCTTATTTCGACTATGAAATATGGCAGATGGATGTCAAAACGGCTTTCCTAAATGGAAACCTCAAAGAGGATGTATACATGATACAGCCGGAAGGTTTTGTCATTCATGAGGATGCTGGAAAGGTATGCAAACTTCAGAAAGCCATTTATGGTCTGAAGCAAGCATCAAGGAGCTGGAACATTCGTTTTGATGAAGTGGTGAAAGAGTTTGGTTTCATCAGGAATGACGAAGAATCTTGTGTTTACAAGAAGTTTAGTGGGAGCGCAAAAGCATTTCTAATCTTGTATGTGGATGACATATTATTGATTGGAAATGACATGAATTTTCTTAGCGAAATAAAAGAATCATTGAAGAAAAGGTTTTCAATGAAAGACTTAGGCAAAGCGGCATATGTATTGGGCATCAGAATCTATAGAGATAGATCAAAACGCCTGATAGCGCTTAGCCAAAGCACGTACATTGACAAGGTGTTGAAAAGGTTCAACATGGAGAACTCCAAGAAAGGCCTACTCCCCATGTCACCTGGCACAGTGCTTTGCAAGAATCAGAGTCCTCGAACTCTCGATGAGCGAGTACAAATGAATGATGTTCCATATGCCTCGGCAGTTGGTTCTATTATGTATGCCATGCTATGTACAAGACCGGATGTTTCCTATGCGCTAAGTGTTAGCAGCCGGTACCAAAGTGATCCAGGATTGGAACACTGGGCCGCAGTCAAGGGTATTCTTAAGTACCTCAGACGGACCAAGGATTTACTCCTTGTGTACGGAGGTGATGAAGAGCTCATTGTAAGTGGTTACACTGATGCAGGCTTCATGACTGACCCAGATGACTTCAAATCTCAATCAGGCTATGTTTTCATATTGAACGGTGGCGCAGTTGATTGGAAAAGTTCCAAACAAAAGACTGTGGCGGATTCTACGACGGAGGCGGAGTATGTTGCAGCTTCAGAAGCCTCCAAGGAGGCGGTATGGATCAAGCAATTTCTTGAAGACCTTGGTGTGGTTCCAAGTGCTCTGGACCCGGTGGAGATCTATTGTGATAATAGTGGCGCCGTGGCTCAGGCAAGGGAGCCAAGTTCGCACCATAAGACAAGACATATTCAACGCAAATATAAACTCATTCGACATCATGTCGAAGAGGGTTTAGTGAAAGTACGCAAAGTTCACACGGATCTGAATGTGTCAGACTCGATGACAAAGCCTCTACCACGAGCAAAGCATGAGCAACACCGGATAGCCATTGGTGTTAGGGAAGCCATGTAACTGGATTCTGACTCTAGTGCAAGTGGGAGTCTGTAGGAGATATGCCCTAGAGGCAGTAATATCAGTTATTTTGTATCTCCTGGTTTGTAATGAAAGTTTATGATTCCATGCTATAACTGCAATGATTCTCGAGTCTACAATAAAACGAGGCTTGGAGGGAAACTCATGTGCACGTGTGGGATAATAAACGGAAAATGTATTCCTGGTCAAGCCTCTTTGACTGGCTCGAGTATTGCATGATGATCCTGTTTTCCTGATCATGGGCATGTCTATGCCGGCAATTTTGAGGGCACAAATTGTTGGTAGAACACTTGTGTTGAATCGACCCATTTTGATGTTATGCTATGAGATGCATTCGTCACAAGTTAATGGTTTATAACACAGAGAAGTTAATGTTTGCATAATTCCTTAGACCATGAGAGTATCGAGTTCCTTCATACTTGCTTCGTGAACTTTGGGGTTTGTTAAACGTCATCCGTAACTGGGTGGCTATTACGGCGGCTTACGGGTTCACGGAAAAGTATGGCAAGTAACGAGATAGCTCAAGATTGGGATTTGCTCCTCCGACGATGGAGAGATATACTCGGGCCCTCTCGGTGTTATGGTATCCATCATCGTCTGGCCAGACACCTTGTGATTTGATCACTGGGATGCCGGAACACGGAAACGAGAAAAGAGAACAAAACCGGTAACGAGGTAACTTGCATGATGGACAAATTGTTGATCCACAGGAATGCAATAAATCTCACCTTGGGTGTTTGTGACATATCGCGAAGCAACAAGAATAGCACACGGCAACTGGAGGTTCACTCGAATATTCATTCGTGTGGGTATAGGGGTCGATATGGGTGTCCACGGCTCCGATGTTGATCATTGATCGGAAGGGGTTCCAGGTCATGTCTATACTTCACCGAACCTATAGGGTCACACGCTTAAGGGTCATCTATCTGCTGAATACTAGACAGGGAGTCTGAGAGAAAGTTTCTGGAAAAAGTTTTTTTTCGGAGACAGCGGAAAAGTTCCGACGAGAGAGGTCACCGGATGAGTTTCGGTGATACTGAAAAGTTGTTTCAGAGGATACCATAAAGTCAAATTGGTTTTGGCACATGCCTGATAATTCTTAGAGGGTGCCAGAATCATTCTGGAAACTTTTGGGAATTTTCTGGAAGAAAAACCGGAAATGTTTCGGAGCTGCCGGAACCACTTCAGATGCTTTTCGCAGATGAAAATCACTAATCTGTAATTGTTCCAGAACGCGTTGAAAATTATTATGGTGGGTACTGGAAATGTTCTAAGCCCACATAAATATTTTCAGTTCGAACGGACGCTGAAAAATGTCGTCGTGAATAGTGAAAGTGCTTTTTGGGTTACTTTTTGGAAAGCCACTTGTTTGGGCTTTATCCCAAAATATCTAGGGATGACATGGATGGATTGGGAGGCCCTCATGGGGGCCCCCCAAGGGGTGTGGCCGGCCAAGTAGGTGGCTCCTCCTTGGAGCCCCTCTTGTTCCTTGTTTTCACCCTTAAACCCTTGGTGGAAGGACTTCATTCATGTGCTTTTGGGTTTTATTGTAAAACCACCCTACCCCTTGGGATTTCCTATAAATAGAGGTGGAGGGGCAGCCCTCCACACTCATCCCTTGCTCTCATACACATGCCATGCATTATCTGGCTTCTTCTCTCCCTCCCACGAAAAGAGTTTCGTAGAGCCGAAAGGCTGTCTGGGTTCCGGCAGGAACTAGTTCTGGACGGCGAAGCCCTGCCGGAAACTGACACGGTATGTGTGCAACCCCATAGAGAGGTCGTAGTTTCGGTCTTTTGCCCGAGGGGCGGTTCGAGAGTCCTCCCGAAGGGCTGTCCGAGTCTCCGTTTGAGTTTCGAGGGTCCTCCCGGAGGGCTGTCCGCGACATCGTCCGGGGGACTGTCCGACCGCCTCCCGAAGGGCTGTCCGACGAGGGAGTACATCCTCGCGGTTGGGAGGTTGTAAATCCTAGCTGCGGGGATCTGCACCAACGATCTCCACCGACTCTTCTTCCGCTGCGCTTCGAGTTGGTACGGATCAGATCAAACCTTGTATGCAGTCTCCATAGTGGTCCTGGGCGTGCTCGCTACCAAAAATTTTCGTTTTCTGTCGCGTTACCCAACAATTGGTGGCAGCAGCGGCAGTCAACAGGCGAGCGAGGCGAGCAGGGGCGAGGCCACGAGCAGACGACCGCGCGTGGAGGCGAGGTCGAGGGCGGGCAGAGGCGGCGATGGTGCTTCGGCTCCGGCGGGGCTTGTGCTACGGCTCGAGAATGAGGGGAGCAGCGAGGCGTGTTCGAATCAGGAATTCAGCGCAAGACTAGCGACACTCGCGGCCAGACCATATGGTCACCGGAGGAGTAACGACGGTGAGGCACAGCGGAGCGGCTACGGCGGCGATGCGGGGAACCCACGTAGAGGATGCGCGCGAGAAAAATAGGAGAGGGAGGAGGTGCGTGAGCTCACCAAGGAGCTGTGGGCGTGCTCAGACGCGTCGGGGGAGGTCGGGAGCAGGCGAATCGGAGAAGGGGAGCTTCAGGGACCGGTGGTGTTGACGAGGTCGATCCAGACAAGGCAAAGCTCTTCAGCCCGATCCGCGGCGTTGGGTCGATGAGGAGGACGATGGCGGAGCTCCCGGTGCAGTCCTAGGTGGCGGAGACGATGGTGGGCGCGAGGTTTGCGACGTCCATGGCGACGGAGCTTCGGCTTGTCATGGGGAGGAGGAAAAATGGCGCGAGGGGAGGGGAATGGCAAGCTAGGGTTCGACGAGGGGGGCTCGGGGGTGTCAAGTAGGCGCCGTGGAGGAGGACAGATGGCCGACGCGTGGCGATCGGTGGCATGGACGCCGCAGGCGCGTCCAACCAGCCCCTGATGAACAGAATAAGAAGAAGATGGGGATGGTGGGCTGGGCAGGTACTGTAGCCAGTGGGCTCAAGTGGACAGTATACTTTAGTCTTTTCTCCTATTTGTTATTTTTGTTTTTCTTTTCTTTTATTATTTCTCCTTTTCTGTTTTATTAAATTTTAGTTACTAAAGTTTTGTAAAAGCATAAAACAAATTCCTAAATTAACATTATCATTTAACCCACTGCCACAGAAAGTTGGACCCCAAACAAAATATTTTAACATATTAATATTTATGAAAAGGCATTAATTTAATTGTTATAGCCACAATTTTTGGTTATTTTGGAGCATTTAAATATTTTATAAAAAATGTGGTTTCACCATCATTATTACTTATGAATTATTTTCCACAACCAGAACATTTTAGTTTTAATTTTTGAAAACTTTATTTGTTTGACTAGATTTTGAATCAGAGTGAGTTTAGCAACAGTAACAGTGGTGACATGGCAACATTAGTAGAGGGTTACTGTAGCTTAATTGTCCGGGCGTCATAAATCTCCTCCACCACAAGAAATCTCGTCCCGAGATTTAAGAGGTGGAGTAAGGGGAAAAATCCTGGTTACGAAATTCTAAAGGATCTTCTCGGTCTTGGTTGCTCTTCTCGAAGAGATCGATCCATTACATTGATGTCTTCATTCCTCCGCTTCAGGTCATCATGATGAAGTCGGCATCCTCTCTTCGGGGTCATCATCGTACTTACGAATAGGTAAGGGGCAGCTTGACAACGATAGGATGCTATAAGGGTTAACCATCTGGGGCTTGCCCCATGAATGAGCACATGATTATCTCTCGAGTTGAACAAATAAAACACGTTGAGAGGAAAGTAAGAAGGTACAATAAGAAGTTTCAAACGGATAGACAATCGTTCGACGTCTGAAACAAAGTGTGAAAAGGATCCAGAGCAACGAGAATAAGTACTGCGTCTGATACCAGAATAGATCACTAAGAATGTGGCCCGTGAATTACCTACGAAATCAAGCGCGAGGAATAACTTTGGCAACAAAGGTGTACATGAGAGTCAGGTTTCGATCCTGTGGAACTGTGGGTTATGGGCCCACCATGTGGGTTAAAGTAGAAAGAGCGGTGACATCTTGCACGGTCATGATATCAAGGCAGATCAGAGAATAACCTGTCAGTTATGTCGGTAACAATGTTGGTACCAAGGGCGAGGGACGAAGAGAACCATTTTCCTGCTCGTTGAACGAGGCGGATCAATAGGCAAAGTTCTCGTCCACCAGTGGTTACCGGAATGCCATCAACAAAAGCAACAGGGTCTTACTGACACGGTTGTACACCAAGGTGTTTACATAAGCAGAAGAATATTACTGCTTAGATCATATAGATCACAAGAAAGGTTAAACAAAACAATGGAAAGGAAAATGTGTTTACACACAAGAATTAGGAGTGTAACTTTTCCCAAGGAAAAGTAGAGCATGATATACATGTCAGATCAACAAGTACATCACCATTTGGATAAAGGGGCAAGGGAATTCATGATGTTATCCATACAACGGTGTCCGGATAATAGATCAAGAAGCATTTGGCAAGGTGCTTCCAATGTTCTTTTTGATATTCGGGATACCACAATCATGCTTCGAATTAGCATTAATATGGTGTTTCAGGTAAAAGTTGGATCTGAAGATCACAAAAGTTATAATGAACATTCCCAAGATTATCTCAGAACATAAGGTATAACCAAACACAACAAGGTCTGTGCTGGCAGAGAGTCAAGGAGATCATCGATGATATCACAAATCATCGAAGAGCAAGGATGGTATTTCTCACCATTAATTCAATTGACAACTCTAAGGAAGTCAAATGTTGATGTTGATCACGACACATCTGTCGAGAGATTTCAAGGAGATGTAATCGGTCGGTGATGACATGATGTCAAAGGGATGATGAAGCGAAAGGTTATTGGAACCACATATACGACACAAGCTCGAAATCAAGCTTGTTGTTCGAGGTGAAATGATAAGGAGAGGAAGATCGACATAAGCTTAGCTCGTCGTCGGGAGTTGCTTCGGGCATAAGGACCAGGTAGTACAGTTAAAAGTTGGCACGATAAAAATATAGCCGATCAGGCTAGGAATGATATGATGGGGTATTAAACTTCCCAGTAACAAGAACTAGGGGTAATACCGGAAGGTAAATCGGAGTAGAGGTTGGACGGGGGAAATGATTTGCAGAGGATAAGTATTTTAACTTATCTGGGAAATGGAATCAAGGAGGAAATATGGTCGGAACCACGATTGCAAGGGATCAATTCATAGATACAAGATGAATTTATAACAAGGGATTATTATTTTTACGAGCAACTTCCATGAAAAGTTCTACATCGGGTCCATGGGCATGAACACAAAGATTCAAGGTCGACTCCCACTTCTTCAATGCATAACCTTTCATTCACTCCTCGTTTTCGAAGAAATTGTAGTGCTGAAGATTTATCTGATGAAGCACCAGAAGATTATGACTCGCATAACTTTCGAGTTCACACGGATTAGGGAAAACAAAGGTTCAACCCATTGGGGCATCTTAGGAAAATATACCACGAACTTCAGGAGTAAATAACTCAAGCTCGAGAGCAGAGCAAGGTTGACAAAGCAGAGAATAAAATTTTACCGAAGGCAATATGTATCAGGGGAAGAGCGCACAAGATTTTTGACTATGAAGGACACTGTCGGATAATAATCCAACAAAGGATTCAGGTGGTCCGCAAAGGATCTGATGTGAGTATCGGTACTCAACCAGAAGAAGAAGGGATGCAAAGGAATCGGTTTATGGAAACATCTGAATAAGCCAAAACTTGAATGCGAAGGGTTTACGATTCCAAAATCGGGGGATTAGAGGCAGAGGCTCTAATAAAAAGATGAGTATGTTGAATAGAATTAGATGGACAATCGATTGCAACTTGATTAGCCAAGAACCAACTCATGTCCAAATGACGTCTGAGCCGGTAGGACAAATTCTGGGAAAGAACTGATGATTGCGAGTATTCGCACACAGGTTGAATCAATGAGGCCAGAATGATAGTGACAAGGGATATCAACAATGATTACTTGTCATATGGAACTATCCATAATGCAAGCAGGCAAGACTTTCAAGAGCAATAGGGTACAGAGGATTTTTGAAAGATCGATTAACAATGGGAAGAATGTTGCAAAGCACATGATCAACTAGGGATGAACAAATCCCTAGTAAATGTGAGGAATTATCCGCAGTGCGAAAGAAGCTGCACGACAGTAGGCTCAAAGGATTCCCGGATTAACGAGGAGTATTTCGGGGTATCTCGTTCATAAAGGAGTAACTGGGAATGAAGATACAAGCGACAAGGATGGTTAGTTATCCACGGGGGTTTGTTGGTGGTCAAGAACTGCAAGCAGTGGCACAGGGTCTCGGGAAACATCGAGAAATATCTATAGAGTCTTCTGATGAAACAGTCGATCATCTGTGGTGAAGGGGCTCTCCGGGATGAAGTGGTTACGAGATCCTAATGTCTGAGTTAGTTAAATCTTTTAACCCGAATAGAAGAGAGATCAGAGTCCCAGAGTAAGGACGCGGAATAAAAGATTCTAATACCACCCAATTGGCGACGTGGGCCTGTAAGCCACACAGCCAAGTTAGTAAAACAGTTTTTGGTTACTAGACTCAACTTTGGCCAAGGAGTTGGAACGGGGGTTCCTACAGGCAGTCGGCTCTGATACCAACTTGTGACGCCCCCGGCTCAATCGTGCACTAATCATACACGCAAATGCACACGATCAAGCCTAAGGACTCATGGGAAGATATCACAACACAACTCTAAAAGATCAATAAAGTCATACAGGCTTTACATTACAAGCCAGGGGCCTCGAGGGCTCGAATAAATAAGCTTGCGTACAAGCGTCAGCGGAAGCATCAGATATCTGAGTACAGATATGAAACAGAAACAGATAAGCCTTTAGAAAGACGGGGCAAAACAAAAGCTACGATCGAAAGGCGCAGACCTCCTGCCTCGGACCCTCCGAACCTACTCCTGGTCGTCGGCCAACTCGTAGTAGTATCCACCCTCGGGGTAGTAGTAGCGATAGTCGGCGAGGGCAGCTGTCTTAGGGGCTCCGTCATCTGGTTGCATCAAATGGATATGGGGGAAAAAGAAAGCAAAGCAACCGTGAGTACTCATCCGAAGTACTCAGCAAGCAAGGATCTACACTACATATGCAACATTATCAAAGGAAGGCTGTATATGTGGACTGGGCTGCAGAAATGCCAGAATAGAGAGAAGGCCTAGTCCTATCGAAGACTAGCATCTTCAACGGTCTTGCAGCATTAGAAGTGTGTAGAGTAGTACAGTATAGAGTAGTAGTATCATTAAGTCTCAACCTCACCCAGAGATCCTTTCTCGACTCCCTGCGAGAAAGCAATCCCAAAGCCACATATCCAGGTCTCATCTCAAGTTCTAGTTGTATCGATCGGAATACAACTCCGAGTGTCCTTTACCGTAGGACCGGCTATCGATAGATGTTTTCTTCCCTGCAGGGGTGCACCAACTTACCCACCACGCTCGATTAACTCCGGCCGGACACAGTTTTCTGGGTCATTCCCGGCCTCGGCCAAACGATACACCGCAACCCTACCTACAGCTCAGCAAAGAGGTCCCCGTCGGTCTACCTCCTAAGCGCAAGGGGGTCTTGGGCCATCGCCCCTCACCCTCCGAGTCGTTGCGTACACGGCGAATCTCGGTACCACCACTCAGGATGGCGCCGGCCCAGCCATGCCGCGATGCTGCACTGGACGTCTTACAGAGCTTTCGGCTGATGCTACGATGCAGAACGCCCTACTATGCCCACGTGATGGTTAGTGCTATCAGGCCAGAGGCCTGCTCGGATCAAATATCCAAATCGTTACTGGACTAGGGGCTTGCAGTAACGAGCACAGACTCACGATCGATGTGACCCCGTCGCCCCATCTCGAGGACTTGCGGCAAGGGCCAAGAATGCCCGGCCACGCCTCGTATTCGTATCTCGGGTAACCTCCAGGTCAACCCGTCTCCACAACACTCGCCACTTAGGCTCACGCGGGTACCCCTCAGGGTCGACCCGCCTTTCCAAGTAACAGGGTAAAGTCCAAGTATCCATGTGTCCATAACATCAGGGGAATCCGAGGTATCACCCTCGTTGGATTCCTACCCGATGTATTCATCAAGGTGAACTCGGAGGAATCACCCTCGATGGGTTCACACTTGCAGTGTTGCACGACAGCGTCGTTATCGGAAGTGGTGAAGGTGGAATCACCCTCGATGACCACGACCGAATAGCTACTCTACAGAGTTAACATCAGAAGTGCTACACGAGGTATCACCCTCGGCACTTGATAGTAACGCTGCAGTGTCGTTACAACTAAGGGGGTGATGTGCGGTGCTGGGGCCTGGTCGTCGAGTCTTCTGATGATCCAGAGGGGCAATCGGGACAAGTGGGGTCACTAATAGGTCTCTACCCAGCCTATACTAGACAGTTTTAGGACAAGCATGTAAGGTTTCAATAGCAGGTTACAATAAACAGGCTATGCATCAGAATAGGTTAAACAGTAGCAGCAGCAATTTCTAACGCAAGCATAAGAGAGAAAGAATAGGCGATATAGGCATGCTCAAGGGGGCGGTGCTTGCCTGGTTGCTCGGCGGCAAAGGCAGGGTCGTCAACACCGTAGTCGAACGGGGCAGCAACAGTGCCGTCAGTCTCGAAGTCTAACGGAGAGAAGAGGGGGAAGAAACAATAAATACGACGCAAACAGATGCATGACATGGCAATAAATGGTGCTAGGTGTGATCTAACGAGGTACTACGCGATACTGGTGAAGGGGGAAACATCCGGGAAAGTATTCCCGGTGTTAGGCATTTTCGGACAGATGAAACGGAGGTGGATTGTTGCATGTTCGCTATGCTAAGGACGTGCGGCGGACGAACGGACTGCGTATTCGGATTCGTCTCGCTGTTCTGAGCAACTATCATGTGCAAACTTTTTCGATCCGAGCTACAGTTTATTTTATATTAATTTATAAAGATTTAATCAATTTCTGAAAATAATAGATTTAATTTAATTTGAAAATGTTTATTGTGTCATCATTACATCAGCATGACATCAGCAGTCAACAGGGTCAGTTGACTGGGTCAAACTGACGTGTGGGTCCCACTGTCATAGACCTAACTAATTAACAGATTCAATTAACTAAGATTAGTTAATTATGCTAATTAACTTAGTTAATTACCTTAATTAAGTTTAATTAATTAATTAACTTATTTATTTAGTTCTTTTTTTAGTCTAAACTTTTGGGCATGGGCCCCGTTTGTCAGTGGCACAGGGGCCTTAACGGGCAGGCGTGGGCGCTGGCACCAGCACCTGAAGCCGCCAGAGGCGAGGAAAGAGGGTGCGGCCAGGGCCGTGGAGCCGGGCGCGGACGTGGCTGGCTGTCGGCGGGCTGCAGCGGCGGCGAGCGGAGCGGTAGCCAGCAGGAGGGAGCCGCAGCAGGAGGCGACGGCGGTAGGCGGCGCGAGGAGGGGGGGCGGTCCCACCAAATAGTGGCACAGCCGGCACGGTTGTGCTCGGCCATGGCCTCGCGCGAGGCAGAGCAGCAGCCCAGTGCGGCAGCGGCCAAGCGCGGGCGGTAGCGGGTGTCGGCGAGGCGCGGTGGGGGCGAGCCGCGGCAGTGGTGGGCGGAGCCAGCGCGGCCCGGCGGGCATGGCCGGCCGGAGCAGGCGCCGCAGGGCGGAGGGGAGCCGGGCGGGCAACCAGGGGAGGCGCCGCGGCAGAGGCCCGGGGCGAGCAGCTCGGGGGAAGCCCGAGCGCGGGGGCAGCAGTGAGGGAGGGCACGGCCGGGCGGAGGCCAGCGGCAGCGGTGGCGCTGTAGGCAGGCGGGTCAGGGGAAGCAGCGGCGAGCGACAGAGGAGGGGGCGTGACGAGCGCGAGCAAGGGCAGCGGCAGCGGCGGGCATTGGTGGCAGCAACGGCAGTCAGCAGGCGAGCGAGGCGAGCAGGGGCGAGGCCACGAGCAGACGACCGCGCATGGAGGCGAGGTCTCGGGCGGGCAGAGGCGGCGGTGGTGCTTCGGCTCCGGCGGGGCTTGTGCTACGGCTCGAGAACGAGGGGAGCAGCGAGGCGTGTTCGAATCAAGAGTTCAGCGCAAGACTAGCGACACTCGCGGCCAGACCATATGGTCACCAGAGGAATAACGACAGTGAGGTACAGCGGAGCGGCTACGGCGGCGATGTGGGGAACCCACGTAGAGGATGCGCACGAGAAAAATAGGAGAGGGAGGAGGTGCGTGAGCTCACCAAGGAGCTGTGGGCATGCTCAGATGCATCGGGGGAGGTCGGGAGCAGGCGAATCGGAGAAGGGGAGCTTCGGGGGACCGGTGGTGTTGACGAGGTTGATCCAGACGAGGTAAAGCTCTTCAGCCTGATCCGCGGCTTTGGGTCGATGAGGAGGACGATGGCGGAGCTCCCGGTGCAGTCCTAGGTGGCGGAGACGACGGTGGGCGCGAGGTTTGCGACGTCCATGGCGACGGAGCTTCGGCTTGTCGCGGGGAGGAAGAAAAACGGCGCGAGGGGAGGGGAATGGCAAGCTAGGGTTCGATGAGGGGGGGATCGGGGGTGTCAAGTAGGCGCCGTGGAGGAGGACAGATGGCCGACGCGTGGGAATCGGTGGCATGGACGCCGCAGGCGCGTCCAGCCAGCCCCTGATGAACAGAATAAGAAGAAGATGGGGATGGTGGGCTGGGCAGGTACTGTAGCTAGTGGGCTCAAGTGCACAGTATACTTTAGTCTTTTCTCCTATTTGTTATTTTGTTTTTGTTTTCTTTTATTATTTCTCCATTTCTGTTTTATTAAATTTTAGTTACTAAAGTTTTATAAAAGCAGAAAACAAATTCCTAAATTAACATTATCATTTAACCCACTGCCACAGAAAGTTGGACCCCAAACAAAATATTTTAACATATTAATATTTATAAAAAGGCATTAATTTAATTGTTGTAGCCACTATTTTGGTTATTTTGGAGCATTTAAATATTTTTTAAAAATATGGTTTCACCACCATTATTACTAATGAATTATTTGCCACAACTAGAACATTTTAGTTTTAATTTTTGAAAACTTTATTTGGTTGACTGGATTTTGAATCGGTTTTGAATCAGAGTGAGTTTAGCAACAGTAACAGTGGTGACGTTGCAACATTAGTAGAGGGTTACTGTAGCTTAATTATCCGGGCGTCACATCAGCTACCGCGACAAGACAGCGCAACTCCGACACCGACGGAGAACTATGAAATATGATGAAAGGTAGCAGGTGGTTCGTTCGGTGTTCTCACAGGGGTAGTTATGGGTGTGCGGTGAACATATATGGCTGCCTTCCATGGTAACATTTGACAGTGGCCTTGGATATGGGGATAGAGACGCATGTGACATGTCCTTGGAGGTGTACTTCCAGCGATGACTTCGATTTGGTCTTCAAAGTTATGTGGTTGTCATTGCTCATTAAAACCATTGGGTGATGGTGTTTTCTAGTTACTGGGATGCTGGTCGGCAATGTTAGCGATAATCTTGAGTTTTGTAGTGCAGGTACTGATGATGTATAGTGTGTGCATGTACGAGTTAGCTAGGCCGTGTCTGGTTAGGACACTAGTGATCAGGGTGGCCGGTGATTAGTTTAGCCCGAGATTAGGAGTCCTACTAGTAGTCTAAGTTGGAGTCGGCTTGCAAGTGAAGTCCATGTCATGTAGGCTAGTCCAAGTGTATTTAGATTTCTGGCTAGGTTTGCTAGCCATGGTTCGTACCAGCTGGGAGTGTCTAAATATATATGTATACACGCAGGGTTGGCGTAAGTTTTGTATCATCGTGGAGAGAAATAGAAAAGGAAATTAAGAGGGAAAAGAAAGGCATGACACATGCCTTTGGCAAAAGTTTTTGCGTGTGCTTGTTCATCGTGATTTGATATGATCGATCCTATGGGCGAAGTTCCAACAATTGGTATCAGAGCAAGGTTCAGGAGTTGAGTGCTTGGCCCGGGGTTGCGACCCGACTAAGGCCTCAGGGCGGGCCATGAAGTCGCTGGGTGGTGCAGCGACGAGAAGGATCGTGCGATTGTTGTTCCGCGGAGCAACAAGGAGGGAGACATCGGGCTGTCGTCGGCAAGACAGTGGAAGAAGATCGTTGACGGGAGCGGTGGTGCCAAGGTGCGGTGCCGAGAAGCCATCAAGGTCATCGTCCAAGGGAGTTGGAGTCAAGGAGTCGTGAGGGTTAGCACGGTCGGTCGGTCGTGTCGGTGAGTCGTCGTCATGTCCAAGTGCTTGTCTATGTGAGGATCGGTTGAAGATGATGCTTGTCACGGTCGATGGGCTGTCCGGCGTGGTGTAGCATCGAGGGCGAAGACGTGAAGTCAAGATCAAGTTCAAGCGTGTAGTGGGACGAGAACCTGTGAAGATGAGCCTCTTCAATGAGGACATGTCTCTACATGAGGCTATGGGTGGATGATGTAGTCCACAAGTTATTAATCGTCATGTATTGCGCTAGGTGTGGGCAGTGTAGTCTGCTTATGTTGAGATGGATTGTCGCGTCGTGGATCTACAACGAGCCAAGATCAGAACGAGTATAAGAACAAGACAAGTCAAGATTAGAAAGAGATTGTTTTGTAGTGCATGTACTTATGATGTAGTGTGCATGTACGAGTTGGCTAGGTCGTGTCTGGTTAGGACACCAGTGATCAGGGTGGCCGGTGATTTGTTTAGGCTGAGATTAGGAGTCCTACCAGTATTCTAAGTTGGAGTCGGCTTGCAAGTGAAGTCCGTGTCATGTAGGCGTAGTAGTACGTAGTCAGGTCCAAGCGTGTTTAGATTTCCGGCTAGGTTTGCTAGCCATGGTTCGTACCAGCTGCGTGTGTGTATTTATACACAGGGTTGGTGCAAGTTTTGTATCATCGTGAAGAGAAAAAGAAAAAGAAGTAAAGAGGGAAAAGAAAGGCACAACACGTGCATTTGGCAAAAGTTTTTGCGTGTGCGTGTTCATCGTGATTTTATGTGATCGATCCTGTAGGCGAAGTTCCAACAGGCAATGTCATTCTTCCCCAACGGGTACTTGAACGATGTATGAGGATGTAAGGTCGGGTAATGACCCTGGCAAGCACAAAAGTAACCGTGGATGTTTATGGTTATTGGTATTTTTTTTCCTTAGGTTCTATTGCCGTGTCCACTCAGTATACTTCCACTTTTTAGTTTTTACTCATCTTTATATGTTCTCCTTACAATTTAATATAGGAACGCAAGCTGCGGTGTATTTTTTAGAAATGCTGAATTATGTTCCAATAGTAATGTTCATGGATAATTCTAATTTTTCATTCTTTGTTTTAGAAGTAATATATAGCAACTTTGTTCATTCGATCTATGTTTAGTCTAAATTGATAAAATTAGTCTTATCTCTCTTTACTTCATAAAATTTAAGCTCTTCATTGTATTATGTGAAGAAAAGGAGTTTATGTACAAGATATGTTACATCTGCCGCGAGAACCAAGCTAACAAGTACTCCCTCCGTTCCTAAATGTATGTCTTTTTAGAGATTCCAATGCGGACTACATATGAAGCAAAATGAGTGAATCTACACTTTAAAACATGTCTATATACATCCGTATTTACTACTTATTGAAATCTCTAAAAAGACTTATATTTAGTAAGGGAGTGAGTTAGTTGTCTTTTCCTCAAATCTATGGCTGTCTGCCGAATAAAGAAGAGAGAAAGCCTTCAAAATCTCTTCCAGTACTTTCTCTTTTTTTTTTTTTGCGGGTGCTTTTCCAGTACTCTCTGACTTTGATTCCCAACTTTCTCAAACACGCGACTGTTCTGCTCCAACCAAATGTCGTGAATGGTTAGAACCAAAATTGTATTAGAAACGTCGACATCTCTTTTGAGGGATTGCCGTGCTTGCCTGCTACCCCCAGTCAGAGATATCGCTGCCCGCCATTGTAAGCAAGTGGAGATTGAAGGTTTTCAGAACTTTGAACCATATAGCCTTAGAGAAAGAGCAACTGATGAGTAGGTGCCTGGTGGTCGATGTTCTCAAGTTCCTGAGAGCAAAATGGGCAATGTTAAAGCTGCCAGTCTGTGAGAGGCCCAGCACTTGTTTCGAAGGGCTAACCACACGAATAACTTAGCCTGCAGTGGTGCCGCCCAGGACCTAATTTCAGCCGCCCAGGAAAGAACTCCTGACCCGCAAAGAGGGCCTGGCATGCCATACGAGAGGAAAATGTTTCATCACGGGAAAGTTCCCAGCAAGATCTATGTTCCTCGTGAGTGTCCAGTTGGGTGTGGGTTAGGTTAATCCATAGGTCACTGAGTTGCGCAATCACTAGAACCGAGAGTTGTCCTTTACTGTTACTGATCCATCGGACATTTGTAAGTGCCTCAGGAACAACTTTTTTTTTGCGGGTAATGAACAAATTTCTTAAGGGCTTTCTTCCATGAAACTGAGGCGCCTCGAAGAGACGAACATAAATATAGGATCCCTTCAATATGTCACAATTCTGTATCTAATACGATCTACGCTATTGATTGATAGGACCTGTGTGTGTGTAATAAAGAAATCATGGAATAGCGACAGATGTTGCGAAGATGGTGGATCCAGGCTTACTGATGTATTACTTTGTGAAGTCTTTGTGAATAATTAATAAAGTGGCTGCATGCATCGCTCAGATGCAGAGGCCGGGGTACATCCTCCTTTTCTAAAAAATGGAAATATTTTGTAAACCGAGCACAAGTCCCTTACAAATTCAAGAGTTTTTTCTTATTATTGCTTCGATACTTTAAATTATTTTCATGCCATCAATCATGCATGTTTAGTTCCTTAAAAATTGAACATTTCCAACGGAGACCCAGAAATTATTCTTTCAGTCAGTAGTTCATGCCCCATACATTTTTCTCGCTTTCATGACGCTTGGTTGTGGCGGCCGCTCTGGCACTTCCGACGGCGGTGGAGGAGCACAGCTTCCGGTGCATTTGCAATATTTATACCAGACCCCATTGAGCTGGTCACCGACAACACCTTTAGGTGAGCAATAGCCGCGGGTGAAGTGCTTTTTATGGCAAGTCTCCGCGCATTTCCTGCTGCTTTTGCATGGGCCATGGAAGAGATGGCTCCGGGCACCGCATTGCTGAATATGACCAGCCTCCGCACATGCACCACAGAATTAGATTTCCGTTTTCAGCACAAGAATGGATGGATCTAACTAGCATGCTAACTGTTGAGTGTGCGATGGTATCGGAACTTACTGTCGGACATGATGAGCAAGCCCAGGGTGAAGGCAGCAAACCACTGTGCTCTGTTGAACCCCATGGCTAAGACGACTAGGCTTCGCTTTGCTTTGCTTGTGATGGGATGTAAGTGATGTGAACCGAACTGCCTGCTATTTATAGAAAGGTTCCTTCGAGCTTGCATTGAGTGTCCGAGATGGATCCATGTCGGAATACAAATGTTGGATATACGGGCATTAGTACTACCTCGTGTTATGTATCCAGAAATGCATTAATAAAGACATTCCGTAAATGCAATATGAGGTGTGAGAATCCAAATATTGGATATACATGCATTAGTACTACGCGTGCCAGAAGTGCATTAGTATAGACATACTGTAAATACAGTATGATGGGTATCAAAATGTTGGATATATGGTCATTAGTACTGCCTGTGTCCAGGTGCGTACGGAGAAACAACCACCTGAACAAGAAAAAACATGTATCTATATATAGATTTCCTGGAGCTGCCGGTTGCTCTTTGTTGCTAAGTACTCCCTCCGTCCCATAATACAGCTCCAGGAAATCTATATGGTATAGATACATGTTTTTTCTTGTTCAGGTTGTTGTTTCGCCGTGAGGGAAAGACAGTCTAGGAAGGAATGACGGAGGAACTTATAACATCGAGGAATCACATTGTACATCAGGTAACGCAGTTCTAGCAATGCATTGTTCATGCCTCATTTTGCTGGAACCTAGTTCTGGAACTATTCGATCTCATACCTGTAGATCCATGATTAGTTGTGCATCAACATCATTAGTTCACAATAACCCAGGAGTATTGTCTTATATTTTTTTATTAAGAAAGTATTTTACAAAGATAATTGGAGAGTGAAACCGATTATGTTAGCAAATCAGAACTGAATGTGCAAGAGTCATCATTTTACTGAGCCAGCGGCGAAGTTTAAGTTCAGATTTCCTGCTTTGTATAGATTAAAGAAAAAGTACTTCATAGATATTGGAGACTGATTTTTTTCCCCCATATACACATCTGTGTCATTACTTGTGATTCATCTCCGTTTTCGTCTGTCGTCCGTGAGTCCCTTTATTTTGCGATGCATACTGTTCGGCACTCGACAAAGAGTTTGCTGAGTGCCCGTGTTCTGGCTCTCGGCAAATTTATGTTTGCCTAAGAGATGTACGCCGGGTGGCCTTTGCCGAGAACAACGCTCGGCAAATCCTTTGCCGAGTGTTTCTGGCACTCGGCGTAGGGTGCGATTCCAGTAGTGTCCTCAACACTTGATTTTTTTTTTCTTTTGCCAGTGTGGACACAACAAATATGAAGGACGTGAGAAGATAGAAGAACATTAAACAGATCCAGCCAGTATAGTGTATTATTGTGTTTCAGTGGATGTAAACGTTTAACAGTTCTTGTTGATGCAGGTAATTTTAAGGCTGTGATTTCTACTTGTGGGTTTGTGTGACAAACGAAATGATGTTCCTTGCTCAGAAAATTCATATCCATATCTCCTTTTCCTTGAGAGTTTGGTGTTGATGATGCGTGATGTCATATACGTAGCGGCAACATCAGCGTGCTAACAGTCAGTAGCAGCAGCAGCGTAACAGCAGCATTGCAGGCATCGCGGACAGCTCAAGTGGCGGACAACGGCAGACAGAAATCATGCGATTAGTGTTTTTATTACTTTACATGGAATATACGGACAGAAAATACAGCCACGGGCACAGATCCACATTTTAGCGTACGATTCTGATTTCGGGAGCATCTCATACTCGCCAATATGCCAATTATCCAACATATAAAAGCCTAATAGGTTGTCAAATTTTACTTCAAAATTAAACTTAGGAATTACAATGCATTTTTGTAGTATTTATTTATAAAATTGTCTATCATTGACGTATTACATGTTGCATGTTGATTATTTTGTGTCATGTAGATCTTCAATTATTTTCTTTTACTAATATGTTGCTATTATTCGTATCCGCCTTGAATCTAGTAAACATCTGATACATATCCATATCTGAGTAACATGCGATCCGTATTCACATCCAATAATATCCGTATTTGAATTCGTATTTATTATTTTGAAAATAAGAAAATGAAAGTGGTAAGAGAACTATCCGATCCGCATTTGATCCATTTCCACCCATACTAGTTGGGGTCACCAACCGGGGGCAAACACGACAAATCTTTGAACTTTCTTCGATACCAAATGTTGGGTTTCTCTCACAGGTCGGTCACATCAATATATCACGAATACACGCGATCAAAAACTTTGTAAAAGGGCACGACTCATACCCACTAGTTTGTCTTTATATCTACTGAATTTTCTGGTACAACTTACAATGTGTTTGCACTTGTATATATAGTACAAAGACCAACATATAGGCTTGACCTAGTCATACTAGGACTCGAGTAACTAGTACAAGTAAGGGGGCTGTGCCCCCCCCCCCCCCCCCCCCCATGTAGTATGGCAATAACTTAAATTTTTAACAACAAATTATAGACGAACACTATGACACAACTCATGGCCATACACATGTTCAGGACACTTTCCTAATCTAATCAACCGCCCAGCATGGTCACCTTTTACTAATCCTAATCGGACTCGAAAACTAGCGCTTTGTAAATCTCAACTAATGGCACACAACATGACGTGCAAACAATTTCCTAGTACTACTTTAAGACGTTTGGATTACTCCAACATCCTCGTAGATGCTGATCGAAGAAACCTCACCAATGAGAGTTTGCGGTGGTGGTTGGAGGGACTGAAGCATGTCATGTACCAAGCCACCGATATTCTTGACCTTTGTCGACTCAAGTTCATGCAAAGTCCATCTGAGGATATGGGGTGTCTTAACCCCCGCACTTCCTCATGCAATCCAAGTTTACGGGTGTCTTAACCCCTTGCTCTTCTGCATGTGGAATACCCTCCACGCACATGACATCAGTATCCGCATGAAGGTGCTCAACCAGAAGTTGGATGATAACTGCAAGAGGGGTGGCCGTTTCAGTTTCATCAAGCTAGAAGCCTACCCGGGCCGGAATACGGCTGAACCTCATGGTATGGTCCTCAAGACACATCCTTTGCTCGAGTGATCAGAGGTGGTTGTGGAGAAGATTGAAGATGGCAATCACTACAACTGAGCGAAACATGCCAAGACTTGAGAGCAGGTATGAAGATGAAGCCTCACTTGTGCCTACACTTGCTAGTTTCACAAAATACAGGAAGTTCTTTCTTGTGTTGGATGACATGTGGGGTAATGTTGAATGGAACAACCTGCTGAAAGCTCCCTTTAGCCACGGCACCACTGGTAGCCGAGTCCTTATCACTACAAGACATGATGTCGTTGCTTGAACCATGAAAGGCATGGAGTCAAAGAACAAGCGGGGGAGATATGTACAAGTAAGGGGGCGGTCGCCCACGGCTTGAACCATGAAAGCCATGGAGTCATAGAACAAGAGGTGGAAATATGTAGAAGTAAGGGGGCGGTCCCCCCCCCCCCCCCCCCCCCCCCCGCGCAATGATCTGGGGAATCCCTCAAACAATCACATTTTACATCTTGCCCCTGGAGATCCTTGGCTATAGCACCCCCAGTGTATACCACCATGTTGACAAATTATATTTATGAATAAAATGATGGCACTAGCCTGCGCTAATGTGTTATTTTTCTTCATTAACTATATATTTCAACTCCTTGCAGGTACTCCACAAAAGGGAAAATATGATTTTGGGATTGAGATTCTAAAGGACATTGGCTTGACAATTCTAGAAATATGTGATCGTTTGCCACTTGCTGTAAAAGTGATTGGACGACTCCTATGCTAGAGGGAGAAAGAACGACGTTATTGGCAAAAGGTTCAAAATGATGATATATGGTTCGTATCCCAAATGTCATACTCCATCGGTATGGGTGCATTAGGCACATGAAGAAAACCAAATAATTCCAAAATGCTTAGGCGCGGTGCGTTAATTCCCACCCTGTTTCTTCTTACTTGACATGAACAAGGAATCAACCAATAAGAGATGTGGGGCGTGTATGCTTTCAATGACTTGAGACTACCTAGCACGGCATGCAGGAGTTCATTGCATGCAATTGTATTAATTAGCAAACAAACATTGCAGAGGTGATGTGACTCCTCTCTCTAGCAACTCACCACTAGGCACACTTCATGTAGGCTCCTGGCATGCAAGTTGGTGAACATGCCAAGCCATGGTAGCACACAAATGCCCTCAGGAATGTGTTTGGCGAGCTCGTTGTGCGTGACATTGAGCTTACTCTAGCGCACACATCCTGCCAATGGAATCCGGCAACGTGCCTTGCAAAAGTTAATTGCAAATACTAACCACAATTGTGGTGTCATTACAAAAAAATAGGGACAATTCCATTTCTCCCCCTAAGTTGAACCCACACCTGGCATTTACCCTAAATTTCGAGTATGCTCAAAAATACACCTGCGCCATTAGGTGGTGTCATAGAAATACCCCTGAGTGCTGTTTCTGTTAGGTCAAAGGGGTTTGACCGTGTGCTTTGTCCAAAATGCCCCTGGGTGGTACCAGTCCACATTTAGGTAAAGAAAAAAATTAAAAAACTAAGTCCAAGTTAGACCAGTCAACAGTGACTGGTCATATTAGATTTTGGAGGCCCGCATGTCATTCTCTCTTTAAGGTTTTTATAACTATTTAGTTTTGCCTCAAAAAACTGTTTACTTAGTAAAGGGCCCATGGGTAGCGGAACACTTAACTGGAGGATTAGCCTAAATAGCTTTTCACTGACAGCGGCTAAACGCCGGCGCGTGCGTGAAGGCACAACGACGACGTACGGGAGGATGCCAAAGAGGTCTATGGGCTCCAGAGTGGTCCTGTGAGGTTGCGGGCGCGAAGACGAATTGGACTGAGGTGGCCGGAGACAGTGGGTTGGCCGGGAAGATGGGTAACCGTGAGCTCGAGCGGTGGCGACGGGTGGCGCTCATGGGGGGAGGTTTTCGGGGATGCAGGGAAGCTCGAGGGCGCACCAGGACATTCGGGAGGCTGTCTTGGAGCTGAGTAACTTGGGGGAATCCTCCTAGATTCACGGGTAGAGGAGATCGGGCAGCAGCCACTCTCCACCAGAGTTGGGGAAGATGAGGAGTGAGCCGCCGATTCCGGGTGCCTCGTTTTGATTCATCCCGCTGGAAAACAAACCGGGAAGTGCTCGATCTAATGGGCATGCTATAGAGGCTTCAGGATGCTGTTGGTCACGCGGGCGTGAGACGATGCCGGCGACGACATGAACCATGCGCTGATTCCGTCGGGGTGCTGGTTCTAATGTCCGTCCTCGCGCCAAACTGTGGTCAATCAATAGATGATTATGCAGCACTGAGTGCAACGGGACCACGCTGGCAAACCTAATGCTGGCCACCGCCGTCTGCAGTTGGCCGTCGCCGGAGGTGAGAGAGAGAGAGAGACACAGAGAGGTAAGAGAGAATAAAGTTTTATTATTGTTTTTTTGGTGGGTCCACCTGTAAGTGAGAGAGGGGTGAGAGAGAGAAAGAGAGTTTTTTTTATTTTCTTTTTCCTAGGGTAGGTCCCACCTGTAAGTGTCATACGTGCAGAGGGGCAAAACTGGCCAGAAAAATGTCATGTAGCTGGTCAAACGCCTTTGACCACATGAAAATGGTATGGAACGGTATTTCTATAAGGAGCTTTGACGGAAGAGGGGTATTTTTGAGCATACTCGAAATTATCGGTAAAGGCCATGTGTGGGTTCAAATTAGGGGGAGAAATGGAATTGTCCCTAAAAAATAATCATCCTTTTTTTTTCAAAAACCAACCGGCATTCCCTATTCTATTTGCAAAAAACACTAATCACATGAATAAGCATCGATGGACATTGAATCTGCATGTAGGTCTCGACTTCAGGATGACGTGGCACCAAAATTCGATGGCGTTTTAACAGGACCTTCGAAAATTACATATGGCCCACACATTAACTGTCTCTCTCTCTCCATTCTACTCCTCTCTCTCTCAGACGTGTGGGGCAGATGATGGATGAGTTCTCCTTGGTGACATAAAGTGGTAGCTCAAACATGATCACCGATTAGCTTGGTGTGCTCGTAGTGCTCTCCTATACCTCGTGGTGGTGTCCTTGGTCCGCGAACACATCAGACGATGAGTCCATGGTCGCCGGCTGACCAGGCTACCTTGACGTCGGTGATGATGACAGTTTTAAGCAACATGGTGAGCACCCAGAGCCTCCCTATCTCCGATGAGAGGACGGAACGGACGGAAGGGTTGAGGATGATGAGTTGTTGACTGTGGCAGTCATACGCCCCAAGCTTGGTCGGGGAGTCCCCCCTTTTCGAAAAAAAAAAACGCCCCAAGCTTGGTGTGATACAACCATGCAGACACATGGATCCAAGTCTCTACGTCCATGGTTGTTACCTGGAGAAGGGGAAGCTTGTCATGCGGCTAGAAATGCAAATTTGAAATTTTCAGGGTACCTTCCTATCATGTTTAGTTCAATCAAGTGAAGTAAAGTTTCAAAAATAAAGTGAATCCTAAAAAATTAGTTCATTTAGATGAACTAAATAGGATCAGAGGGTACCCTAAAGGTTACAAATTTACATGGGAAGTCGTGGCATCACATGCGCCATTGGATCAGGCAATCCAACGACCCATATTGGAAGGATTCGCTATTGGGACCACCAACTCTGTCACACATGTGATCTGACTCTTGCTCTAGAATTTTCAGCTAGCTAGACGTGGTGAACTGGTTACAGTACACTAGGCAGTAGTTAAGGCTAGAAACATCTCGACGTGTGCATGTAAAAGCAGCATACTTTTTTAAAAGGGTAATACTAGGCGTACTGTTGAATGGATGTAGGGACAATATCCTATGAAAACCAATATTCGGTGAAAATCACGAGAAAAAGATGTTTCGAAGTTTTGAAAAATCTGAAAAAAAATATGGGATGTTAAGAGGATGATGTTTTATTACCACACAAAATTTCAAGTTGAAACACATTACGAGATGTGAGCTATGAAAAAGACAAAATCAGCAATGAATAGTGTCACTATTCAGGGCTGAATTTCTCTTTTTCATAGCTTACATCTTGAAATGTGTTTCAACTTGAAATTTTGCGTGGAAATAAAACATCACCGTCTTAATATCCTGTATTTTTTAAGATTTTTTGAAACTTTAAAATATGGTTTCCACAAAGTTTTCATTGAATATTGGTTTCCGTATGATATTCTCACATGGATGTAAGGGTGGGGTTTTCTTCCTTTTTTAAGGTAGTAGTAAGTACACTTTTTTTTAGTTGAGTAAATACACAGTTAAAGGGGGGGGGGGTGAAATGTTCAAACAACCAAATAAAATCGAGTTTTTTTCGACCCTGGTCAGAGTCATGGAATAGAAATTAGGAGATATTCCGACTGAAGGATGAGGAAAAGAGGAAAACCGAAGAGGTGAATAGTTGTTACATGAAGCTTCTTTTTTCTACATTTCAACTTTGAAATAAAAAATTTCAATTTTCCATGACACATCAATAACATTTTTTCTGAACAAACAAAGGTTTTGTCTAAAACAGTTTGCATAAACAAGAAATAGTTGAGCTATTTTGGTTTGATGCGGGCAAGAAGGAATCTTCCATGAGCTCCTACAAGAAAATAGGAATTTCCTTTTGAAAATTTCAATATAAATTTATCATAGTATATGATTTTAGTTTTAAATTTAATTGTTTAGTATTTTGCGTATACATAAAAGTCTCACGTGCAAAGCACGTACAAATGACTAGTACTAACTACGTGCATGGGTCAACGGCTGGATGGATACTGTAATCCACAACCTAACGTGCGGTTACTAACTTACTGGTCGATCTAGTAACATGCTTTCTAGTTTGACCTGATGAGACGTGGGGCACCACTTGCTTGCAAGTAGCGTGTGAGAAGGCATGCATAGCCGGAAAAGAAGAGAAAAAAAGAAGATGTAGTACACATTTCGTCCTAAGAAAAATCACATACTTCATACTACACTTTTGGCTCCCTAAGAAAAATTCCATACACATTTCGTCACCCATCTTCTAATGCTGGGCATATTCATGGTTTTGTGACACCGAACACACTCATGGCAGTCCTAGATCATACTCATACCCTGACACCTACACCATGGAAAAAGTATCTAGTGCATCTAGCCATTTGGTGCTACCGGCGGTCCGATTTAAAAACTCTTATTCGCCGATGTTGAAAATTTCTGAAAAGAAATTATATTATAGTGTAGTAGTAACAATAATCTTTCATACCATGAATTTTAATATGCAAATTCAAAGCAAAGTACTTGAAAATGAGCCGCGAATTGAGGGCCCAGTTTACATTACTTACTATTCACATCATGATTTGTCTTTTCCGTTTCTAGAAAAGCATTTTGAATTCTGGCCTAAAAATTTATAAAGTGATAACACGATCATGAAATTTTGTATTTATTCAGTGCTTATCAAACAAGTTATGGTGACTGGGTGCACCATTATTTCTCACTAGTAGAATGCCCGTGCGTTGCCATGGGCTTTTGAAATATGCTGATGGAGTTATACAAACATAATTCATATTAAATTTTACTCCCTCCGTTCCCAAATATAAGTCTTTTTAGGGATTTCAACAAGTGACTACATACGGAGCAAAATGAGCGAATCTACGCTCTAAAATATGTCTATATACATCCGTATGTTGTAGTCCATTTGAAATGTCTAAAAAGACTTATATTTAGAAATGAAAGGAGTACATGTAGAGAATATATAGCATGGGCACAATAAGATAGTAATTGTAGTCCACTTAACTTGCAATGTAAATTGATAAAAAAACTTGCAATGTAAATTGATAACAAAAAGACAATTTGACGATGTATACATATAGAACGATTATCCAACTACTCATATACAAATTAAGATCTACTTGATACGCTTTAGAAAAAAATTGTCGCACAATGTCAGCAATTGTCTGTAGCTTCGTTCGCACGATATTTGAGCAAGTATAATAAAAAATCTCTCTCAACCCATACCCATCCTGCACAAGCAGTACTTGTAGTTAGCACAAATATTTCACATCGAAGGTCTCAAAATGTATAACGGAGAATACTCTCCATGGAAACGGACCGGACAAACCAATTCTTACCGTTTCGCCATAGCATAAAATAAAATTCATGTGCGCGCCATGCACCAACACATGGGTCTATCATGCGGCCCTCAACTTTAGCACTCCGGTCATTGTGTTATTGCTTTGCTATTTTGTCACCCTGCTTCAAATCCATCTAGAGTTTTCTCTTAGTCTCCCAAATTGGTGTTGTCAGTCCGATCATCCATAATCCACGGATTAAGAAATGAATACTCCCTCTCTTTCGATTTAAAAGGCCCAACTCAAAAATCTCCTCAAACAAGGCAAATGATGAGTGGTAGAATGATTTTTGTAGTTTGCAATACTAACCCAATTAAACAGATGCATTAATTATCATTAACTACGAAATATGCATTTGTGGCCACTAAATGAGTAGCAACATTAAATGCATTGGTGAGTTCTTTTTAATCCTTACATGTAGAGATTCAATATGCTTCGGAATCTAAACATAAGATAGAGATAGGCCTTTAAACCGAAACGAAAAAGCTAAAAAAAAAGATAGGCCCTTTAAACCAAAAAAGGGGGAGTATATCAGCTACCTGGCTTCAGATCTACATTGCCATCCAACTCCAAATTTGCATATCTTTTCTCCAAGTTCGCCAAAATGCCATAGGAATTCCTATCATCCCTAACTTATATGCGTTCATCATCCAATCCATCCTCATAGTTTTGAAAAATTAAGAAATTTGCCCAAACAATTTTGCAATGTTATAGTCCTCTCATTTTTCTTATTTTAGCATTTTGTGAGAGCTGACACTACAAGAAAATTGAGATACTGTGATGAAAATCCTAGTGACGATGGTGAACAATGTCACATGTATACCTAATATGTGATGTTTTATAGGTGGCGTCACTGGTCACCATGAATCGGTGATGGTCAACGTCACAAAATCGCCTCGGCGGTTGAGTGCCACCAGTCCGCCAATTTCTATGACAATTTGGTAATTTCGATGACAAGCCTATTAAAGTCACCGACTATGCCGAATGTACGGTGCTCATTTTTTTGTTATGTAACGTCTAGCAGTGGGACCCACCATAGATGCTTCACGGCTTATTGAATGTAGGACCCACATGTCAATGTTGACAATGGGATCCGCCATTGTTTATTCACATGTTATCGAGGGATGTAATTATTTTATTGTATCTCATATAAATAGTCAGTGGCTTGAAAAAAAGGGTTATTACAGGTGTTCTTTTTTTGCGGGAAAACAGGTTATTACGGGTGTTCGTGAGGTCATGCGTATGGCATTGCGGTCGTTTGTTTCTATCTCAAAAATAAAAATGGTAGGTAGTAGTTGGCAGAAAAAAGGTGTGTATCATGGATAATTAGAGGAACAATAGGCCCAATTCTAGGACAGATTCATTTGCGTGTTTATCTCGAACGAAAAAAGTTGGGTAGAGTGATCGAACGACCTCATGTCTATTTGCATGCCACTGCCAGCCGAGTGTTCATGATCAAAAAGGAGTTTTATACATCTAAAAAAAGGTTTCATACATCTTAGATCGCTTACACTTGACGTTGGGACTATGCGGATGAGTAGATTCACGCTAAACAATCATCGTTGAAAATCATCTAAAGTTACCAATTTTACTTACACAAGTACTCCTTCCGCCCCAAAATACTTGTCGGAGAAATGGATAAAAATAGATGTATCTAAAATTAAAATACGTCTAGATACATCCATTTCTCCGACAAGTATTTTCAGACGGAGGGAGTAGTTAAAAAACATCACCCGTTTGCAATTTTTTCCAGATCACATACTTAAGACACCTCTGTACAACTTTCGACATATATATATATCTGCAATTCTCCAGAAAAGACTACATGGAAAATACCAATTCATAATGACTATGTAAGGTTTACGTTTTTTGATAATCATTTGCTACTTATTTCGAATTAAATGAATGACATATTATTATGTCGAAATTAAATTCTAAAAATAAAACCATCTGCACACCAGAAAAACTCTTTTCCCTCCATCTCTGTTTCTTTTTCCGCATCCACCCTGTGTCCCCACCCATCAAAGACCCAGCCAAAATTTTCTCTTTCTATTTCACCCGCGAAGAGGCACCGCTAAAAGCCACCGCCCACCTTGGCATTTTTTCCGTCAGATTCAACCGGCTCTCTTATCCCACGACTGCAGCGATCAGCACCGGCAGATTGGGGGAGGCCACCCCGCCGGCCGAGCTCGGATCCACCACATCAACAAGCCCCGCAATCACACCTCTCAATTCTCCCCCTGGTTGCAGCAACCGGCGACGGCGGATTGGAGGAGGCCGCCCCACCGGCCGAGCTGGGATCCACCGCATCAACCCGCCCCGTGAGCACATGGTACTCTTTCCCCACCGATTGCAGCGACCGGCGACAACTCTTGGTAATTTTTTCATCCTGCCCTCCTCATCCCGCTAGCCCTTGGGATTAGGGTTCATGCATACAACTAATCATCCCTCCCTTCTCACTAATTAGGATGCCACAGCCCTCTATGGTAAAGGTAAAAGGGCATGAAGCTCTGGCTAGATCTATTGCTTTCTTTCCCCAAAGTACAAATTCATAGGAAGGTCTGTGTGGTGTCCCAGCACTAGAGTTAAGGGATCACCAGGATACAGGGAAAGGATTTGGGGGAGAACAGCACTGAGGTGAGTTAGACGAAAGATAGTAGGTGAGATCCAGAGTTCTATTGGAGAGGGATTCTGAGATTCAGTTTTACAAGTCATACCCACACAGAGCAACAGCTTGCCCCTTTAACTGAACTCAGGCACCACACGGCAACAGTTGTATTGGACGGTCTCCTGCTCGTTGCAGGTCCTAATTGATCGTTTAGGTCAAACCTGATGCTGAGCTATATCTGTTTGGAAATATTTTAAACACGCAGATTGACATCGTAATGATAGGTGTGTGCAAAACTGCAGTATTGAGCATGATTTGGGATTTGCTACAGCCTGCTATGCTAAACATGCCTGATCCTGAATATATGGTACTCTAGTACAGTTAGGCCCCGTTTGGATCAAAGTTATTTTGAAGTGTTATTAGAATACCATTTTTTTTAGAAATCCTGTAGATTTAAATATTTTGAGAATATATGGTACTCTAGTACAGTTAGGCCCCGTTTGGATCAAAGTTATTTTGAAGTGTTATTAGAATACCATTTTTTTTAGAAATCATGTAGATTTAAATATTTTGAGGTGTTTGGGTGTGCTAATAATTGTAGTTTATAAACAGTGGTACAGTTTTTTTTTTTTGAAGTATTTAAAAAAGAAGCCCAGACCTCTTTTTTCTTAAACTGAAAAAGATGCTTCTATCATCCACTCGTTGACTACGTGCAACTTGGTCTATAAGAGAAATTAACCACGTGGCAGTAGCACTTTCGTAGTATTGATGCATTCCTCTCCATAGAATGCACCACACTAGTTAAAAAAGATACTGATTCCTATTCTTTGTATTTATCCACAGCCGATCGATCACATCCGCCACTCCTAGATCAGCGATCAGAAGGCCGTACAAAGCCACGTGCAGCAGGTGGTCATTAACTCACACTGATTTATCTGAACGCGTAGCTCCTTAGGTGTAGGCGCGTAGCAAAGTTTTCTTTGAACAAGTATTAACCTGAAACTGAATTCTAGTGACTGCTTGTGGTTGCGCTACCCCATAAATAGTTCTTAAGTAGCATCGTCAAAACTGAATAAAGACTGAGACTGAGACTGCACTTGGTCTTGATACAATATATTACCATATCAAGTTCATAGTGTACAATGATCTTTTATTCAACTGAATTCTGGATGCTCCATATTTCCATGCATGTTATTTATTTTGATATGTTGTACAACCCTGGCATACAAATAGCACAGTGAAAAATGTTTGTTGAGCATTCTTATATGTAGCACAGTGCATGCTAATTTTGCAAGAATTCCTCAAAAGCATCATACAGTAATATCTTTGCCATCTTAAATTATCTAGAAGTAGTAAGTACAGAGAAGCATGGATGCTAAGTTTGAGTATAAGGGAACACATGCACTGCTTGTTAGCAGTGCTGATTGTTTTACACGATCTAGCTTCTTCTTTTGCCTACCACCAATGAAAGCCAACTTTCAAGAGACAAGTCAATGTAATCAATTATGTTACAAGTACTCCTGCATCCATATGCTTACTCATAGTGCAAGCAAGAGTAAATAATTTTTATTAATTTTGCTTTGACAATTACTCCCTCCATCCCATAATATAAGAGCGTTTTTTACACTAGTGGAGTGTCAAAAACGCTCTTATATTATGAGATGGAGAGATTAGTTGTATACAATACTAGTGGATCCAGTGTTTGCATTCTTAGTTATCTACTTTTTATATTCATGTGTGCTCTAGGAAAGTACATATGCACATGTAAAATGGCTGCATCTTTCAAGGTCCATTTCCAAACAAGTTTAAGCAGAATTCATTTGTCTAGTGTTGATAACAGTCTGGTAGGTCTTTTGGCAATTCATTAAGTTCACTCACTATCATCTTTTCTAGCTACCACTACCATATGTAAATACTAATATTCATTTTCTTTATATAGGAAATATGTCAAATGAACAAGGAAAACCGAGAAGGTGTCCAGCACCACAAAAACACTAGATCTAGGTCTTATGTTGCCCATTTTAGCAAACTTGTAAGAATTCCCAATACCTTACTTCTAGTCCTATGTCTATCATATATCATCATTATATATGGAGTAGTAATGTTAGAATTTCATATATCTTGTAAATAAAAGACAAGTAGAATAATCAGGACCCAAGTCCTATTGAGTTTTTCAAAGACACCCATACAAACAGCAAGACTAGTAGCATGAGCGAGCCGACACTTCTAGCTTATGTAAGATTTCTTCCTCTATTGTTTTTTATTTTAAATAGGTTCTCATATTGGTCAAGTGAAATCCAACATATGAAATTTGCCTTACTTGAGCACCAATGTGAGTCTTTATACTATAGAATGTGATGAAAAGAAAAGGGAAACACAATCAGAAGGTGAGTAGCCAGTATCTGATACAACGATTATGGCTGAAATTCTAAAGTTAGAAAGTGCCCATAGCACCTTCCTTTCCAGCATGGGGTATGCATAAAGATTCTGGAGGTCTGGGAGCTCTACTTCATCACCACAAATTCGATTTCTAGAAGAAAGAATTGAAGACAAGGACAGAGAGGAAAAAGATGCAAATGGCAGGTACTTGTCTTGTTTCTCTTTGTATTTTTGTTGTTTCTTTTTGCCCACTTTTGCGTGCACTGTGCACTTACGACATTGAAAATGAAAACGGAAATGTGTGTGTGAATAAGACTTCGTCTTCAGTTCTTGTAACGAAAGTTGCACTAAGGAGTGCTTTGCTCTTCATGTATGGTTTAACCCAAATCTAGTCATCTGAAATAATATAAATAATAACAAATGCTTGTAATGAGAAATACATGGTTTGTTGCATGATTGTTCACTAGTAGAAAACAGGGCATTAGTCCCGGTTCCAGAGGGCCTTTAGTCCTGATTCTGCAACCGTGACAAAACGATCGGGACTAATGCCCATCACTTTTAGTCCCGGTTGGCTTACGAACCGGGACTAAAGGAGCTCCACGTGGCCGCTGTGGGGCGCCCAGGCAGGAGGACCTTTCACTAGTAGAAAACAGAGCTTTGGTCACAGGGCAATATTCACATTAGTCCCGGTTCAGTCACAAACCGGGACTAATGTGAGCATTGGTCCCGGTTCGTGCGGCTAAGGCATTAGTCCCGGTTCACCTGAGCCCTTTAGTCCCGGTTTGAGACACGAACCGGGACTAAAGGGTGCGATGCCCTTTAGTCCCGGTTCGTGTCTCAAACCGGGACTAAAGATTAGACCTTTAGTCACGGTTTGAGACACGAACCGGGACTAAAGGGTGCGATGCCCTTTAGTCCCGGTTAGTGTCTCAAACCGGTACTGAAGGTCCCATTTTCAAACTCTACCCCCCCCCCCTGTGGATCGCCTTTTCAGTTTTGTAAAAAGCAAAAGAAAATGATAAAAACTTCAAAAATTAAAATTCTTCGAGATGTAGTTATGTTACTACATCTACTAGTTAGGAAAATTTAAAAACTTAAACTTGGACATGCTTTGCAAAAAGTGTAGGGAAAATGTAAAACGGCTATAACTTTTGCATACGATGTCAGAAAAAAACGTATAATATATCAAAATGTTCAGCACGAAAATCCGCATCCGATTTTGACTGCCTACGGCCTGTTTGCAAATTTTTAGAATCCTCAAATTCTAAAAGGAAAAAAAGTTATGCTCAAATTTCATTTTTTTTTTAATTTTCATTAAATCTGGTCAAACTATGGTCAAACTACTTATTCAAGAAGTATTAGTGTTACTAAATAATTATTCAAGAATATTAGTGTAACTAAATAATTATTTTAGTTTTTTTGAAATCTGGTCAAACTGTGGTCAAACAATGGTCAAACTACTATTCAAGAAATATTAGTGTTACTAAATAATTATTGTTTTAGAGAACAATAGTTTCAAACTCAAACAGTGAAATTTGTGACTTCATGCTCAAGCTAAACTCCTGAGGGTTAATAGGATTGACATCTTACTATTGTCAGGAAAACAACAAGTGCAGACTTGGAAACGAGAGAGAATAGAACCCGGAAGTTAAGCGTGCTCAGGCTAGGGTAGTGATAGGATGGGTGACCGTCCGGGAAGTTAGATGATTTAGAATGATGAGGGGTGATTAGAGATTAGAGGTTAAATTGAGCAGTGATGAGGGGTGATTAGAGATTAGAGGTTAAAATAATTCAGAAATTTGAAAATCGGGAAAAAATTCAAAAAAAATATCATAAAATTTCCTTTAGTCCCGGTTGGTGTGTTACCAACCGGGACTAAAGGTGGAGCTCTAGGCAGCGGCCACGTGGACGGCCTTTAGTCTCGGTTCGTGTAAGAACCGGGACTAAAGGGGGAGGCTTTAGTCCCGACCATTTAGTCCCGGTTCCAGAACCGGGACAAAAGGCCCTTATGAACCGGGACAAAAGGCCCTTTTTCTACTAGTGTTTAGTCCCGGTTGGTAACATCGACCGGGACTAAAAGGCAGCCACGCGTCGGCAGCTGCCAGGCCCTGGGGTTTTTTTTTAAAGGAGGGGTTTAGTGGTTTTCATATTGTGTTTCCCCCTTTTATTTTTGTGTTTACCCTTCAATTCTTTTGCATTTAGGGTTTCATTTTTATTTAATGTTATCCATTCGACTCGATGCTAGCTACTACATATATATAGCAATGAAGGAATCATTACACAAGATCGTCATGAACATATATATATAGAGAGAGAGAGACGTGACCTCTCTTTCTCCATGCTTGGTCGAACAACAAGTTTTCGTATATCTATCCGACGCTACTACATATATACAATATAACATCTTTTACGATCCCTGGCATCATCTACCTAAATCCATTTGCAATTCCATATGGTATTCTCCGTCTTTAGGTATGACGTGGTCAACAAAGAATCCTGCCAATTCCTCTTGAATTGCTCATTTGCGATCATGTGGTAGGAGTTCTTCCCGCATCTCCCGGACCTAATTTAAAGAAGGGGGGTCAATACATATATATGAATGAAACTCAACACAATAGGTGATAATAAAATAAAATTGTGAATATTGTTTACGTACTTCAAATTCTTGGTCAGAGCAGCCCAGCTCAGAGGTCGAGTGGCGCATGAACTCGCAAACATAGTATCCACATAAATTATTCCCGGGTACCGGCAACAAGCACTTTACGAGAATAGAGTCAATCAAACTGATGATCAAGCATGATAATGGTATTGATGAAACTAGAATCAATAAGAATCAATGAGAGATGCGCGGAACTAGATAGTACTACTTACTTTGGGGTATGTAAATCGCAGCTACTTTTTCTCTAGACCCGGAACCATTCTGGTGAACTTTTTTCAAACCCTGCCCGGCAAAGAAATTGATTACTTGATATCAGGAAATGAACGAAAGTTGCCGATATGGTGCGATAATGATTGAACTTACTTCTGGAGCATTTCACTCATGTCCGACCAGTCGTTAGGATCTTTACGTTTCGAGTCTAAGACAGTTACTACTCCCCCGTCAAGCTTAATGGATAGCAGAATAAAGTGGAACCTGCACACGCATAACTCATCAATTACAGTACTTAACCTCGAGTAAGTGAAACCGAATATGCACAAGACAGTAACACTCACTTGAAGTTGTAAGGAAAGAGTATTTCCCTTTTGTTTTGATGTGAAAGGAACGCTTTTAGAAAGTTTTCCTCAGTATCTTTGGCTCTGTTATGTACCGTCCATTCATTTACGGTATTTGGGCTAATGAACCCAATGTCATAGATTTGACCTCTTTTGCATTCGACGATCTTCAATCTGCATAATATAGTGAGGATAATTATATATACATGCAATGAACGAGCTGAGATAGAGACTTAATTACAGAAATAATACTTACAGACAGTAGCAAGTCATGAGTTGTTTGTCGATGGCGTCTTGATTGAATAACTGAAATAATTCCACAAATTCAACAGGTATTAGGTCGACTCCAATGAAGTCGTGCTCATCTTTAATTCCCAGCAAGATACTGTCGGTCTCATCCTTGCTGCAGGTTTCCAAGTACCAGTTATACAATCTTCGCATCATCGTTGGTAGCTCCTTGAGCTGATCAGGTTTGATGAGAGGCTTCCCGTGCTCGTATCTAAAGGGCGCTACTACCTCAGCCATTTCAAATTGTACATCATCGCCCACGTAATCACCAAGAGTGGTACCAGGCGCTAGCCCCAGATGATTAGCGATATCGCTAGACACCTTGCGCGGGGGCACGATTGCTTCTCCTGTTCGCCGAGCTTGGGAATTTTTTCCCCACTTCGTCTTGCAGCACTGGTAGTACTTCTCGACCGCCGCGCTTCTTCATATGTATTTCCAATACAGCGGTCATAGTGTGATTGCGGCGGAGGCGGTGGTGATCGCTTAAGGGCATCCAGAGTGCGCTTCGCTTTCACCGGATCTATTATTTCCTTCGGAGGTGGACGTTTCCGTTCAAAATGGGTTGTAACACCCCCAGTGGTTAGCTACAGTAATCCCCCTTTTGATAATGCCATGTCATCACGATCAACAGTGCTTAAACATCATTTGGATCATATCTCTTTTCAAATGAAAATTCAAATGAAAATTCAAAATGAAAGTGAAAATAAAAGTTGTTCAAATCCAGGAACTAAAATGTTCATAATATTGTAAATAATTCAGAGACAATTCTAAAATTATAATGAACATTTACTAAATTAACTAAGTGACTCTAACAGCAACAAAACAGAGATATTTAATCCATATTCATTTAATTAAAATCCAAACGAAATTATATGGACTCCAAACCTTTTTATAACAGTGTTAAGTAATGCATTGTATTTATTGAGCTAAGTCATATATTTTACAAAACTGTATTTGGATTCACACATTTTGCAAAAAGAAAAATAGAAAATAAAAAGAAAAGAAGAAACGGCCTACTGCGCACTTGGGCCTCAAGTGCACAGTGCAGCCCAGCCCGCGCCTGTCCCCTCCTTCCTCCTCTACTCATCACCGAGCCGCTGTCGACCGCGCGCGCGCGCCAAACCCTGGCCCCCCACCTCACCTGCTCGACAGCGCGCTCCTGTGCCCGCCTGGTGGATAAAGGGCAGTGCCCTGCGCACCTCTGGCCTCCCCTGGCCACTTCTCTTCCTCTCCCTGCCTCGTCCCTTTCCTCCCCGCAAGCCCGAGCGCAACCATGGCCGCCACCATAGCCACGGCCACCGAGCCCTCCTTGCCGCTCCGACGTGTTTAGCGGCCTCCCCGACGTCGACTACGTCGGCTACGCCGACTAGAACGAGCCGGGATCCACCGCGTCGCCTCCACGCCGCCTTCTTCCTCCTCGGATCCCCGCCGCCATTCGTCGTTGTTCCGGCCACTCCGAGCCCTCCCCAAGCACGCTAAACTCCCCTGCAGGCTCGCTGTAAGCCGTTGCTCCTTACCCCTCCTCGCTCGCCTCCGTTTGCGGCCCGTAGACGCCGGTCCCGTCGAGCCCGAACCCATTGCCGTAGAGCTCGTCGCCGGCGCTGTTCTGGCGACCAACTGGCCTCGGGCTCGTGCCCGTTAGTATCGCCGCGTCGCGTAGGCCTCCTCTAGCCGCTCAAATCGCTGGCTAGCGCACCGCGTCGCCGTATCCACCCAAGCACTTACACCGCCGCCGCCATTGTCGAAGGTGTGCTCCACTCCGGCCATCTCCGGTCGGGCCGCGGCCAGCACTCGACGCGGCACATCGCCAGCTTCCGAACGCGACTAGCCCCGCGGCAAACGGCCATCTGTGGCCGTTTTCCGGCCAAGTCTGGCGAGTCGCCACCGCGACTCGACTCGTCGGCGCACTCCGGCGGCCGGCACTGACCGGGCGCCCACATGGCACCGCGTGGGGCCGCCCCTGTGCCGCTGACGCTGGGTCCTGTGGGCCCAATTGACCAGTCAACCCCGCGGACTGGGCTGACTGGGCCACTGACACTCGGGCCCCACCGCTAGAATGTTTTAAAAATAAATGAAAATATTAAATAAAATATTAATTAATCTGTTAGTTAATTAGTTAACTAAAGCTGACACTGACAGCGGGTCCCACAAGCTAATTAGGTTAATTAGTTAAATTTAATCCTCTGATAATTAGTAATATGAATGACATGTGGGCCCCACCTGTCATATTTGACTCTGGTCAGCTGGATTTGACGCGCTGATGACATGCTGATGTCATGCTGATGTCAGCTGCTACTATTCTGGATAATTCGTATTTAATAATTAAATTAATTCCAGAAAATGTTTTAAAACTTTAGAAATTCATATAAAATAAACCGTAGTTCGTATCAAAAAACTTTGTACATGAAAGTTGCTCAGAACGACGAGATGAATCCAACCGTGCTATCTGTTTCTGTGTCGGGACCCTCTACGGAGGTGAACCCACAACTTTTAGCCTGTTTCCGGTAGATGAATAATGCTTATACACCGGTTAATAAATCCAACTTAAATCCTAAAATAACTAATATGACTTAGACATGCTTTTTAGGCAACCCTGTACTGCACATTAGCATAGCCTGCTCTGTGTTGCTTGTGACGGCCATGTATTTATCTGTTTCCTCCCCCTCTTCTCTCTCGGTAGACCCCGCTACAGACGCAGTTCCCGAGACCGACGCAGCTCAGGAGCCTGACGACACCGTTGACGACCCTGCCTTTGCCGCCGAGCAACCAGGCAAGCACCCCCCCTTGAGCATGCCTATATCGCCTATTCTCTTCTCTCTTGTGCTTGCATTAGAATTGCTGTTGCTACTGCTTTACCTATTCTGATGCATAGCCTGTTTATTGTAACCTGCTATTGAAACCTTACCTGCTTATCCTAAACTGTTTAGTATAGGCTGGGTAGAGACCTACCAGAGACCCCACTTTGTCCCCAGTTCCCCCGCTGGATTATCAGATGACTCGATCAACGGGATCGACAGGCAGACCCCAGCACTGCACAACACCCCCCTTAGTTGTACGACACTGCAGCGTTACCATCGAGTGCCGAGGGTGATACCTCGTATAGCACTCATGATGTTAACTCTGTAGGATAGATAATTGGTCGTGGTCATCGAGGGTGATTCCTCCTTCTCCACTTCCGATACGACCCTGTCGCGCAACACTTCAAGTGTGAACCTCGAGCGTGATTCCTCCTAAGTTCAACTTGACGGTTACATCGAGTGGGCATCCGTCAAGGGTGATACCTCGGATTCTCCTGATGTTATGGACACACGGTTATTGTGACTTTACCCCTGAACCTTGTTAGAAATGGGTCGGCCCCGAGGGGGACCCGAGGGAGTTACTTTTACAGCAGAACTGGAGGGACAGGCGGTACCACCCAGTAGAGGTGGACCTGAGTTCCCGACAGTCTTTTGCGAGATGGGTTGACCTGGACGGTGCCCGAGTGATGAATACGAGGCGTGGCCGAGCATTCTTGGCCCTTGCCGCAAGTCCTCGGGACGGGGCGACGGGGTCACATCGATCGTGAGTCTCTGCTCGTTACCGCACTACCAACACACTATGATTTGGATATTTGATCTGAGTGGGCCTATGGCCCGATAGCACTAACCATCACGCGGGAATAAATATGGGTACTCTGCATCATGGTATCAGCCGAAAGCTCTGTCAGATGTCCAGTTCAGCATTGTGGCCGTGTCGGATCGTGCCGTTGGCGCTGGTATCCACCCTGCTCGCAACGACCCGGAGTGCACTGGGCGACGGCCCAAGTCCCCTGAGCGCTTAGGATGTAGACCGGCGGGGACCTCTCTGCTGAGCTCTAGGTAGGGCTGCGGTGTGTCGTTTGACCGAGGCCGGGCATGACCCGGAAAAGTGTGTCCGGCCGGAGTTAAGCGAGTGTGGTGGGTAATTTGGTGCACCCCTGCAGGGAAGAACTAATCTATGCATAGCCGGATACTCGGTAACGGACGCTCGGAGTTGTATCCCGATCGATACAACTAGAAGTGGATACTTGTGATAAGTATGGCTCTGGGATTACTTTCTCGCAGGGAGTCGAGAAAGGATCTCTGGCCAAGGTTGATACTTGGATATTATGGCTCTGGGATTACTTTCTCGCAGGGAGTCGAGAAAGGATCTCTGGGTGAGGTTGAGACTTAATGGTACTACTACTTTTTACTATACTAATCTACACTCTTCTAATGCTGCAAGACCGTTGAAGATGCTAGTCTTCGATAGGACTAGGCCTTCTCTCTATTCTGGTATTTCTGCAGCTCAGTCCACATATACAGCCTTCCTTTGATAATGTTGCATATGTAGTGTAGATCCTTGCCTGCTGAGTACTTCGGATGAGTACTCGCGGTTGCTTTGCTTTCTTTTTCCCCCATATCCTTTTGATGCAACCAGATGACGGAGCCCCTGAGACAGCTACCGCCGCCGACGATCGCTACTTCTACCCCGAGGGTGGATACTTCTACGAGCTGGCCGACGACTAGGAGTAGGTTCGGAGGGTCCCAGGCAGGAGGCCTGCGCCTTTCGATCGTAGTGTTTTCTTTTGCCCTACCTTTTAAGGGCCTATCTGTGTTTTCTTTTATATCTGTACTCAGATATCTGATGCTTCCGCTGACGCTTGTATGCGAGCTTATGTATTCGAGCCCTCGAGGCCCCTAGCTTGTAATATAAAGCTTGTATGACTTTATTTATGTTTTAGAGTTGTGTTGTGATATCCTCCCGTGAGTCCTTATGCTTGATCGTGTGCATTTGCGTGTATGACTAGTGCACGATTGAGCCGGGGGCGTCACAAGTTGGTATCAGAGCCGACTGCCTGTAGGAATCCCCCTTTCCAACTCCTTGGCCAAAGTTGAGTCTAGAGTTCGAAAACTGTTTTACTAACATGGCTATGTTGCTTACGGGCCCACGTCGCCAATTGGGTGGTATTAGGATCTTTTATTCCCCATCTTTACTCTAGGACTCTGATCTCTCTTATATTCGGGTTAAATGAATTTTACTAATGCCGATACTTAGGATCTCGTAAATCTCGTCTACCTGGAGAACTGGATATCTATGCTTAATTCCTTACCATTGATCTGATTAGTCTGATAATCATTTTCCTTTCCATTGTTTTGTTTAACCTTTCTCTCCGAGTTGTACTGTACTTCTCATTGTCATTTGACAATCCTAAATTTCCTCTGTTTCAGATGGATCGTTTGTTTCCACCACACCCTACGACGCAGCTTGCGCTTCGCACTTGGGCTCGTGGTGCCCCTGGTTTTCCAGTTGTCCTGATCGCCCTCCTGACCAAACTGGGCTACCGCTGGTACCCCGAGTACATGGTCTACGAGGATTACCGCGAGTTCAACCAAGAGCAGTACCATGCTGATGTTCGTATCTATGATCAGTGCGATGAATCGGACACTGAGCTGCACCTTTTCCACGGTATCGGTGTGACGATTGAGATGGCAGTCCATGATGCCACCTACTCTGCTGTCGCACTTCTTCGAGGAGAGTCCAGCGTTAGCTTGGATGCCTCTGAGTTCCGATACATTCCGTATGCCCCTACTAGAGATACTACTGGATACTACCCAGCTATCTGTGCCCCGTACGAGCGTCGTCGTTACGACCCGCATGTTCTGATTCAGTGTACTCAAGCTCTGGATCGCACTGTTCGGGCTCTTGCCGTTGAGTTGTTTGCCACTCGAGCACGTCTCTACGATGCTATGACGTAGTTGCTACTAGCTGTACATGCAGGGATACATCCAGAGTACATCCTTTACCCGAGCAGGACTCAGATGTATGCTGGTATTGATTGGCCTGCTGTTGGAGGTCACACACCTGCACGTGGACCTCTTCTTTCAGCTCGAGACCGGGTTCTGCATCAGAGTGCACATGGAGCGCAGGATCCTTTCGCGACGAACATTCGTTGTCCGCACGTGCAGCTACCCCGTTTAAGTGGATCTTCCCGATGTTGGTGTAGCCTTTGCTATGTCTCGTGGTGTACTTCCTTACCGCGTGCCTGCGCGCCGCCCACCATGTCTAGCTTTTGAATTTGCGTCGTTATGCTATTCGCATGTACCCGACTCTGTGTATGGATCTGTATGTCTTAATTGACTACTATTAAGTATCTAGTACACTGCTTAATTATTGTCGTGTTACATCATGCTTGTCGCTAAACACTCGCAACTGCTTTTACTGAACTACCCCTGTTGAAACTTAGCAGGATGGTTAGACCAGGTGGTCGTGGTCGAGCCCCTGAATGCCCACCACCACCAGATTATATGGCCGCTATGATGCAACAATTCGAGCTCAACCGCCAGTTCATGACTGGGATTATGACTCAGTTCCTGCATCTGAACAACCAGAACCAGAACCCTCCTTCAATAACTCTGTCGGAATTTATGCGTCTTAACCCCACCCAGTTCTGCAACTCTGAGAAGCCACTGGGTGCTGATGACTGGATTCGCGATATCACTCACAAGATGGATTCTGCAAATGTCTCCCCTGCCAACTTTGTCACCTTCGCGTCCTTTTTCTTAAAGGGTCTCGCTGCTCAATGGTGGGACACCCACAAACGTACACTGCCTGCTGGAACAGCCGTTACTTGGCCTGAGTTCCAGGCTGCCTTTCGTGCTCGATATATTCCTCAAGGATCATGGACCGGATGAAAACCCAGTTCCGCAACCTCACTCAGGGCAATAAGACTGTCGAAGCTTATTAGCGGGAATTCCTTGACCTGTCCCGCTATGCTGAAGAAGACATCGCCACTGATGTCCGTAGGCAAGAGAAGTTCCGTAATGGACTTCACCCATACATCGAGCTTGCACTTGCTGCTCAAGACTTCACCGACTTTACTAATCTTTTGAACAAGGCTATTCTGCTTGAGACTGCTCAAATGAAGCATAAGGAGTCGCAGAAGCGCTATCGCGATGTTGGCTCATCTTCGGGCTCAACACAGAAACTTCGAGTCTGGATTCCCAACAACGTGTTCCGTCAAGCTACCCCTGCCCCCAGGTAATAACTATACTGCACCACGTGTTCCACCCAATGCTCCTGTTTGTCCTGAAGATGGACTGCGCTTCAAGTGTCACAAACCAGGCCACCTTGTTAAGGACTACCGCCAGACTCAGAATCAGTTGGCTTTCCCTCGTACTGGCCGTGGCAATGGTCGTGGCAACGATCAGGCCCGCAACTATAATACTGGGTCTGCTGCTCATGGTCGTGGACACGCTTACAATATTGATATTGAACAAGTCCAGGATCAATCTGCCAATGTGATGGGTACCTTTCTTGCTAACTCAATACCTGCTTCTGTTTTATTTGATTCAGCAGCATCATATTCATTCATCTCTGGAAAATTTGCAATTTCGTTAGTCGTTAAAACTCCCGGAGATCATTGTCATGCTGACGTGATAACACCTAACGTTACCGTCGAAATTAAAGGATTAGAATTCCTTGCCTCACCCATCACCTTCGAATCTCCCACCATAGACATCATCCTCGTAATGGATTGGTTCAAGGCTCACTACGCCTCAATCAATTGTGCCACTAAAGTTGTACACCTCATGCACCCAATAGCTGGGCTAGTGAATTACCGATGCCAGATAACTCAATCCAAGGATACCCCGCTTTCTTTCAGTATTCCTCTTAATTCTCGGGACGAGAATTCTTATTAGTGGAGGAGATTTGTAACCCCCCCCCCCAGTGTTTAGCTACAGTAATCCCCCTTTTGATAATGCCATGTCATCATGATCAACAGTGCTTAAACATCATTTGGATCATATCTCTTTTCAAATTCAAATTCAAATGGAAATTCAAACTGAAAGTGAAAATAAAAGTTGTTCAAATCCAGGAACTAAAATGTTCATAATATTGTAAATAATCCAAAGACAATTCTAAAATTATAATCAACATTTACTAGATTAATTAAGTGACTCTAACAGCAACAAAACAGAGATATTTAATCCATATTTATTTAATTAAAATCCAAACGAAATTATTTGGACTCCAAACCTTTTTATACCAGTGTTAAGTAATGCACTGTATTTATTGGGATAAGTCATATATTTTACAAATCTGTATTTGGATCCACACATTTTGCAAAAGGAAAAACAGAAAATAAAAAGAAAAGAAGAAATGGCCTACTGTGCACTTGGGCCTCAAGTGCACAGTGCCGCCCAGCCCGCTCCTGTCCCCTCCTTCCTCCTCTGTTCATCGCCGAGCCGCTGTCGACCGCGCGCGCGCGCCACACCCTGGCCCCCCCCCACCTCGCCTGCTCGACAGCGCACTCCTGCGCCCGCCTCGTGGATAAAGGGCAGCGCCCTGTGCACCTCTGGCCTCCCCTGGCCACTTCTCTCCCTCTCCCTGCCTCGTCCCTTTCCCTCCGGCAATCCCGAGCGCAACCATGGCCGCCACCGCACCGTAGCCACGGCCACCGAGCCCTCCTTGCCGCTCCGACGTGTTCAGCGGCCTCCCCGACGTCAACTACGTCGGCTACGCTGACTAGAACGAGCCGGGAGCCACCGCGTCGCCTCCACGCCGCCTTCTTCCTCCTCGGATCCCCGCCGCCGTTCGTCATCGTTCCGGCCACTCTGAGCCCTCCCCAAGCACGCTAAGCTCACCTACAGGCTCGCTATAAGCCGTTGCTCCTTTCCCCACCTCGCTCACCTCCGTTTGCTACCCGTAGACGCTGTCCCCGTCGAGCCCGAACCCATTGCCGCAAAGCTCGTCGCCGGCGCTGTTTCAGCGACCAACTGGCCTCGGGCTCGTGCCCGTTAGCATCGCCGCATCGCGTAGGCCTCCCCCAGCCGCTCAAATCGCTCGCTAGCGCACCGCGTCGCCGTATCCACCCAAGCCCGAACACCGCCGCCGCCATTGTCGACGGTGTGCTCCACTCTGGCCATCTCCGGTCGGTCCGCGGCCACCACTCGACGCGGTACATCGCCAGCTTCCGAGCGCGCCTCGCCCCGCAGCAAACGGCCGTCTTTGGCCGTTTTCCGGCCAAGTCCGACGAGTCGCCACCGCGTCTAGACTCGCCGGCGCACTCCGGCGGCCGGCGCTGACCGGGCGCCCACGTGGCACCGCGTGGGGCCGCCCCTGTGCCGCTGACGCTGGGTCCCGTGGGCCCAGTTGACCAGTCAGTCAACTCCGCTAACTGGGCTGACTGGGCCACTGACACGCGGGCCCCACCGCTAAAATGTTTTAAAAATAAATGAAAATGTTAATTAATCTGTTAGTTAATTAGTTAACTAAAGCTGACACTGACAATGGGTCCCACAAGCTAATTAGGTTAATTAGTTAAATTTAAACCTCTGATAATTAGTACTGTGAATGACATGTGGGCCCCACCTGTCATACTTGACTCTGGTCAGCTGGATTTGACCCGCTAATGACATGCTGACATCATGCTGATGTCAGCTGCTACTATTCTGGATAATTCGTATTTAATAAGGTTTTTTATTTCTGTGCCCCTGGTTCGTTAGTTGTACTCATTCATCACCACGCTCTTAACTTTTTCTCACTTTTCCCCACTCCCTTGCCCTAAACCCTTGGAACAGGTTACAACGGACGTTGCCGTCGGGTCAATGCCTTTGACCATTAACTCTGACGAGTGGGGCCGCGTAGGGCCGAGTCCACCTTTGACCGTTTACCCGTATAGTAGTTTCGTATGCTGACCGTACAGTGGTATTCGTATACGTGGGCGCATGCAACTGACCACGGTCGTGGGGTAGCACGTGTCCATGGGACATGCATGAAATGTCCCATCGTATAAAGAGGGGGAACCACCTCCCGGCGCATCGCCCTCCCATTTCCCCCAAATCCCCTCCCAACCGCATCGTCTTCCTCTCCCCCACCGGTGTCGTCTCGCTCTTCTCCACTGCCTCCATCGCACCGTCTCGCTCTCCCCCACCGCATCCTCTTCCTCACCTTCATTGCCTCCATCTGTCCGATGGTGGAAGCTCGTGGTGACGCCGGCGCAGCGGCCGGAGATGTAGTGGAGCTGCAGGGCGCGGTGACCGCGGATGAAGTGAAGGACGTTGGCGGCGTCCACAGCGGTGCGGGGAAACTCGCAACCACTGCGGATGTGGAGAAGGAGGTGGCGGGCTCCGCCTCAGTGCTGCCGGAGCAGAAGGTGAAGGCGTCGAGCGGCGCAGTCCATCCCAATGCGCAGCCTGGCGAGGAGCAGGAGGTATTTGCACTTGCTTGTTAGTTGCAATATTTAGGATATTAGCTTGTAGAGTTAGTTGCATTGGTTAGATTGTGATTCGTACGGTAGTACAGATGGTTAGAGTAGTTGGTTTGGCGGATGGGCCGGGGTTTTCGGTATGGGGCGGATGGAGGTTTTTGTACTAGGGTTTTTGGATTACATTCATTGCAAAAATGCTAGATAGATCTGTATGAGAGATAGGGATCTCTATGCTTCAATGCTACACAGATGTATGCTTATTAGATTTGTTTTTAATGCTACACAGATTGGGGTTTTTAATGCTACAGACATGTATGCTTATTAGATTGGGTCCCTATTAGATTTTTTTTTAATGCTACGTAGATTAGGGTTTTGAATGTCATATGTCCAAATGGAATCCATTGATTAAGAAGTTATTTGATTCATTAGTATATAAATTTGTCCATAATATGTAGTTATACTAGCTCTGTTGTTCAATGTGTGTGCATGACAATGGAAAATGCAAATAGGATCATAGTATGGATAATATGATCAATGTGTCATGTGTGCATATCTAAATTATCAGTTGGCTTCTGTATTTACAAGTAATGGATGTAATTGTATATTCAGCAGGATGATTCTGTGGGGAATAAGAGGAAGCTGGCCCTTACTGGGTTCGACCCGTACGATCGAGAGTACAGTGACGACGAAGAATATGAGGTAAGCCTACTTGAAATTTGGATTGTTCATTTAGTTCCTTTGACATGGTGTATATGAATCTATAATGTATTAATGTAATTCATTCATGTGTGTAGTATGATTCTGGAGAAGATGTGCACAAGGGCAACGTCGCGTCCTTCACAGCGAAGGAGGTGGAGAAGATCAAGGCCAAGGGAGTTGCTTCCTTCTACAACCGCAAGATCAAGAAGTGGCACTGCCCCTACTGCACCACCAAGACAAAGCCAAAGGATGGTCGCTTCGATCACCTTGTATCTCATGCAGAGGATGTAGCGAATCGCGGGGAGGACTACATGATCAGGGGGCAGCATGCTGCCCTCGCGAAGGCCCTGACTCCGGTGTGATGTGATGATGCGATGATGTGATGAACTGAATGTGGTAGCTTGTTTTATCTTTATCTTTTGGATTACTTTTGGTAAACCGAATGTGGCTGTTTATGATGTGATGAACTGAATCTATGGTAGTAATGTATTATGCTATCTATATTTGTCTGTCTTTAAATTTGCCTGTGGTGTATGGTATGTTCTGTTTAGATGTTGTGAGCTATGAGTTTAGGTGCTACAATGATCACACATGCTGCTTCAGTGTTGCTTCACTGATCAGACATGCTGCAAAGAAACACTTGAGCCAAATGAGCCAAACACTTGAGCCAAATGAGCCAAATATTCAAATAACAGAGCAAAAAACAACATTTAAATGAAGATAGTCCATCATTTGATCAAATATTCCAATAACAAAGCAAAAAAATAACATTTAAATAAAGATAGTCCATCATTTGATCAAATATTCCAATAACACAACAAAAAAACAACATTTAAATGAAGATAGTCCATCATTTGATCAAATATTTCAATAACAGAGCAAAAAAAATATTTAAATGAAGATAGTCCATCATTTGATCAAATATTCCAATAACAGAGAAAAAACAACATTTAAATGAAGACAGTCCATCATTTGATCAAATATTCCAATAACAGAGCAAAAAAACAACATTTTAATGAAGATAGTCCATCATTTGATCAAGTATTCCAATAACAGGTCAAATATTCCAATAACAGATCAAATATTCCAATTTGAATTTGATGCAAAATTTGAATTTGAACCAACACTTGAGCCAAATGAGCCAAATGTTTTTTATTAACACCTATTCAATCTATATAGTCTAGATTCGAAGTCTCACTATTTATTGATTTAATCTTCATATTTTTACATTTTCTGTTGGGAAAATAGGCTTTAATATAAAAACTGTTAAAAACACGTTTAAAATATGAAAATGCAAAACTAAGTTCAGATCCTTCTTATTCACTTTGAAATAAAGCTTGGTGATTTTTTTTGATTTTTTTAATTTTTTCAAAAACTGAAGGTAACCCTACGTCCTCTCCTTGAACTCTCTGCAATGTTGTACGTGATAGCTCATATGTGTGAAGGTTTTTTCATGAAAATGACCATAGACCAAGTTTATGATTTTTGGTTGGTAACATGTCACATAAGACAACATTGTGCGCAGGTTTTATATTTTTTTGATTTTTTTTAAATTAATGGTGCTCATTTGACCTCGATCGTGCCAGCTAGGGTTTTTTTTTGAAAATGTCTATATACCAAGTTTAGTATTTTTTCCTTGTTAGTGTGTCTTATAAAACGATGAACGGCGAAGGTTTCATATTTTTTTTATTTTTTTAAAATTAGTTATGCTTAGTCAAAGCCTTGGAAACCCTATTGACCAGCTCAAAACCCATCTAAACCCTGCGGGGTTTCGCCTAACCCTAGCTCCAAATGTCAGCCGTACGATGATACCCTGGCGCCAAGCGACAGCCCTCAGATGTGGTCTTCTAGAAGGAATTCAGTGGGCAGGCTGCGTGCAGGCTCCGCGCCGTTGGATCACATGGATGGTTCCGCATCGTTGGATCGTGGGGCGATCCGCGAGACGCGAACCTGTTGGTTGTGCTCGGCTGCTCGCCCACCACTGACTCCACAAAAAAAAACATAGTTATTGGGCCCAAAAGGAAACCAAGCTCTGGTTGGGCCGTCGAATTGCGTCGTTTTTTGCATCATTTGCTCTGTATTTTGTGAACGTGCTGGCTCTGTTTTTTTGCATCGTTTGAAATTACACAACAATTGACATTGCCTTGAAAATTTAGTTCTTTTTGTCAATACAAATGCAAAATGACCAAATTTATAATGGCCAAATTTATTTTTATCATGCGAAATGGCCACAAACTATTCGAAAATTGTCTCTTTTTGTTCATATAATATATATGACCACGGATTCCCACTCGTGTAATTAGCTTCTTTTTCTTCTTCTTTTCAAACCACGGTTTCCCACGCGTGTACACTCCCGATGCCGCAGTGGGTGTGAAAACGGGCTACTTCACATTTGACCCCGTTATTGCCATGGCGAAATAACACGTAGCACTACGGCTATTTAAGCCACCCTCTGCCTCTGCCATCCCTCATCCATCTCCCATCCTCTGCCATTTGCCCTTCTTGCTCTTCGACCCCTTCTCCTTCTTCTGCACATCCCTCAGCCATGCAGTGCACCGGACCAACCTACCGCTTCCCACCCACCGTGCCGGAGAGGCTCTACCCAACCGGCGTGTACGTTGAGCGCACACTACGTGTGTGGGCGATATCAAGGTGGAGGACCGCAAGGAACTTCACCGAGTTCTTCCTCGCGGCCGGCTACCGCCACCTCCCGCGGGGATCTCCAACGATGTTCCGCGTCGAGGAGGTCATCCAAAACGGGGTGGTGGTTGCTCTCCTTGCCCACTTCACCAACACATTCGACGCCTTCTACCTCCTCAGCCGTGTGATGACCCCGGCTTAATCGTGCACTAACCATACACGCAAATGCACACGATCAAGCCTAAGGACTCACTTGAACATATCACAACACAACTCTAAAACATAAATAAATTCTTACAAGCTTTATATTACAAGCCAGGGCCTCGAGGGCTCGAATACATAGCTCGATGGCATACAAGTGTCAGCGGAAGCATCAGATATCTGGGTACAGATATATTACAGAAAAAGAGATAAGCCTTTATGAAGGCGGGGCAAAATAAAACACTACGATCGAAAGGCGTAGGCCTCCTGCCTAGGACCCTCCGAATCCTACTCCTGGTCGTCTGTCGGCTCCTCGTAGTAGTACTCGACTGGAGGGTAGTAGTAGTAGTAGTAGCCGTAGTCGTCGATGGGGGCAGCTATCTCAGGGGCTCCGTCATCTGGCGGCGTCAGTTGGATATGTCGAGAAAAAGAAAATAAAGCAAACTTGAGTACTCATCCGAAGTACTCAGCAAGCAAGGATCTACACTACATATGCAACATTTTCAAAGGAGGCTGTATATGTGGACTGGGCTGCAGAAATGCCAGAATAGAGGGGAAAGCCTAGTCCTATCGAAGACTAGCATCTTCAATCATCTTCATCGGTCTTGCAGCACTAGAAGAGTGCAGATTAACATAATGTAAAGTAGTAGTAGTGTCATCAACCTCGGCCAGAGATTCTTCCCTGCAGGGGTGCACCAACTTACCCACCACGCTCGATTAACTCCGGCCGGACACACTTTCCTGGGTCATGCCCGGCCTCGGCCAAACGATACGCCGCAACCCGACCAAATACTTAACAGAGAGGTCAGCACGCTGGACTAAACCTATGCCCCCAGGGGTCTTGGGCCTTCGCCCCGGGAACTCCTGCGCGTTGCATGGGCGGCCGGAAGCAGACCTAGCAACCCCTTAATACAAGCGCGGTTGCGTAACCAGTCCAATCCAGCGCGCGCCGCTTAGTCGCTGACGTCTATTAAGCTTCGGCTGAAGTATACGACGCAGAACGCCCATACTATGCCCACGTGATGGTTAGTGCTATCAGGCCAGAGGCCCCTCGGATCAAATACCCAAACCGTTAGTGTGTTGGTAGTGCGGTAATGAGCAGAGACTCATGAAAGATGTGACCCCGTCGCCTCGTCTCGAGGACTTGCGGCAAGGGCGAGGAATGCCCGGCCACACCTCGTGTTCAACCCTCGGGCACCATCCAGGTCCACCTGATCCCACATCACTTCGCTAATAAGCTCACGCGGGTACGCCTCAGGGCCGACCCGTCTTTAGTATCATGGTTCAGTGTTCAGTCATAGTAACCAAAGTATCTGTGTGTCTGACACCAAGGGGAACCCTGAGGAATCACCCTCGATGGAATTCCCTCTGATGTTACTGTCAAGGTGAACGAAGGAGGAATTACCCTCGAGGTCCACACTTGAGGAGTTGCGCGACGACGTCATTATCGGGGGTGGTGTAGGAGAAATCACCCTCGCTTACCACGACCGAATAACTAACCTACAAGGTTATCATCAGAAGTGCTGACGAGGTATCACCCTCGGCACTCGATAGTAACCCAGCACTGTCGGCAACTAAGGGGGATGTTACGTGCGGTGTCGGGGCCTGGTCTTCAATCCCGTTGTTCGGGTCTTCTGATAATCCAGCGGGGCAGTCGGGATAATGTGGGGTCTCTGATGGTCTCTACCCAACCTATTCTAAGCAGTTTAGGATAACAGATAAGTATCAACAGCAGGTTACAAGTAAACAGGCTATGCAGCAGATATAGGATACAGTATCAGCAACAAATTCTAATGCAAGCATAAGAGAGAAGAGAATAGGCGATATCGGAATGCTTAAAAAGGGGGTGCTTGCCTGTTTGCTCGGCGGCAAGGGCAAGATCGTCAACTGCGTTATCGGGCTCCTGAGCGGCGTCGGCCTCGGGAGCTACGTCGACGTCGGGGTCTACCGAGAGAGAAGAGGGGGAAGAAACTTATAAATGCACAGTAAACAATGCAGTACAGGGCATGCTATGCTAAGATGCAGTGCAGGGTTGCCTAAAGTATGTCTAAGGAATTTTTAGCTACTTTAGGATTTAAGTTGGATTTATTTTGCGGTGTATATGCACTATTCATATACCGGATATGGATGAAAAGTTATGGGTTCTCCTACGTAGGGGGTTCCGGCATCGAAACAGATGACACAATCAGATTCGTCTCGTCGTTCTGAGCAACTTTCATGTTTTAAGTTTTTCGATCTGAGCTACGGTTTAATTTATATGAATTTTCAAAGATTTTTGCATTTTCTGGAATTTATTTATTTAACAGGAAAGGAATTATGATGTCATGATGGCGTCAGCATCGCGTCAGCGGTCAGCGGACTGGCTGACCAGTCAACGGGGCCCACTGGCCAGTGACTGGGCCAGCCCAGTCAGCTGTTGACTGAGTCAACAGACCAATCAACAGAGACTGACGGGTGGGCCCGGTCAACGCCTCATCAGCAAGTACAACTGACGTGTGGTGCCAGTGTTTAAATTGATTTAATCCAGTTATTTTATTTAGCCGGCTGATTAACCCATGTGGGACCCGATGTCAGTGAGATAGTGGTTGATCTAACTAGTGTTAATGACGCCACGTCGGCATCATTACCGGAGTTAACTCTGGTGATAACCGGAGCGCAGCGGAGCTCACCGGAACGGCGCTACAGGCTGCGGCGGGACGAGCTGAGGGCACCATGGGGTTCCCCTTGCTTGGCCGCATCTAGGGGAGCCCACGGCAGGCCGTGGGGCGGCCGGAGGCGACGACCAAGATGAACGGTGCGGAGGCGCCGCTATGGCTCCGACGGAAGCGATGTTACATGACGCAAAGGAGCAAAATAACTGGCGGGGCAGCACTAATGCATCATGGAGAGCACGACAGGAAACAGAAAGAAGCGCGAGGAGCTCGGTAGCGAGCAATTTATCGGCCACGGCTGCCGGTGGTGCTCGGACTCGCGGGCGGCGGCTACAGCATGTGCGCGAGAGGAGGGACAGGGGGAAATGATCAGTGGCTCACGGCATTCCGGTAGGGGTAGAAGGAGAGGCCGGGGAAGCTTCACAGCCGGTGAATCGACGGGTGGCGTCCGACGGCCGTGGACGAAGAAGAAGGTCGAGGCGTCGTCTTGAGGGCGTCTCGGCTCGATCTGCTACTTGCGGGCGACGAGGACGACCACGACGCAGTTCCCGGACACGCTGGCTAGGTGCGGGCTGGCCAGTGGCCACGGCTACGACAGAAAGACGACGCCGGAGAGCTCGGGTGTGTGCGGGTAAAGAAGAGGGCGCGGTGCAAGCGAGGAGGAAGGAGAGAGGAATGAGGGCGATGCGTCCAGGGGGGAGGGATAAGGCTTGCCCTTATCCTACCCCTCGTCGGTGCCGTCGTGCTGTCGCCGGCTGACCGGTGCACCCGCGCCCAGCCACGGCACAGCCGACAGCACGAGGGAGATGGAAGGAGGAAGGGGCAGTGGGCCTGCTGGGCTGGGTCGGTGCACTGTGCACTTAGGCCCAGTCCAGTTCAGGTCTTTTCATTTTATTTTTATTTTTATTTTTCTGTTTTCTATTTTTGGTTATGTTCTGAAAATTGTATGACCACAAATTGACTTTTGTAAAATATGTGGCTTGCCCCAATAATTAGTATGCATTAATCCTTACTGCAGCAAAAAGTTTAGGAGTTGTTGGAATTTATTTGAATTTTTCATAATTAGAAAAGTGATTGAATGGCTGAATTGGTACTGTTTTAATAGACCAGGGACATTTTAATAGTTCAGATAATGTTGGTTTAAATTTTATAATTACCTAACGATTATTTGCAAAATCTTGAACAATTTAGTTTTGTAGTTTGGAGAAATATTAATTTTGACCTATATTCGGAATTGGCATTTGAAGTTGGATTATTTCCTAAATGCAATTTAATGTTGGTGATCATGATGACAAGGCAACTTAGTTAGCTTAAAGATAGGGTTAAGATCTGGGGATGTTACAGGTCGGGTGTTTTGGTGTGGCTGCGAGTTCATCGCTTTCACCACCCACAACATGTTCACGGAGTACACCTACATCTTCCCCACTGCGTCGCGCATGCACACTCTTCCGTACCCCATCTACAACGCCCCGGAGGAGCAGTGAAGGGCGCCCGAAGGAGGAGCGAGGTGGAGAAGGCGGCGGCTAGGGTTCTAAACCCTCTATCTATTTTTTTTGAGTCTATGTTATGTTAAGTTGTAATTGAACTATGTTGGAGATGCTATGGGCTTGTTGGCCCTTTTATTAAGTTCTATTATTAAGTTCTTCCTAGTTTGAATTATGTGATCATGCTATGGGCTTGTTGGCCCTATCTACATATTTGTTGATTGTTTTCTTAGAGAGCTCGCTTTGTTAGTAACCACCTAGTGCATGCAGCCACAACGAACCTTTCTCTTTTTTTTACACAAGCCACAAATATGTAGCCACATAGCTAGTGCATGCAGCCACAAAACCCAAATATAAAACATATTGTTCAATTTATTTGTCATAGCAAAACGGGTACAGATGCGAGTGGATCGAAAAGGCTGAAACTAATCGTAAAAAAACGATGTTCTAAATCGAGGAGACAAGCGTGCGAGAAGAGAGGAACCAGCGGCAGCGACCGTCGCTGCATCCGTGGCGGCTGGCGTGCACGAAAGCGGCTCGGTCAGTGCATCGTGGCGGCACGCATCGGCGCATGCAGGCTCGGTCGGCGCATGCAGGCTCGGTCGGCACATGCAGGCTCGGTTGGCGCATCGTGGCGGCGCGTATCGACGCTTGCAGGCAGGCTTGCTGGGTGCATGCATAGCAGGCTTCTGTTGTGGCGGCGCGCGCAGACGTTTAATGCAAGGGACGGCCCAACGAATCCACGGCCCAACAGTCGAGCAGCGACACCGCCCAACGCGGCCCCACTTGTCAGGTCCAATGGATGACACAGTCCAGTGCGGCCCCACTCGTCAGAGTTAACGGTCAAAGGCATTGACTCGACGGCAACGTCCGTTGTAACCTGTTCTGATGGTTTCGGGCAAGGGAGTGGGGAAAACTGAGCAAAAGTTAAGAGCGCGGGGATGAATGAGTAGAGCTAAGGAACCAGGGGCACAGATGTAAAAAAACCCTAAATTAATTCCATAAAATATTTTAAAACTTTAGAAATTCATATAAAATAAACCGTAGCTCGGATCGAAAAACTTTGTACATGAAAGTTGCTCAGAACGATGAGACGAATCCAACCGTGCTATCTATTTCCGTGTCGGGACCATTTACGGAGGTGCACCCGCAACTTTTAGCCTATTTCCGGTAGATGAATAGTGCTTATATAGCGGTTAATAAATCCAACATAAATCCTAAAATAACTAATATGACTTAGACATGCTTTTTAGGCAACCCTGCACTGCACGTTAGCATAGCCTGCTCTGTGTTGCTTGTGACTGCTGTGTATTTTTCTGTTTCCTCCCCCTCTTCTCTCTCGATAGATCCCGCTACAGACGCAGTTCCCGAGACCGACGCAGCTCAGGAGCCCGACAACACCGTTGACGACCTTGCCTTTGCAGCCGAGCAACCAGGCAAGCACCCCCCCCCCTTGAGCATGCCTATATCGCCTATTCTCTTCTCTCTTGTGCTTGCATTAGAATTGCTGCAGCTACTACTTTACCTATTCTGATGCATAGCCTATTTATTGTAACCTGCTATTGAAACCTTACCTGCTTATCCTAAACTGTTTAGTATAGGCTGGGTAGAGACCTACCAGAGACCCCACTTTGTCCCCAGTTGCCTCGCTGGATTATCAGATGACTCGATCAACGGGATCGACAGCCAGACCCCGGCACTGCACAACACCCCCCTTAGTTGTACGACACTGCAGCGTTACCATCGAGTGCCGAGGGTGATACCTCGTATAGCACTCCTGATGTTAACTCTGTAGGATAGATAATTGGTCATGGTCATCGAGGGTGATTCCTCCTTCACCACTTCCGATACGACCCTATCGCGCAACACTTCAAGTGTGAACCTTGAGGGTGATTCCTCCTAAGTTCAACTTGACGGTTACATCGAGTGGGCATCCGTCGAGGGTGATACCTCGGATTCCCCTGATGTTATGGACACACGGTTACTGTGACTTTACCCCTGAACCTTGTTAGAAACGGGTCGGCCCCGAGGGGGACCCGAGGGAGTTACTTTTACTGCAGAACTGGACGGACAGGCGGTACCACCCAGTAGAGGTGGACCTGAGTTCCCGACAGTCTTTTGCGAGACGGGTTGACCTGGACGGTGCCCGAGTGATGAATCCGAGGCGTGGCCGGGCATTCTTGGCCCTTGCCGCAAGTCCTCGAGACGAGGCGACGGGGTCACATCGATCGTGAGTCTCTGCCCATTACCGCACTACCAACACACTACAATTTGGATATTTGATCTGAGTGGGCCTCTGGCCTGATAGCACTAACCATCACGCGGGAATAAATATGGGTACTCTGCATCGTGGTATCAACCGATAGATCTGTCAGATGTCCAGTTCAGCATTGTGGCCAGGTCGGATCTCGCCGTTGGCGCTGGTATCCACCCTGCTCGCAACGACCCGGAGTGCACTGGGCGACGACCCAAGACCCCTGAGCGCATAGGATGTAGACTGGCGGGGACCTCTCTGCTGAGCTCTAGGTAGGGCTGCGGTGTGTCGTTTGACCAAGGCCGGGCATGCCCCGAAAAAGTGTGTCCGGGCGGAGTTAAGCGAGCGTGGTGGGTAAGTTGGTGCACCCCTGCAGGGAAGAACTAATCTATGCATAGCCGGACCCTCAGTAACGGACGCTCGGAGTTGTATCCTGATCGATACAACTAGAACTGGATACTTGTGATGAGTATGGCTCTGGGATTACTTTCTCGCAGGGAGTCGAGAAAGGATCTCTGGCCGAGGTTGGTACTTGGATATTATGGCTCTGGGATTACTTTCTCGCAGGGAGTCGAGAAAGGATCTCTGGGTGAGGTTGAGACTTAATGGTACTACTACTTCTTACTGTACTAATCTACACTCTTCTAATGTTGCAAGACCGTTGAAGATGCTAGTCTTCGATAGGATTAGGCCTTCTCTCTATTCTGGCATTTCTGCAGCTCAGTCCACATATACAGCCTTCCTTTGATAATGTTGCATATGTAGTGTAGATCCTTGATTGCTGAGTACTTCGGATGAGTACTCATGGTTTCTTTGCTTTCTTTTTCCCCCATATCCTTTTGATGCAACCAGATGACGTAGCCCCTGAGACAGCTGCCCCCGCCGACGATCGCTACTTATACCCCGAGGGTGGATACTTCTACGAGCTAGCCGACGACCAGGAGTAGGTTCGGAGGGTCCCAGGCAGGAAGCCTGCCCCTTTTGATCGTAGTGTTTTCTTTTGCCCTGCCTTTTAAGGGCCAATCTGTGTTTTCTTTTATATTTGTACTCAGATATCTGATGCTCCCGCTGACGCTTGTATGCGAGCTTATGTATTCGAGCCCTCGAGGCCCCTGGCTTTTAATATAAAGCTTGTATGACTTTATTTATGTTTTAGAGTTGTGTTGTGATATCCTCCCGTGAGTCCTTAGGCTTGATCGTGTGCATTTGCGTGTATGATTAGTGCACGATTGAGCTGGGGGCGTCACATGGGCCTGCACTTCGGCATCCACGATGTCCTTGTTTTCCTCGTCAGTCCTCTCATATTGTAACTTTGGAGGAGCCCTGACGCTTGGACCAGCTCTGTATTTCTTGCCTGTTGTACTGCTAGCCGCCGTAGCGGCGGCGCCTCTCTTCTGCTGTTGCTGAGGCGGCGGAGTCCAATGACGCACGGAGGAGGCAGAGTTCGCTGACGCGCCGGAGACAGCTGAGTCGGAAGAGGACTCTGCTGAGGGGCCTCGTTCGCCGGAGACGGCTGAGGCGACGAAGACAGCTGAGACGGCTGAGCTGGACCGTGAGGAGTCTGCTGAGGGGCCTCCTTCGGCTGAGTCTGCTGAGGCGGCGTCCAGTTTGGAAGCTTGATGTTCTCCTTTCTCCATAGACATGTACTCCTTAAGGCATTTTCCAAAAAAATCTCCCCTTCACCTGTAGGGTAATCAAGATCCAGCCCCTCAAATCCGTCCATTATTTCATCCACCCCGACAAAGCAAAGCCATGTGGAATCGAATGACAATGGAAAGTTCCCTCAGCTCGAGGAGGTAAGACAGAGCCGACTGCCACCTTCAAGGTCAGGTTATGGCATTTCGCTATTAGCACACAATGTTCATTCTCCGTGATACTATCCACTGGGTAGCGAGGAGCTGTGATATCAGGCTGAACGAGCTCCGTGGAAGCCATGTTGCTTCTCCGTTGAGATGGTGGGGTAGCTTCGGGGGCAGTGTCGAATGAAGGATCTTCGTGCTGCTGAGATGGTTGGCCGGTAGCTCGATGGCTCTCAAGTTCCTCTAGTTTCGCTAATGTTTCATTGATCTTCTGCATTTCACTTGCTTCCTCTTTCTCCTTTCTCTCTTGGCTTCTATAACTAGTGCTGTCGGGAAACCCATGCACCCACGGAACGGAGCCTGATGTGCCTCGTGTTCGTCCAGGGTGTTCAGGATTCCCGAGGGACTTTGCTAGCTCGTCCTTCTCTCTGTTGGCATGGAACCTCTGTTCCTGCGCTGCCTTGATTGCTTCCTCAAGCTTCTTGATGGGTATTGCAAGTTGAGCTTTCATCCAAACACACTACCCTTATTCTGGGTCCAAAGTTCCCCCAACCCCGAAGAACCATGTCCTTGACCGATCTGGCCAGTGCAATGTCGCTGGTTGGACCCCTTTAGCTAGCAGGTCTTGCTCAGCTTTGTCCCACGTAGGCCAAGCTTTGCTATAGCCACCTGACCCCATAACATGGTGATACTTCTTCATTGCAGCATTTTTCTTATTTATCTCTGACCTTTGCTTAGCCTTCTCCGATTTCTTGTAGGCCACAAATGTGGGCCAGTGATCTTTTATCTTCTCATATTGACCGGTGAATTCTGGAGTCTTGTCTTTGTCGACAAACTTTTTCTTCAAATCTTTCTTCTAGTTCTTGAATAGTTCTGCCATCTTCTTAAGAGAAAACACCTTGACCTTCGGGAGAATAACTGGCTTATTGGGATCCTCCTCTGGCGGTAGGCTGAAATTTGTCATCAGCGAGTTCCAAAGATCATCTTTCTGTCTATCATGGACATAAGAAACTTCAGGTTCCTTCTTCTTATTCCATTCTTGGATGCTGATCGGGACGCTGTCCCTAACAATAACTCCGCACTGATGTACAAATTTGTTCTTGGTCCGCTTGGGAGCAATCGGTTGGCCATCTCGAGAGACTTCTTCGATCGTGAACCTTTCATCCTAGCTCAACCACTATAGGAATTAGGCACTTTGCCGTCTGCCATGGCGGACGGCAAAGGCATGCATTGCGGACTGCAAAGGCCTTTGTCGTCAGCCAGCAGACGGCAACAGGTCCGGCTGAATAAGCTACCACAAAGGGTTCTTTGCCATCTGCTGGCGGACGGCAAAGATGAAATGGTCTTTGCCGTCCGCCAGTAGATGGCAAAGCGCATGGACGGCACATCTGGCAGGTTAGGTCCGTTAGGGGGTTAACGGTGTGCTTTGCCATCTGCTGGCAGATGGCAAAGATGCAAAGGTCTTTGCCGTCTGCCAGCAGACGGCAAAGCTGCCAAATAGGCCAGCCCAGTGCACCCCAGGTTGCGCAGGTAGCTGCCACGTGGCAGATTTGCCGTCAGCCAGCAGACGGCAAAGAGCCTGTACAACCCCTGTTTTTCTGTTTTTTCTTAAATTCATTCAATTTCACAGAATTTCACAGATATATATATATATATATATACACATTTGAGAATACTTTCAACAAGCATAACAACACATATACATACCAAATCATATCCCTGCCATATGGATATGATCATCCAACACATATACATACCAAATCAAAAGTCCATATGCAACATATATAGCTAGCCAACATATCCAACAACAAGCATACAATGGTTTCATCGATACATACATATATAGGTAGCAAGTTTCACATTGTTCATCATACAAAATCAAAAAAAAAGGAAGCACAAGGAGAAGAGTAGACTCCATCAACGCAAGCTTCCTCATCGAAAGCAAATCTGCAAATTGGGAAAGAAGAAAGTTAGAAGAAGAAGAATACTAGAAGAAGAAGACTAGCTAGAAGAAGAAGAAGAAGAAGAAGAAGAAGAAGACGAATTTTTCTTCTCTTTCTTTTTCTCCTCTCCTCTTCTTTATCTTCTTCTTCTTCTAACTATGGTAGGTAAAAATGCCATTTTTATCTAACTTAGGTAATTATGCCATTTAGGAGGAAAATAAGCTAAGTATGCATTTGTTAAGCAAAACACTAGAGAAAACTTACCCTCATCACAACAAATGCGATTAAGATCACAACTAAGGTAACAATTGATCCAACGGCATAATGATACCAAGCCTCATTATCAATGTCATATTTGTAATCTTCTTAAGCTTCAGACGCATTGCATCCATCTTCAAGCGCATTACATTCATCTTCATCTTGTGATCATCGACAGGTCATCCGCAGCAGTAACCTCTTCTAGTTCAGGCTCTTCTTGTTCCGGCTCAGGGGTGAAGTCGGGTTCACTGTCGCTATCTACTTCAATGTTCTGGGGTGAAGTAGAGCGGTTCTTGAAATGTTTTTTGGAAAGACGTGTTTCTTGGAAGAATTCTCCTTCATATGTGTCTGGGTTAATGTGAGGTTCATAATCCTCTTCATTGGGGGGAGGTGGTCTAACACGTGGCGGCACTTCATAAACAACATCCCAACCATTGAGATTGGGATCACTTTGACAGGCCCACGGTAGATAGAAAAATTGGGTTGCCTGTTGAGCCATAATATAGATATCGGGAACATCCAAATGGGTGCTTTGTTTGATTTCCACTAGCCCTAAATGTTCACGAGTCCTTCTAGTCTCCTTCGGCTGGAACCAATAACATTTGAAGACACGACGTTTGGTGGGTTTGCCCCATAGAACTGAAGTTCATAAATTGCTTCGACTCTTCCATAATACTCGGTATCTCCTTCGCCGATAGCAGAGACACAACAATTTGTACACTTTCGGTCGGCCATAGATAGCTCTTTGCCATAGGTACGAAAGCGATACCCGTTGATGTCATATTTGTCAAATGAACGGACCTTAAAGTAAAAACCATTAGCGACTTGTCTCAAATCGGCGTCCATAAACTCTGAATTAGCCTACAAGTTTAATACAAAAGGGATTGTTGCATCAGCCACAAATTAGACGAAGAAATGAAATGGTCTAATGGAAATTACCGTTTGTTTGAACCAAGAGATGAAACCGGGATAGCCGCCTCCATGCTTTGCCAGAAGCTCATACTCTTCGATGGAATCCTTTTGGATCACCGCTCCATACGAGAATTTGGTGACGTATCGACTGTATCAAATTTATCCTGGAATAAGTGCAGTTCAAAGGAATTAGAAGTTGTGAAACAATGTACCGAGAACTTACTCGATGTACAGCCGCACTTCTGTTAGGTTGGTGAAGATATACAACGAAATGATCTGCCATTCTTCGAAATCCAACGTTAAGGAATTAGAAGCACCGGCTGGTGTGAGATCCCCTTTGAATAGGCCGAGGTTGGATCCACCCTTTTTAGGGTCGTCAGCATTGTACCGAGGCTTCGGATTATGCAAATGACGATTTTTGGCTTCGTAGTGTGCTGTCACGAAGTTTGCCGCCTCTTCAATAATGAATGCCTCAGCCATCGATGCTTCAATTCTACATTTATTTTTACATTTTGCTCATAGCGTCTTCTGCATCCTCTCAGTTGCGTAGCACCAACAATTTTGCACGGGCCCCCCCAATCTTGCCTCGGTTGGGAGATGCAAAATCAAGTGCTGCATTGGATTAAAAAAGCCCGGCGGAAAGATCTTCTCAAACTTGCAGATCAACTCCGGCGCCAACTCTTCCATTTCTTCTAGCAGGCCAGGCGATAGTTCTTTCGCACAAAGAACACGGAAGAAATAGCTCAGCTCTGCCAGTACTAGCCATTCATCCTCAGGGATGAAGCCACGCAACATCACCGGCATTACCCGCTCAATCCATATGTGCCAATCATGACTCTTGAGACCAAATATCTTCAATTTATCAAGACTCGCTCCCCTCTTTAGATTCGCTGCATACCCATCGGGGAACATCAACTGCTGTTGCACCCACAAGATAATTTCCCTCATAGCTGGCCTTCCAAGATTAAACCATGCCTTTGGCTTTGTCCAGTTCTGCTCTCCTTTCGGTGGTTGCATGTTTTGTAACAGTCTATGACATAACGCCTCCAGATCGACTCTAGCCTTAGTATTATCCTTTGACTTCCCATCTATGCCGAACAATGTACCAAAAAGTGCCTCGGCGATATTCTTCTCAGTGTGCATCACGTCGATGTTGTGTGGGCAAAGGAGGTCTTTGAAGTAAGGCAGATCCCACAAGCATGTCTTGTGAGTCCAGGCGTGTTTTGAATTATACCCCTTGAAATACCCTGGACGCTCTGGATCTGGCTCGAGAGCGTTTAACAGATCCAGGGTCTCTTGGCCTGTCAACGCAGGTGCTGCAGAGTTTTTGACAACTCTACCTTTGATGAAGTTCTTCTTGTGTTTCCTGAACTTATGGCGAGGATCCAGGAACTGTCTATGCATGTCGAAGCAAGAAAACTTGCGACTGGCCTGAAGCTAACGAAACTCAAGAGCTCCCTTGCATGTGGGGCACGGGAACCTTCCATGCACACACCAGCCAACGAATAGCGCATACGCCGGCAAGTCATGCGTCGACGTCGAGGAACTCCCTAACCCGCTCGTCCCCGGGCGCCCCCTTTTCCTACTTCTTTTTTTCATCTTCTACTTCTACTTCTTTTTTTTCATCTTCATCTTCATCTTCTTCTTCTTCTTCTTCTTCTTCTTCTTCTTCTTCTTCTTCTTCTTCTTCTTCTTCTTCTTCTTCTTCTTCTTCTTCTTCTACTTATTGTTCTTTTTTTTATCTTCTTCTTCTTCCTCTTCTTCTTTTAAACTCTGGTTTTTTTTCATCTTTCTTGTTTATTCTTAAAAAATAGAAAAAAACCTAAATTAACCTAAAGTAAACTAAACTAAACTAACCTAAACTAAACTAAACTAAACAAACATAAACTAAATCTAAAAAAACAAAAAAAAAAACTCACCACGAGGAGGTGCGGGGCGGCGTGGCCGGGCGGGCGGGGCGGCCAGCGACGGGGGTGGCGCGGGGCGGCGGCGGCTCGGGCACGGGGGGCGGGGCGGCCGGCGACAGGGGTGGCGCGGGCGCTGCGGCTTGGGACGGGGCGGTGCGGTGGCGGCCGGCGACGGGTGGGGCGGTGCGGCCGGGCGGCGGCCGGCAACGGGGGTGGCACGGGGCGGCGGCGGCTCGGGTCACGGGGGCAGGGCGGGGCGGCCGGCGACGGGGGTGGCGCGGGCGGCGGCAGCTCGGGCAAGGGGGCGGGGCGGCCGGCGACGGGGGTGGTGGCGCGGGCGGCGGCAGCTCGGGCAAGGGGGCGGGGTGGTGGCGGCTCGGGCAGGGGAGAGAGGGAGCGGACAGAGAGAGGGGTGGGGCGCGCGCTGGCCGCTTTTTAGTTAGGTCACAGCTCTTTGCCGTCTGCTAGCAGACGGCAAAGAGCCTAGCTAGCGGACGTTAGGTTGGCCACTTTCTTTGACGTCCGCTAGCAGACGGCAAAGAAAGTGGCCGTTAGGTGGTTCTCGCTAGTGGGCCACCCTCCCTCTTTGCCGTCTGCTAGCGGCCGGCAAAGCTTCTATGCCGTCCGCTAGCTGACGGCAAAGAGCTGGCTGACGGCAAACATGATCTTTGCCGTCAGCTCTGTCATTGCCATCATCTTTCCTTTAGCTGATGGCAAAGAGCTTCTTTGCCGTCAGCTAGCTGACGGCAAAGAGCTGGCTGACGGCAAAGATCTTGATTCCAGTAGTGAACCTTTTCTTCGGGCCTCGTCTCCTAACCGAAGTTTGGCTCGATCCAGAGGGCTAAAAGAAGAAAGAAGCGTCAATATATGTACATACAAAACAACTAATGCATCTAGTCACTAGAGGCTTAATTAATATATATATATATACCTCACCGGACTTTGCAGCAGTTAAGGCTCCCTTCTCCATTAGATCACTGGAGCTGTCATGATCTCCTTCCTCCTCCATTGGATCACCGGAGCCGTCATGATCCCCTTCCTCCTCCATTGGATCACCAGAGCCATCATGATCTGCTTCCTCCTCCATTATTGGATCACCGGAGCCGTCATGATCTCCTTCCCCACCATCGGTGTCATTGAGAAACAACAAGGTGATATCACCTTCGTCGCGGATTATATCCCCCAACAACTCTTCCTTTTCTAAGTCTCTGTCCATAGTTTCTGCAAATATTACAACATGGCAAAATACAACCATGACAGATGGATTAGTGGCAAACCTAAACTTAATCACATCAAGGAATCATATGCATATATATAAGCAATGGATTAGTGGCAAACATCATGCAAAGTTCACAAGTTTTATAACAGTCAGTTTCAGACGATCGTTGAGGACTCCTCCCCCTCATGTCTGATGAGTCGTCCTATCTTTCGAGAGAGGATACTTTGCGGACCGCCTCTCTCATGGTCGTCGAGGATACTTGCAGACCCCCCCCCCCTCATGTCGAAGTTATCGGAGATATGTTGAATTCCTGAGAGAGTTAGGGGTGTTCTAACGCGGCACTACATGATATAGGTGAAGGGGGATAACATCCGGGAATGTTTTCCTGAAGTCTACATTTTCTGATAGATGAACCAAAGGGGGACGGTTCTAGGTTCGCTATGCTAGCTTTAACAAAGAACATTTCGAACAAACTTAATATGAATTTTAGCAAGATCATCATGAACAAATATATTTTAACCAAGTCTATAGAAAAACAATAATATCATCTCTATATATGAGTTTTAGCAAGATCATCATGAACACAATTTTTAACAGAGAACATTCATCAAACAAACTTAATATGAGTTTCAACATAGAACATTCATCGAACAAACTTAATATGAGTTTTAATAGAGAACATTCATTGAACAAACTTAATATGAGTTTTAGCAAGATCATCATGAACAAAAAATTCACATTAATTTCTATGAACAAAAAAAATTCCACACAACATCTCATCTCATCTCCACAAAACATCTCATACATCTCGTCTCATCTCATTTCATCTCATCTGAAAAATAGAGCACATCGAAAAAAACAGAGCACATTTCATACATGTCATCTCATCTCCACATGAACAACTATCTATCCATTCATCTAAAAAAGACATTTAGCAACGGCCGGCGGCGACCATGGAGCAGAGTGGCAGCAAGGGGCTCGGGGCATGCGGCGACGGGGAGCAGGGGACCATGGGAAAGGGGGAGCTCACTTGGGGGGTCGATGGAGCTGGAGGCCGGCGACGACGAAGACCGGCGGGCTCGGGGGCACGCGGCGACGAGGAGGAGGGCACGCGAGGAGGTCCGGCGCATCAGCGGGGGCGTCGGAGCTGGGGGTCGGCGAGGGAGTCGTGGCAGGGGTCGGGGAGGCGACGGCGCGGTTCGGCAGCCTGGCGGCGTCGAGGTGGTCGTCGGCGTCGTCGGGGAGAGGAGGAGATCGAAGAAACTGAAAGGAAAACTTCTAAGTGTTGCTTATACACCCAGAGCATTGGTCCCGGTTGGTGGCTCCAACTGGGACTAAAGGCCACCATTTCGTCCCGGTTGGAGCCACCAATCGGGCCTAAAGGTCAATTTTGCCAGCCCAAAGGACGGGAAGGACAGACCTTTTGTCTTGGTTGGTGGCCCGAACAGGGACTAAAGGGGGCTCTTTAGTCCCGGTGTGAGCCACCAACCAGGACTAAAGGGCTGTGCTGCCGCAGCCAAAGTTTAGTCCCACCTCGAAAGTTGAGAGGGGCTCGGAGTGGTTTATAAGCGCTGCTGCCGCTACCCTCTTGAGCTCCTCTCTTATGCAGGCAGTACAAGCCTATCTCACGCCCTGTTGGGCTTGCTAGCACTGCGGGCCTGCATCCTGGCCCATTTTTAGGGTTTCTAATCGTATGCAGGCCGTGGTGGCTAGTAGGCGGGCCTTTTTTTCATATTTTTTGCATATGTTATGTTTTTAAATTTTTAATGTTATTTTTTGCATATGTTATTTTTAGTTATATAATTTTAGTTGCATAAGTTTTATTTTTTATTGATTCTTTTTAGTTGATTCCTTTTGCTATTAGAGTTTTATAAAAGCTTTTTAGTTTTCTATTAAAGTTTGTAACAAAAAAATATTTTTTGAAAATTCATTTTACTATTAATGTTTTTAACAAATAAATACTTTGATAATTTTAGTTAATATTATTTTGATTATTTTTAGTTGATTCTTTTTGCTTTTGAAGAATATGATATTTAATTGATTCTTTTTAGTTCATTCTTTTTGCTATTAGAGTTTTATAAAATCTTTTTAGTTCATTCTTTTTGCTATTAGAGTTTTATAAAAGCTTTTTAGTTCATTCTTTTTGCTATTAGTTCATTCTTTGAGCTAAATGACCCTGAAATTGAAAAAACACTACAAATGAAATCTGAAAAGGTTGAAAGTTGGCATGGTATCATCATTTCACCCACATAGCATGTGCTAAAAAGTTGAGAGGGTTACGGCAAAAACTGGATGCACTTCGTGTACAAAATGGACAATCTCTTTCGAAGTATCATGATTTCGAACGAAAACTCATCTGTTACAAAGGCATTTCATTTTTTTAAACTTATTTCAACTCCAGGATTTTTGTGCGTTCAACATGCACTATTCAAAGCCACATCATCAATTTTCAACCCTTTCTGACTTCATTTGCTATTTTTCATGCATTTACTGATTTTTTTAGCTAAATGACCCTGAAATTGAAAAGCACTACAAATGAACTCTAAAAAGGTTGAAACTTGGCAGGGTATCATAATTTCACCCACATAGCATGTGCTAAAAAGTTGAGAGAGTGACGGGAAAAACTGGATGCACTTCATGTACAAAATGGACAATCTCTTTCGAAGTATCAGGCTTTCGGACGAATATTCATCTATTAAAAAAGGATTTCATTTCTTCACATGTAACTGCAGTGATATTCTAGATCGAATCTATCATCAGAATAGTTGTGGAGAGAAATTCTTCACTTTTTCTTCACGTGCATCCCTTGCTTATTGCGCCATAACCATGGATAATCTTCATCATTTAATAGGGTGCTTGGGTCAGCCTTCACTTTGAAGGGAGGAATTTCATGAAACTTTTCATAATCGTCAGACATGTCTGTCTTGCCCTCCACTCCCACGATGTCTCTTTTCCCTGAAAGAACTATGTGGCGCTTTGGCTCATCGTATGATGTATTCGCTTCCTTATCTTTTCTTCTTCTCGGTTTGGTAGACATGTCCTTCACATAGAAAACCTGCGCCACATCATTGGCTAGGACGAATGGTTCATCTGTGTACCCAAGATTGTTGAGATCCACTATTGTCATTCCGTACTGCGGGTCTACCTGTACCCCGCCTCCTGACAGATTGACCCATTTGCACCGAAACAAAGGGACCTTAAAATCATGTCCATAGTCAAGTTCCCATATGTCCACTATGTAACCATAATATGTGTCCTTTCCCCTGTTGGTTGCTGCATCAAAGCGTACACCACTGTTTTGGTTGGTGCTCTTTTGATCTTGGGCGATCGTGTAAAATGTATTCCCATTTATCTCGTACCCTTGGCAAGACAATACAGTCAAAGATGGTGTCCTGGACAACGAGTACAGCTCATCTCTAACAATGTTGTTACCCATGAGATGTGTTTGCAACCAACTGCCGAAAGTCCTGATGTGTTCACATGTAATCCAGTCATCAGACTGCTCCGGGTGTTTGGAGCGCAGAAAATTCTTGTGTTCATTGACATATGGGGTTACCAAGGTAGAATTATGTAGAACTGTGTAGTGAGCTTGAGCCCAAGAATGCACGTCCCTACATATTATTGAATCCGCTCATAGCGTGCCTTTTCCAGTTAGTCTCCCCTCATACCACGATTGAGGGAGACCAATCGGCTTAAGGTCAGGAATAAAGTCAACACAAAACCCAATGACCTCCTCTGTTTGATGGCCCATGGAGATGCTTCCTTCTGGCCTAGCACGGTTACAAACATATTTATTTAAGACTCCCATGAACCTCTCAAAGGGGAACATATTGTGTAGAAATACAAGACCCAAAATGGAAATCTCGTCGACTAGATGAACTAGGACGTGCGTCATGATATTGAAGAAGGATGGTGGGAACACCAACTCGAAACTGAAAAGACATTGCACCAAATCATTCTTCAACCTTGGTAGGATTTCTGGACCGATTACCTTCTGAGAGATTACATTGAAGAATGCACATAGCTTCACAATGGCTAATCAAACGTTTTCCGGTTGAAGCCCCCTCAATGCAACCGGAAATAGTTGTGTCATAATCACGTGGCAGTCATGAGACTTTAGGTTCTAGAACTTTTTCTCTGCCATATTTATTATTCCCTTTATATTTGACGAGAAGCCAGACGGGACCTTCATACTGAGCAGGCATTCAAAGAAGATTTCCTTCTCTTCTTTGGTAAGAGCGTAGCTGGCAGGACCTTGATACTGGTTTGGATGCATGCCGTCTTTTTCGTGCACACGTTGCTGGTCCTCCCGTGCCTCCGGTGTATCTTTTGTATTCCCATACACGCCCAAGAAGCCTAGCACGTTCACACAAAGATTCTTTGTCATGTGCATCACGTTGATTGCAGAGCGGACCTCTAGGTCTTTCCAATAGGGTAGGTCCCAAAATATAGATTTCTTCTTCCTCATGGGTGCGCGTCCCTCAGCGTCTTTTGGAACAGATTGTCCGCCAGGACCCTTTCCAAAGATTACTTGTAAATCCTTGAGCATATCAAGTATGGCATCACCAGTACGGAGTACGGGCTTCTTCTGGTGATCTACCTCACCTTTGAAATGCTTGCCTTTCCTTCTTAAGAGATGGTTGGTCGGAAGAAATCGACGATGTCCCAGGTACACATTCTTCCTGCATTTTGTCCAAATATATACTTTCGGTATCATCTAAACAGTGCGTGCATGCATGGTATCCCTTGTTTGTCTGTCCTGAAAGGTTACTAAAGAGCAGGCCAATCATTGATGGTTACAAACAGCAACGCATGTAGGTCAAATTCCTGCTGTTTGTGCTCATCCCACACATGTACACCTTTTCCATTCCACAGCTGTTAAAGTTCTTCAACTAATGGTCTTTGGTACACATCAATGTTGTTGTCGGGTCCCTTAGGGCCTTGGATGAGCACTGGCATCATAATGAACTTCCGCTTCATGCACAACCATGGAGGAAGGTTATAGATACATAGAGTCACGGGCCAGGTGCTATGATTGTTGCTCTGCTCCCCAAAAGGATTCATGCCATCAGCACTTAAACCAAACCCTACATTCCTTGCATCACCTGCAAAGTCTAACCACCTTCTCTCGATTTTTCTCCACTGCGACCCGTCAGCGGGTGCTCTCAACTTCCCATCTTTCATACGGTCTTCCTTGTGCCATCGCAACAACTTGGCATGCTCTTTGTTTCTGAATAAATGTTTCAACCGTGGTATTATAGGAGCATACCACATCACCTTGGCAGGAACCCTCTTCCTAGGGAGCTCGCCCTCAACATCACCAGGATCATCTCGTCTCATCTTATACCGCAATGCACCGCATACCGGGCACGCGTTCAATTCCTCGTACTCACCGCGGTAGAGGATGCAATCATTAGGGCATGCATGTATCTTCTGCACCTCCAATCCTAGAGGGCAGACAACCTTATTTGCTTCGTATGTACTATCAGGCAACTCGTTATCCTTTGGAAGCTTCTTCATTATTTTCAGTAGCTTCCCCAATCCCTTGTCAGTTACACCATTCTTTGCCTTCCATTGCAGCAATTCTAGTGCGGTACCGAGCTTTGTGTTACCATCTTCGCAATTTGGGTACAACCCTTTTTTTTTATCCTCTAACATGCGATAGAACTTCAACTTCTCCCTTTCACTTTCGCATTCTCTTTGTGCATAACAATGACCCGACGAAGATGATCATCGGGCACATCGTCTGGTGCCTCTTGATCTTCAGCTTCCCCCGTTGCAGTATCATCGTATTCAGGGAACATAGGATAGCTGTCATCATCCTCTTCTTCTTTGTTGTCTTCCATCATAACCCCTCTTTCTTCATGCTTGGTCCAAACATTATAGTGGGGCATGAAATCCTTCTCAAGCAGGTGCAAGTGAAGGGTTTTCGAGTTAGAGTAATCCTTCGTATTCTCACAGACAGTGCATGGACAGTACATAAAACCATTCTGCTTGTTTGCCTCAGCCAATTCGAGAAATTTATGCAGGCCCTCAATTTACTCGGAGGTGCGTCGGTCACCATACATCCATTGCCGGTTCATCTGCGTGCATTATATAATTAAGTGTATCAAAAACCATTACAGAACATCATGAATAGAGAAGTGACCAAATTAATATAAGTTCATCATCACATTAAAACCAAAGTACATTAGTGATCAAATGTTATTACCGCAAAAATAGATACAAAAAGTTCATACATAGTTCTCATAGAACAACATACAGCTCTCTAGAGCATCTAATTAAAACATACATTGAAACTAACATACAACTATGTAAAACATTTAAATGCAACAACAAATGCGATCATAATCGCAACTAAGATAAAAATTGATCCAACAACATAATGATACCAAGCCTCATTATCAATGGCATATTTTGTAATCTTTCTAATCTTCAAGCGCATTGCATCCATCTGGATCTTGTGATCATCGACGACATCGGCAACATGCAACTGCAATTCCATCTTCTCCTCCTCAATTCTTTTCAATTTTTTCATGAAGTAATTGTTTTCTTTTTCAACTAAATTTAACCTCTCGACAAGAGGGTCGGTTGGAATTTCTGGTTCACATACCTCCTAGATAAAAACATCTATGTCACGTTGGTCGGCATAATTGTCATAAAAACTAAATGAAACAAATAGTAATAAAAGATAATATACCACATCCGAATCATAGACAGGACGAGGGCCGACGGAGGCGGATACCAAAACCATGGCACTATATAATAACAAACAATATTAAAAGTAAGAAAATTATACAAGTATCTATCTAAATCATGCAAGTAAGAATTTTTTTTCTTTTAAAAAGAAGAGAAGAACAAGAGGCTCACCACGGTGGTGCCGGCGATGTGATCGGCGTGGGCGATCGACGACGGTGTGGATAGGGACCGGGACGGGAACCTACACATGTGCAGACTCTAAGAAGTTAATTTCAGCTCAAATTGTGCTTCTAAATTAAAAGAACTCCCGCATATAGTCCTCCACTAAAACCCACAAACCACCCTACTTCTAGAGCATTTGAAATGAGCTAAACTAGAGTGAGAGATGAAACGATGAAGTTGCTAACCTTTTAGAACACTTGTGTAGTTGGTGCACCGCCAAACCTAGACAAATCTTGGGGAAAATGTAGGTTGGAGGTCGAGCTTGGAGAGGAGAAAGCTTAAGTGTGGCTCGGGCATTTCATCAAACACCTCATGTGCATAGGAGGTGAGAACAGAGTAGCACAAACCTCCCACCCTTCCACGGCCAAAAAACAGAGGAGATGGGTGGGGGCGTGGATATATATAGGCAAAACTTTAGTCCCGGTTTGTGTCTAAAACCGGGACTAAAGGCCAACCTTTAGTCCCGGTTCCAGACATGAACCGGGACTAAAGGGGCTGCGCCAGGAGCGAGGCCCTTTACTCCCGGTTCCTGTCTGGAACCGGGACCAAAGGGGTCAGACGAACCGGGATTGGTTCCTGCCGAGGCCCGGCTGGCGCCATGGCCACTCGAACCGGGACTGATGCACCCATTGGTCCCGGTTCGTAAAAGAACCGGGACTAATGCTCAGATCTGGCCTGGACCAAAGCCCTGTTTTCTACTAGTGGTTGCTGCTGCAACTCAAAGGCATGGGAATAATGTTGAAATGCATGGTTTTTAATCCTAAAATCCAGTATGTGCTTGCTTTTTAGCAAAATGATATAGGCCAGAAGATCGACTTTGAACTAAAATATTGTCATCCTAGCATAGTTGCTTCCTGTAACTTGGGTTGTTGAGCTGATATTCTATTGGTGATGCTTGCTGTTTTTCAAGATTGGTAAATGAAATCTAGCTATTGATTATACATGTTTTTAACCAGTATGAGTTATTCTTGCGTTTACTATTTCATTGGCCCATCTACATGCTTGCCTTGATATTTGATAATGTACTCAGATTCATAACTATATAGATTGTAAGCTTCTTAGTGGTACTCTTATACCTTGTTATCTTTTACGTTTTCATCTCATTAAGATACAATGCACTGTTGTGTTTTGTCAAGTTATAGGCACCGGGAGGAGTTAGCCGTGAGACTTGAAGCACAAGGCTCAACATTTTAAGAGATGTAGAGGATGCACCAAGAAGAATTGGAAGCTGTGAAGAAGAGCCAACAAGAGAAGAATGAAGCCTGAGAAAAGAGGCAAGAGACGGATAACCTGATTGGTTTTCTCTAAATGGCTCAAGCAACTCAGCAAGCAAATCTGTCCAAGTCTGATGGTGCATGAATGCCATCCTTTTACGATAGTTGCTGAATCATATACATTGCAATCTGGAGGACAACACATGTGGTCTTTTAATAATCTGAATATTACTTTTATCTTGTCTACTGTCGTGTCAAACTTGAGTCAGTGTTATTTTTTATTGTCATTTCTATTTAGAGGATGATTTGGCTGAGATGATTGAATATATAATACGATTTTCTTTCATTGCAATTTATAATGTGATTTGGCTCTTAACTTATTTATGTTATGTGACGTGATGTGAATTAAATACTTACTGTCATATGCATTTTGCAATATAGTGAATTTGATAATTAATTATAAATTGTTTGAAACGAAGTAAATATATTTTGATGATGTCATCTTCATCAATAATGGAAGTAGTGACTCTAGTAGTGGGATAATCTGTGAGGGTATTGACATGGCATAAAGTTAGTGATGCTGCTCCGTCATTCAATATAGTACAATATGGCATCTTTGCTCCTAACATGTGACATTAATCGTCCATCATAGAAATAGCAACTTGTTGATGTTCTAGAAAATGTCACCGAAGGTCCCATTTTCAGTGACATTTTTTTTGCACGCGCCGTCACGTGGAGTAATCTGTGACGGGGATTCTGCGACGATGCTTGTGACGCCAATAAAACGTCACTCAGGGGTAATTTGTGACGTTATTCGCTATTCAATGACATTTTTTGGCTCGTCACAGTAGGCCTGATCTCTTGTAGTGATAGTTCCACTCATACGAACCCTCATACCTCACCATTATAATCACATATACAAAGAGAAATAGCCTAACACTTCTTATTATCCTAATAATTTCCTCTATCGCTAATCCTCTTAACATGACCATATATCACTAATCATCCAGAGGTTGAAGATGCAGTTGACGGCCATGATCCTAGGACTTGACCAACTCATATCGCACGGCCGCTCGTTGACCCCACAGCCCCAACACCGCATTGCAGGCATGTTCCGTTTGTCGAAGCTCGTACAACGTTTGGCCCCTTCTTTGGTATCTTGCAGTACATAACCATATGAATATGATGCTGTCAAAATTCCAACCAAACAAAAACTTGGTATATTGATATCATAGGCAAAATGTCAATTATTCTCCCAGTATATGTTCAGCTCATGACAACGTCATCAGAAAAATGCAAAGCCTAACATAAATTATATTATGGACATGTGAAAGCTACCAAACTACAAAAACTGATCGATGGCTTTCCATGTCTATGGCAGTTGGCAAAGATAATAGGTAAATCCCATGAAAGATAATAGATAAATGCATCTGCATCAAGTATATACGCTTCAGTGTTATTAGTGACTCATGTCGAACAAATAATTTTCATGCACCAAGAGCAAAAGGATGTGCACTGATAACAAAGATTCTGACATTTTCCTCTTCTTTTCAGGAGACACGACGGACGACAATGATATCTTCCATCAGTTAAGTTCAGTCCGACCAAAGTGAATTTAATTGAAAGCAGGGTGGGGTGTATTCAAAGAAAATAAAACACACCCTGCAAGGTTACACATGCAATGAAATATAGATTGTGCCTCGAAGCAATATGTCCAACCTTGATTACACCCTGCTGATTAGCCCCTCAATCAACTCTAGTGGTATATATTTAACCAACACTGAAATAATGGATGGTGGACTCTCCTAATTAATGTTTCTTGCAGAACACAATAAACTCTCAGTTAATTCTTTTGCATGAGTCAACAAGTATATACAACAGTGCGTACATGGGATATCAATGACTAAATTGGACACCCAAGTTTGCAGATAACACCAGCAACCAAACTAAGAAATAAATCTCAACTTGTCATGTTATGTACGGAGACATCAAGGACTACACTAAACACCAAATTCTACACTGAGGAAAAAAACTTTATTTATTATGTATGGGGATGGTAGTAGCTATTTAACCAGAGTTTTGCCGCACCATCCTCCCTATTGAAATCAAAAAGCTAATTTTAAAAAGGTCCATGCAACACCATATCTAATAGTCTATTGGAAACAACTTAAAAGTAGTCTCACAATGTGAACTATTTTTCTTCTTGGTATCCAAACAAAGCATTTTCATTTTGCCAGTGCATTGGCCTGTTATTCTCTCATAGGGCACTACAATACGATAAGTTATTCTTCATTTTATTATTGCTTGTTCGATTATTTTTTCAGTTCAACAAGTGTCATACTCAAATTTCATACTCTATGGCAAAACAGTTAATTTCAGGGAACACAAAGAAGTATAATCGATAGCAATTCTATTACTATGGAAGAACACACAAGTAAATGGGAGTAAACTCTAAAATACAAACCATTAGCATACCATGTAATGTAAAAAAATTGGATTAACACAAGGCATCTTCATGGGAAAAGATACTTATTTATATTATTCTGGTTTCCTACAAAGAAAATCCTAGAGCGGCAAACCTAGAAGAAGGTTAACATAGAGCTAACACTGTATTAAGTGGAAAAGCACAAATACGTACAGAGCGGACAACAAAGGCATACCGTATGGGAGAAGAAACCACTACAGGATACATGGCATCGCATGACGCGCCCTTCCTCTCGCCTGCAACATATGGAAAACAATTTTCCTATGTCTCTGATGAACAATTTATGCTCCCAAATTACTACAGGTGCAATCTAATATAAGATATGATTTTTTGCCTTCTCCTATTTGTACAGTAAAATATTTTTCGTTTACCCAGGTTAACAAGTTAATCACATCCATAAAGAAGTATCATCCGTGCGTTTAGTTGGTGAATTTGCATCAATTTGTAGCGCCCGCTTTCCATGCAAATCAACGCATGCAGCGAATTCAGAGGTGCATAACAAATTTGTATGCAACGATGTAAACTTGGATTTCGAGATTGCACACACGCTGGCAAATCAAGCAGGACTGATAACCCACAAGTATAGGGGATCGCAACAGTTTTCGAGGGTAGAGTATTCAACCCAAATTTATTGATTTGACACAAGGGGAGCCAAAGAATATTTGCAAGTATTAGCAGCTGAGTTGTCAATTCAACCACACCTGGAGATTAATTATCTACAGCAAAGTGATCAGTAGCAAAGTAGTATGATAGTTTTGATAGTAGTAGCAATAGCAATAGTAACGGTAACTATGATAGCAATGATTTTGTAGCAAATGCAACAGTGACAATAGCAGTAGTAACTTAGCAAGAACAATATGAGGGAAATTCGTAGGCATTGGATCGGTGAATTCATTGGATGATATTCATCATATAACAGTCATAACCTAGTGCGATATGGCACTAGCTCCAGTTCATAAATATAATGTAGTCATGTATTCCGTAAATAGTCATACATGCTTATGGAAAGAACTTGCATGACATCTTTTGTCCTACCCTCCCGTGGCAGCGGGGTCCTATTGGAAACTAAGGGATATTAAGGCCTCCTTTTAATAGAGAACCGGAACAAAGCATTAACACATAGTGAATACATGAACTCCTCAAACTACGGTCATCACCGGGAAGTGTCCCGCCTATTGTCACTCTGGGGTTGCCGGATCATAACACGTAGTAGGTGACTATAACTTGCAAGATCGGATCTAGAACATAGCTATAATGGTGATAACATAAACGGTTCAGATCTGAAATCATGGCACCCGGGCCCAAAGTGACAAGCATTAAGCATGGCAAAGTCATAGCAACATCAATCTCAGAACATAATGGATACTAGGGATCATACCCTAACAAAACTAACTTGATTACATGATGAATCTCATCCAACTCCTCACCGACCAGCGAGCCTATGAATGAATTACTCACTCCCGGTAGGGAGCATCATGGAATTGGCGATGGAGAAGGGTTGGTGATGATGAAGATCGAAGATCCCCCTCTCCGGAGCCCCAAACGGACTCCAGATCTGGCCTCCCGATGAAGAACAGGAGGTGGCGGCGGCTCCATCTCGTGAAACACGATAATTCTTTCTCCCTGATTTTTTTCTCGAAATATGTGATTTTATAGTATCAGGGTTGAAGTCTGCAGGGCCACCAGGTGGGGACAACCCACCTGGGCGCGTCTGGAGGGGGGCGCGCCCTGGTGGGTTGTGCCCACCCAGGTGCCCCCCTCCGGTGGGTCTTGGCTCCAGAAATTCTTATTTATTGAATAAAAAAATCCTTGCAAAGTTTTTTTCCAATCCGAGAACTTTTATTTCTGCACAAAAACAACACCATGGAAGTTCTGCTGAAAACAGTGTCAGTCCGGGTTAGTTTCATTCAAATCATGCAAATTAGAGTCCAAAACAAGAGGAAAAGCGTTAGGAAAAGTAGATACGACAGAGACGTATCAACTCCCCCAAGCTTAAACCTTTGCTTGTCCTCAAGCAATTCAGTTGATAAACTGAAAGTGAAAAAGAAAAACATTTACGAACTCTTTTGCTCTTGTTTACATAAATAAGCTTAAGTAGCACCTAGGTTTTCAGCAAAGATTATAACTAACCATGTCGACAATAACTCTTAAAAATTATATTAACTCATAACAATGGCATAATCAACTAGCGAGCAATAATAAGATATCTCAAACAATCAACACTTTGTCAAAGCAACCATGATATAATATGACAATAGTGGTATCTCGCTAGCCCTTTCTGAGACCGTAAAACATAAATGCAGAGCACCTCCAAAGTTGAAGCAGCGACTAAACAATGTAATTCATGGTAGAAAAGATCCAGTCATGATGCACCCAACATTAGCTATACACAATGCATGAGGATGATAATAGTGCTCTCAGGTTCTGGCGCTTATTTGAGAAGGTGATGACACAACATAAAAGTAAATAGATAGTCCCTTCGCAGAGGGAAGCAGTGATTTGCAGAGGTGCTAGAGCTCAAGTTTTAAAACAGAGGTAAATGAAATTTTGAGAAATGCACCCTTCTTATTTACTTCGCGACCATTAGTTATCGGTATCTTCTATGCTAAACACATTAGTGGCGGTTCCCAAGCGATAAAAGTAAAGGTTTACTCCCCCTCCACCAACAATCACACTCCACGGCTTGTCCGAAACAACGGGTGCCATCCATACCAACAACATTCCTGGGGGAGATTTGTTTAATTATTTGCAATTTGAATTCGGGACTGGGAATCTCTATTACCACCCCTCTCGTGCAAGGACGAGTGAATAAACACTCATCATGAGAATAACCCCCTTAACATGGAAGATACTGACTACCTCCTGTCGCTCTATGAACAATCCAGGCACACAAAAAAGGATATTTATTTGAAGTTTTTCAGAGGTGGCACAAGCAAATTTACTTAGGACGGCAGGGTAATACCGCATATAGGTAGGTATGGTGGACTCATCTGGAATAACTTGGGTTTCAGGGTTTTGATGCACAAGCAGAATTCCCACTTAGTACAGGCGAAGGCTAGCAATTAGGTTGAGAAGCGGCCAGCTAGAGAGCGAAAACGGTCAGGAACATGCATTATGCATAAGTAACATTGGCTACTAGCATGAGTAGGATATGGACACCATGAACATAAATATCATAGAGGCTATGTTGGTTTTGATTCAACTACATGCATGGCCATGTGCCAAGTCAAGCGACCCGAACATTCAGAGGAGGATACCATATCATCATACTACATCACAATTATTTTAACGCAATGTTGACATCCAAGATAAATCATTATCCACTCCTAGCTACTTAAGCATGACTTGAGAAACTATAATCTCTAAGGGTCATTGCAAACATGTTTGATCATAATGAGCTGAATCATGGATACTAGGTTAAACATATTTACAAAAACAGAACAAGTTGAGTTCATACCTGTTTCTCTCTGCCACAGCCAGTTCATCAAATATCGTCATTATTGCCTTTCACTTGCACGACCGAACGATATGAAAATAATAATAGTGCAAGAGTGCCGTGGACTAAGCTGTAATCTGCAAACATTTTACTCAAAAATAAGAAAACAAGGTAATACGGGCTCTCTGTTAGATCAACAACAATGCATATGAGAGCCACTCAACATTTTCATCGTGGTCTTCTCCTCGGTATGACTCAATAAAAAGAAATTCAGAGAAACACACTGAAATATTTTTGGAGTTTTTTAGTTTTCTGAAAGAAAACAAATTTAAGAAAGGAAAAACAAAAATGAGAAAAACTATTTACATGGCAGAGCTCCCAACAAGCAAAAAGAAGAACAAGGAAATCTTTTTGGATTTTTTTTTAAATACTACAGCTAGTTATACTAGAAAGAGGCAGGAAATATTTTTGTATTTTCTCAAAGTTTCTTAAACACACAAGAATAAGGCGAGAAAATAAATCTAGCGTGGATAATACATTGAAAAAGTGTGGACACCGACAACTGGAATGAAATGTGTGAACATGAATGTAATGTCGGTGGAAATACGTACTCCCCCAAGCTTAGGTTTTTGGCCTAACTTGGTAATCTTCATCAGTAGCTTGCATAATTGTTGGAGTGATAGCTCATGAAGGCTCTAGGTGCAGATGTCTCAGCTCGTCGTGCAGCCACAACTACCGCATTATGTGCTCGGGCCTCGCTCTCAAGAACGTAATATCTTCCCTTGTTGTGAACATCAAAGAGAGCAGGTGTAGGCAAAAAGGTGTCCACGACGGACCTTTTATTAAACAACAGGTTATAAGTAAAATTATGGGGTTCACCACTAAGGATCTTATGACGTTTCATAGCATCAAAGTCAAGGTATTGCGTGGGTAAGATGGGGTCATAAGGCCAGGTGAAACACCTAGCTCTCTTGCTAAGCGCGTGGCGTAAATCCCACCATAAAAATAACCACTACCAGTGTTGTGTTGCAATCTACGTGCCACTATCGCTCCAAGGTTATAACTTTTGTCACCGGTGAGAGCAGTGCGGATAAGGCTCAAGTCTGGGGCACAAAGTGTACTACAATCTTGTTTGCCTACAATGCATTTTCCATTAAATAGTGCAAAGTATTGGATTGAGGGAAAATGAATGCTCTTTATTCTACCTTGAGTCACTCCTCTAGTCTCACCATAGCATAAGCTAGTCAAGAATATCTCAAACTCAGACCTTGGTGGCTCGTCTAATGAACCCCAAAATGGAATTTTGCAGTGATTAGAAAATGTCTCTAGAGGTATAGTAAATGAATTGTCATATAGTTTAAATGATACTCTGGACTCACAAGGATGGAATTTAAATTCTTTGGTAAATGATTCAGCGAGGCTGAGGTGCTGGTTGCACTTATCTGCAATGTAGGGACTGAGCTCGGCATTGTGAACATATTGCTCAAATTATTCTTTAATGCCCACACGCACCATATAATCGTTGCATGGCCATAAACATGATTTGGTGGCGGCATCTCGAATGGAATTTTCACTTGGTTCAACATAAGACCGGCGAACGGAGCTGCTACTAGAAGATGCCTCCGAGGACCTATGCCTCGAAGAACTCCTTCCAAAGAGGTTCATCATATTCGCGTACAATTTTCTGAAAAATTTTGGGTCACGAATTTTTATCAACAAAACTTTACAAGATTGATAGCAACTACTCATAGGGATGCATAGAGGCCATATCAAGCATTCAAACTACTTAGAACTCTAAGAATTTAACATGCAAGCTCATCAATAGTAGCACATAGAGTCACTAATTATTCTAAATATAAACCACTAAAGCAAAAACTAATTGGACCAACGGAGGAGTCACATACTGATACGTCTCCAACGTATCTATAATTTTTTATTGTTCCATGCTATTATATTATCCATCTTGGATGTTTTATATGCATTTATATGCTATTTTATATGATTTTTGGGACTAATCTATTAACCTAGAGCCCAGTGCTAGTTTCTGTTTTTTTCCTTGTTTTTGAGTTTTATAGAAAAGGAATATCAAACGGAGTCCAAATGAGATGAAAATTTACGGTGATTTTTTATGGACCAGAAGAAGCCCCCGAAGCAAAGGAGTTGGGCCAGAAGAGCCATGAGGCCTCCACAAGGGTGGAGGGCGCCCCCCCTAGGGCACGCCCTCCGGTCTTGTGGGCTCCTCGTGGACCCCTCTGACTTATTCTCGACGCCAAAAATTCCTATTAATACAGAAACCCCCAGAAATAAACCTAGATAGGTAGTTCCGCCGCCGCAAGCCTCTGTAGTCACCAAAAACCAATCGGGAGCCCGTTCCGGCACCCTGCCGGAGGAGGAAACCATCACCGGTGGCCATCTTCATCATCCCGGCGCTCTCCATGACAAGGAGGGAGTAGTTCACCCTCGGGGCTGAGGGTATGTACCAGTAGCTATGTGTTTGATCCCTCTCTCTCGTGTTCTTGATATGGCACGATATTGATGTACCGCGAGCTTTGCTATTATAGTTGGATCTTATGATGTTTCTTCCCCTCTACCTTCTTGTAATGAATTGGGTTTTCCCTTTAAAGTTATCTTATCGGATTGAGACTTTAAGGATTTGAGAACACTTGATGTATGTCTTGCATGTGCTTATCTGTGGTGACAATGGGATATTCACGTGATCCACTTGATGTATGTTTTGGTGATCAACTTGCGGGTTCTGTGACCTTGTGAACTTATGCATAGGGGTTGGCACACGTTTTCGTTTTGACTCTCCGATAGAAACTTTGGGGCACTCTTTGAAGTTCTTTGTGTTGGTTTGAATAGATGAATCTGAGATGGTGTGATGCATATCATATAATCAAACCCGTGGATACTTGTGGTGACATTGGATAATCTAGGTGACATTAGGGTTTTGGTTGATGTGTGTCTTAAGGTGTTATTTTAGTACGAACTCTAGGGCTGTTTGTGACACTTATAGGAATAGCCCAATAAATCGATCAGAAAGAATAACTTTGAGGTGGTTTCGTACCCTACAATAATCTCTTCGTTTATTCTCAACTATTAGTGACTTTGGAGTGACTCTTTGTTGCGCGTTGAGGGATTTATATATGATCTAATTATGTTATCATTGTTGAGAGAACTTGCACTAGTGAAAGTATGAACCCTAGGCCTTGTTTCGAAGCATTGCAATACCGTTTTCGCTCACTTTTGTTACTAGTTACCTTGCTGTTTTTATATTTTTCATATTACAAAGACCTATATCTACCATCCATATTGCACTTGTATCACCATCTCTTCGCCGAACTAGTGCACCTATACAATTTATCATTGTATTGGGTGTGTTGGGGACACAAGAGACTCTTTGTTATTTGGTTGCAGGGTTGTTTGAGAGAGACCATCTTCATCCTACGCCTCCCACGGATTGATAAACCTTGGGTCATCCACTTGAGGGAAATTTGCTACTGTCCTACAAAACTCTGCTCTTGGAGGCCCAACACGAGTGTACAAGAAGAAGGTTGCGTAGTAGACATCAAGCTCTTTTATGGCGCCGTTGCCGGGGAGGTGAGTGCTTGAAGGTATATCTTTAGATCTTGCAATTGAATATTTTAGTTTCTTGTTTTATCACTAGTTTAGTCTATAAAAGAAAACTACAAAAAAAATGGAATTGAGGTTGCCTCATTTACTTCATCTTTATAATGTCTTCCGTGAAAATGATGGAAAGGAAAATTGTGCTCAAGTGCTAGAAGAAGAATTCAATAAAATGTTTGGAATAAAACCTTTGTATGATGAGCATGATTGCAATGTTATTGGTTTGAATTCTTTGAATACCCATGATGCTAATGATATGCAAAGCCACAAGCTTGGGGATGCAATGTTTGATGAAGATGATCTTTTTTGTCCCCCAAGTTTTGATGAGAAAATTTATTATGATCATAACATGCCTCCTATTTATGATGATTATATTGATGAAAGTGGGTTTGGAAGAGTGTCAACTCTAGGAAATAATGATCCCACTATTTTGGAGGGTGTTGAATCTTTTCATAATATTGATAAAAGTGGATTTGGAGAGGTCATGACTTTATTTAGAGATGAATCCACTATTTTGGAAGAGGTTCCAATTGATTATGAGAACAAAGTTGCTATCTATGATGATTATTGTGATGACATGTATGCTATAAAGAATAATGATAACCATGAAATTTGTCATCATGATATTAATTTTCAATTGGATTATGCCTCACATGATAATTATTTTGTTGAGTTTGCTCCCACTACTATTCATGAGAATAAATTTGCTTATGTGGAGAGTAATAAAATTTCTATGCTTGTGCATCATGAAAATAATGCTTTATGTGATGGTTATATTTTTGAATTCATTCATGATGCTACTGAAAATTATTATGAGAGAGGAACACATGCTTTTACATATTTCAATAATATCAAGTTTCCACTCTATGTGTTGAAAGTTTTGAAGTTGTGCTTGTTTTGCCTTCCTATGCTAGTTGATTCTTGTCCCCATAAATTGTTTGCTCACAAAATCCCTATGCAAAGGAAGTGGGTTAGACTTAAATGTGCTAGTCATATTCTTCATGATGCTCCCGTTATGTTTCAATTCTTATCTTTTATGTGAGCATCATTGAAATCATCACGCCTAGCTAAAAAGGCATTAAACAAAAGCGCTTGTTGGGAGACAACCCAATATTTACCCCTACTGTTTTTGTGTGTTCACATTATTATGCTCCTGTATTAATCATTTTTTATAGTTTTTGTTTGAATAAGGTGCCAAGTAAAGCCTTTGGGATAGTGTGGTTGATAGTTGACTTGATTATGTGCAAAAACAGAAACTTTTGCACCCAGTAACAGAATTGTTAAAATTCACTGGAATGTGGAAAAACTCTGAATATTTTACAGGGGATGTAGATACAAATTGTCTACTTTTTCCTAATTTTCAGAATTTTGGAGTAACAGAAGTATGAGCTCAATTCATATCTTCACAGACTGTTCTGTTTTTGACAGATTCTGTTTTCGATGCATAGTTTGCTTGTTTTCTAGTTTCTATGGCTTATATTGCTTAATATAAATTAAAGAAATGATAGGGTAGGCATCATCTGAGAAAAGTTATGAATCTTGTCTTGACAGTACCAAAGTGAATGATTTGTTTTATTATACTAACGGATCTCACGAAGGTTTTGTTAAGTTTTGTGTGATTGAAGTTTTCAAGTTTTGGGTGAGATATCGATATGAGGAGAATAAGGAGTGACAAGACCCTAAGCTTGGGGATGCTCAAGGCACCCCAAGGTAATATTAAAGGAAGATCCAAGCAACTAAGCTTGGGGATGCCCCGGAAGGCATCCCCTCTTTTGTCTCCAACATCATCGGTAAATTTACTTGGAGCTATATTTTTATTCATCACATAATATGATTTTTGCTTGGAGCGTCATTTTCTTTTATTAGGATTTGCTTTCTGTTATTTAGAGTAATGTTATGTATCTTTATTTCAATAAAAAGGTCAAGTATAGCCTTTACCATGCTTATTTTGCAAGTCTATACGTTGCTGTTTTGAAAACAGAAAGTTTTCTATCGTTGTTTGAATTCTTCTGGAAAGACAGAACATGATAAAGTATTGAAATTTTTACAAAATGAGTAACAACAATTTTTCTACAGTGTGGTAATTTTTCAGGAGTTTTGGAGTTAGTAAAATATGAGTACAATTGCACTCTTTACAGACTGTCCTGTTTTGACAGATTGCTGTTATTTTTGCATTGTTTGCATATGTTTGCTTGTTTAATGATTCTATTTGAGGATAGGAGTATTAAATATGCAGAGGCATTTAGTATGCAATGTTAAATAATAATTTTAGTGATTTGCTACAGTAGATAATGATAAGGTTTTGCATTTGATTTATACTAACTTTTCTCACGAGTTCTTGTTGAGTTTTGTGTGGATGAAATTTTTAAGATTTAGGGAAACCGTGATATAAAGGAGACACAAAAGCTCAAGCTTGGGGATGCCCAAGGCATCCCTAGTTAATATTTCAAGAAGTCTCAAGCATCTAAGCTTGGGGATGCCCCGGTTGGCATCCTACCTTTCTTCATCAAGAATTATCGGTTAGTATCGGTTGAGCCTAAGTTTTTACTTTGTCACATGATCTGTGCTATTCTTAGAATGTCATTTTATTTTGTTTTGCTTGCTGTTTGAATAAAATACTTAAGATCTGAAATTCTTAGATGAGAGGGTCTTCACACAGCTACATAATTATTTGACTACTTATTGATCTTCACTTATATCTTTATGGAGTAGTTTGTCATTTACTCACGTGCTTCACTTATATCCTATGAGTAAATGGTTAAATGAATTGAATATCATAAATCTGAAATTATATATGCTTCATATTCTTATACCATGGGGAGTAATGACTTCACATATAAGAAGTAGAGGTGGTAAATTTATTGAAAGTTAGCAAACATAGTATTGGTCACTTGAACAATTCATGAAAGAATATTAAAGGAAGAGAGATTTCACATATAAATATACTATCTTGGACATCTTCCAAGATTGTGAGCCCCATTAATTATTTTCAAACTTGAGAAAATTAGTTGAAGTTGGACAAGGAACACAACATAATGAGTTATGCTTGGGTATATTTGTATAGAAGTTATATTGTTATGGATCCTCCAACATGTGGTGCTTGATATTTAGAATCTTTTGCTAGCCAAAATTTCTGTACTAAGCGGGAATACTGATTCTGCATCCAAAATCCTTGAACCAAGTTTCTTCCATAAGTGTCCACCAAATCTACCTATATGCGGTATTTACCTGCCGTTCCAAGTAAATTTGCATGTGCCAAACTCTAAACCTTCAAATAATAATCTGTTTTGTATGGCCGAATCGCTCATGCAGCGACTAGGGGCTGTCAGTATCTTCCATGCTAGGTGGGTTATTCTCACGATGAGTGTTTATTCACTTATCATTCACGAGAGAGTGGCTGGTAATTGGGATGCCCAGTCCTATGATCAAAAGATCAAAAACAAAATCGCAAATAATTGCAAACAAAACTCCCCCAGGATTGTTGATAGTTGGACGCTACCCGTTGTTTCGGACAAGCCGTGGAGTGTGATTGTTGGTGGAGTGGGAGTAAAAAACTTTACCTTTCTGTTTGGGAACCGCCTATAATGTATCTAGTCTGGCAGATATTGGCAACTCTTGGTTGTTATGTTGACAATGAAAGCATACCTCTCAAAATTATTTTCATCTCTGTTTTAAAAGCTTCGAGCTCTGGCACCTCTGCAAATCCCTGCTTCCCTATGCGAAGGGCCTATCTTTTACTTTTATGCAAGAGTCAGTAGTATTCCTTCTCATTCCAACCTACTCTTTAGTTGGCAAGCATCATGTGATGGGGAAAGATCTAAGTATATATGGCCATTCAAATATATTTGATCATGAATTATTATTGTTGACAATTATCTATATGATAAATAAGTTGGGAGGCGAACCATTAAGCCCTATCTTTCTCTGTGTTCAATGGATGCTATTTGTTCTAAAAATATGTTGTGAGTGGTAGCAATCATGGAAGACTGTATGATAGTTGAGTATGTGGGATTTGCTAAATCAAAGCTCTTATATAGACCCTTTCTGAAAATAAGATGAATTGCAATTGTTTGATGACTGAGAACCTAGTTTGTTAGTTTTCAAGAAAGTTTATGATCTATGCCTTAACATGTGAATAGTTTGCTACTTGATCATGAGAAGTTTTATGAGATGAGCTACTGTTTATGATTTATAATGATGCTAGAAAAAGTGATTGAAATTATCATTGATCAAACTTATGCACTTGCTAGAATTCCACATGAAAAATTCTGTTTTTATCATTTACCTACTCGAGGACGAGCAGGAATTAAGCTTGGGGATGCTTGATACGTCTCCAACATATCTATAATTTTTTATTGTTCCATGTTGTTATATTATCCATCTTGTATGTTTTATATGCATTTATATGCTATTTTATATGATTTTTGGGACTAACCTATTAACCTAGAGCCCAGTGCTAGTTTCTATTTTTTTCCTTGTTTTTGATTTTTACAGAAAAGGAATATCAAACGGAGTCCAAATGAGCTGAAAATTTACGGTGATTTTTTATGGACCAGAAGAAGCCCCCGAAGCAAAGGAGTTGGGCCAGAAGAGCCACGAGGCCTCCACAAGGGTGGAGGGCGCGCCCTCCGGTCTTGTGGGCTCCTCGTGGACCCCCCTGACTTGTTCTCGACGCCAAAAATTCCTATAAATACAGAAACCCCCAGAAATAAACCTAGATCGGGTGTTCCGCCACCGCAAGCCTCTGTAGCCACCAAAACCAATCGAGAGCCCATTCCGGCACCCTGCCGGAGGGGGAAACCATCACCGGTGGCCATCTTCATCATCCCGGCGCTCTCCATGACGAGGAGGGAGTAGTCCACCCTCGAGGCTGAGGGTATGTACCAGTAGCTATGTGTTTGATCTCTCTCTCTCTCTCGTGTTATTAATATGGCACGATATTGATGTACCGCGAGCATTGCTATTATAGTTGGATCTTATGATGTTTCTCCCCCTCTAGCTTCTTGTAATGAATTGAGTTTTCCCTTTGGAGTTATCTTATTGGATTGAGTCTTTAAGGATTTGAGAACACTTGATGTATGTCTTGCACGTGCTTATCTGTGGTGACAATGGGATATTCACGTGATCCACTTGATGTATGTTTTGGTGATCAACTTGCCGGTTCTGTGACCTTGTGAACTTATGCATAGGGGTTGGCACACATTTTCGTCTTGACTCTCCGGTAGAAACTTTGGGGCACTCTTTGAAGTTCTTTGTGTTGGTTTGAATAGATGAATCTGAGATTGTGTGATGCATATCGTATAATCAAACCCGCGGATACTTGTGGTGACATTGGAGTATCTAGGTGACATTAGGGTTTTGGTTGATGTGTGTCTTAAGGTGTTATTTTAGTATGAACTCTAGGGTTGTTTGTGACACTTATAGGAATAGCCCAATAGATCGATCAGAAAGAATAACTTTGAGGTGGTTTCGTACCCTACAATAATCTCTTCGTTTATTCTCCGCTATTAGTGACTTTGGAGTGACTCTTTGTTGCACGTTAAGGGATTGTTATATGATCTAATTATGTTATCATTGTTGAGAGAACTTGCACTAGTGAAAGTATGAACCCTAGGCCTTGTTTCGAAGCATTGCAATACCGTTTTCGCTCATTTTTGTTACTAGTTACCTTGCTGTTTTTATATTTTTCATATTACAAAAACCTATATCTACCATCCATATTGCACTTGTATCACCATCTCTTCGCCGAACTAGTGCACCTATACAATTTATCATTGTATTGGGTGTGTTGGGGACACAAGAGACTCTTTGTTATTTGGTTGCAGGGTTGTTTGAGAGAGACCATCTTCATCCTATGCCTCCCATGGATTGATAAACCTTGGGTTATCCACTTGAGGGAAATTTGCTTCTGTCCTACAAAACTCTGCGCTTGGAGGCCCAACACGAGTCTACAAGAAGAAGATTGCGTAGTAGACATCACATACCAAGCAACAATCCCCCCAAAACAGTTTTGGAAATGGAGCTTCGAGCAAAGAGATCGAAATCCGTGGGTTTGAGAGCAAGAACACAAGAGAGAGAGAGAGAGAGCAATGGAGATTTTTTTCTGGAGGTAGGTGATGATATGGAGTGAAGGGATAAGTGAGAGGGCCCACGTGGGGACCACAACCTACCAGGGCGCGCCTGGGGGTGCTGGCGCGCCCAGGTGGGTTGTGCCCACCTGGAGCACCTCCCTCTGATGTTATTTGCACCAAAATTCTTAAATATTCAGAAAAAAATCAAATTAAATTTTCAGAGCATTTTGAGAACTTTTATTTTTGGGTCATTTTTTTATTGCATGGAAAACTCAGGAAACAGGCAAGGCATGGCATTTTATTTTATTTAACTAATAAAAACAGAAGACAAAAGGTAGGGACAGAAGGTAGTGCTCACTAAATTCATCAACTTCATACCTCTAAAAAATGATTCATTAATAAGGTTGATCAAGTCTTATTAACAACCACTTCTGATTAGCATGAAACCGAAGAACTTTTGTAAAACACTAAGTTACATCAATGGGGATGTGAATGTCCCCAACAATAAGCATTTCATATTTCTTTTTAACAGTAGGTAGGGGTAATTGAAAACTTCCAATAGTGATTGTCGGAGATTTTTCAATAACATTAATACCATTCACTTGGAATTGTTTCTTCGGAAAGTGCACCATATGCTCATTACCATTGATATGAAAAGTGACCTCGCTTTTATTGCAATCAATAACAGCCTCTGCAGTATTCAAGAAGGGTCTACCGAGGATAATCGACATGTTGTCGTCCTCGGGCATCTCAAGTATAACAAAGTCAGTTAATATAGTAACATTAGCAACAACAACGGGCACATCCTCACAAATACCGATAGGTATGGCAGTTGATTTATCAGCCATTTGCAAAGATATTTCAGTAGGTGTGAGTTTATTCAAACCAAGTCTTTTATATAAAGAGAAAGGCATAACACTAACACCAGCTCCTAAATCACATAAAGCAGTTTCACATAATTTCTTTTGATGGAGCAAGGTATAGTTGGTATTCCAGGATCTCCAAGTTTTTTAGGTACTCCATCCTTAAAGTATAATTAGCAAGCATGGTGGAAATTTCAGCTTCTGGTATTTTTCTTTTATTGGTGATGATGTCTTTCATGTACTTTGCATAAGGAGGCATTTTTAAGATATCAGTGAAGCGAGTACGCAAAAAGACTGGCCTCAGCATTTCAGGAAAGCGTTCAAATTCTTCATCATCTTTCTTTTTGCTTGACTTAGGTGGAAAGGGCATAGGTTTTTGAACCCACGGTTCTCTTTCCTTACCGTGTTTTCTAGCAAGAAAGTTTCTTTTATCATATCTTTTATTCTTGGTTTGTGGGTTATCAAGATCAGCTGTTGGTTCTATCTCAACATCATTATCTGGTTCTTTATTATTTGTTTGAGTATCTTCATGAACCTCATCATTGCCTTTTTCATTTTCAGTAGGTAGGTGTTCATTACCAGATTGAGTTTCAGCATCAGAGATAGAGACTTCATTATCATTATCAGGAGGTTTTTCAACTTCAGGTTCACTAGAGGCATGCAAAGTCCTATCATTTTTCTTCTTCTTTTTCTTTTTATAAGGACTAGGTACATCACTGTCAACTCTTTGAGAGTGTTGTTCAATTCTTTTTGGGTGTCCCTCAGGATAAAGTGGTTCCTCAGTCATTCTACCTCCTCTAGTCATTACTCTAACAGCGTGATCATTGATATTATTATTCATTTCATCAAGCAACTCTCTTTGAGATTTAGCAACTTGTTCTAATTGAGTTTGAACCATATAAGCATGTTTTCCCACACCTCTAACATCATTTGAGATTCTAAATAACAAGTCACTCAAGTGAGCAAACATATCAGAATTGTATTTCAATTGTTTCATAACATTTGCATTGAAGTGATCTTGTTTTCTAATGTAATTATCAAACTCATAAAGGCATTGACTAGGATGTTTATTATAAGGAATATCACCTTCATCGAACTTTAGTAAAGAATTTACCTCTACCACCTTAGGTGGTGGTGGTGTTTCAAGCCCATGTATTTCTTCGATAGGTGGTAAATTTTTAACATCTTTTGCTTTAATACCTTTTTCCTTCATGGATTTCATTGCCTCTTGCATATCTTTAGGACTGAGATATAAGATACCCCTGTTCTTCGGAGTAGGTTTGAGTGGTGGTTCGGGAAGAGTCCAATCATCATAATTTTTCAATATGTTATTCAATAATTCTTCAGCTTGTTCAACAGTTCGCTCCCTGAAAGCACAACCAGCACAACTGTCTAGGAAGTCCCTAGAAGCATCGGTTAGTCTATTATAGAAGATATCAAGTATTTCATTTTTCTTAAGAGGATGATCAGGCAAAGCATTAAGCAATTGGAGAAGCCTCCCCCAAGCTTGTGGGAGACTCTCTTCTTCAATTTGCGCAAAGTTAAATATTTCTTGTAAAGCAGCTTTTTTCTTATGAGCAGGAAAATATTTTTCAGAGAAGTAATAAATCATATCTTGGGGACTACGCACACAACCAGGAGCAAGAGTATTGTACCAAGCCTTAGCATCACCCTTTAATGAGAACGGAAATAATTTGAGAATATAATAGTAGCGAATTTTCTCATCATGAGCAAATAGGGTGGCTATGTCATTCAACTTAGTAAGATGTGCCACAATAGTTTCAGTTTAATAACCATGGAAAGGATCAGATTCAACCAAAGTAATTAACTCTGGGTCGACAGAGAATTCATAATCCTTATCATCAACAAAGATAGGTGAAGTAGCAAACTTAGGATCACATTTCATTCTAGCATTCAAAGTCTTTTCTTTATACTTGCATAATATTTTTTCCAGGTCATCTCTATCCTTACAAGCAAGAATGTCTCTAGTTGTCTCCTCATCCATCACATAACCTTCCGGTACCTTTGGCAATTCATATCTAGGAGAACTAGGTCTAATAGGTGTTTCAAGATTTTCAGTTTCAAGCTCTTCATCAGTTTCAGCATTCTCAAAAGCCTTAATTCTAGCAAGTTGTTCATCAAGAAATTCACCTAGTGGCACATTATCATCAAGCAAGGTACTAGCATCATCATGAGTAGCATTCATAACAGAAGTAGCATCATCAATAACTTGCGACATATCAGAATTGATAGCATGTGGTGGTGTTGCAAGTCTACTTATAACAGAAGGTGAATCTAAAGCGGAGCTGAATGGCAGTTCCTTACCTCCCCTCGTCTTAGAGGGAAAAAATTTAGTCTTAGCATTCTTCAGATTCTTCATAGTGATAATTTGATAATAATCCCAAGTGACTCAACAAATATAGCTATGCTCCCCGGCAACGGCGCCAGAAAAAGGTCTTGATAACCCACAAGTATAGGGGATCGCAACAATTTTCGAGGGTAGAGTATTCAACCCAAATTTATTGATTCGACACAAGGGGAGCCAAAGAATATTTGCAAGTATTAGCAGCTGAGTTATCAATTCAACCACACCTGGAGATTAATTATCTGCAGCAAAGTGATCAGTAGCAAAGTAATATGATAGTTTTGATAGTAGTAGCAACAGCAATAGTAACGGTAACAGTGATAGCAATGATTTTTTAGCAAGTGCAACAGTGACAATAGCAGTGGTAACTTAGCAAGAACAATATGAGGGAAATTTGTAGGCATTGGATCGGTGAATTCGTTGGATCATATTCATCATATAACAGTCATAACCTAGGGCGATACGGCACTAGCTCCAGTTCATAAATATAATATAGGCATGTATTTCGTAAATAGTCATACGTGCTTATGGAAAGAACTTGCATGACATCTTTTGTCCTACCCTCCCGTGGCAGCGGGGTCCTATTGGAAACTAAGGGATAGTAAGGCCTCCTTTTAATAGAGAACCGGAACAAAGAATTAACACATAGTGAATACATGAACTCCTCAAACTACGGTCATCACCGGGAAGTGTCCCGACTATTGTCACTCCGGGGTTGCCGGATCATAACACGTAGTAGGTGACTATAACTTGCAAGATCGGATCTAGAACATAGATATAATGGTGATAACATAAACGGTTCAGATCTGAAATCATGGCACCCGGGCCCAAAGTGACAAGCATTAAGCATGGCAAAGTCATAGCAACATCAATCTCCGAACATAATGGATACTAGGGATCATGCCCTAACAAAACTAACTCGATTACATGATGAATCTCATCCAACTCCTCACCGACTAGCTAGCCTACGAAGGAATTACTCACTCTCGGTGGGGAGCATCATGGAATTGGCGATGGAGAAGGGTTGGTGATGACGAAGATTAAAGATCCCCCTCTCCGGAGCCCCAAACGGACTCCAAATCTGGCCTCTCGATGAACAATAGGAGGTGGCGGCGGCTCCGTCTCATGAAATGCGATAATTCTTTGTCCCTGATTTTTTTCTCCAAATATGTGATTTTATAGTATCAGGGTTGAAGTCTGCGGGGCCACCAGGTGGGGACAACCCACCTGGGCGCGCCTTGAGGAGGGGGCACGCCCTGGTGGATTGTGCCCACCCAGGTGCCCCCCTCCGGTGGTTCTTGGCTCCAGAAATTCTTATTTATTGAATAAAAAATCCTCGCAAAGTTTCGTTCCAATCCGAGAACTTTTATTTCAGCACAAAAACAACACCATGGTAGTTCTGCTGAAAACAGCGTCAGTCCGGGTTAGTTTCATTCAAATCATGCAAATTAGAGTCCAAAACAAGAGGAAAAGCGTTAGGAAAAGTAGATACGACGGAGACGTATCAAGGACAAGGCCTTAAAAATTCTGCAAAAGACGAACAAGTCACATTAATATTGGTTGTGATGTTGCTACTCCGCGTAAGCATAAGAGCATAGGAATTTTCTATAAAGAAAAAAAGAGCACCATAAACTTCAATTAGGCAAAAATTGATAACTGTCTTAGTCTCATACCTGAAACTTTCGGTAAGATGTAGCTCCTCACGAGCAGAAAGTATATTGCCAGAACTTCTTATCCTTAATATGACGTGGGTCATTATAGCGGATCTTAGCCAGTTCCGGCACCGATCCCATGTTACAGTTAAGACTTCAAAATCATCTCTTCACAAAAGTGGAGGATGAAATCTGCGGGAGACCTACCTTAGCTTTGGCGAGCACTATGTACAGTGTGCCGCTGCTGCCAGATCTAGAGATTGACGGCCGTCGCCTCCGTGGAGCCTGCTGCAACACATCAACAACTGAAGGACCGAGTCTGGAGGAGCGAACTCGAGTAGGGAGAGGAGTGCCTTGGTGCAGGGTGGACGACTTGAAAGCATCGAGGGAGAGAGTGACACCACAGCTTCTCGCCTCCTCCAGCTCCTTCCCGCCTGGTCTATATCGAGTTTGTTGAAAAAAGACGGAACACATCAATTGAGTTATCGACAACAACTTTCTCGAGGACATGCTGTAGAAAAGAAATCTTGATCCTAGCATTTGGCAGTTTGTTCCAGACCAAGCTTCCTTTTCTGTGTGCCACCATGGTTCTAAATGTGCAATCTCAGATAGTGGTTGACTACTAAAAATCATCAGCTCGACCTTTTTGTCATATTCCACGTCCAGATCCTGCATCACACACAATTTACTATGCCATCATGCCACGGAATTTCTAGCATCCATGGCCGCAGCCACCGGCAACTGACATCAACCCGATGACACTCGTGTGGGGACAGTGTGACGCCGACGAGCTCGCAATCACCTTGGGGAAACAATCAATCACTCACAACTCAATAACTCATGGTTACTAAAATGTTATCAAAATGGAAGGATTAAAAATGTTACCGAAATTAATCACTCACAACTCAATAACTCATGGTTACTAAAATGTTATCAAAATGGAAGGATTAAAAATGTTACCGAAATCAATCACTCACAACTCAATCAGAATCCATATACCCTTTTTCCATAGGAACCTGCAACAAGGCAAGTGAGCAGAAAATGTAGATGGTTACTAAAAGAAAGTGAAAAGGCGATGAAAAAATACAACAGAAATCACTGAGAGAACTAATGAAAAATCCCCTGATGATTCATGAAGAGATGAGAACCTTAAGGAATGATGCATCACAAAGGACAGCATAAGAAAATACTCTTATGTCAAATAGGACAAATTGATACACCAAAATGGAGGAACAACCATGGAGTAACAAGTCGTGGTGTGGCACATTGTACACCATAATGAAATAACAACCAGAAGCTTATTCTCCAATGCAGAAATAACTTCTAAATGCATAGTTGAAGCTTCTGCAAAGACGGCAGACAAGTGGTAGTACATACCACATTGAGATTATGCCGGCTGCACTTGAGTATGCAGATATCGTTGACTCCATGATCAACAATCGATTGTTCTGCAATGAGACTTCTAAGTATCAAACAGGAAGTAAAACTCCAGAATACCTGAAACTCACACTAAGCATAGGTGGATCAGACATGGCAACCGCAGACAAGCACGTACCTATGAACGTGAAGGGGTACAGGTAGTAGATGTCCCTCATGGAGCATTACCTATCCCAGACAACAATATTAGAGGGTACTTGTGATATAACTTTAAAATTCAGAAGTACATAGAAATAATTGTTCCAGCAAGAAGAATAAATTACGGTTCCCAACTCAATTAATACCCTTCTTCATGAATCAGGATACATTTGGCATGGTACAAGGGAACACATTAATTAAATCAACTATAATTATAAGAGAAAGGCTAGAGCAGGTTGTATAGGTTGGTACGATCATTCTAGAAATCAACGACATAACCAAGACTCAGATATTTGTGTCATACTACTTACCAAAGCACGTAGAAAATTTTGACCTATCTTACATGGGCTTCTTTAATGACTTGTTTCTTCACTTTATCATGGAGAACTTCCATATCTGTGGTAAAGATAGGTAGGGCACTACCATCTTGGGGAGGTTCAATATGCACAAAAGAAGCTTCCTCCAGTGTTATCTCATCATTGCTAGAACCTAAAACTATCAGAAAGTAATTCAGAATCAAAGGGCAAAAGGGGGTGAGGTTCTTTTCAAATTTATTCTCTACCCTCGATACAGATTTGCATATTTTGTACCATATCTGTACTGTTATACTTTGTGGTATCAAGTAACAGTATCCTATCCAGTGTGAACAACGTGCTCCAAAGATGGAAATATGTAATCTTAGCACTGAGTTTTGCACAAGACCCTACCACAAGTAATTCCATAGCCTTTGCATAACGCAACCAAATTCAGAAAAAGAAGCTACTGTTACATTTCAACTTTTTCTGCCGCACTCATTAAATAAGGGGAACACAACATAACCTGAAGTGTGTGGAGTAAGAATTCACTTTGCTGCTCCAACAGTTATGAACCGTTTCATTTGAACCTTTGAGGTTTTTTAAGCAACATACAAAGCAATTTGGATCATGTATCATTATGTTGTCCTTGGATCAAATACAGTGCAGCTAATTGTTCTCTTTTCAAATCGAAACAAATTTTGCACAGCAATGACACACCAATGAAGTGTTCTTCCTGAATTGAAAGCCTATCATGATGGAGATTCAGAGAATGTAGTACAAACAGAAAGGAAGTGGAAGGGGCTCACTCACCATCTCTAGGATCAGAAGCAGGGACGGGGGCCGAAGCTATTGGCGCAACATCTTCAGACATTATGGTCGGCCACAACGGTTGAGGATACCTGGCGTGGTAGCATGCGTCCGGTGGCTGGCCGTCCGGATGGTAGTGGTGTGTGGGATCCAGGAAGAGGCGGAGCTGTCAGTGGAGCTCGGCCGGAGGTAGAGAGGCAGCCGGTGACGAGCGTGAGGACAGTGAAAGGAGGCGTTGCCGGCGAGCAGGGGTGGAGCTGTCCACCGCTGTCCGGGCAGATCGGGTCGGCGGGCGTCAGGATCGGCGACGCTCAACCAGGAGCTATGCAAGACGGTGCCATGGGAGCCAAACGAGAGGCATGACGAGGTTGGTGCGCTCCTCGGCCGTGGGAGGCGCACAGGGAGAGACGGGAGGGTGGCAGTGAGGTGGCGTGCTTCGACGGCGGCGAGCCCCCGGCCACGGCAGAGTGCGACTGTCGTAGGATCGATGGTGGCGGCTACCCGATCCAAGGTGGCGAATGGATCGGGATCCATCGGTGGGACTTGGGGATTGCATTTGGACGTCAAAAAAAATCGATGGCGAGGGAGTCATGCGAGGGTGGGGGGTAGCGAATGAGGTGATAAAAAACCTGCATACAATGTTCGATCTGCCTGGGTCACAGAGGAGTTCCCCTGGTAGAGCAGATCGGGGAGAACCGGAGAAGAGGATGGAGGCGCGAGGACACATCGGAAAGACCGCGAGGAGGGCGTGCTGGTAGAGGAGATCTGGGAGAAGACGACGGCTGTGTGAGGACGTCGGGAGGATCAAGAGAAGGGTAGGCGATGGGAGGATTGCGTTCAGGTACACGTTAATGGGCCGCATGGTGTGGCGTGATGGGTGGGCGAATGATAGGTGTGGTGGGATGAGGTGGGAGTGAGACGGGACTATCAACTTAGACATTAGAGCAACTCCAACGCGGTGACCAAAACGGACGCGTGCTTTGTCCACTTTTCGTCTGTTTGGGTCGGCCAGGCGGACGTGCGCGTCCGGTTTTTCATTTGGGTCGGCAGGTGAGCCCAACGGGAGGCCAACCCAAATTTGCCCGTGTAGGAAAAAAACAACACGTCAAAGAAATAAACATAATTAAACATTAAGTGGCCGGTCAACCGCCGGCCAAAGCCCACTTAAACATTAAATAAAACATAAAAAAGTCTGCGCCCACACGCTGCCCTAGACGTCCTCCTCCTTGCCCTTGCCGTCGCCATCGCCGCCGGTGAGGTCGACCAAGACGGGAGCCGGGCCAGCCCACCCGAACACCGCTTGGTAGGCTGCCAGGGCAGCCTCCTCCGTCGTCTGGCCGTCTACTGGGGCGCAGGAATTGCGGCTCGCCGGGCACGCTCCTCCTCCTCCTCCTCAAGCCGTAGGGCCTCCTCGTCGCGGCGCAGCTGCTGCACCTGGCGCATCTGCCGCTCGCCGTCGGCCTCCTCCTCGGTGAGCTAGTGCGCCTTCCAGCACTCAAGGTGGGCCGCTTCCTCCTCCGGCGTCGCGGCGTAGTTGACCGGAGGCGCGCTCATCCACTCGCGGAGCACGCCGGTCCACGTGTAGGACTCCTCCGGCCAAGTGGGTGGAGGCGGCGAGCGCTTCCGCGTTGGCATGGGCTCCGGCTCCGCCTTGGGCTCGACGATGGGCAGCGGTGGCGGAGGCGGTATGAAGAGCGGGGAGTGGGCGGAGTCCCCAGCCGCCGACAAGGCGAGGGTGCGCTCCATCCCATCCCATTGAGCCTCCTCCTCGATCCTGCTCGCCTCCAGTGCGTGCTGCAGGGCTAGCTCGAGGGCGGCTTGGTACGCTGCCTCTTCGTCCTCCTCGTACGGCAGAGCCTCATGCGGCGGCGGAGGAACGTCGTGGTCGACGTGGAAACCCGACGGCGCTCCTCCTGGTGCTCTAGCACGAACCAGCGCTCCCAATTGGGGGAGTCTGGCGCGTAGGCACGCATCTCCCGCTGCTCCGGAGTGAGGGCCTCGCGAAGCCGGCGAACCTCCTCGGTGTGCACCCACGCCATGTGTGGCACTGCCGGAATGGGGATCCGCTGCGGATCCAGATGACAGCCGTGAGGCAGGCTGATGTCCAGATACTGCGGTGGCCGGCGGTACTGCCAGTTCCACCGCGCCTGGTGGACTGGTATGTACAGACGCTGCCGCTCCGGTTGCGAGCCGCGTCTAGCAGGCAGCGGCGGAGGAGCTCGCCCCGGCGAGCCGCAGGAAGAGCTCGCGCCTGCGTTGAGCTTCCGCTCCCCTTGCCATTGAAAACCCCCATGGTGGTTTGGGCTTGCTTGGGTTCCCAGTCGCCGGCGAGGGAGCACCGCGTTGCCAGATGTGGACGGGTGTTGGAAGTGGATGAGGCCGGCCCCGCCGCACGCTTCCAGTAAAAAGGACGGGCACGCGGACCTTCCACACACTGTCAGGCGGGCCCCAAGGTAGGTGGTCACATTTAATAAGACATGGGTGGTGGTTGGGCGGCCGACAAGTGGGACCGCGGCGGACATCGAGGGACGCGCAGCGCGTCCGCGTCGTGTTTGCGCCGACGCATTTCAGACGCAATTTTGGGCCGGAAATGGGTCCGCGCGGACGCGAAGCGGACACGTTTTGAGTTTGGGTCGGCGCGTTGATCCTCCACTTTTGTCCACAAACGATCCAAACGGACGCAGGTGGACGATTTGAGTCGCCGCGTTGAAGTTGCTCTTAGGAGCAGAGATGTGGGGCATTTGATCGAGCATGTGGAGCAACTCGCCAGTAGGCACCCTTCATGTATGCTCCTGGCATGCAAGTAGGTGAACATGCGAAGCCGTGGTAACGCACAAATGCCCTGGGGAATGTGTTTGGCGAGCTCGTTGTGCACGACACTGAGCTTGCTCTAGCGCACACATCTGCCAATGGAATCCGGCAACATGCCTTGCAAAAGTTAATTGCAAATACTCACCACAATTGTGGCGTCATTATAAAAAATAACTACCTTTTTTTTCAAAAACCAACCGGCATTTCCTATTCTATTTGTGAAAAACACTAATCACATGAATAAGCACCGATAGACATTGAATCTACATGTAGGTCTCGACTTCAGGATGACGTGGCACCAAAATTCGACGGCGTTTTAACAGGACCTTCGAAAATAACGTATGGCCCACACATTAACAGTCTCTCTCTCTCTCTCTCTCCGCTCTACCCCTCTCAGACGTGTGGGGCAGATGATGGATGAGTTCTCGTTGGTGACAAAGTGGCAGGTCAAACATGATCACCGACTACCTTGGTGTGCTCATAGTGCTCTCCTCTACCACGTGGTGGCGTCCTTGGTCAGCGAAGACATTAGACAACGAGGCCATGGTCGCCGGATGACCAAGCCACGTCGGTGATGATGACAATTTTAAGCAACATGGTGAGCTCCCAGTTCCTCCCGATCTTCGATGAGAGGACGAAACGATGGAAGGGTTGAGGATGACGAGTTTGTTGACTGTGGCAGTGATTCGCCCCAAGCTTGGTGTAATACAACCACGCAGACACTTGGGTCCGAGTCTCTACGTCCATGGTAGTTAACTGGAGGAGAACAGAAGCTCATCATGGGGCTAGAGATGCAAATTTGGAACTTTTAGGATACCTTCCGGTCCTGTTTAGTTCAACCAAGTGAACTAAAGTTTCAGAAATGAAGTGAATCCTAAAAACTTAGTTCATTTAGTTGAACTAAAGAGGGTCGGAGGGTACCCTCAAGGTTCCAAATTTGCATGCCTACATGGGGCGTTGTTCCTGAGCCCACGAGGAGAAAGTTGTGGTGTCTGCTTGGGAATATATCTCGCATTGTCAAAGCACTGACTTTGCATATGCTATTGCATGTCTGGAGGGATTGCGTGTTGCACTGACGGCCACAGACCACCCCCTAATCATCCAAACGGACTGCAGCTCGTTGCAAGGGCGCTCAACCCTTCTCACATGGACAACTCGAATGCGGGAAGAGTGATAAATTTGTTCCATTTTCTCAACCAGAGGATCAGATAGGTTGTAGTGAAGAAGGTGGCTACGACTAGTAATATGTTAGCTCATAATCTTGCCCAGTTTGGGCGTAGGGAGTTGTGTGGTGGGATTATGCAAGGCACAACACCAACCTGCGTGTTGAGCCTGGCCTCACGCAATTATAATGACTATGTTCCTATTTCCTAATTAATACAATTTAATCTTAAAAACATTATATGGCCGATTTTGCATTTTACGAGTGAGTGCTAGATCATACAAATTACGGTTACTAGAGACTCTGCAGATTCATGCTGTACTTCACATCAATCGACTGAAAAAACATTTGGGTCCATTGGTTGTCCCTGCTCTTGGACTTCCTTAGTCGATGCAAATGGCAAAGTGAAACGTGCCCCAGTGTTTGCATTCGACACTCGAGCTCTCCCATGCCACGCACATCTGGTCACACAGTGGTTGGTTTAGCAGCTCAATATGTGTCTGTAAGAAACAACTTGAAAGATGCTAATTTCATCAAGTACACATTCCCCAAATTCTTCAACCAAACAAACTTCTTGTGGTTTCGTTCGTCTGATCCTTGAGAAGGAGGATCTTCCTCGGGAGGGGAAAATTGTGAGTACACCAGTTCTCTATACTTATCTTAAGAACTTGACACTTGAATATGAATTAGAAGGGTTGGGCGCGCTTTGCTGCGCCATTGATGTTGTTGGGTATCTTAAAAAATATCCACTCTGTTTCAAAAATACAAGGTGTATTACTTTTTTGAAAAGCCAAATATTTTTAAGTTTGATCAAATTTGTAGATAAATATATCAAAATCCATAATATCAAATCGATATAGTTAGATTCATCATGAAATGAATTTCCATTATTCTTTAATATTGTGGATGTCGATATTTTTGACTCTAAACTTGGTCAAAGTTAAAGAAGTTTAACTTTCCAAAAAACTAATACCCCTTATATTTTCGAATTGATGGAATATTTAGTTCGGCCGGGCAGGGAGATGATGGAGTGTTTGTTTATAACACGGTGATTTGGTTGGCCTATCGCGGTGTGATTTTGTGTTATCCGCTAATACCCATATTTATGTGGGAAAATTTCTACGTCGGTAGCTGCATGTACTACATTGGTGCTACAATACATATGGTGGGGTTTCGGTGGGGTTTCTTTTTTCTAGGTGGTCGGAGGGTGCGCGAGATTGATATGTTTCTATAGACCGGTTGCTGCTGATTGATTTGAAAAAACATTGGCTCGATCAAAATAGTAAACCAAATCTAAAATTAAATACCTCAATCGAATGAAAGAGCTTTAAAATTATGAAACATTGTGAATTAAAGTAATTAAATGGGAGAGCTCCTCGAGAAATTATTGACCCTTTCAAAATTGAGTGACCCAATTCTAAATTGAAGACATCAATTAATTGTGATACCTTAAAAATGAGGAAGCATAGTGTATAGTATAAAAGAATGAATGGGATAACTTTGAGAAATTGTTGACCCGGTCAAAATTGGGTGAACCAATTCCAATTGGAAACCTCAATTGATTGTGAGGCATTCAAAATTAGGGAGCTTAGTGTTATTGAGCCGGTCAAAATCGAGTTGAACCCATTCTAAATTGAAGACATCAATTAATTGTGAGGCATTAAAAATTAGGTAGCATAGTGTATAGTATAAAAGAATTGAATTATAAAGCTTTGAGAAATTGTTGACCCGGTCAAAATCGAGTGATCCAATCCCAATTGAAGATCTCAATTGAATGTGGGCTCTTTAAAACTAGGGGGCTTAGTGTTATAGAGGATATGTGAAGAAGTATGCCATCTGAGAGATGGATTGCTATGATGAGCTCCTGTAAATGAATGTCAACTATTTAGGAGACTCCACTGTTGACTATCTGTTGTTGCCATCACAGTTAACTGATGTTTAACTTTTGTAATCTAGCGAAAATTCCTAATAGAGACCTAGCTACATGGCTCTCACTATCTGTACCGACCAGTCTCAGTGTGATCTGGGTCACGCGCCTTCAATTGCACCGTATTCTCTTGTATCTCTATTCTCTTGCAGTAGTGACAAGTGATGGCGGCAGTGTTGGGAAACGTTGTCTGGAAAAAAAAAATCTACGCACACGCAAGATCTATCCATGAAGATGCATATCTACGAGAGGGGAGAGTGTGTCTACGTATCCTCGTAGACTGTTAAGCGGAAGCGATTATCAACGCAGTTGATGTAGTCGAACACCTTCGCGATCCAACCGATCAAGTACCGAACGCACGGCACCTCCGCGTTCAACACACGCTCAACTCGATGATGTCCTCGCCTTCTTGATCCAGCAAGACGGGCGAAGTAGTAGACGAGTTTCGGCAGCACGACGGCGTGGTGACGGTGGTGGTGAACTTGTTCCTGCAGGGCTACGCCGTGTACTGCGGAAAACTAGACGGAGGGTGAAACTGTGGAGAGGGGAACCGCACACGGCTAAGTGATTGTCGTGGGTTGTGAGGTGCCCCCTCCCTCATATATATATATATATATATATATATTATATATATATATATATTAATAATACATCTATAAGAGATATAATAGGTGGGGGGGAGGGGAGGCAGCGCAGAGGCGCCCCAAGTGGCCTACCGGCCCTCTCGGGGCGCCTGCCCTTTGTCCCCCCCCCCCCCCCCCCCTCTTTCCTTGTTTGCTTGCGGGGGAGGCAGGAGGGGGTGCTCCCCCCCCCCCCCCCCCCCCCCCCCCCCCATTCCTTCCTCTTAGGTGAAGGGAAGGAAAGAGGGGCTAGCCCTCCCCCTTATCATCCATAGGGCCGGTGGCCAAGAGGAGGGGCATGCCAGCCCCTTGTGGGCTGGCGTGTTCCCCTCTCTTGGCCCATAACGCCCATTAACCTCCCGGGGCTTCTCGGAACCCCTTCCGGTGATCCGATGACTACCCGATACAATCCGAAACCTTTCCGATGACCAAATAGCATCGTCCTATATATCAATCTTTACCTCCAGACCATTCCGGAGCTCCTCGTCATTTCTGTGATCTCATCCGGGACTCCGAAGAACATTCAGTCACCAAATCACATCACTCATATAATACTATATCGTCAACGACCGTTAAGCGTGCGGACTCTACGGGTTCGAGAATGATGTAGACATGACCAAGATGACTCTCCGGTCAATAACCAATAGCGGTACCTAGATGACCATATTGGTTCCTACATATTGTACGAATATCTTTATCGGTCAAACTGTTATGATAACATACATAATTACCTTTGTCTGTCGGTATGTTACTTGGCCGAGATTCGATCGTCGGTATCCCCATACATAGTTCAATCTCGTTACTGGCAAATCTCTTTACTCGTTTCAGAATACATCATCTCGTAACTAACTTCTTAGTTATTTTGCTTGCAAGCTTATTATGATGTGTATTACCGAGAGGGCCAAGAGATACCTCTCCGATACTCGGAGTGACAAATCCCAATCTCGATCCATGCCAACTCAACAGACACCTTCAGAGATACCTGTAGAGCATCTTTATAATCACCTAGTTACGTTGTGACGTTTGATAGCGCAATGGCATTCTTCCGGTATCCGGGAGTTGCATGATCTCATGGTCGAAGGAACATATATTTGACATTAAGAAAGCAGTAGCAATAAACTGAACGATCATATGCTAAGCTAACGGATGTGTCTTGTCCATCACATCATTCTCCTAATGATGTGATCTCGTTATCAAGTGACAACACATGTCCATGGTTAGAAAACCATAACCATCTTTGATCAACGAGCTAGTCTAGTAGAGGCTCACTAGGGACACGATATTTGTTTATGTATCCACACATTTATTTAAGTTTCCGGTCAATACAATTCTAGCATGAATAATAAACCTTTATCATGAATAAGGAAATATAATAATAATAACTTTATTATTGTCTCCAGGGCATATTTCCATCAGACAGCACTAGAGGATTTCATTTTCCGTGGTGCTCCTGGGTGCCGAGTCGTGACTTTCAGGGTGAAAACCTAAGGTCTAATCTTCATTGGTTGTGCTTGTCAATTGCCTTGCTGAAGGTATTGTTTTGAGAGCTCGGACTTTCTACATGTTGAAAACCTAAGATCTTGGATCGGGCGACGACGCCCCTTATGCACTATTTCTTCTTAAAGACATCGTATTTGGAGACCTCTTATGTTTTTCGGGTGTTGTCTTTGGTAGTGGTTTGTGTGCTGCTGAGAGGAGTTGATCACTGTGGCGAGGCCTTCGATTTTTTTTACTTTTTCTTTTTTGTTTTCTTTTCGGGTTGTGTGCATCTTGGATGTCTTTGAGACATCTTGTTGGTGCAGAGACCAGGTGTAGTTGGTATATTCACGATATTAATATATTTCCTTTAAAAAAAACTAAAAAACTGTGAGTATCTGCACCGAGGTACTCCCTCTATATCATAATATAAGACGTTTTGTTACAACAGTGTCAAAAACATTTTATATTTTTATACGAACGGAGTATCTATAATGCAGTCAATGGTTAAAGAAAATTGTGAGAAAGTCAATGGTAATTTTGGGTGTGTGGCGACCAGAATTGGATGTCTTCCTTGGCCACGTCTGACAGTGGCCTAGAGCATGTCCTCGGCCGTGTAGGTTCGGCGAAGAGTTTGATCTCCTCTTCAGAGGTACGCGGCTACTACAGAGTAAAACCATCAGGTGATTGTGTTTCTTGTTCATGGGATGATGGTCAGCCGCGTCATTCTTCTCCAGTGTTTACTTGGTGGAGCATGACATCAGATGGCCACAATGTCAAACACAAAAGCCACCGTGGATGTTTAGTTGGAGGAGCGGTCCAGTTTTCACTCATATTTATATGTTTTCCTACATCTTAATATAGGCACGCTCGCCACGATGTATTTTTTTTAAAGTACGTATCAAGTTAATTTAAAAAGAAGTTAAACGAATGATTCTAGTTCCATTCTTGCTATTGCAACTAACATGCCAACTATTTTCATTTGAACTATGTAGAGAGTCAAAATTAAGCATACTAGTCTTAGCTAACTTCGGCTCTTTTTTTGACCGAGCTATAAAAGGTATTCATAATTACCTTATTTGTTTTCAAGTGAGTGTCGAGTTGAGCTCAAGTGGCACACGCGTCTTGAGTAAAAATATGGAATCTTCACTATTAAAGATGAATGTGTATGTAGTCGTTTGCACACGGTCATTAATGCGAAAAGCATTTTTAAACCGAGCGCCGAATCAATTTGAAAATAAAGCAATTACTGCAATAAATTATCCAGATAGTTAATTATGTGTGCAATTAATTAGGTCCATTTAAATATGATTTTTTGCGCTGAATCAATTTGAAAACCCAATCATTGATGCAATTAATTAATTAGGCAGACAATTAATTAGACCAGCAGATAATTCGAAGTAGGGATTTTTTTTCCAATTAGGTAGGCAACTAATTAATTTGGCAGGCAATCATGTCGAATAAATTTGAAATCGCTCGCGGACGAGGACGGCAGCAGGCTCTTGGTGACGTCGACGACTGCCAGCGGGCTTTCACCGACATGGCCGACTAGCGCTTGTCAACGTGGATAACAGCCACCAAACATTCGCGACATGGGCGACCAAGCATTCACGACATGGGCGACCAAGCGTTCGCCACGATGGATGACGGTCATGCTCTGCAGGACATCCACACGCTAATGGTTGCCGAAACATTCGTTGGCATGGTCGAGGATGCGCGCTCAAGAACGGCCAAGCGTTGACAGTCAAGGGCTTGATACGATTATATGAGATGACATGAGTGTGCGTAGTATGAAAAATGAAATCATGGCAACCGAGACCGTTTTGGTAAAACCGACCGCAAGTCCCTTAATTAGGCAAGTCTCAAATTAAAGAGGATTTTCTTATTATTGCTTCAGGACTTCAAATTATTTTCACGCGATCAATGATGCTTGTCTAGTTCCTTACAAATTGAACATTTCCATGGAGACGCAAATATTATCCTTTCGGTTAGTGGTTCATGGTCCATAAACTTTTGTCGCCTACATGACTCTTGGTGGTGGTGGTGGCCGTTCAGACGGCGGTGGCTCCGGCACTTCCGACGGGGGTGGAGGACTATAGTGGCCGCATTTTATGGTACATTCACAATGAAGTTTTTTAACAATCCCTTTACGTGAGCAGTAGCCGCCGGTGAAGTGCTCGTGGTGGCACACCTCCACGCATTTCCTGTTGTTGCATGAGCCACGATAAAGATGGCTTGGGGAATGGCATATCCGGGGACGGGGATGAACCGCCTCCGCACCTGCACCACAGAATTAGATTCTTGTTTTCAGCACAAGAATGGACGGATCTTTTTTAACTAGCAACAGGATGGGCGTGTGGTGTGGCGTTGGTATTTGAACTTACTGTGGGACATGATGAGCAAGCCCAGGGCGAAGGCGGCAAACAACTGTGCTCTGTTGAACTCCATGGCCAACACGAACACGATTAGGCTTCGCTTTGCTTTGCTTGTGATGGGATGGGATCGATGTGAACTCATCCGCCTGCTATTTATAGAGGTTCCTTCGAGCTTGCATTGAACGTCTGAGATGGATATCGATGTGGGAATCCAAATGTTGGATATACAGGCATTAGTACTACTATATCGTGTATAAATGCAAGTGCATTGGTACACACATGCTGTAAATGTGTGATATCCAAATGTTGGATACGGGCACTTTTGATTGCAAGTAGCAGGTGTTCTACTTTTTCATTGACTATATACATGACCACAGAAGAGGAGGTGGGCAGCCGATTCCAGAAGTTGATCACAGGGGCAGCAAGACGATATGGAGCCAATAATTCCAAGATAGCAGGCTATCAGCTAGCAGCCAGAGTCTGTTTTGTAAAAGCAGACAAATATGGAACTTGATCTTTCCCTCAAGTTAGATTTCCCACACCGTTTCAAGGTGAGATTGGGCGATTCTACCAAAGAGCTCGGTATCATTAGCTGAGTAGGCAGAGTACACTTCAATGTCGAAGGTAGACCATTAATCGAGTCTTAAACACAGGATATGAGCCGTCTATGAACAAAGTCTGATAAAGTGATACAGTTCATCTTCGGAGGAGTTCCTATCAAAGAGTGGTTCCTACGGAGGCCCCTCGTCCTACATCCACCAGAGATAGTTGTCGACGGAACTCGTGAACTGTATATACTGGAGTATACATAGTCCAAAATGTCGAGAGAATGCAAGTCGGGCGATACAATGATACTTCCAGCGATACTCAGCAAAGTAGAATACCCCTCTACTAAAAAATGAAAGAAATTGGTACTCCCTCGATTCATATTAATTAACGCTATTTTAGCACAACTTTGTCGTACTAAAGCAGAATCAATTAATTTGCATCGGAGGGAGTGCAATATCTTAAGATAAAAATCTGAATAGGATACACATAAGAGAAATAACGATTTTCACAATGCATTTTCTTCAACTTTTTAGGAAGAAAAATAAAACATAGAAATGAAAGTTATCAAAAGAATATTTAAAGTTGGCATGGTGTCCTAATATTGATACATGAGCTTGTCATAAAAATCTTACATGATTCAAAAACCAACTTGCTTAGGAATGATCACTTTTGACCTACATATGACATCATTTTATAAAACTAGCCAAAAATATCGACTTTATCAACCAAAAAAAAAATCTTAACAAGTCTACATACACGTATTGCACAAATTGGGAAAGTGACAACTTAGTTGGCCCAATAGTTGCGAGCTGCTCTCCATCGATCAAAAGCGAATCGATTCGAATAGGCGGCAGCACCGTTTTTTTCCGTACGTGCTTCAGGTGGCTGGCAACATCTTGCTCCATGGGCGTGCACGCTATTGGCAGGATGCACTCCAGCCGCTCCTGCCTAGCAGTGGTGTGCTGCACTGGAGTGCACGATGTTGGCCCATGGCTTATTAGGCTGTTGGATCTGGAGTCTTCACTCAGATCTGAAGCCCTGACGACCGGCAGCTCGGCCAACGGTTGGTTGTTATGCTGCGTGATGTAGGTCTGCTTGTCGAGCAGGCAAGCTGCAGCTGTTCCGTATACTGGCGACGATCTTGATGTGCTCCGATCAGGATTGTGGGAATGCCATCGCGGTCGTTACCACCATGGCCAAGGTCACCCAAGGTGCGAGCGGCCAGGGAATTGATGGCCAGAACTAACCGGGGCAACACCAGCCAGCCAATCGAGCTGCGGATTATGGTAGCAACCGAAGGGTCTTCATGATTCCGGACTGCGGCGGCGGCACCGCTGTGAATTTGGTGGCCATCGAAAGATTTTTGTGAGGGTTTGTCTCTCCAGATCCGGTGGTTGCCTTTGGCAGTGTGGTGCAATCTATGAACAACGGCCTGAAGCAGAGGGTATGGTTGTGCAGCGACGGCGGTTGGTTTTCTAGGCCATTGCATGATCGTGGAAAAGCGGTGGCGACAAAACTCGATTGACTTCGACGAGCTCCGGGGTGAAAACCTAAGTCTGGCCCGTGCTGGTTATACCTGGCAATGGCGATGCTCTGTGTCGTCACTTTGTTGAAGGCATTGCTCGGATATGCTCGGTCTGATTCTTCAGGGTGAAAACCTAGATTCTGTCCTTTAGTGGTTGAATCCGATGACGGTGGCGCTTGAGCATCACTCCCTTCCTGAAGGCGTTGTTGATGAAGAACCCCGTTGTCCATTTGGTGTCATGAGATGATTGGTGTGGATATAGTCAAGTTATAGTTTGTAGATCACCAATTTGATAGCTTCAGGGTTTTTTTTTTCTCTCGCTTTGACGTAGCTTTGGTCTTATATGACTTTCCTATTTGCCAGCGTGTCTTTTTGTGTGTGCGCTGGTTTTGGCTATGTGCATCCTACCTATACAGAGGCCGGGTGTGTGCTTATTGTGTTTGTATCCTCTTGATGCTTCATTTTAAGTCAATAAAATTCACCCTGTCCAAAAAAAAAAAAGTTGGCCCAATAGTTTTGAACTTTGGGCAAATTTGGTTGATCGAAATCACATGACAAATATCTTCTTACACACTAAATCAAATACATCAGGCTTTTAATTACAAATCATAGAACTACACAAACATAATACTATAGAAACAGATGATTTTTTTTTTCCAAACAACAGACCCACATGACCCGGGTGTGCCTCTTCCCCTCCTAATCCTCCATTTGAAGCAAACACTTCTTGGAGTTGACAATGCACATCCAGATGGCATACGCCCCATACACGTCCTTGACAGTATACTACACCTGGTTATAGGAAAATGGCATGTTCGGCCAATGCCGGTTCTCCATCTCTTCGAAGCCTTTCTTCAGGTCAGCATAGTACTGGTCCACAATGACCACAGCAACATTCGCCAACGAATTCTAGACATCCTAGTGACACTTTCTTTTATCCAAAGTATGAAGAAGAAACAACATACGATGGATTAGTTGGTATACATAACATGTTACGTCCTTTCAAGTTTTATCAGTTTAAGACAAATAACAACTTGAAACTTGTGAAGAAGCATGGCAAAGAAATACAAGTAGATTAATTCTAAAGTTTTGAGACACTGCAATCTTCATGATCCAGTGCCTGCAAATAACAAAGAAGCTTTCTAGTGAAAAAAAAAAGACCAATGAAAGCACCACACGAACAATTCTGGAAATGGTTAAGTAAAAGGGTGATCATTCATGACAAGAAATCAGAAAGGTCCCTCTGAAAGGTGCCAATAGCACCTCCTTGGATCATGCAATCAGTTGGCAATTCTACTTTATTATGAATGGCATGCATGGTGATTTGACAAAATAGCTCCACTAAACCAAACAAGAATTTATTGGAGACCGCGTGATGAATCATCATTAACGAGACCACACAAATCACTATTTTTCAGGATTGTGGATTTGTAACTTCTGAAGTACAGTGTTGGTCCAAAAAATGGTAGCATCTATTGTTGATCCAAAAGTTCCTACATAGATGGTACTCATTCTGGGGACTGCTTGTGAGCTTTTAAGAGTCAAATGTATACTCCACATCTGTTAAGCACAAAGAGACAGATTATGGATTCAAATAAAAATAGTATTGTTGGCTGGCAAAAAGGGTGTAAACAAATTAGAAGACCAGTTGCTCTTAACATTTTGCAGGTTTCTTTCGTACCTCTACATCAACGACCAAAAGTACATGTATGAGGAGATCAAAGTCCAATCACGCTGGTGGATGAGATCGAAGTGCAATCCCTGTTCGTGCCAATAGTCACCATGTAGAAGAAGACCCATCTGATCCTCGGAACTATATCTATACAGTCTGCAATGTAAGCAGTACATTCTTAACACCCAATGTAAGCAGCACAATTCAGGAATGATTAGTAATAAGAAAAAAAATTCAAAATTATATCTCTTAGATGTATAAGTTGTCTCTGGTTCTTCTAAGTTAAACCCCCAATTCACTACCGGACTCGCGGAGGGCCGTCGGCATAGGTATTTTACCGTCGGCATATATCTATGCCTACGGCTGCCGTCGGCATAGCCCCGTCGGCGTAGATCACGTCAGCGTAGTCTTGTCAGACCGTCGGCGTAGTATAGCCGTCGGCATAGGGGCCTATACCGACGGCCGAGCGTCAGCCGTCGGCATAGTTTAGCCGTCGGCAGTGTTTTTCGCCTGACGGCAACGGATGACGCCATCAAAAGCGCTGACGATTCACGGGAAGCCACGTGGCAGAGGTATGCCGACGGCTGGCATTCCGTAGTGCCTCCTGGTGGCAGGGCTATGCCTACGGCAAAGCCGTCGGCATAGGAATCTATGCCGACGGCTTTGCCGTAGGCATAGCCGTGCCACGTGTCATCCCCTGGTGCCTCCTGGCGGCAGGGCTATGCCTACGGCAAAGCCGTCGGCACTATGCCGACGGCTTTGCCGTAGGCATAGTTTTTTTTTCCCTGTTTTCTCTTTTTCAATTCATTTGACAGCATTTCAAAGCAGAATAATATGAGATTATGCAGAAATATGACAGTTCATCATCTAAACATACTCAAGTTCATCATCATCATTTAAACATAGTCAAGTTCATCATCTAAAGATCATCACCGGCGAAAGTTCATGAACATAAAAGTAGTGCAAGACATGGAACATCATTTCAAAGCAGAAACTAACAAGTAGGAACATGAAAGGTATGGCACGACGGCCACATGCACGGGTATCATCATCGACATCAAGCAAGACCACCTCCGCCAAAACCACCACCGCCAAGACCACCTCCGCCAAAACCACCACCACCAAGACCACCTCCGCCAAAACCACCACCGCCAAGACCACCTCCGCCAAAACCGCCACCGCGACCACCATCACTCTGCCAGATCGGAGTAACTGGGGTCGACGGAGCAGGAGTCGAGCCACCGGTCCCCTACATGTTTGAGAGAAGATTCTAACGGTAAATATGATATGATAGCGTTGAATGAACGAGAACTAGTTTGTCAGTAGTTAGGCAAATGTACTAACCGGACTATCACTGCCTAGTGCCACCCATTCATCGAACGTGGGCACGTGTGGGGGTTCTCCCGCAGGTGGTGGTTGGGGTCCCATTTGTGGTGGATCCGTGCGGTTACTCCAAGACGCCAACATAGCCTGGATGTTAGTTAAACAAGCAAACTAGAAGGTCAGAATGAATAAAAGTGCAAAAATTTAGCTTGGTTTTAAGAGGGCAAAACTAACCGCCATCATCTGACGGTTGTAATCATCGTTTGCCTTCACTCGTTGCAAGTACTCTCGCACCTCGAGATTCCTATGCTCGACAAAGGCCTTATATGCCTACATAATTTAGGTTGTTTCTAAGTGAGCAATGCTGAAAATAAACTGAGAATGCTAGAGAGAAAGAAGATAAAGGGGAAGTACTTACAGCATGCTGGCGGGCTAAGGGAGTCTGTGAACGCCCCATACTCTCTAACTCGCTCGGGTTGCTAGCCCGAAGCCGTGTGTATGAGATCGAAGGAGTGATCAAGCCATCGAAACACGGATACCGGCCATGTGACTTCCCCTGGATGGCCACCACCGCCGTGTAGTCGATCTGAGACTGGGCGACCTCAGGAACAGGAACATCCGGATGCAACTTTTGATAGTTCTGAGTGTAACTCGCCGTCCTTGCGATCACTCCGCTCGCGGGCCAGCTTCCACGACTCAATGTCTGAGAGCGGCCTCTTCAACTTGTCCTCCTACAACGTCAAACAGAAGTTAGCCATACATAAGAACATGACGGTAAAGAAGAACAAAAATGCATCATGCATATAGATATACCTTCATGGCCTTGAAGCCCCAGTGGTTCCTGTTTCCTTGGCCGTGTGTCCCGTCTCTTCCACGGTTAGCCCAGGCCTTGATGCTCTTGGCAGCAAACTCTGCATCGTCGCCGAGCCACCTATCCACCAAACTCGCCCATCCGTCATGCCTTCCATAGCACCAACGAGGAACAACCTATGCAAATTTTGGAAGCATGACATGTGAGCACGAAACATACAGTTGACTGCTTGAAACAATGAAAAGTCAGTAATAGTTACCATCATGAACTGCTCCCTGTTCAAGGTAAGTCGTTGCCTCTGCGCTTGAGTTTTGGTCATCTTTTGGTGCAGGTAGATGTGGTAGTACTGCGAGACGGCAACCCAGCGCACCTCGTACTGCAACTGACGAGCTTTCTTCTTCGCAGCCGCAAGCAAGACCACGTCGGCTCTGGCCTTGTGCTCGTCAAGAACTCTATAGAGTTGCTGCAATCATGCATAAACCAGAAGCAAACAAGGCATGAGTTGAGTGATTCAATGATAAACTATGAACGAAACTGAAGATAAGTGATTCAGAAGAGAACTTACCCAAAATTTGGTGATCACGGCCTTAGCGACCGTCCCGTACTCCGCATTGCTGCAAGCCTCGTAGTGGGCCCAGCTCGTGGCCAAAACCCGCAGCTGCGGGCCCCTGTCTGGCCGCGAGCAGAATAGGCCAGGCCAAAACTCCTTCAACAGGACAGTGATAAGGCCGTTCGGTTTATGGCCCTTTCCGCGAAGGATCCAGTTACTGCAAAAGAATCAAAGGATTGCCATGTGTACAATAAGAAAATGTTGTCATGTGTTGAAAATATGATTGAGAGGCACTTACTCTGTCCCCGCAGGTTCAATGAGCCACTTGTGCGCCTCGATAGAAGGTGGTGTAGGTACTCCGGCATTACCACGCAGCCACCCCTGCGGAGCACCCGGTGGCAAGTCACCCCACAACTCGGGGTCAACCTCCCCTCCACCACCCTCCTCGCCCTCCTCCTCACCCTCCTCCTCGGCCTCCTCCTCCTCGGCCTCCTCCTCCTCACCCTCCTCCTTCTCGCCATCAGGAACATACTCCTCCTCCTCAGACTCAGAAGGTGCCTCAGTATAGGAGGGCATCGAAGAAGACCCTCCTATTTCCGACACGGCCCGGAGTTTTTTGCCCCGGCTGCCTCTCCCCCCACCTCCTCCTCCTCCTCTAGGGGCTCTCCCCCCACCCCCTCCTCCTCTAGGGCTCCTCCCCCGACCCCTCCACCTCCCTGTGATGTGTCATCGCGTAGTCGGGAGGGAACCTTGTGGGCTTGTCCACTCCGAGTAAGTCCTTTGAATTTACTGAGGAAACTGGCGCCGCTGGAGTTGCCCATGATTAGCAAACCTGCATTGAGAAGAGAATAAACAATTAGTAAGGATATCAAATAAACAAGCATACAGGAAAAACATTAATAACATAAGAGCACATTAAGCATACTATTGTAATGATCATTAAAAGAACTTACATTTTCTAGAACCCATATGAATCATCACTATTGTAATCTATTTGTCGACCGGTCTCATCATCACTATCACGCATATCTTCTTCGTTGTCTGACGGAGGTGGAGGCTCTTCCTCATCGTCAGTGTCTTCATTTAACTTTTCAAGCATAATTATGTCTCTTTGATTCACAACTGCCTCACCATCAATCCGTGCGTCGTCGTCGTTTGGGTCCAGGTCAACATAACCCAAGTCATCATCCTCGTTGTTTCAGACCACGTCATCATGTTCCTCTTGAAAGAACACTCCCTCGTATGTCATGGGGTTTATGTTGTAGTAATCATCATCGTTCGAGTCCGGTAGCTTACCATGTGGCGACACCTTGAACACAACTTCCCAACCCTTTAGGTACTCTTTCTGGCATGGGTAAGGCAGATAATATACTTGTGTGGCCTGGGTAGCGGCGATAAAGAGATCAGCTCCGGCATAGACGGTTGATGGTTTAACTTCAACTAAACCAACAGAAGGCGTATGTCTCAGACCCTTTTTGGGGTCGAACCATCGGCATTTGAACACAGTGAGACTTAGGGGTTCGCGGCCACGTTTGAATGTAAGCTCATATATTTTTCCTACCCTTCCGTAGTAATCTACTTTATTATCTCCTTCAGTGAAGACTCTGGTATTTATGGTTTTGGGATCAGGTCGACTGTTCTGGTGCTCCTCTGTATGGAAGCGATGCCCATTCACATCATACTTTTGGCATGTCATGACAGCAGGGTCAAAACCCATGGAAACCCATCTCAATTCTTCATCCATTGATTCGTTCGGATCATTTCCCTACAAGTTTAATTGAAATTATAGGGTGCATGAGTTTAATTGAAATTATAGGGTGCATGAGTTTAATTGAAATAGGTAATAGGGAAGTGTGAAAAATTACTTTCTCCATGAACCACGCAACGAAATTTTTCCTTCCATCAGCACCCTTTCGGAGAAGAGCAAGTGCCTCTGCTTCAGTAGGAGGCAGCATTCCCGTCCACTCTTCATCAACGAATCGACTACAATAAGAAAAGCGGTATAAGAACTAGGCAAAGTGAACATAACGAATTGACTACAAGAATGGTGCAAAGGTATTACCTCATCCACTCATCCTCAACTTCCTTGATGTTGTGCAAGATATAGAACATGACATCCTCCCACTCATCTCGTGGCATGAGATAAGGTGTCGAGCATCCAGCCCTGCCACCTTGCCCGATGAATAGAGGCAACTTGGGTTTATACTTGGGTTCTTCTGTATTGTATCGAGACACCTTATTGTGCAACGTGGGAACATGGTCCGGATAGTAGGTTGTCCTGATGTCTGCCACCTCCTCTAGGATAACTGCCTCAGCTATGGAAGCTTCAATCTTAGCTTTGTTTCCACATTTCTGTCTCAGATGCTTGTTCTGTCTCTCAGGGCCGTACTGCCAATGATTTTGCACAGGACCCCCCAACAATACCTCGTTCGCGAGGTGCAAAATGAGATGTGTCATCGGAGCAAAGAAGCCTGGCGGGAAGATCTTCTCTAGCTTGCATATCAACTCCGGCGCCTTCTTATGCATTTCTTTTATCTTCTCAGGACCTACTTCTTTAGCACAAAGCGTGCGGAAGAAATGGCTTAACTCCGAAAGCGCACGCCAGACATGCTCGGGAACATAGCCCCGAACCATCACCGGCATTATTCGCTCAATCCATACATGATAGTCATGACTCTTGAGCCCGGTCACTTTACCCGTTGAAAGATTGACCCCCTTACTTATATTCGACGCATAACCATCAGTGAACTTCACGACGTGTTTCAGCCACTTGAATGCCTCCATCTTATGATCCTTTTTAAGTACAAAGTCAGCATCTGGCTTGAACCAAGATTTTCGATTGCCTATGGGAGGTTGCATGTGTAGACGTGGTCTATCACAAATATTCTGTTGATCGACTCTAGCATTAACATTATCCTTTGTCTTATCAAGAATGTTGAGGATCATGCGAAAAAGGGACTCTGCGACATTCTTTTCGGTGTGCATCATGTCGATGTTGTATGGAAGTTTGAGGTCCTTAAAATAGGGAAGCTGCGTGAAGGGGGTAATGTGAGTCCAGTTGTGCGTCTCACCATATCCTTCAAAACATTTTTTCCCTTTACCTTTTCCTTTGCCCTCGCCCTCGTCTTCGCCTGTGCCTTTGCCTTTGCCTTTGCCTTTCCCTTCGCCGGCAGGCTTAACAGCTTTCAGCTGAGCAAGCACATCCGCACCAGAAAACGTTGGAATCTCGTTTACTTCATGGACAACTTTGCCTTTTGTGAAGTTCTTCTTGTCTTCCCTATCAGGATGGTCTGGAGGGAGGAACTGTCGATGCAGGTCAAAGGCAACATACTTGCCACCCTTCTTCAGCCAAATGAAAATCAAGGCATGCATGCACACTGGGCAAGGCATCTTTCCACTTGTACACCATCCGCAGAACAGGGCATAGCCGGGAAAGTCATGCATGCAATACTGTAGCCAAACTTTCATCAAGAAATTTTTCTGCAGATGCCGGTCGTATGTCAACCTCGGGAATTACCAAGAATGGTGCAAATCATCCACCAACGGCTACATAAACACACTCAAATTCTTCCCCGGATATTCAGGCCCCGGAATTATAAGCGACAGGAACATGGTCTAGCGTTGCATTAGGGCGCCGGGAGGGAGATTGAGTGGAATAACAAATACGGGCCAGCAGCTGTATGGATTAGACGACATACCATATGGATTGAACCCATCACCTGTTATAGCAATTCTGACATTCCCAGCCTCGGCTGCTTCCTCCGGGTACTCTATATCGAATGACTTCCATGCTTCACCTTCTGATGGATGTACAATTTTTTTTGGATTGTACCTTTTCCCTTCCTTGTGCCACTTCATCATTCTGGTAGACTCCTCGGTGATGAAAAGGCGCTGCAGTCTTTTTATAAAATCAAGATACCGAAGAACCTTCACAGGGATTTTTAGCTGCCGCTTCTGACCATGCTCATCGACCACCTCAATATACCGAGAGGAACCGCACTTCCTACAGTAGTTGTCATCCGCATACTCATGCCTAAACAAAAGGCAATTCTTTGGACAAACATGTATTTTCTCATAGTCCATGGAGAGCGCCTTCATGATTTTCTTCGTAGCGTACATGGTTTTCGGCAGTTCATGGCCCTCAGGCAGGCTGTTAACCCATACTCCCAGAAATGCTTCGAAGCAACCTCGGCTACAGCCGTACTCAGCCTTGACTGCCATCAGTTGCGAGATGGCATCCAGCACAGACAGCTTGGCACCCTCATAGAGAGGTTTCTTTGACGAGGCCAAGATATCCAGGAAGGCCTTTGCGGTTTCCTCCGGCTCCTCCAGTTCATTCGCTGAATTTGACGGAGGTGTCGGCTGTGCAGCAAAGACATCATCTAGCATGTCTCTAACCCCATCGTCCTCATAACTAGCGACGCGTTGTCGTATCACATCCTCTCTACCACGGTCCCGCTGGGTAAAGTTTATCGGCATATTAAAGTTGGGCATAAATCCATGCGTGCGAAGGTGCTTAGTCATCTCACTCTTATCTCTGCGGATACGTCTCTTACATTTGGCACACGGGCATTCTGGCACCATCCTCATTGGACTACGGAATATCTCTTTCAAAAACACATCAGTTTTCTCGACCCACTTTGTTGTTACTTGATTCCGACGGAAAAACCCACTATACATTCACCGATTATCTGCCATCTCTGCTTTATTGGAAGCCACACAACAAAATTAAGGATTCATTTAAATTACTCACATCAATATTTTATTTTTTAGAGTGTTGACGAGAAACGACATTTAATCCACCTACATCTCTAATAGGTAAAGATGGGTCATAATCCCACCCGAGAATGTGTAGATTGAGTACGTTGTCCATGCTCTACCCCATTCCGAGACAAAATTTCGGCAGCACCTCCCCGCTGTTCTCCAAACACACGTCTCGGCAAAATGCCGAGAGAATGTGCATCTGGAGAACAACAGGGAGGCGCCGCCGAAATCCTGTCTCGGAACGGGGTAGAGCATGAACAACGTACCCAATCTACACATCCTCGGGCTGTCCGTGGAAAGCGCTGGACAATCCGAAAGAGCTGCGGTGATAAATATGCAATTGAATGCATATTTATCGATGCAACCCTTTCGGACGGGAGACCTAGGTTACGTGACTTGATGTGAAAATTTAATCTAGTGACATGATTAAAAGAACGTATGAGGTGATGGATTTGTAGCTCACCCTTGGATGTAGATGATGTAGTCGATCAGCGAAGGGACAATTGAAGACCAAGAGCTCCAACGTCAACGATCACTCCACCGGAGGCAACACCAGAAATCCTCTAAATTCCACCAAATGAAAAAAATTAGGTCATCACATCACATATAAAGCATCATCACACATCACATCATATCACAAACTTTTTTTAGCAAGATCAACATGATGAAGTAACCACTCATCATATCCAAATTTTAACATTCGTCTATCTATCTTCACAAAAAGTGTACTCTTCCCTCTCATCTCATCTTCACAATACATATATCTATAATATTGAGTATGTATCTAAAAACATAGTAAAACAACACAAATATCCATTCATCTAACATCTATCTATCTCACATTGTGCACTTAATTTTTTTCACATTTATACTCTCTTCCATTTCATTCATCTATCTAACATCCATCTATCTAATCATCTATTACTATATATATATGCATTCATCTACAACATTACTACAAAAAAAATGTAAAAAAAAATGTTCTTACCTACGGATGAGGGGGCGACCACCGGAGCAGGGGGGCCGGCCTGTCGGGGCAGGGGACGACCACCGGAGCGGCAGGGGGCGGTCGCCGGAGGGGCCGGCCAGGCTAGGCCGTGGGCCGGCCGGGGCGGCGTCCACGCAGGGCGGGCCGGGGTCGAGGAGGGAGGGGCGGGGGCGGCTGGAGCGAGGGAGGGGCGGTGGCAGGCTGGGGCGAGGGAGGGGCGGCGCCGGCTGGAGCGAGGGAGGGGCGGCGCCGGCTGGAGCGAGGGAGGGGCGGCGGCACGCGACGCGGGTGCGGTGGGATGGGGCAGCGGCGATGCGGGTGGGGGCGGCAGGGGGCACGGGCGAGGCGAGTGGGCGGCGGCAGGGGGGCGGGGGCGAGTGCGGCGGCGTGTGGGCGGCGGCAGGGGGCGGGGGCGAGTGCGGCGGCGGCGACAAGGGGCGGGGAGTCGGCGGCGGCGGCGGCGAGCAGTTCGCGGGGTCGCTGCGGGGAGCTGGGAGAGAATGAGTGGAGCAGACGCCGCGCGAGGGGATAAGGCAGCCTATGCCGACGGCTGCCGTCGGCATAGACGCCACGTCACCGATCCGCGTGACACGTCCCCTATGGCCGCAGCTAAAGCCGTCGGCATAGTTATATTTTTCGTTTTTTAATGTTTTTAATAGTTTACATTTTTCCTTCTTTATGTTTTTTTATTTCATATAGATTTTTTAATGTTTTTTATAGTTATATTTTTCCTTCTTTATGTTTTTTTATGTATTATTATTTCATATAGATTTTTAATGTTTTTTTAACCGCTCGGCCCTCTCCTCTCCCGGAACCACACAGAGGGGAGGGGAGGGGAGGCGCCGAACTCGAGCAGCTTCGTCCGCCGAGGCCGTGGCCTGGTCGCGGGTCTGGGAGCGCATGGCCGCCGCCTCGCGTGCTCGATCGGGAGCTTAGTAGGTCAGCTGAGTGAAGGGGGAGGGGGTCGTCGACGGTGGGGGTGGGGGTGGGGGTGGGGGCGGCTGCGGATCCAAGTCCGTCGGAGGGAGATGGTTCGCGCGGGGACACCTGGGAGCAACATCCGGGCCAAACCCACAGCTACATCCCCTCTGTGTAGACCCGACGCGTCCGTTTCCCCCCTCCACGTGGCGGCGGCGGCGCCGTCCGTGAGGGGGTCCACACCCCGTAGACGCGTGCCGCCTCTTCGGACATGCCACAACACCACCCCGCATGTATGAGGGGCCGGTGCGACGCTCCGGTGGCATTGCTACCCCCCCAGGGCCCCCGTCCCGCCTAACCCTGGAGCGGTTGACCACGAGATCTAGCCCTTTGACTTCCCACGGGCGGGCTTTGACCAGTGGACCTCTCCACCCGGTTGTCACAGGTCAGCACAGAGGGACACCTGGGAGCAACATCCGGGCCAAACCCACAACTACATCCCCTCCGTGTAGACCCGACGCGTCCGTTTCCCCCCTCCAGGTGCCGGCGGCGGCGCCGTTCGTGAGCTGGGAGGCCACGCCCCGGAGACGCGTGCCGGGCGTTTGCAACCGCCACAACACTTTCAGACTTGTGAGAAGCCGCGTACGCAAGATTGGCGGCATGCTAGCCCACGGAGGCCGCCGGGCACAGTCGTAGACATGCGAAGGGCAATCCGCGTAGAGGGAATTGTTCGGATACTTCTCCATCACCAAAAATTATGAAAAATGAGCATCGTTCCTATAGCACATGTGCCCACGTCGTGTAAAAAACTCATGATTTTATCGCGATCTGAGTATTTAATAATTTTCACGCCGCACCGTTACCGTAGAACGTCTACTACTGTGTCATCGCCGTCCGTGAGGGGGGCCACACCCCGGAGACGCGTGCCGCCTCTTCGGACATGCCACAACACCACCCCGCATGTATGAGGGGCCGGTGCGACGCTCCGGTGGCGTTGCTACCCCCCCCCCCCCCCCCAGGGCCCCGTCCCGCCTAACCCTGGAGCGGTTGACCACGAGATCTAGCCCTTTGACTTCCCACGGGCGGGCTTTGACCAGTGGACCTCTCCACCGTTGTGTCAGGTCAGCACAGAGGGACCCTGGGAGCAACATCCGGCCAAACCCACACTACATCCCCTCCGTGTAGACCCGACGCTCCGTTTCCCCCCTCCAGGTGCCGGCGGCGGCGCCATCCGTGAGGGGGGGGCCACGTCCCGGAGACGCGTGCCGCCTCTTCGGACATGCCACAACACCACCCCGCATGTATGAGGGGCCGGTGCGACGCTCCGGTGGCATTGCTACCCCCCAGGGCCCCCGTCCCGCCTAACCCTGGAGCGGTTGACCACGAGATCTAGCCCTTTGACTTCCCACGGGCGGGCTTTGGCCAGTGGACCTCTCCACCCGGTTGTGTCAGGTCAGCACAGAGGGACACCTGGGAGCAACATCCGGGCCAAACCCACAACTACATCCCCTCCGTGTAGACCCGACGCGTCCGTTTCCCCCCTCCAGGTGCAGGCGACGGCGCCGTCCGTGAGCTGGGAGGCCACGCCCCGGAGACGCGTGCCGGGCGTTTGCAACCGCCACAACACTTTCAGACTTGTGAGAAGCCGCATACGCAAGATTGGCGGCATGCTAGCCCACGGAGGCCGCCGCCCACAGTCGTAGACATGCGAAGGGCAATCCGTGTAGAGGGAATTGTTCGGATACTCCTCCATCACCAAAAATTATGAAAAATTAGCATCGTTCCTATAGCACATGTGCCCACGTCGTGTAAAAAACTCATGATTTTATCGCGATCCGAGTATTTAATAATATTCACGCCGCACCGTTACCGCAGAACGTCTACTACTGTGTCATCGCCGTCCGTGAGGGGGGCCACACCCCGGAGACGCGTGCCGCCTCTTCGGACATGCCACAACACCACCCCGCATGTATGAGGGGCCGGTGCGACGCTCCGGTGGCATTGCTACCCCCCCCCCCCCCCCCCCCCACCCCCAGGCCCCCGTCCCCCGCCTAACCCTAGCGGTTGACCACGAGATCTAGCCCTTTGACTTCCCACGGGCGGGCTTTGACCAGTGGATCTCCCACCCGTTTGTCAGTCAGCACAGAGGGACACCTGGAGCACCTCCGGGCCAAACCACACACATACACTCCCCTCCGTAGAGACCCGACGCTCCGTTTCCCCCCTCCAGGTGCCGGCGGCGGCGCCGTCCGTGAGGGGGGCCACGTCCCGGAGACGCGTGCCGCCTCTTCGGACATGCCACAACACCACCCTGCATGCATGAGGGGCCGCTGCGACGCTCCGGTGGCATTGCTACTCCCCCAGGGCCCCCGTCCCGCCTAACCCTTGAGCGGTTGACCACGAGATCTAGCCCTTTGACTTCCCACGGGCGGGCTTTGACCAGTGGACCTCTCCACCCGGTTGTGTCAGGTCAGCACAGAGGGACACCTGGGAGCAACATCCGGGCCAAACCCACAACTACATCCCCTCCGTGTAGACCCGACGCGTCCGTTTCCCCTCTCCAGTTGCCGGCGGCGGCGCCGTCCGTGAGCTGGGAGGCCACACCCCGGAGATGCGTGCCGGGCGTTTGCAACCGCCACAACACTTTCAGACTTGTGAGAAGCCGCGTACGCAAGATTCGCTGCATGCTAGCCCACGGAGGCCGCCGGCCACGGTCGTAGACATGCGAAGGGCAATCCGCGTAGAGGGAATTGTTCGGATACTTCTCCATCACCAAAAATTATGAAAAATTAGCATCGTTCCTATAGCACATGTGCCCACGTCGTGTAAAAAACTCATGATTTTATCGCGATCCGAGTATTTAATAATATTCACGCCGCACCGTTACCGCAGAACGTCTACTACTGTGTCATCGCCGTCCGTGAGGGGGGCCACACCCCGGAGACACGTGCCGCCTCTTCGGACATGCCACAACACCACCCCGCATGTATGAGGGGCTGGTGCGACGCTCCGGTGGCATTGCTACCCCCCCCCCCCTCCCCCCACCCCAGGGCCCCCGTCCCCTAACCCTGGAGGGTTGACCACGAGATCTAGCCCTTTGACTTCCCACGGGCGGGCTTTGACCAGTGGACCTCTCCACCCGGTTGTGTCAGGTCAGCATAGAGGGACACCTGGGAGCAACATCCGGGCCAAACCCACAGCTACATCCCTCCTTGTAGACCCGACACGTCCGTTTCCCCCCTCCAGGTGCCGGCGGCGGCGCCGTCCGGAGGGGGGCCACATCCCGGAGACGCGTGCCGCCTCTTCGGACATGCCACAACACATCCCGCATGTATGAGGGCCGGTGCGACGCTGGTGCATGGTTCTACCCCCCCCCCCCCCCAGGGCCCCCCGTCCCGCCTAACCCTGGAGCAGTTGACCACAAGATCTAGCCCTTTGACTTTCCACGGACAGGCTTTGAACAGTGGACCTCTCCACCCGGTTGTGTCAGGTCAGCCCAGAGGGACACTTGGGAGCAACATCCGGGCCAACCCACAGCTACATCCCCTCTGTGTAGACCCGACGCGTCCGTTTCGCCCCTCCAGGTGCCGGCGGCGGCACCGTCCGTTAGGGGGGCCACGCCCCGGAGATGCGTGCCGCCTCTTCGGACATGCCACAACACCACCCGGTTGTGGTAGGTCATCCCATAGAAACACTTGGGAGCAACGTCCCCTCCGTATAGACCCGATGCGGCTGTTTCCGCCCTCCAGATGCCGTCGGCGGCGCCATCCGTGAGGGGGGCACACCGCGGACGTGAGGGGGTCACACTCCGGAGACGGGTGCCAGGCGTTTGCAACCGCCACAAAACTTCTGTCGGCATAGCTATTTTTTATTTTAATAAAATATAAGGACCTATATTCAAAAGAACATGACGGCACTTTATTAACGTGCTAGAAAAAAAATACAAACTATATATATATATATATATTCATAATCTATGGAAAAAATTACAAACTACATTTATATTCATATAATACATAAAAAAGCATAAAAACATATGTAAAAAAAGCATAAAAACATATGTAAAAAAAAGCATAAAAACATATGTAAAAAAAAACTATGCCGACGGCATTGCCGTCGGCATAGAGACGGCAGGGTTTAGGTGGGCGCCGTGCCGCGGATCGGTGATGTGGTGGCTATGCCGACGGCCGCCGTCGGCATATCTACGCCGCGGATCGGTGACGTGGCATGCGGAGATATGCCGACGGCCACCCGTCCCGACCGTCGGCATAGGTTTGACGGCGTTGGCCGCTGGCCACGGGCGGGGTCGCCGGGCCCACTTGTATGCCGACGGCTTGTTTATGCCGACGGCTGCTGTCGGCGTGTCCGTAGCTAGGCCGAGTGCTGTTCTGTGCCGACGGCTGCCGTCGGCTTAGATCAGGGTAGCCCGACGGCCAATATAAGCCGACGGCCAGGACGAGGCTGTCGGCATAGCTCCAAGTAGGCCGACGGCAGCCGTCGGCATAGTTTTGGCCGTCGGGGTAGGCCCGTTTTCCGGTAGTGATTTATGGGTTCCAAATTTACAGAGGGATTTCTAGAGGAATCCGTCTCATTGGGATCTGCCAATGGCCTATGGGACAAGAGAAGTACTCGCCAGAGTGGTTATAGCAAGATTAATTGAACTTCAGGTGGATGGTCTACAGGAGATTTGCCGGCAGTATGGATTTCTAAAGAAAAAACAAATGGGCCATAACAACCCATGCTCAGCTATGGAGTAGTCCCTCGTTAGAGCATCTCTAGCAGACCCCGTATAACGCGCAAACCCGCATAACTCCTGCGAGTATACGGACTCGGCCCAATTTTCTGGCCAGAACAGAGCCCGTATACTCGCTCGACCCGTAAATTTTTTTACCGCGGCCCGCAAACCTCGCCCCCGAAGCCGTATAACTACGAGTTTGCGGGGCAGATACGGGTCGAAACCCTATCCCCACGCCGCCACGTTTCGCCGCAATTCCCCACTCCCTCCCTCACATTTCTCGCCGCCTGTGAGCCCACTTCCGCCTCCAGCCGCCATGTGGGGCCGTATGTGGAGCTCCAGCCACAGCTTCGGCGGGGCCGGCGACCCCGAGCGCGAGCGTCGTGTCCGCGCGGACGCCGCGAGGAAGCGCGCGGCGAGGAAGTGGACCAACCAGGGCCTCGAGCCGCCGGCAAGGCTCCTCCGTCGCGAGACGGAGGAGTACGACCGTCGGCACGGGCGGACGCCCTCCCCGGCCGCGGGCTCTTCCTCCGCCACTGGCTCTTCGTCTGCCGCATGGCTCACCACCGCCACGGGCTCTTCCTCTTTCGGCGCAGCGCTTCTCCCCGTGAAGAGGGAGTGGGCGAAGGAGATCGTTGCCGTGAAGCAGGAGCCGGATGAGGGCGAGCTCGTCGCCGTCAAGCAGGAGCTGGAGGAGATCGCGCGCCGAGGCGTCATCGGGCCCGAAGATTTCATCGGCGATGATGTCGACGCGATCGCGGCCGCCATTGCCGAACGGAGCTTGCGAGAGGAGGAGGAGCGCCGCCGCCACGACGAGGAGCTTGAAGACCTCCTTTTCAAGCAGGCGGTCACGGCCAACCTCGCCGCGAAGGACAAGGACGACGAGTGGCGCCGCATCCGCGAGGAGCAGAGAGAGAAGTATGTCGACCTCGTCAGCTCCGACGAGGAGGACTGAGCTCCTCCACCGCCGCGAGCTCGTCCATTTTGGCAGCCGCCTCGAGCCCGCAGATCCCCCACCCCCCTCTAGTAGTAGTAGTAGTAGTAGTAGAATCTATGTATGATCATGTAGTATGTGATGAACTATGAACGATCAGTGTGGTTCCAATTTCTCCCGCGAAAGTTTTTTTTTTAATTATGCAGTTTCATATACGAGGTCTATTCTGCAGCGGACGATTTCGCCCCCCAAAATAGTTCCGCGAGGAACTGTAAACGTGTTATGCGGGTCAGCATTATATGGGGTCTGCTAGAGATGCTCTTAGGAGGTTAACTTCGGGTAGATTTGAAAGATGAGAGAGACAAGGAGTGGACTCACTGGTAACGTGGGGTGGCCGAAGAAGAAACTGGTACCTGCACTTGTCAGTGCGGTGCGTGGCGGCGACGGTTCTAGACAACGAACGGTAGCATATGCTCGATCTGCGCCTGCAACTGCTTCTTTCGCGGTAGAAGCCGCTGCCCACCGCCTCTGCAGCCTCCGCAGCTCGAGTCGCCGCTTCATCTCCACGCATGTACGGCGGCGGACGCCACCTGCATGGCACTGGCCTGCTCTTCTCGGCCATCGCCTATGCCTTCGTCGCGTGGGGTATGAAGAGGCACTGGCACTGGGACTTGCTCCCGTTGCATAGCCCCGGGGTCTTCGTCCTCAGTGTCACCGTCGCTTGCCCGCGCGAGGTCTCTTCCCGGTGTGGCCTGAATGTCAGATCTGAATCCGCCGTGACGCTGGGGTTTGGGAGGGGAGTGGGGAGAAGGGGCAGCAGGCTAGATGGAAGTAGGGAGGACGGTCCACGAGGGATTTTGGGAAGGGAAGGCGGCGATTTCGGCCGCGAATAAGGATTTTTTTCTTATGTGCGAGCGAGGCGGACGAAGGACGGGCAGACCGTGGTCCGGTGGCAGGAAAAGGAACGCTACACGTTTTTTAAGTAGTATAGTGGGAAGTGGAAGCGCTTATCAGTTGGCATGTCTGCCCTGCAGACTTGGTACACCAGACAATGATAGCAGACGCATAACTGAATGACAACGGCCTTCTGCCTGAAGTGAGATCCTCATGTGTACTCCATGTCAATGCCGACGACCTTCTCCCGATCACCCTCGAGCCACCGCTCGAGCTTATCAATGAGTGCTCCACCCTCTCGTTTTGATGGGCATACACCGTGTGGATGGTGGCATTGCCATGGCCTGGGACATAGAACTTACGGTGGTCGGACGCCATTGCTGAAACATATGCCATCCTTCCCATGCGGGGAGAGACTACACCTCTGGTTACTAGTAATTGAGAGAGGGAGATGATAATATGCAGATGAAGTTGGAGGTTGACAAAGGCCACGAGTGCGCAGTTAAATTTCTTCCATCGAATTAGCCACCGATACGAGATAGGGTAACCGGCCTAGCAAAACGTACTGCTCCAAGCCATTCCATCTGGCCTAAAAAAACGGACCGCTCTCGAGGAGTTCATGTACCGCATGTGGCTCTAAACTGCTATCACACAAATAGAGGGACAAAACTCGGGGTGGGCATAAAAACCGAGAACCGAAGATCGGAGCCGAAAAATCGAGACCAAAGCCAAAAAAAACGTGGACCGAAAAAATCGGTCTTCTAAAGCTGTAACATCAAGAAGGAGCATCGACTCCGTGGTAATTTTTTGGGGTTCAATATACTGGGGTGCGCAAGGTCCGTGCAAATTTTTGGCATCTTTGGACATCCGAGGGGCTCGTGGCAAAAAAAAACAAATTTTCGCTCAAAAAAAATAGCCAAAATTTGTTTTTTTTTGCCACGAGCTCCTCGAATGTTGAAAGATGCTAAAATTTTGCACGGGCCTTGCGCACCACAGTATATTGAAGCCCAAAAAAATTCAGATATTTTTGATTTTTTTTGCTATTTTTTTCGAATTTACTGTTCATCGGGAGTGTATTTTTTTCCCACGGGCGCCTCGCGTGTCGAAAGACCACGAAATTTGGGGTGCACTTTGTGCATGTAAGAATATTGCATGACAAAAAAATTCAGATTTTTTTGAACTGTTTTTGAATTTTTTTTGGAATTTACTGTTCGTCGGTCAAACCCGGTCAAAATCTGGTTTTGGACTAAACTTAGCTGGTTTTGAGACTTGAAGGACCAAATGTATACTAAAAAAACTTGAGGGACCAAGTCTATACTTTCTGCGAACTTAAGGGACCAAAAACATACTTTTCTCTTAAAATAAAGAAGTACAAGATTAGAAAGAAGAAAGAGGCTGCCTGGTGTCGAGGCGTCCGTTTTTGGTTGCCTGGGCTTGGTGCCTGGTGCCTGGACCAGGGAGGAACCCAGGCGTGCTGCAGCGTGCCTGTACCAGGGAGAAAACCAGGGTAGCAACCAAACATACTCCAGGCATACTTCAGGCAGACGTCCAGCGGTCCAGGCCAGGCTAGTGCTGCTCAGGACACAATCCAAATTGACCCATAGTGGTGGTGCGGCGGCCGGAGGCCGGCGGGGCAGAGCTGGTGGAGAACTTCAAACGGACTGGTGGTTTGTGCTAAAAAAAACGAAGTGAACTGAATAAAAAAATCAACCATAGTAATTAATGTTTATAGTGTAACTGTGTTTAAAATAGATAAGAGTGAGAGATAGAATAGGTTTAAACATGTATGCCATGTCCTCTACTCTAAGTTCCTCACATGTTCTATATATACCGTACATAAATATCATATCAATACACATGAATATTAGTTCCATAAAATTAAAGCCTTAGTCCCACGATGCCGATCCTAGATTCTTCTACCACTTCCGCAGCATCATCCTCGGAGAGATTAATCTCCTCTCCCCGAGGGTGCGACACCCGATTGATCGATCAAAGATCATATAAGTTACATAGATTAGATTAGTTCTTAGATAGATTAGATATTCCCAATTTTAAAATTCCAAATAGATCCAATCATATTAGATCGATTCTTCCCCATTAGCTACCAATAAATCTGACGATCCTCAAATTCCGAGGAAACCAAGCAATGCAAAATCGACACCTGACGCGCATGGCGGCACTACAAGGTTCGTCTCTCCTCCGATGGGGCGAGCGCGTAGCTTCTTCGACATCCAACCTAAACCAACCCAGGAGATAGCGTACACATGGACGACGTCGCCGACCACGGCGCACTGCGCCACCCGCGTCCTAACGTCATGTTGAAACCTCGTGCATCGCAGGGCTCGATGAAGCGTGCAACAGAGATAGATGGCAACTTGCACCACCGACGTGCCTGCATGCCCATGTGCTACTTCAAGCCAGCGATGGGCGATGGGATGGATTTGGCTAGCTTCTGGTATAAATCTCCGAGCACCACCACTTTGGCTGTTCGTCATCCAAATATCCATGACTGCCGTCCCTGCTACTTCGTCGACCATCCGTACAAACGCAGCGCGACACGCACCTCCTCCGCTGCAAGGCCGAACACGGCGCGGCCCTCGACTTGGTGAGTCGACCGCACGGGAGGGCGAACTTCTGCATGCTACATCAACACGCGATCTGCAGTCCATCAAGCTGGAATTACAGTCAGCCGAACATCAACATCCAACTGTACGACTACATCACGGCCAGGAAAAAAACTTCATCGATAAAACATTAACAAGGGCCATCGAAAAAAACTTCATCGATAAAACATTAACTACAAAAACCTCTTCTCCTCCTCCCCTAGGAGCGGGCTGTCTCTGGCCCCTGACTGCTGGGCCGGCCCCCAGCAGGTTTCCGCTGCGGAGAATTCGGCCCTTACGGCCCCATTTTCCGAGGGCGAGGATTGGGTGGCCATTAGAGGCATGAACCCTACCTCGGCCCCGGGCCCCGACGGTCTTCCGGTAAAATTCTTCCAGACCTTCTGGAATGTGATTAAACCTGAGATCATGGCCATCTTCGACGAGTTCTATGTAGGGTCCATCGACCTCGGTCGTCTCAACTATGGGATCATCTCGCTTATTCCTAAAGTGCCTGGGGCGTCCGACATCCGCCAGTTCCGCCCGATCACGATGATTAATGTGATCTTCCGGATCCTGGCGAAAGGGTACGCCAATAGGGTGACCCAGCTGGCGGATCGCATTACCCACACCAACCAGTCCTCCTTCATTCAAGGGCGTTTTATCCTGGATGGGGTGCTAGTCGTTCACGAAGTCCTCCATGAGGTCCGCTCTAAACACCTCAAGGCGGTCTTCCTGAAGATCTATTTTCATAAGGCCTACGACACAGTCAGCTGGCCCTTCATTCGGGAAGTTTTGCTCCGGAAGGGCTTCGACGACCGTTGGATCACCCGCGTGATGCAGATGGTATCCTGCGGTCGCACTACCGTGAACATCAATGGAGAGGTGGGCCCTTACTTCCCCACCCTTTGTGGGGTTAGACAAGGCGACCCCTTCTCCCCATTCTTGTTCAACATGGTGGTGGACGCGCTTGCCGCTATCCTGGACAAGGCTAAGGCGGCGGGCCATATTCGCGGGATCACTCCGCACCTAGCCGGTGGTTCTGGGATCTCCCTCCTCCAGTACGCCGATGACACCATCATTATGGTGGAAGGCTCGGAGGCGGACATCTCTCATCTGAAGTTCCTCCTACTCTGCTTCCAACAAATGTCTGGCCTCAAGATCAACTTCGACAAGAGCGATGTGAGGGTGATGGGATATTCTCCGGATGAATGCCTGGGCATTGCCAACCGTCTTAACTGCTGCTTGGGCTCCTTCCCCACGACCTACTTGGGGACGCCCATTAGTGACTCGCGGCTAACCATCGCCGACCTGCGTCCGACCGTGGTCAAGCTGCAGACTCGCATTGAGCCTTGGCAGGGTAGGTGGTTGTCGAAGGCGACCCGGACGATCCTCATCAACTCCTCCCTTTCTAGCCTCCTCTTGTTCCTCATGAGCTTCTATAGTCTGCACGAGACTGCATCATGAGATCGCCAGAGTCCAGTCTCGTTTCTACTGGGCGGGCGACAATAATAACCAGAAATACCATATGGTTAGCTGGCCGGACATCTACAAGCCGAGGGAGCAAGGTGGCCTCGGGATCATGTGCTCTAAGCGCATGAACATCGCCCTTTTATCCCGCTGGTTGTGGCGCATCTCACAAGGGCAAGGTGGCCTCTGGTTAGACATCATCCGGCACTAGTAGAAAACAGGGCTTTGGTCACAGGGCAATATTCACATTAGTCCCGGTTTAGTCACAAACCGGGACTAATGTGAGCATTGGTCCCGGTTCGTGCGGCTAAGGCATTAGTCCCGGTTCACCTGAGCCCTTTAGTCCCGGTTTGAGACACGAACCGGGACTAAAGGGTGCGATGCCCTTTAGTCCCGGTTCGTGTCTCAAACCGGGACTAAAGGTAACCTTTAGTCCCGGTTTGAGACACGAACCGGGACTAAAGGGTGCCATGCCCTTTAGTCCCGGTTAGTGTCTCAAACCGGTACTGAAGGTCCCATCTACCACCACCACCACCACCACCACCCCCCCCCCCCTCGTGGATCGCCTTTTCAGTTTTGTAAAAAGCAAAAGAAAATGATAAAAACTTCAAAAATTAAAATCCTTCGAGATGTAGTTATGTTACTAGATCTACTAGTTAGGAAAATTTAAAAACTTAAATTTGGACATGTTTTGCAAAAAGTGTAGGGAAAATGTAAAACGGCTATAACTTTTGCATACGATGTCAGAAAAAAACGTATAATATATCAAAATGTTCAGCACGAAAATCCGCATCCGATTTTGACGGCCTACGGCCAGTTTGCAAATTTTTAGAATCCTCAAATTCTAAAAGGAAAAAAAGTTATGCTCAAATTTCAGTTTTTTTTTTTAATTTTCATTAAATCTGGTCAAACTACTTATTCAAGAAGTATTAGTGTTACTAAATAATTATTCAAGAATATTAGTGTAACTAAATAATTATTTTAGTTTTTTTGAATTTTGGTCAAATCTGATCAAACTGTGGTCAAACTGTGGTCAAACTACTATTCAAGAAATATTAGTGTTACTAAATAATTATTGTTTTTGAGAACAACAGTTTCAAACTCAAACAGTGAAATTTGTGACTTCATGCTCAAGCTAAACTCCTGAGGGTTAATAGGATTGACATCTTATGGGTGACCATCCGGGAAGTTAGATGATTTGGAATGATGAGGGGTGATTAGAGATTAGAGGTTAAATTGAGCAGTGATGAGGGGTGATTAGAGATTAGAGGTTAAAATAATTCAGAAATTTGAAAATCGGAAAAATTTCAAAAAAAAAATCATAAAATTTCCTTTAGTCCCAGTTGGTGTGTTACCAACCGGGACTAAAGGTGGAGCTCTAGGCAGTGGCCACGTGGCCGACCCTTTAGTCCCGGTTCCAGAACCGGGACTAAAGGCCCTTATGAACCGGGACAAAAGGCCCTTTTTCTACTAGTGCGGAACAAATACCTGCGTGGTTAGCCCCTCGCCTTCTGCCAGAGATCTGGCGGCTCCCAGTTCTGGCAGTCGGTCATCCAACTGCTCCCGGTTCTTCGCATCGGGACCTCCATTTCGGTTGGATCTGGGGCTTCGACTCTGTTCTGGTTTGACCGATGGGCAGGAGACACCCCCTTCGCCGCGCGCTTCCCCGACCTCTTCTCCATCGCCGTTGATCCTTGGATCTCAGTTGAGAGGCCCCTTATTGACTTAGGGCGCCTCGCCTTCCGGAGGCCATTTGGGCCTCCGGATTCTGCCGCCTGGCATGTATTGCTCGACTGCGTCGCCCTTCACGAGCCTGTGGTGGACGCTGGCCCGGATCTGGTCCGGTGGTGCCTTGAGCCGTCAGGCCAATTCTCCACCAAGTCCCTCTAACAGGCCATTGCCCCTTCCTCCGCCCCGCCTCCTCTCTCGGCGGTTTGGTCCATCCGTCTGCCGCTGAAGATTAGGATCTTCATGTGGCAATGGATTCGCGGACGGACCCCGTCTGGGGTGGAGGTTCGCAAGCGTAATGGCCCTGGTAGTGGCCTCTGCCCGCTCTGTGCTGTCCTCGAAGACTCGAATCACATCTTCTTCTCTTGTGTCTCCACTCAATTTGTGTGGAGCTGCTTCAGAGAGGTGGTTGGTGGGAATTGGTGCCATACCAATTTCCCCGACCTGTTCGCCGAACTCTAGAACTCCCCCCTGCCTTCTCGCCACATTAGGTGGCTGAAAATTGGGGCCCTCGCGTGGACGCTCTGGACGATCCGCAATAGACTTGTGATTCAGCGCATTCCGCTTCGATGTGCTACTGACGCCCTCTTCAAACTCTCTGGTTACTTGCAGCTTTGGCGGCCGCTTAGCCGCCCCCAGGACCGAGACGCCATCTCTGCCTTCATCGCCGACCTTCGCTCGATGGCTGTTCGTCTATCGCCGCCGCCTCCGCCGCCACTCCCCGAGCCATATTAGGGGCCGGGCGCTCTCTCCGGCCTATCCGGTCGTTCCTTTTTCTTTTTTGTTTGGGCTTGTTGAGCTGTGCCCTCAGCAGAACCTTTTGTACTCTTTGTCGTTCGACTTGGGTGTGTGTGTTGTGGACTAGTCCGTGTATGGTTGCTCTATGGCGGTTTGCTTTATTTATAAAGCGGGGCGAAAGCCTTTTTCGGTAAACATTAACAAGAAGCGACTCCAATACGTACCATCCACACGCCAGGCAGTGTGAAACGAGATGCGAATTCTTCATCGACTTCTCTGGCACGACATGGCATTGACACTTCATCGTGACAGGAGACACCTTCAAATGGCATCATCGTCGACACGCCGCTACAACGTCATCGCCAACACATCATCGCCAAGGTACATATCAAGTGGTATTCATCAACATCTTCATGAACACACCGCCTATCCAAAAAAAACACACCGCCGCCGCCACGTCCACAAGGTGGAGATCTCCAGCATACTTTGACAGTATAACTGCAAGACACGACCCCGACGACGGCAGCATCGACCGCATCATATACGATGGCACGACTGCATTGGCATGACGTCACTTTAGTGACAACCCCTTTCACGGTCGCACGATCCTGGCAAAACCGATGTGTGCTCGTTGGGTTTCCTCCAGTCCTAGCAAAACCGGTGGACTCATCACCGATGGAACCCTCTGATATCCACAAGGTGCACCGTCCACTACTGCAGCTCCGTCATATATAACATAGTGCTTTTTTTTTAGCCTCCATCTTTGTGCAGCATCATCATCCACGACAACTACATCATCGACCAGGACTACCTCGACCATGGCTACATCATGATCACCTACCTCAACATCGACATAAATGGCAACGTCTACAGTTACTCATCGGCAACAACTCCAATGAATAGCGCCCCGCGTCGTTACTACCGTCCACGTCACTCCCGCTGTGACTACTGGGGGGGGGGGGGGGGGGAAGGTTGAGGAGAGACAAGGAAGGCACTAGAAGGGGACGTATTCACCGCCCTAGGTGATGACCCATAAGAGGCGCGGCAGAGAAGACGACAGAAGTGCAAGACTACAAATTCAGTCGCAATCCACTCCCGCTACGACCGAGGGGATGTTAGAAGTTAACTGTGTTTAAGATAGATATAAGAGTAAGAGACGGAATAGGTTTAAACATGCACGACTTTCCCTCTTCTCCAAGTCTCTCTCCCTCACGTATACTCCTATATATACCCTACATAAGAGTTAGACCAGTACACACGAATATTAGTCATTCTATATTTTCTACAATTAACCCCTTTACGTGACAAGCCAAGCACTGAAACATGTGGCCAACCAGTCAAAACCAAAAAGGGGGGAGGGGTGGGGTAAAAAGTGTTAGCAGTTTGCTTAAATTGAGCAAAATTGGGAAAAAAAAATTTGTTAAATAGGATATAAATCTTTCACAAACATGAAACTTAGAGATAAAAATGGAATTTAGTCTTTTATCTCTACTATTAAAGACGAATGTGTATGTAGTTGTTCGCACTCAGTAATTAATGTGAAACAATTTGAAAACCGAGCGTTGAATCAACTTGGAAATAAAGTAACTAATGCAATTAATTAGCCAAATAGTAAATTATTTATGCAATTAATTAGGTCCATTTAAATAGAAATTATTTCACACCGAAATAATAACTTGAAAATCAAGTAATTAATGCACTGAATTAATCACGTTGTCATTTGTGCGAAAATAATTTAAAAATTAAGCGTCAAATCAATTTGAAAATCGGGCCATTCATAAAATTAATTATCTAGACAAGTTATTACGTTTGCAATAAGTTAGGTCCATTCAATGCAATTAATTAAGTTGACAAACAGTTAATTAGACCTGCAGATATTAAAATAGGGATTTTTTTCCAGTTAGGCAGACAACTACTTAACTAGGGAGACATTTAGTCGGGTTAAATCAATTTGAAAACGCTAGCAGGCAATGACGGCCAGCAGGCTCTCAGCGACATGACTGACCAACGCTTGCTAACATGGACAGGCCATCATGCGCTCGCGACATGGGCGACCAAACATTCACCACGATGAATGATGACCATGTTGTGCAGAACGTCCATACGCTAACGGTTGCCGAAACGTTTGCGAGCGAGGTTGACGGTTGCACCCTCGAGAACGACCAAGCACTGAAGGTCGAGAGCTCTGATAGCGCCTTCGAGGACCACGGTGACGACCGAGGACATTCGGTAACACGCCACAACTCTTCAAATATTGTTTCATTCCATAGCAACGCAGTAGTATTAAGCTAGTTCAATTAACATAGCAATTATTTTCATTCAACCTATCTTGAGCCAAAATCGAGCAAACTAGTCTTCGCTCAGTTTCAGCTCTTTTTCGACCGAGCTATAAAAAGTGTTCATATATAATTAGCATATTTGTTTTCATGTCGGCCTCGAGTCAAGCTCAAGTGGCTCACACGCTATGATACCCCGCGTGTTGATGTGGTAACTTTGTTTAAAAATGCGCAAATAGTTGCTAAAAATAACCAAATCTAATGGAAATAAAATATAATCTTGAAAATCAATATATAATAGAAAGTCTCTAAAAATAGAATATAAATTTTTGAATTACTATTAAAAATATCATTTCGAAAAAAATGTGAAGGATGACTAATATCCATATATCATGTGGCAGCGTTACATGCATAGACTAATGCAAAAATAATTGTAATTTATAAGTTCGTTTATGTGACAGATTTTGCATTGCTTAGTGGGAGAGAGACTTAAATGCATGACTTAGTGGGGATGTTCGCTTATGTGGCAGATTTTGCATGGCTTAGTGGGAGAAAATACTTAAATGCATGACTTTAATGGGGACGATGAGGTGGACACTTTGCATGTTGAGAGAATTGGACCAACTTCTTAAAAATGTAAGATGTGTCATAGTTACAAATTCGATATGATAATGCAATACTATTGACTAATAGGACATCAGTGTGCGAAATCATGGCAATGGAGACTTTAGTAAAACCTGCCACGATTCTGTCAGGCAGAGTCTGGAATTAAAGAGGTTTTTCTTATTATTGCTTGTGTACTTCAAATTATTTTCGTACGATCAATGATGCATGTCTAGTTCCTTACAAATTGAACATTTCCATGAAGACACGAAAATGATCCTTTCAGTCAGTTGTTCATGCCTCCAGAGACTTTTCTCGCCGGCATGACATTTGGTGGTGGTGGCCCTTGGGATGGGGGCGGGTCCGGCACTTCCGACGGCGGTGGAGGACTATGGTCGCATCTTACGGTACATTCACAATGAGATTTTCTTCTTCTTCTAATAAAGTTCTCATCCATCAGATCACGGACAACCACTTTACGTGAGCAGTAGCCGCCGGTGAAGTGCTCGTGGTGGCACACCTCCACGCATTTCCTGTTGTTGCATGGGCCGTGATAAAGATGGCTTGGGGAATGGCATATTCGGGGACGGGGATGAACCGCCTCCACACCTGCACCACAGAATTATATTTTTGTTTTCAGCACAATAATGGATGGATATTTTTAACTAGCAACAGGATGGGCGTGTGATGATGGTATCTGAACTTACTAACTTACTGTGGGACATGATGAACAAGGCCAGGGCGAAGGCAGAAAACAACTGTGTTCTGTTGAACCCCATGGCCAACACGAACACGATTAGGCTTGCGCTTTGCTTTGCTTGTGATGGCATGGGATGGGATCGATGTGAACTGATCCGCCTGCTATTTATAGAGGTTCCTTCGAGCTTGCATTGAATGTCTGAGATGGATATCGATCTGGGTATCCAAATGTTGGATATACAGGCATTAGTACTACTATATCGTGTATATAAATATAAATGCAAGTGCATCCAGTAGAGTATTGGTACACACATACTGTAAATTTGTGATATCCAAATGTTGGATACGGGTATTTTTGACTGCAAGTAGCAGGTGTTGTACTTTTTCATTGACCATATACATGATCACACAACGGGTAAGGTGGGCAGCCGATCCCACAAGTTGATCACAGGGGGCAGCAAGATGATATGGGGACAATTCCAAGAAAGCAGCCTATCATTCAGCTAGCAGAAAGAGCCTGTTTCGTAAAAGCAGCCAAATATGGAACTTGATCTTTCCCTCAGGTTAGATTTCCCACACCATTTCAAGGTGGGACTGGGCGATTCTACCAATGAGCTGGGCATCATAAGCTGACTAGGCAGAGTACACTTCACTGTCGGAGGTAGACCATTAATCGAGCCTTGAACAAAGGATATGAGCCGCCTCCAAAAAAAGTCTGATAAAGTGATCAAGTTCATCTTCGGAAGAGTTCCTATCAAGGAGCGGTTCCTATGGAGGCCCCTGGTCCTACATCCACCAGGGATAGTTGTCGACGGAACTCGTGAACTGTATATAGTGGAGTATACAAAGTCCAAAACTTGGAGAGTGTAGAAATTGTAGGACGACTAATATTGTTTTGTATGTTATTGTTTTGATCTGACCCTCGTAGGGGTATATATAGAGTACATCGTAGGGTGAGACTTGGAGTATAAGGCAAGTCGTAGTACTCATTATCTCTACACAAATATACTTCTAACATTCCCCATCACTCGTAGCGGGAGTGAAGCGGACGATTGCGACTGGATTTGAAGTCATGCGCTTTTATCGTCTTCTCTGTTTCGTCATCATCACTATGTCTCTGATGGGTCGGCACCTAGGGCGGTGACCGCGTCCCCTTCTGGTGCCTCCCTTGACTCTCCTCTATTCCCTCCCGCGGTCACAGCCGGAGTGGCGTGGACGCTGGTGACGACGCGGACGTTGTTGACTGGAGTTGTTGCCGATGTGTTGCTGTAGACGTAGTCGTGTGGTCGATGTCGAGGTCATCGATGGTGATGTAGCCGTGGTCGACGTAGTCATAGTCGATAGTGTAGTCGTCGTGGGAGGGCCGGTCCTGAGATTTCAGGGGCCGGGGCGAAATTTTAACCTAGGGCCCTTCAATATAAACACTAGAATACAAACCAATATTATTACTACAAAGGGAGATGGTGGATATCGGATCCCCACCCTGGAGCAGAGTGGGTGGAGGCATCATCACTAGAGGAGATGCCTGTCTCGATTTGTCGTTGAGGGACATGTGACCACAAGTTCTCAGACATGGCGTGCCACTATGGACAAGGATGGGTCGACTCAACCGGGATGAGACTCCTCAATGAGAACTGTCCCATTGGTCGAGGCCACATGGATCGGCGTTGATTAGGCTTCCACCCCTGTCTCAGCCAAATGCGAAAAAACCCTTGTTCAAAAACGATGTCCGGGACATCTGATGCATATGGATGCGGCCAAAATCCTGGTTGAGCCCATCTAACTAAAAATGGCTGAAAACAAAATAGATGAAGTCCAGGCAGCATGATCCATTACGATGGCAAAAACCTAGAAACTGAATCTTTGCCACGGACCTTAATTTACCTTAATTTCTCTACCAATGCGTGCTTGGGGAATCCAACATACATCCTACGAACAGCCACTATCCCATATCCCAGACAAATTGCTTTACTTTTCCGGTTGAAAAAAAGTTGCTTTGATTCTAGAACAAATTATATCTCTTCTAATCTTTCACAATCGGAGCTTAAAAAAATCAACAATCGCAGCACCACCACTCAGTATACCCCAACAAACATGGATGGAAAAAGATTTAGGATTGACTTGTAGTACTGCGCCGCGACCTCCAATCTGCTCATCGCAGATCGCAATAGGGGGTAGGAGACTAGGAGGCAGACCTAGCGGCCAGCGATATGAGCGATCGTAGGTGTGTAGCGACGTGGATGTGGGGTTTGGCAACCGCCGATCAAACGTGTCCAAATGACCAGATAAAACTCAAAAGAGCAGTATGTATACAAGAGATTAAGAATGGAAGGGGATCTCTGATTTGTGATTTGGGCATCCGTACACACATGGAAACATGTCGCCTGCCTCCCGAAGTCGGCGGGGCTATAGGGGGCCCCTTCGGCTCCCCCCCCCCCCCCCCCCCCCCCCCCCCAGGCCGGGCCTCCCTCGTGAATGATGAAGCTCGGAGGGTGCCGTTGGCGATGAGTCCACCGGTTTTGCCAGGACCGGAGGAAACCATCAAGCACACATCGGTTTTGCTAAAACTGTGTGTCCATGTAGGGGTTGTCACTATAGTGACGCCGTGTCGATCCAGTCGTGCCGTCGTGGATGACGCGATCGATGTCGTCCTCGTGATGCGGCCATTGCCGTCGTCGAGGTCGCGTCTTGTAGAAAAGTCTGTCAAAGGACGCTATGTGTCCATCATGTGGACGCGGTGGCAACGGTGTGCCGACGAAAATTTGGTGAAGACCACGTTGATGCAGACCTTGGCGATGAAGTGTCGGTGTTGGTGTTGCAGCGGCGTGTCGACGATGATGCGTCGCTTGAAGCATCCCTGTGGCGACGAAGTGTCAATGTCGTGTCGTGCCGGAGAAGTCAATGAAAAATTGCATCTCTTTCCACACTGGCCTGGTGTGTGGGTGGTGCGTGTGTAGTGGCTTCTCGTAGATGTGCTTGATGAATATTTTTTATTCTTGACCACGATGTCGTCGTACATCTTGTGTGTAGGTCGGCTTGACGAAGGTCGATGCAGATGCGTGCGGGCGTTCGCCCTCTCGTGATCAGTGTTGAGTATATGATTATTAAGAAGTATAGGATAAAGTAGGATTTGGTTTTGCCCTGTCTTGTATTTCAAGTTGATCATTGTACTTTTTTTTATATATGCCCGCGAGGCTCAAGCAATACAATCAACGATTCCACCAATCTCTCTCTCTTTTACATGGTATCAGCCTAACCGATCCAATCATAACCGCTGCCCGCCGCTTCCGCACCCGTGCGTCGCCCCCGGGGTGGTCGGCCTCCATGACCGCCCCTGGGGGTCGTGCCGCCCGTACCTAGGGTTTGTCCGCCGGTCATGTTGACAGGCTGCCCTAGAGAGTCTTTTTCCCGTGCACTTGCTCCAGGTTTTTCTCTCTCCCGCCAGTCATCTTGATCGGAGGTTTCTTTTTGGTTTTCCGATCTAAAATCGGTTTGCGTCGCCCGCCGCCGCCGTTGACACCCGCGGGCCTCTACTCCGACACCAGCGCGACCGGCCGGCTTCTTCACCTACCCGGCGGCCTTGCGCGACAGGCGGCCCCTCACGGCCGTGGTCCGCGCGCCGGCCCGCCCGTCGATCTACGCCGACCGTCAACGCCCTGCTCCGACCGGGACACCTGCATCGTCCAGACCCGGCGGCCTCACGCCATGCGGCGGCCCATCACAGCCACCGTTCACGCGCTGGCCTGCCCGTCGATCTACGCCGCGCCTGTACGGCAGGCCTACCGACCGTCGTCGCCGGCTTCCTCTTGGACCCCGCCGCCACCCTACCTCTACCGAGCGGCGTCCCCGACCTCGCGCGCGATCGGATTGATCACTCGCCCGCCGCCGCGATCCGCCTCATCTACGCCGTGCGACCGACCTGGCCCGTCGGTTGAGCGTGCCTCGCAGGTCCTTTAAAGACTGTCTCGAGTTCAGCACGCCCCTCCACCGATCGAGCAACGGGCTACCGCTGCGTCACCCCGTCGGGCCCTAGCGCCGCCGCCCCATGGTTCTTCTCCGGGCTGCACCGACCGCGTCACCGCTGGGTCGCCCCTTCTGGCCATAGTGCCACGGCCCGCGGTCCACCGCCACCCCAAGGCCGTCCGCTCCAGGTCGTCCCCGTGGCTGCCCCGACCCTCGCGCCGCCGCTGCGTCGCCCCGTCGGGCCGTAGCGAGCGTGGCACGCGGTCCTTGTGGCCGTCCCGAGACCGTTCCCGCGGTTGCACTGACCCGAGTTCCGCCGCTGCACCGCCCCTTCGGGTCGTAGCGCCGCGGCCCGCGGTCCCCGCTGCCGCCCCGAGGTCTTCCCGTCGTCGCCCCGACCCGCCTGCTGCCGTCGCGTCGCCCCTTCGGGCTGTGGTGCCACGGCACGCGGTCCACTGCCTTCCCCGCGCGTCGACTTCCGGTGGTACACTCCGCGCCGCCTCTCTCGGTGCGGGAATGCCACCGTCGGTCTTCGTCATGCTGTTGGGTTCTCCTCGCCTACTTCGAGCACCGCTGCAGCGCTCCTAACTAAGCCACCGCCGCCTGTCCACCCCCTTCGTCTTCGTCCAGCACCAGCCCGTCGCCAGCATCGCCGTCATCTACCCCGACCACTTCGTCTACTCCGACCACCGGTGGTGACATCGGCCCCGCACCGATGGACGCCACAATCATCGTCGAGTTCTTCTCTGCTGGCCCCTCCGACTTCTCCGACATGGCGTACAGCTCGTGCAGGTCCCTCGTCTATGCACAAGCTTTTAAATAGCGTCCGCTACCTCCGCTATTGTGGCCGCAATAGCGGTAGCGTCACCCTGCCGCTATTAGTTTAAGGTTGCGTTAGAAAATAGCGTGTTGTCATGATGAGGGCGCAATATCACTTGTTAGACCGCTATATCATCCGCTATCCACAATATCTCCCGCTATATAAGTCCTTGTTGTTCTGTTGTGTAATCTATTTTGGTACATGTGTTTTGCTTGCATGGTTGCACGACCAAATATTGTTCAATTATTAAGTGTCATATTTTTTGTCAATGGCCTAGAAATATACACAACAATCTCAAATTTATGAGTGTTTTTTAAAAATTGGCTATGTGGACATAGCGCCCGCAATATCGCCCGCTATCCGCATTCCGCTATGTGGACCCTAATCCGCAACCAATCCGCTATTTAAAAGCTTTTCTACGCATGCCCGGTGCTGGCAACATCGATGCGTGCCTTCGTCCACGACGTGTCCCCGGGCCTGGCAAGCCTGGTGCGGCGCTTCGTCAACTTTGTCTTCGTCCGTTTACGCATGCCTGGTGCTGGCAACACCGACGCGTGTTTTCGTCTACGACGTGTCCCCGGGTTTGGCAAACCCGACGCAGCGCCTCGTCAACAACGTCTTCTTCCTGGCGCACCCCTACTTCAACACCACTGCGCCCATGACTAACTCGGCGTCTCCTTGTGCCCGCGGCTCCACGGCGATTTCCTCGACACCGGCTACCCCGACTCGACATCGACCACGGCGTTCTCCGCACGGCAACCTCGACCACGGCTACAGCACCTATGCTCTCGGCTACTTCGACAAACGGCAAAAAGGGCTACCGCCTTACTTGAGAAACCCCGTCGGTTTCCAGTCTAGCCATGACTCCGCGATGCATCGGCCGTTACGACTGTGGTTTTGGGGGGGAGGGGGGGTCCGTCGGCTTGCCTTCGGATTATTCTCCATTCTCACTGTTTGCGTCTCTACCGTTATGCCTGCGGGGGATGTTCAGTATATGATTATTAGGAAATATAGGATAGACTAGGATTTGGTCTTGCCTTGTCTTGTAACTTCAAGTTGATCATTGTACTCCTATATATATGCCCACGAGGCTAAAGCAATATAATCAACTATTCCACCAATCTCTCTCTCACTTCTACAATCATGGCTGAGTCTTCACCCAGCTGGTGCAGGTTTGGCTGGGTGAAGACGGCTGATGCAGATGTTCGCGGTGCACATGGCTGAGTCGATGGAGGATGGAGGCCGCGCGTCGTTCGTGCGAGTGGTTGCTGCGGTCTTCGGATCCCTGGCTGCCCTGGTGCTTGATGTGGTCGTAGTGGCTGGCCTGCGTCGCTCCCGTCCGGCGTCCGTGCAGGACGCATAGATGATGCGCCGGCCTCCTATTTGCCGGCTCGTTCGGCTGGCCAGCCCTGCTCCTCGCGTGACGCCCGCATGTTGATGTAGAGCGGACGTCGTCATGGAGGGTTGTCAAGGGAGGGAGTCCGAACGTGAACGTAACGTCTAGGTTGGAGTTGCTGGTCCGGCGGGCGGATAGTCGATGCAGGGCCCGTGCGTGTGTCGTAGTCGTCCCGGCCGTATCGGTCGTCTGTAGCGTCATGGAGTTGCTAGTCGGAGTAGATTGATCTGCCGCGTGTCAGAGTTGCCGGAATCTGGTGCTTGGTGACGCATCTGCTCGTGGTCTTTTGGAGCCGGTCGTGTACGTGAACCTGGCTAAAATCCATCAGACCACATGCATCATGTGCGTGGATTAACACATGGACGTGGGATGCTCTTGGCCTGTTGATGTTGCGTGTGCACGGGGAGAAGACCTGCGTGTAGGATCTGACAAGAGCTCTCTCAATAAGCTTGTGTGTTGGCCGGATCTGGTGAAGATGGGAGCAGCTTCTCTCAATCCTCTCTGTTGCCAAGGAGGAGGAAGAGGGACTGACGAGGGGTTGGTTTCCAGCCTCCTGGATTCGACCGTCGCGTCGGAGAAGGGTTTCCGACGATGGATCTGGAGCAGCTGCAGCTGCTTCTTCCCGAGCTCATCATCGACAGCGATTGTGGCTGAGCTACGGCGCCCGCCGGTGTCCTTGGATAGCGGCAGCTGGCTGCCGGTCTCTGCTACCTCGGTGTCGAATCTTCTGGCCGAAGGGCGGCCATTTGGAGCTCCGGCGACGACTGATGGGCGCCGTCTCCTCCTTTTCCTCCCGGCTTTTATGCTGTATGGGAGGCAGTTCGATTTCGACTGGGCTCTCGCTTTCTCCACCTTTGGCAAGCTCTGGAGGCGGTGCAGCGGCGGCTTTCTCATCCCAAGTGGTCTCGTCCCCGATGATGAGGAGGCTGGCTCGAAGTCGGAATCTAATCGAAGAAGAAGAAGGACCACATTGCAATCTACTTCGGGTATCACGGGTTTTCTTTGTAAAATTCCTGGGGCTAGTTGTAATTTTCTTTTTATCTTGGGTCCTTCTGTTAGCTGGGATGTAATGGTTGCAAATTAATGAAAGCTGTTATGGGTCCTTCGGGGCCCTTCTCCCGTTCAAAAAAAAAAAAGGTAGCAAAGCCCGGGTCGGCTGCTCCAGCGCCTGGCCCCTTCGTGCGCTGCTCCTCTGGATCGACCTAGAGTCGCCGGCCGCCCGTGGTACGCGGTGCGTTAGTCGTGCACTCGTGCGTACGTCAGTACGTAGCCGCCTTCTGGTGCCGGATCTGCTGAAGCTTGAAGTCAATGTTGGGCTGGATGACGACTCGATCGGATCGAGTTTCTGCGACGTTGGCGTTGCTGCGATTGCGCCGGATGTTTGAGGATCAAAGGATTATTTGGTGGCTAAGAAAAAAATCTACTAAAGGAAATTTCGAAATTGATCTAATCTAAACTAGAAAATCGATCTAATCTTTGATTGATCTGGTGCCGTACCCTCGGGGAGAGAAGATTAATCTCCCTGGGGGCAGCATGCTGCGAAAGTGGTGAAAAGTCGTAGGATCGGGGTCGTTAAACAAACAGCTCTAATACCGTATAGAAATTGTAGGATGACTAATATTGTGTTGTATGTTATTGTTTTGATCTGACCCTCATAGGGGTATATATAGTGTACATCGTAGTGTGAGACTTGAAGTACAAGGCAAGTCGTAGTACTCCTTATCTTTACACAAATATACTTCTAACAGAGAGAATGCAAGTCCGGCGATACAATGATACTTCCAGCGATACTCAGCAAAGTAGAATACCCCTCTACTAAAAATGAAAGAAATTAGTACTCCCTCAGTCCATATTAATTGACGTTGTTTTAGTACAACTTTGCCATACTAAAGCAGCATCAATTAATTTGGATCAGAGGGAGTACAATATCTTATGATAAAAATCTGAATAGGATACACATAAGAGAAATAACGATTTTCATGATGTATTTTCTTCAACTTTTTACGAAGAAAAATAGAAAATAGAAATTAAAGTTATCAAAAAAATATTCAAAGTTGGCGTGGTGTCTTAATATTGATACATGAGCTTGTCATAAAAATCTTACATGATTTAAAACCCAACTTGCTTAGAAATGACCACTTTTGACCTACATATGACATCATTTTATAAAACTGGCCAAAAATATCAACTTTATAAAAAAAATCTTAACAATTCTACATACACGTATTGGAAAAACTTGGAAAGTGACAACTTAGTTGGCCCAATAGTTTTGAACTTTGGGCAAATTTGGTTGATCGAAATCACATGACAAATATCTTCTTACACGCTAAATCAAATACATCAGGCTTTAATTTACAAATCATAGAACTACGCAAACATAATACTATAGAAACAGATGAACAAATTTTCCAAACTACAGACCTACATGACGCGGGTGCGCCTCTTCTTCCCCTCCTAATCCTCCATTGCAGACACTTCTTGAAGTTGACAATGCGCATCCAGATGTCATACGCCGCATACACGTCCTTGACAGTATACTACACCTGGTTATCGGAAAAGTGGCATGTTCGGTCTCTTCGAAGCCTTTCTTCAGGTCAGCATAGTACTGGTAGTGCACTTTGCTGGACCTAAGACTTTGCTTTCGTACTTTGCTTCAATAAAATGGCTACATGCATCACTCTTATGCAGAGGCCCGGGTATTTCCTCCTTTTTTTAAAAAAAAGCATAGTACTTGTCCACAATGAGGACAGCAACATTCGCCAACGAATCCGTATCCTTGTGTCAATGGGCAGCCTCCACTCCGCCTGCCTGTCAACAAAGTTTCGAACCAAATAAGCCGTTGTGGTCAAGAATTTCCTTGTCCACTTGGTGCTGAAGTTAGAGAAAACTTACTTCCTATTGCATGGGAAGTGGTAGCGCTTATCAGTTGGCACGTCTGCCCTGCAGACTTGGTACACCAGACAATGATGGCAGACGCACAACTGAATGACAACGATCTTCTGCCTGAGTGAACCCTCATGTGTACTCCATGTCAATGCTGACGACCTTCTCCCGATCGCCCTCCAGAAACTGCTCGAGCTTATCAATGAGTGCTCCACCCTCTCCTTTTGATGGGTATACACCATATGCATGGTGGCATTGCCATGGCCTAGGACACAGAGCTTACGGTGGTCGGACGCCGTTGCTGAAACATATGCCACCCTTCCCATGCGGGGAGAGACTATACCTCTGGTTACTAGTAATTGAGAGAGGGAGATGATAATATGCAGATGAAGTTGGAGGTTGACAAAGGCCATGAGTGCGCAGTTAAATTTCCAACGAATTAGCCACCGATCCCAGATAGGGTAACCTGCCTAGCAAAACTTACTGCACCAAGCCATTCCATCTAGCCTAGAAAACTGGATCACTCTCGAGGAGTTCATGTACCGCATGTGGCTCTAAACTGCTATCACACAAATAGAGGGACAAAACTCGGGGTGGGCATAAAAACCGAGAACCGAAGATCGGAGCCGAAAAATCGAGACCAAAGCCAAAAAAAACGTGGACCGAAAAAATCGGTCTTCTAAAGCTGTAACATCAAGAAGGAGCATCGACTCCGTGGTGGTGGCATGTGCCGGGAGAGCATGGCAGCAACGAGCAAGAGGTGGCGATGTAGGACAAGCGGGAGGAGGACGTGAGTGGATGTGGCGGGAAGACAAGGGCTCTAATAGGACATGACACATGAGTGTTCGAAATCATGGCAATGAAGACTATTTAGTAAAATCGACCACAATTACCTCAGGCAAAGTCTAAAATTAAAGAGGGTTTTATAATTATTGCTTTGATACTTCAAATTATTTTCACACGATATGTTGCATGTCTAGTTCCTTAAAAATTGAACATTTCCATGGAGACGCAAAAATCAGTCAGTAGTTTAAATGAGGGGCAGGACGTCGGCGTGCTTGACAAGATCCAGGCTAGGGATATAGTGGTGGTGTGGCGGCCGGAGGCCGGTGGGGCAGAGCTGGTGGAGGTGGAGTACATCAAACGGGCTGGTGGTTTGTGCTGAAAAAACCGAAGTGAACTGAATAAAAAAAATCAACCGTAGTAATTAATGTTTCAAATTTGTAAATTCCGAATCACTCCGGCACGTCCTCTTTTCCTGCCAGCGCTCGTATTTTTTTAATTAAAAAAGAATGACGCATTGAGTGGGATTTGAACCTTTGTTTTTTTTTTTTGCAACTAAACTTATCCAACAACCAACCACTAGTAGAAAGCAGGGTTTTGGTTGAGGCCAGGATAAGGGCATTAATCCCAGTTCGCTCACGAGCCGGGACCAAAGGGTGCATCAGTCCCGGTTCGTGAGGCTAGGGCGCCGGCCGGGCCTCGGGGGCCATTGGTCCCGGTTCGTCTGACACTTTTGGTCCCGGTTCCAGACACGAACCGGGACCAATGGGCCTCGCTCCTGGCCCAGCACCTTTAGTCCCGGTTGGTGGCTGGAATCGGGACCAAAGGTCAGTCTTCTGTCCTGGCTCTAGCCACCAACCGGGATCTTTGGTCCCGGTTCCAGCCACCAACCGCGACTAAAGAGAAGCCTATATATACCCCTGCCCGTTCACTGCTCTGTTTTTTTGGCCGGCCGTGGGAGAGGTGTGTGTTGCTCTAGCTCACCTCCTATGCACATGAGGTGTTCGATGAAATGCCCGAGCCACACTTAAGCTTTCTCCTCTCCAAGCTCCTTGTCCAAACTCCATTTTCCTCAAAATTTGTCTAGGTTTGCCGGTCCGTCCTGTCCCGTCCCCGTCCTCACCGCCGTCGATCGCCCGCGCCGATCTCGTCGCCGGCACCACCGTGGTGAGCCTCTTGTTCTTATCTTCTTTCCAAAAGAAAAAATTCTTACTTGTATGATTTAGATAGATACTTGTATAATTTTCTTACTTTTATTATTGTTTGTTATTATATAGTGCGATGGTTTTGGTATCCGCCCCCGTCGGCCCTCGTCCAGTCTATGATTCGGATGTGGTATATTATATTTTATAACTATTTGTTTCATTTAGTGTTTATGACAATTATGCCGACCAATGTGACATAGATGTTTTTATCTAGGAGGTATGTGAACCAAAAATTCCAACCGACCCTCTTGTCGACATGTTAAATTTAGTTGAAAAAGAAAACAATTACTTGAAGAAAAAAAATGAAAAGAATTGAGAAGGAGAAGATGAAATTGGAGTTGCATGTTGTTGATGTCGTCGATGATCACAAGATCAAGATGGATGCAATGCGCTTGTAGATTAGAAGATTAGAAAATATGCCATTCATACTGAGGCTTGGTATCATTATGCCGTTGGATCAATTGTTACCTTAGTTGCGATTATGATCGCATTTGTTGTTGCATTTAGATGTTTTATATAGTTTCAATGTATGTTTTAATTAGATGCTCTAGAGAGCTATATGTTGTTCAATGAGAACTATGTATGGACTTTATGTATTTATTTTTTCAGTAATAACATTTGATCACTACTGTACTTTGGTTTTAATGTGATGATGAACTTCTATTAATTTGGTCACTTCTCTATTTATGATGTTCTGTAATGGTTTTTGACACACTTAATTATATATAATGCACGCAGATGAACCGGCAATGGATGTACGGTGACAGACGCACCTTCGAGTACATTAAGGGCGTGCATAATTTTTTCGAAGTGGCTGAGGCAAACAAGTAGAATGGTTTTATGTGTTGTCCATGCCCTATCTGTGGGAATACGAAGTCTTACTTTGACTCAAAAACCCTTCACATCCACCTACTTGAGAAGGGTTTCATGCCACACTATAATGTTTGGACCAAGCACGGAGAAAAAGGGGTTATGATGGAAGACAACGAAGAAGAAGAGGATGATGACAACTATCCGCCCCCTGAATACGGTGATACTGCAACGGGGGAAGCTGAAGATCAAGAGGAATCATACGATGTGCCCGATGATGATCTTCGCCGGGTCATTGTTGATGTAAAGAGACGATGCCAAAGTGAAAGGGAGAAGTTGAAGTTCGATCGCATGTTAGAGGATCACAAAAAAGGGTTATACCCAAATTGCGAAGATGGCAACACAAAGCTCGGTATCACACTAGAATTGCTGCAATGGAAGGCAGACAATGGTGTATCTGACAACGGATTTGAGAAGCTATTAAAAATATTGAAGAAGAATCTTCCAAAGGATAACGAATTGCCCGAAAGTAAGTACGGAGCAAAGAAGGTTCTATGCCCTCTAGGATTGGAGGTGCAGAAGATACATGCATGCCCTAATCACTGCATCCTCTACCGCGGTGCGTACGAGGATTTGAACGCATGCCCGGTATGCAGTGCATTGCGGTATAAGATCAGACGAGATGACCCTGGTGATGTTCAGGGCGAGCGCCCCAGGAAGAGGGTTCCTGCCAAGGTGATGTGGTATGCTCCTATAATACCACGGTTGAAACATCTGTTCAGAAACAAAGAGCATGCCAAGTTGATACGATGGCACAAAGAGGACCGTAAGAAAGACAGGAAGTTTAGAGTACCCGCTGACGGGTCGCAGTGGAGAAAAATTGAGAGAATGTGGGGGGACTTTGCAGGTGACGCAAGGAACGTATGGTTTGGTTTAAGCGCGGATGACATTAGTCCTTTTGGGGAGCAGAGCAACAATCATAGCACCTGGTCCGTGACTCTATGTATCTATAACCTTCCTCCTTGATTGTGCATGAAGCGGAAGTTCATTATGATGCCAGTGCTCATACAAGGCCCTAAGCAACATGGCAACGACATTGATGTGTACGTAAGGGCATTAGTTGAAGAACTTTTACAGCTGTGGAATGGAAAAGGTGTACGTGTGTGGGATGAGCACGACCAGGAGGAATTTGACCTACATGCGTTGCTGTTTGTAACCATCAATGATTGGCCTGCTCTCAGTAACCTTTCAGGACAGACAAACAAGGGATACCACGCATGCACGCATTGTTTAGATGACACCGAAAGTATATATTTGGACAAATGCAGGAAGAATGTGTACCTGGGACATCGTCGATTTCTTCCGACCAACCATCAATATCGAAAGAAAGGCAAGCATTTCAAAGGTGAGGCAGATCACCGGAAGAAGCCCGCCATCCGTACTGGTGATCACATACTTGATATGGTCAATGATTTACAAGTAATCTTTGGAAAGGGTCCTGGCGGACTATCTGTTCCGAATGACGCTGAGGGACGCGCACCCATGTGGAAGAAGAAATCTATATTTTGGGACCTACCCTATTGAAAAGACATAGAGGTCCGCTCTGCAATCAACGTGATGCACGTGATGAAGAATCTTTGCGTGAACCTGTTAGGCTTCTTGGGCGTGTATGGGAAGACAAAATATACACCAGAGGCACGGGAGGACCAGCAACGTGTGCACGAAAAAGACGCCATGCATCCAAAGCAGTATGAAGGTCCTGCCAGCTACACTCTTTCCAAAGAAAGAAGGAAATCTTCCTTGAATGCCTGCTCAGTATGAAGGTCCCGTCTGGCTTCTCGTCGAATATAAAGGGAATAATAAATATGGCAGAGAAAAAGTTTCAGAACCTAAAGTTTCATGACTGCCACGTGATTATGACGCAGCTGCTTCCGGTTGTATTGAGGGGGCTTCTACCGGAAAACGTTCGATTAGCCATTGGGAAGCTATGTGCATTCCTCAATGCAATCTCTCAGAAGGTAATCGATCCAGAAATCCTACCAAGGTTAAGGAGTGATTTGGTGCAATGTCATTTCAGTTTTGAGCTGGTGTTCCCACCATCCTTCTTCAATATCATGACGCACGTCCTAGTTCATCTAGTCGACGAGATTGCCATTCTGGGCCCTGTATTTCTACACAATATGTTTCCCTTTGAGAGGTTCATGGGAGTCTTAAAGAAATATGTTTGTAACCGTGCTAGGCCAGAAGGAAGCATCTCCACGGGCCATCAAACAGAGGAGGTCATTGGGTTTTGTGTTGACTTCATTCCTGACCTTAAGAAGATTGGTCTCCCTCAATCACGGTATGTGGGGAGACTGACTGGAAAAGGCATGCTAGGAGCGGACACAATAATATGTAGGGACGGGCATTCTTGGTCTCAAGCACACTACATAGTTCTACAGAATTCTACCTTGGTGACCCCGTATGTCAATGAACACAAGAATATTCTGTGCTCCAAACACCCGGAGCAGTGTAACGACTGGATTACATGTGAACACATCAGGACTTTCGGCAGTTGGTTGCAAACACATCTCATGGGTGACAACACTGTTGCAGATGAGCTGTACTCGTTGGCCAGGGGACCATCTTCGACTGTATTGACTTACAAAGGGTACGAGATAAATGGGAATACATTTTACACGGTTGCCCAAGATCAAAAGAGCACCAACCAAAACAGTGGTGTCCGCTTTGATGCAGCAACCAAGAGGGGAAAGGACACATATTATGGATACATAGTGGATATATGGGAACTTGACTACGGACATGATTTTAAGATCCCTTTGTTTCGGTGCAAATGGGTCAATCTGTCAGGAGGTGGGGTACAGGTAGACCCGCAGTACGGAATGACAATAGTGGATTTCAACAATCTTGGGTACATAGACGAACCATTCGTCCTAGCCAATGATGTGGCGCAGATTTTCTATGTGAAGGACATGTCTACAAAACCGAGAAAAAGAAAAGATAAGGAAGCGAATACATCATACAATGAGTCAAAGCGCCACATAGTTCTGTCAGGGAAAAGAGACATCGTGGGAGTGGAGGGCAAGACAGACATGTCTGAAGATTATGATAAGTTTCATGAAATTCTTCCCTTCAAAGTCAAGGCTGACCCAAGCATCCTGTTAAACAATGAAGATTATCCATGGTTACGGCGCAATAAGCAAGGGGCACACACGAAGAAAAAGTGAAGACTTTCTCTCCACAACTATCTTGATGATGCCTTTGATCTAGAATATCACTGCAGTTACATGTGAAGAAATGAAATGTCTTTGTAACATATGAGTTTTCGTCCGAAACCCTGATACTTCGAAAGTGATTGTCCATTTTGTACACGAAGTGCATCCAGTTTTTATCGTAACCCTCTCAACTTTTTAGCACATGCTATGTGGGTGAAATGATGATACGATGCCAAGTTTCAACCTGTTCAGAGTTCATTTGTAGTGCTTTTCAATTTCAGGGTCATTTAGCTCAAAGAAAATATTAAATGTATGAAAAATAGCAAATGAAGTGATAAAGGGTAGAAAATTGATGATGTGGCTTTGAATGGTGCATATTGAATGCACAAAAATTCTGGAGTTCAAATAAGTTTAAAAAATATGAAATGCCTTCGTAATACATGAGTTTTCGTCCGAACCCCTGATACTTCGAAAGAGATTGTCCAGTTTGTACAAGAAGTGCATCCAGTTTTTGCCGTAACCCTCTCAACTTTCTAGCACATGCTATGTGGGTGAAATGATGATACCATGCCAAGTTTTAACCTGTTCATAGTTCATTTGTAGTGCTTTTCAATTTCAGGGTCATTTAGCTCAAAGAATGAACTAATAGCAAAAAAATGAACTAAAAAGCTTTTACAAAACTCTAATAGCAAAAAGAATGAACTAAAAAGAATCAATTAATTTTTTTTATGATCAACTAAAACAAAACTATAATATTGTTCAACAGCAAAAAGAATCAACTAAAAAGCTTTTATAAACCTCTAGTATTTTTGAAATTAAAATTATATAAAATTTATGCAACTAAAATTATTAAAGTATTTTTTGTTCAAAACATTAATAGCAAAAATAATTTTCATAAAGTATTTTTTTGTTAGAAACTTTAATAGCAAACTAAAATAACAAAATCTGTTTATGATTAAAACAGCCATTTAAAATAACCTAAAATTTACCAAATTGAATATAATGATAAAACACACTAATATTAAATAGCAGAAAAAATAATCACTCAAAATTCTATTTTTAAAGTAAAGTTATTCACAAACTAGTGATTCACACAAATTTCAAAGAATTAAAATTTAAACTATTCAAATTTGAAAACTAATGGCACTAACAGAAAGTTTATAATTTTCGTGACCTAAAGCAAAAAGAATCAGTCAAAAATTCTAAAAAATTAAATAAAGCAAAAAACAAAACAAAAATACTGGAAAAAAATTAAACAAAATGCCGCCTACAGGGCCACCACGGCCTGCATACGACTAGAAACCCAACCCGCTAGTTGGGCCAGGATGCAGGCCCGCAGCAAGCCCTATAGGCCCACAGGGAGAGAGAGTGTGTTTAGGCCCGTAGGCCTGCATTAGAGAGGAACTCGAGAGGGTTGGCGCAGCCGCGCTTATAAACCACTCTCGACGCCTCTCAGCTAGCGAGGTGGGACTAAACATCCACCCGTCCGACGCCGTGCCAGCCGCAGCCCTTTCGTCCTGGTTGGTGCCACCAACCGGGACTAAAGGTCTCTGCTTCCCGCCCTTTGGGCTGCTGAAAATAGACCTTTAGTCCCGGTTAGTGGCACAAACCAGGACGAAAGGTGGGCATTGGTCCCGGTTGGTTCCACGAACCAGGACCAATGCTTTGTGTATATAAGCAAACACTTAGAAATTTTTCAGTTTTCATCTACCAGTTCCCCCGACGACGCCGAGCACATCGACGCCGCCAGGCTGCCCGAGCTCGCCGTCGACGCCCTCGCCCTGCCCTGCCCCGACGCGCCGCCCCGTGCCATCGACGCCCTCGCCCTGCCCTGCCCCGAGCTCGCCGTCGACGCGTGCCCCGCGACCCTGCCCTGCCCCGAGCTCGCCGTCGACGCGCCGCCCCGCGCCCCTGCCCTGCCCGACGGTGCACGCCGCCCCACGCCCCTGCCCTGCCCCGAGCTCGCCGTCGACGCGCCGCCCCGCGCCCCTGCCCTGCCCCGACGGTGCGCGCCGCCCCGCGCTCCTCCCCGTTCGGTCCGGCCGGCCCCCTTTCCTCCCTGTCCTCCTCCCCTGTTTTTTTTATGATTTTGTTGATAGATGATGATGTTGTTGATAGATGATTGTTAGATGATGATGTTGATGATAGATGATGTATGCTTTTTTTTTGTTCATATAATTTTTTTTGTTCTTATGGTGATTTTTTTTCATAGAATATTTTTTTGTTCATAGCATTTTTTGGTCCATGTATATATGTATGTGTATGTATGGATGGATGGATGTATATATATAGAAAATGATCATATGATGTTTTTTTTGTTCATGGAATATTTTTTTTGTTCATAAAAATTAGTTAAAATTTACTAAGTTAAAATGTTCATATATTCAAAATGAGTTAATTAAAAGACTCACTCTAAGTTAAAATTTACCCCCTCCCCGATAACTTCCACATGAGGGGGCACGTCGGACATGCATGAGAGAGAGGCGGTCCGCTCGTCCGATCAACTATCGGGCCCACCCAAACCCTAGAAGAAAGAGCGTCGTTGTTGATCTACCCCCTCCCTGTTAACTTCGACATGAGGGGGGACGTCGGATATGCATGAGAGAGAGGCGGTCCGCTCACCCGACCAACTATCGAGGCCACCCAAACCCTAGAAGAAAGAGAGTCATTCTCGATCTACCCCCTCCCCGATAACTTCGACATGAGGGGGGACGTCGGACATGCATGAGAGAGAGGTGGTCCGCTCGCCCGACCAACTATCGAGGCCACCCAAACCCTAGAAGAAAGAGCGTCGTTGTCGATCTATCGTTGCCGGCATAGGTCAATGGGGTAGAATGGATAGTCTGATCTCCTGCGTAGCGATTATTTTTTGCAAAGTGTCCTCTCCTGAAAGTATTACCCCGATAACTTCGACATGAGGGGGGACGTCGGACATGCATGAGAGAGGCGGTCTGCAACTAATCCATTGCTCATATATGCATATGATTCCTTGTTGTGATTAGCTAGGTCTATGTTTGCAACTAATCCATCTCTCATGTTTGTATATTGCCATGTTGTAATATTTGCAGAAACTATGGAAAAAGACTTAGAACAAGAACAGTTGTTGGGGGATATAATCCTCGCCGGAGGTGATCCCTTGTCGTTTCTCAACGACACCGATGGTTAGGAAGGAGAGGATGACGGCTTCGGTGATCCAACAATGGAGGAGGAAGGAGATCATGACGGCTCCGGTGACCGAATGGCGGAGGAAGGAGATCATGATGACGGCCCCGGTGACCGAACGGAGGAGGGAGCTGTTGCAAAGTCCGGCGAGGTATATATATATAGAGAGAGTAGCACTATTCTGATCACAGTCGCGCCTATACAGGGGAGATCGAGTTGTTCCTGAACTCCCAGAAACGCAAAAAAGGCTAACCTCGCCAGCCCACCCACCCCCCTCTGCCCGATCTAGCCAACCACCTCCCGCCGGCCCGCCACCGCCCCCAGTGCGTCACTCGCCGCCGCCACCCCTTCCCGGCCCGATGCGCCTCCTCGCGCCGCCGGACCCCAACACCACCGCGTGCTGCCAGATCCCCGGAATCCCCCGCGCCGCCGAGACCCGGCATTCCCGCGCGCCGCCGCCGCCCACGGGTCTGCTCCCGGGGCCAATCTCGCCACCATGCGTCGGCTCGCGGCCCTCCAGATCTCCCAGATGCCGCTGCTATTCCCCTACCGGCTCTGCAGCCCTGCTCGTCATGATCCACCGGCCCCTTCACCAACGCCCTTGCTCCCCGAAGCCGCCGGCGAGGGGAGTTACGCCGTCGGCAGGGCCTCTAGAAGAACACACCATGCTCCTTAACTCTCGCCTCTGCACCTCCTTCCTTGGCATCCCCGCGCGTGACCTTCTCTGGTGCCTGTGATCGACCTTCCTGGTGTCTCTTGCTTGAACCTGTGCACCACTGCTTCCGAACCAGCTCTACTCATTCAAGCTATAGGTAACTTTGATCTTTGTTTCTCCAATATTGTTGTTATGGATGCTTCTCTGCTGTTCATCTTGGTATCCTAAAAAAAGAATCATGAATGATTGGGTCTGTATCTGCATAAAAGAGAGCCCCTTTATGAGTATTGATTTGATAATTCATTTCATATGTTGTTAAAAAAAGAATTAACCGTGATGTGAGGAATTGAGATGTACGTGATAATGCGTGTGTTCATGCACTGGTGTGTGCGTGTGTCCAAGGATCTTTCTGAACTTCTTTACCTCAACAAACAGATGACCATTCAGAATCCTAATGTGTAGTTGTTCTTGTGTGTGTGTTTTGTCCTTCATATCATTTTCTTCAGGGGCAGTGGAAAGCACCCTCACCCTGATCCAATCTACAGCACCGCCCCCGAGTCCTCCCAATGCAGCCCCGAGCGGTTCAACTATGATGTCCTGGTCCGTTCGCCTCGACCCTAAGCCGTTCAACGACGGAGCCACCGGCTGTTCATGAACATAGCACCCCGGATCTTGCTAGCCACCATCCAGTACAACTTCTGCTGAATTCGGTAAAGGGAGACTCCTTGTCAGAGCAATTCCCTCTTAACTTTTTTTCGTTCGAAGTTCTAATTTGTTAGCTACTTCAGGTTCAGCTAGCCTGTGTAAGTGGCTACCAAGGTGGCATGCATTCAGCTGCGACTTTGTTTTGGTTTCCACATGTCGCCAGTTGCTATTTTCGTGAAAAAGATTTATGTATACTGGGACCTCCATGTACTGAACATGTTAAAAGGTATCTCGTGTATATTCATCCCCATGTATGTTTCTTGTTGTATTTCAAGCCCCCACTAACCATTGGCATTTTTTTCCAGATGATCCACATCTTATAAGTGTCCACTCTACAGAAAAAAAGAACATAATTATATGCAATACCAACAAAGAGTATGTGCTCATGCAGTTTTTTCTCTCCACTAGCCTCGGACTTCTACAGGCAAAGCACATGCATGATTTTCTCCCTAATTCTTTGGCCATGCTCCATTTTTTGTGTAGATGCAGCAAGCACTACTCTCTGAGGTAGCAGGCAGAGAAAAGAAGGTAGTTCAGAGACGTCTGGAGACACCTCGTTGGCGTCATTTCAGAACTTCAGAGACAAAACAAAACATATGAAATCCAGAGAAAAGGCATATGGAGTTGTTGTGCAATGTGTTTACCTGCTGCTACACTACTGTGTCCCCAGCCATGACACCTTCTGTTCGTGTTATCACCACAAAACTGAGTACAGAAGACTCAAGCTGCTAGTCGCCATCCACCTCCTCAAAGCACCTCTCTGCTTTCTTGAGAAACCTGCATGAACCGTATGCTATCGCTCTGGTTCTACTGAAACTGATGTGCACCATGTTACTGCAGCCTCTGGCTCATATTCGTTTATTTCATTTCGTAGCTTTGATTTGTAACTTGTTAAGTTTATTGTGCGGAGGCTCCACAAAGATGCCCAAAAAAGTGTGTTATGGACCTTGTAACTCCTTCCCCTTTTCTGTTCACGCATGTACTTCACGTGATTTGATGGAAGGAAGTTAGTGTAAACCCGAGTTTACATACACCTAAAGAAGTAAAGTAATCTGGATGTTCAAAGATAATTGTTTAGAGAGTTCAATCATTGGATGTTGGGAAGAATGCATCTTACTGATGAACAAATGCATTAAGAAAAAAAATCATTCATAAAAAAGAAGTTCGCGAGCCCATTTTTGGTAGGTTCAAAATGTTAAATTCGGAAAATGTACACAAAAGAGTGTAGAAAAAAGGTGGGCACCGCAAAATGCTACTAAACAAAAAATAATAATTTTATTCACGGGTTGGCAGTTCAATAATAAATGTAAAAACAAAACAAAGACTAGTCTGCAGGTTGCATGGGCGCATGACCTGCTCTCTGTGAATCTGAAAATTATTTTTTATGGTGGAAAATTCCTTTGATTTCCATTTTTATGTAGAGAAACAATGAGCGAATAAAGACCACAAAAAATTGTGTCGTTTTTCAAGATTTTACCCGTTTCTAAAAAAAAACTAGAAGTTCAAATTTTAAAAATAGAGCAACTGGATATTTATATACTAAGAAGAAAACAAGCTTTACCCAAAAAATGTTAACTCTCGAAGTTCAAATATGATTAATTAGATAGTTCGAAGAAAAATATTACGGGTGTACAAAATCCACCCCCACCCCCGCCCCCAATGGATTTTCTCATTTTTTTAATAGAGATGTTTGATTACTGTAACAAAAATATATTTTCCCATTTCTTAAAAAACCCAAGAAGTTCAAATTAAAACAAACAAAAGTAAATTAAATTTTTTTCATAATAAATGATTTTCCTCATTTCAAAAAATTAGAAGTTCAAATTGAAATAGCATAGCGGTTCGATGTTTATTAGAAAAGCAGGAATTCCCCGTTACTACAGAATAAAACAAGAAGTTCAAATTAAAAAAACAAAGAAGGTCAAAATTTATAAAAAAATGGATTGTCCCCGTTTCTAAAAAAACCTAGAGGTTCTAATTTAATAACAGAGAAGTACAAAGTTTATTACAAACCCAAGAAGGTCATATTAAAAAAATTGAGTGGTTCAAAAAGTTTGCAAAAAGGGATTTCCATCGTTTCTAAAAAACCCTTCGAAGTTCAAATTCAAATAACGAGCGGGTTCGATGTTTAATAAAATGTAGGATTCTCCCCCATTACTAAATAAGAAATCAAGAAGTTCAAACTAAAAAAAAAAAGCACTTCGACCATTATTAAAAAGAATTTTCCTAATTGCTGCTAATAAGACGTGTGTATTGTGCGATGGGGTTGCATACAGAACAACAACATATATATACACACTTATAAGTACATGGTTGCATAACCAAATTAAACACCCACTTACATAGGTGGCTACTACAACCATGCCATTTGCACACACCAAAGTAAACTATTACATGCATAATTACATAGGTGGCTACTACACACATGACATTTCCACACACCAAAGTAAACTATATATTACATGCATGATTAACTAGCATAAACGATCATCTGATCATCATCTACTTCTTGTGACGCTTGCTCTGCTTGTGGCTCGATCCGGGCTCGATCCGGGCTCGTCGATCGGTATATCACTTGCTCAACTCCGGTGAGTGGATGAGTGGATGAAGAGCTACGAGTAAAAAAAGCACGTGAAAAACAGAGTGAAATTCAAGTAGACATGCCGAGAAGTTCAAGTTCTTCACGCGGTGCATTTTTGAAGAATTTGTTTCGCGATAAAGGCAGAACGCATGATCTCGCTGTTTTCAAAATTACTTAAAAACGGCTAGGAATCAGAGAAAATCATCTACATGAAAAAGTTTCGCATTTTCCGTAGCTTTTCAACGGTATATTATTTGCCCCATCCCGATAAAGTTTGTAGAAATTACGGCGAAAAAACATTTTTAGCCATTTTCAAAATTGACTTAAAACCGTAAGGAATTGGAAGAAACAATACATACCCAAAAGTTTCGCATTTCCTCAAGCTTTCCAACGCCATATCATTTGCTGCATTTGGACGTACTGTTAAAAAATTAGCTCGAAAATAAGAACTCGGTTGAACTTGTACCGTTTTCTAAATTACTTTTAAACCGTTCAAAATTAGAAAAAACTTTCAACATCAAAAAGTAGCGCATTTTCATAAGCTTTCCAACGTCATATCATTTGCCTCAATTGGATTAGCCGTTTAGAAGTGGCATCGAAAATACGAACTCGGCTGTTCGGTTTACGAAATTTTACGATTTTCCAAATTAGTCTTTAACCATAGGGAATTAGAGTAAACTTTCAACATGTGGAAGGAGCGGTTTTGCAGCAGTTTTCCAACGCCATATTATTTTCCTCATTCCGATAAACGGTTTAGAAATGCGATCAAAAATACGATTCACGTTTTTTGTATAAATAAAAAACGGTTTTCAAAACTGCTCTTAAACCGCTTACATTTTGCCAAAAATTTAATTTGGGTCATGATACTCGTGTCCATAGCTTTCCAACAGTATATCCCAAGCCCCATTTGGGCAATGTTTGCGGAAGTTCAACCTAGTATTGGGGGAAGTTCAGGTCGAACAACTCAGGCAGTAAAATTGCAAACAGACGCATATTCATCACGACCCGAGAACAAATCCGCCAATGAGCGAGATTCCTATTTAAAACGGCATTTAGTTGCTAAAAACCGTTTGCAGATTACACTTACATCACATAGAACATGACTGACCAGAATAATTCGCGCTGGAAGACACGGTTGCGAAGATAGCCCGAAGGTCGGGTTATTATAGAGGGAAGTTCAGGTTGTGATCGGAATAATATTCTGATCCCATGATCAGAATAGTGCTTATATATATATATATATATATTACTATACATAGGGTCGCGCTATTCGTCATCCTGGGTGAGGAATAGTTATTCTTCACCCCCTCTTTATTTTGAGGTCAATGCACCGTATTTTTAAGTTTCGTAAATTTTGTCTTATTTCATACGTAAAAAGAGAACGTAAGAAAATATATACTCACCGTAAAAAATATTTTATGTTACGTAAAATTACGAACGTAAAAACATAGTGTAAAACATACATAAAATGCGACATTTCTGGTCTTATAACCTATTTTTTTGTTTTATTATACCAAATTTTACGTAGTGAATCAATATGAATGTAACTATTTGTAATCCAAACGTAATTTATTTATGAAGCGATCGTAAGATTACCTCGGGTGAAGAATAACTTATTCTGCACTCTGGGTGATGAATATGATTAATATATATATATATATATATATATATATATATATATATATATATATATATATATATCAATTAAGCCTGTGCTGACTTGATGCATTAATTGTTTTGGTATGTACATATATTAACTCATCTTTCTTCTTTGAGCCCTCCGGATCGAGCCAAACTTCCGTAAGAAGATGAGACCCGAAGAAAAGGTTGCGTCAGGATGAAAGGTTCACGATCACAGAAGTCACGAAAGATGGCCAACTGATTGCTCCTAAGCGGACCAAGGACGCATTTGTACATCAGTGCGGAGTTGTTGTTAGGGACAGCGTCCCGATCAGCATCCAGCAATGGAATAAGAATAAGGACAACCCTGAAGTTTCTTATGTCCAGGATAGACAAAAAGATGATCTTTGGACCTCGCTGATGATAAATTTCAGCCTACCGCCAGAGGAGGAGCCGAATAACCTAGTTATAGAGCGAAAGGTCAAGGCGTTTGCTCTTAAGAAGATGGCAGAACTATTCAAGAACTGAAAGAAAGAGTTGAACAAAAAGTTTGTCGACAAAGAGATGACTCCAGAATTCATCGCTTGATATGAGAAGATAAGAAATCACTGGCCCGCATTTGTGGCCTACAAGAAATCGGAGAAGGGTAAGAAAAGGTCACTGACAAACAAGCAAAATGCTGCAAAGAAGAAATATCACCATCACACGGGGTCAGGTGGCTACTAAAAAGCCCGGCCGTTGTGGGACAAAGCTGCGCAAGACCTGCTTGCTAAAGGGGTCCAACCAGCGACATTGCACTGGCCAGATCGTTCAAAGACTTGGTTCTTCGGGGTTGGGGGAACTTTGGACCCAGAAACAGGGGAGTGTGTTTGGACGGACGAGCAGCTTGCAATACTCATCACGAAGCTTCAGAAATTTATCAAGGCAGCGCAGGAAGGGACGTTCATTCCCGACAGAGAGAAGGACGAGCTGACAGAGGCCCTCGGGAATCCTGAGCACCCTGGACGAACACGAGGCACACCAGGCTCCGTTCCGTGGGTGCATGGGTTTTCCGACAGCGGTGGTTATAGAAGCCGAGAGAGAAAGAGGAAGCAACCGAAGTGCAGAGGATCAATGCAAGATTAGCAAAGCTAGAGGAACTTGAGAGCCAGCGAGGTACCGGCCAACCATCTCAGTGTCACGAAGATCCTTGCTTCGACGCTACCCCAGAAGCTACCCCACCATCTCAACGGAGAATTAGCGTGGCTTCCACGGAGCTCATTCAGTCTGATTTCACGGCTCCTCGCTACCCCGTGGATAGTATCACGGAGGCTGAACATTGCGAGCTAATGACGAAATGCCAGAACCTGACCTTGAAGGCGGCAGTCGGCTCTGTTGTACCTCCTCAAGCTGAGGGAACTTTTCATTGCCGTCCGATTCCACATGGCTATGCTATTGTGACGGTGGATGAAATAATGGAGGAATTTGAGGAGCTGGAGCTTGACTACCCTACAAGTGAAGGGGAGATTCATCTGGAAAATGCTTTAAGGAGCACCTGTCTATGGAGAAAGGAGTACATCAAGCTTCCAAACTGGACGCCTCCTCCTCCTCCTCCTTCGGTGATTCAGGGCACTCCGCCTCCTCCTCCTCCTCCGACGAGTCAGGGCAATCCGCCTCCTCCTCCGCCTCCTCCGGCGTGTCAGGGCACTCCGCCTCCTCCTCGCCTCCTCCGACGTGTCAGCGGACTCCGCCGCGTCAGCAACGGCAGTACAAGAGGCGGAAAGAAATGCAAATTTGGTCCAAGCCTGAAGCCTCTTCCAAAGTTACCATATGAGAGGACTGGCAAGGAAACCGATGAAATCGTGGAAGCCGAATTGCAGGCCCATTTTGAACGGAAACCTCCACCTTCGAAGGAAACGACAGATCCGGTGAAAGTGAAGCGCACTCTGGATGCTCTGAATCGACCACCACCGCCTCCGCCGCATTCCAACTATGAACGCTGTATTGAAAGGACATGTGGTGAAGCGCGGTGGTTGGGAAGTACTACTAGTGCTGCAAGATTAGAAGCAAAACGAAGAAGTGGGAAAACAATTCCCCAGCTCGGTGAACAGGAGAAGCAATCGTGCCCCCCGCTCAAGGTGTCTAGCGATATCGTCGCTAACCATCCGGGGCTACTGCCTGGTACCAATCTTGGTGATTACCTGGGCGATGATGTACAATTTGAAACGTTAGAGGTAGTAGAGATCTTCAGGTACGAGCACGGGAAGCCTCTCGTCAAACCTGATCATCCTCCTCGAACAACGATGATGCGAAGATTGCATGAATGGTACATGGATACCTGCAGGAAGTCTGGGACCGATAGTTTGATGCTGAGAATTGAAGGGCACGACCTCATTGGAGTCGACCTGATGCCTGTTGAATTTGTGGAATTATTTCAGTTATTCAATCAAGAGGCCCTCGACAAACAACTTATGACTTGCTACTGTCTGTAAGTATTAGTTCTGTAATTAAGTCTCTAGCTCAGCTCGTTCATTGCATGTATATATAATTATCCTCACTATATTATGCAGATTGAAAATCGTCGAATGCAAAAAAGGACAAGTCTATGACATTGGGTTCATTAGCCCAAATACCGTAAATGAATGGTCGGTAAAAGAGAGAGCCGAACTTACTAAGGAAAACTTGCTAAAATCGTTCCTTTGACATCAAAACAAAGGGAAAAATACTGTTTCCTTACAATTTCAAGTGAGTGTTACTGTCTTGTGCATATTCGGTTTCGCTTACTCGAGGTTAAGTAATGTAATTGATGAGTTATGCATGCGCAGGTTCCACTTTATTCTACTAGAGATTAAGCTCGACGGGGGAGTAGTAACTGTCTTAGACTCGAGACGTAAAGATCCCCAGGAGTATGCGGACATGACTGCAATGCTCCAGAAGTAAGTTCAATCATTATCGCACCATATCGGCAACTTTCGTTCATTTCCTGATATCAAGTAATCATTTTCATTGCCTAGCAGGGTTTGGAAAAAGTTCACCGGAATGGTTCCGGGTCTGCAGAAGGAGCTGCGCTTTACACACCCGAAAGTAAGTAGTACTAGCTAGTTCTGTGCATCTCTCATTGATTCTAGTTTCATCAATACCATTTATCATGCTTGATTATCAGTTTGATTGAACTCTATTCTCGTAAAGTGCTTGTGGCAAGAAGACGGGAATAATTTATGTGGATACTACGTTTGTGAGTTCATCCGCCGCTCGACCTGTGAGCGGCGCTACTCTGACAAACAATATGAAGTACGTAAACAATAATGGTCACAATTTTATTTTATTTCCATCAATTGTTTTGAGTCTCATTCATATATATCTATTGACCCCCTTCTTTAAATTTGATGTGGCAGATGTGGGATGAATTCCTACCACATGATCGCATACGAGTAATTCATGAGGAATTGGCGGGATTCTTTCTTGACCACGTCATACATAAAGACGGAGAATACCATGTGAAAATTGAAGCTGATTTTCGGTAGATGATGTCAGGGATCGTAAGAGATGTTATATTGTATATATGTAGTAGCGTCGGATAGAAATACGAAAACTTGTTATTCGACCAATCTCGGAGAAAGAGAAGTCACTTCTCTCTGTATATGTTCATGACGATCTTGTGTAATTAATGGTTCCTTCATTTGCTTACTAGCTAGCATCGAGTTCTCTCTATATGTAGTAGCTAGCGTCGACCAAGCACGGAGAAAGAGATGTCACTTCTCTCTATATGTAGTAGCTATAGCTAACACAATATGAAACCCATAATTAAACCATCCAAAACCCCTAATAAACCCCCCCTTTCAAAAAAAAAACCCCAGCGCCTGGGAGCTGCTGACGCGTGACTGCCCTTTAGTCCCGGTTGGTGTTACCAACCGGGACCAAAGGCCCTCCTCCCTGGGCGCCCCACAGCGGCCACGTGGACCTCCTTTGGTCCCGGTTCGTAAGCCAACCGGGACTAAAGGTTTTGGACATTAGTCCCGTCTGTTTTGTCCCGGTTCCAGAACCGGGACTAAAGACCCTCTGGAACCGGGAGTAATGCCCTGTTTCCTACTCTGGAACCGGGAGTAATGCCCTGTTTCCTACTAGTGAACTCACCCTGTTTATCTTTTGTTTATATAAAGAATTTTTTTTGCACTTCACTTTGTGTGTCGATTTTCTTTTGTACGGAAACATATAGATGTAAAAACCCTTGTGAATAGTTCTGATCGAGGAAAAGACACACATATGGGTTTTTGAACCCGTCTCCTGGTAAGCAAGTGTTGGCCCAACAACCAACTTTTCTCTGTTAAGTTTTTGTCTTTGTTGTTGACTTTTTTATCTCTATTTTATTAGTACAAAAACTTATTTTGATGGAGGTGGGACAGTGTCTCCGCAAAATTCTTCAACGATGACAAGGATAATGTCTCCACAAATTTACGTACAAATATCATGGCAACTTCACATGAGGGAGTTTTTGGGTGGAAACATACCCCGGTAACTTTGTGCAAATGACATGGTAATTTGTGCACCGGGGACCCAATAACCTACATATAAATGTCATGGTAACTTTCATCCGGGTGAAATTTTTATTAAAACATCTTCCTAGTAATTTATGTGTAAATAGCATGGTAATTTCCGCATGGCAAACCTAATAACTTAGATGCAAACACCACGGTAACTTCGACCTGAAGGAAAAAGTTATTAAAAATGTACCGGTAACTTTTGTGTAAATAGCATGGTGATAATGCATCACGGACATGATAACTTAGGTACAAACACCGTGATAATTTTTGCATAAATATCATGGTAATATATGCACCGCATACCTGATAACTTAGGTGAGCGCGCGGGGGGGGGGGGGGGGGGGGGGAGGGGTTGTTGAAAAACATATCACTGGTACTTTCTGTGCAAATAACGTCTTATTGTACACACAACGTAGTTGATAACTTACTACAAACCCCACGGTAACTTTTGACACCGGGATAAAAGTTTGTTCAAAAACATACCTTGATAACTAGTGTGTAAATAGCATGGTAATATACATACAATAGAGTTGATAACTTACTCAATTCAGACGTGGTATCTTTTTGACCAGGGAAAACGTTGTTGAAAAATATCTCCTAATAACTCATGTGTAAACAATATGATAATACACGCACAGTAGAGCTGATAACTCATATACAGACATCGCAGTAATTTTTTGACCGAGGGGATGAAAACTGTTAAAAACATAACCGATAACTTTTGTGCAACATGGTAATATACACATAACAAAGCTGATAACTCACCACAAACACCATAGTCACTTTTGACCCCGGGATAAGAGTATGTTGAAAAAACATACCCCAGTAAGTTCGGTGTAAATTGCATGGTAACTTATGTATGACAGACGTAATATTTTACGTAGCCCACATGTGGTAACTTTTTGACCAAAGAAAAAGTCATCGGAACGTATCAACATCGGATCTAGTTTCGAAGATATTGTTGAGGCGGATTTTCTATGTGAAGACGGTTTTTCAGTCGGAGCGACGATTTGAGCTACAGAACATTTAAGAAAATTGAGTTCAAAAATTTGAGCTACAGAAACTTTTGCTGACATCAGCATTTTCGTCCTATATGCATGCATGCACAAAGCAATTCAAGAAAACAATTGTTGAATGTATTCGCTGCATGCATTTTTTTTGTTTGGAGAGAGAAGCAATAAGCATGCATGCAAATCACACTCGTTCGGATATGTTATCATAATGAGAACGTTTGGAAGTTATCTAAGTCCATTAATGTTAGAAGTATAACTGTGTTTAAAATAGGTAAGAGTGAGGGATAGAATAGGTTTAAACATATATGACAATGTCCTCTACTCTAAGTCGCTCATATATCCTATATATACCCTACATAAGGGTCAGATCAATACATATGAATATTAGCTATTCTATATTTTTACATGGTATTAAAGTGGTTAGTCTCACGATGCCGATTCTAGGTTCCTCTATCAATTCTGCCGCGCCGCCCATGGGGAGATTAATCTTCACTTCCCGGAGGCATGGCACCCGATCGATAAAAAATTAGATCAGTTTCATAGATTAGATTAGTTCTTATAGCAGATTAGATATTCTCAATTTTAAAATTCCAGACAGATCCAATCATATTAGATCGATTCTTCCCCACTAGGTACAAATAAATCTGACGATCCTCAAATTCCGGTGAAACCAAGCAGTGCAAAATCGACACCTGACGCGCATGGCGGCACTACAAGGTTCGTCTCTCCTCCGATTGGGCGAGCGCGTAGCTTCTTTGACATCCAACCTACACCAACCAAGGAGGTCGCGCATACATCGACGACGTCTCCGTCCACGGCGCACTGAGCCACCCGCGTCCTAACGTCATGTTGAGACCGCGTGCATCGCAGGGTTCGATGCAAGCATGCAACTGCATGCCCATGTCATACTTCAAGCGAGCGATGGGATGTATTTGGCTAGCTTCAGGTATGCATCTCCGAGCACCACCACTTTGGCTGTTCGTCATCCAGATATCCATGAGTGCCGTCCCTGCTATTCATCGACCATCCCTACAAATGCAGCGCGACACGCACCTCCTCTGCTGCAAGGCCGAACACGGCATGGCCCTCGACTTGGTGTGTCGACCGCACGGGAGGGCGAACTTCTGCATGCTACATCAACATGCGATCTGCAGACCATCAAGCTGGAATTACAGTCAGCCGAACATCAACATCCAACTGTACGAGTACATCACGGCCAGGGAAAAAAACTTCATCGAGAGAACATTAGCAACAAGCGACTCCAATATGTACCATCCACATGCCAGGCAGTGTGGAACAAGCTGCAAATTCTTCCATCGACTTCTCTCGCACGACACGGCGTCGACACTTCGTCGCAACTGGGGACGCCTTCAAGTGGTATCATCGTGGACACGCCGCTGCAACACCATCACCGACACATTATCGCCAAGGTATACATTAAGTGGTCTTCATCAACATCTTCATGAACACACCATCGCCGCCACGTCACAAGGTGGAGATCTCCAGCATCCTCCGACAGTATAACTGCAAGACACAATCTCGACGACGGCAATGGCCGCGTCACGACGAAGGCATTGACCGCATTATATACGACGGCACGACTGCATTGGCATGGTGTCACTTTAGTAACGACCCCTTTCACGGCCGCACGGTCCTGACAAAACCGATGTGTGCTCGATGGGTTTCCTCTGGTACTGGCAAAACCGGTGGAGTCATCCTGATGAGGACATCAATAACATTGTTACACTCACAGCCCCTGCTGATATACATACTGGACCAATTACTAGAGTTCGCGCACGCCAATTAAATTATCAGGTGCTTTCGTTTCTTGGTAATGATTCTAATATTTATGAGAATATGATGCTGATTAATTGGATACATTTGTCTTGCTTACAAATGAAGGGCCTAGCTTGAAGGATAAACATTAGAGCAAGATCAATCATGAAGATGATGACGTGCGCAAGGGGAACAAGAACGGAGTTACAAGTAATGATTTCAGAACTTTGAAGCCATCATAATGAGTGCATGAAGGCTTAGACGAAATATACAGGATGCCACTTTATAAATTTCGTCCAGAGACTATTATAGGTGCTGCTTCACCTTATTATTGGGCCAGACCCATGTAACTGCGAAATACTTCAGTATAGTCTGTTTTTAGAGTTTGTATGTGTAGGGAAATAGAGTTAGGGTTGGTTTCGGACCTCTCCTCCAAGGGGTCACGAATTCCCCCCCCCTCTCTTTCTTCATATATACAGCCCTTAGGGCGTCGTTCAGAGTTTGGGTTTTGTTTAGATTAAAGTTCGCCGTAACTACAACTTCGTGTACTTCGTTTGTGTTCAACCACCAGACCAAGACGTCACAGAACCCCACTTTCATCAATAAAACCTTCCTCTTATATTCGCAATATCCAGATTGCAATCTCAGTTTCTTGCTTGTTCTTCGTTTGCTCGCAGGAAATAGACCCTCGTGGTCAGGTTGATCGTGCTCCAGCGTGGTCAATAACCCACGGAAGTTGGTTTAGCGATTGCTAAGGAGCGACGTCTCTCACGTTGGTAGTCGAATCGTCAAAATCTAGTCCCGCAGAAAACGATAATCACCTTCTCATCGAAAGACGAGACACCTTTGACTCTATCAAGTGGTATCAGAGTTCCAGGTTGCTCGGTGAGATTTTTCAATTTTTCGTAGTTTAGATCACATCTGTTTTTCATACCTACAGTCCATGAAAAAGTCACAAAAAAAATAGGGTTAGTTCATCATATCCGAACCATCTGAGACTTTGCATAATCTTTTCAGTATTTTACTTGGTTGAATTTACGGTTGCATCGTCGTGTCTAGTTGCTGGTCTTCGGGTCTAGTCCTTTAGACTTTCGAGTTCTGTTCATAAGTTGTCACGTCACCACTACACCATCTTCAATGCCGCTGCCATATACCACCACCAATGCCATACCCTACCACCGCTGCCATATACCACCACGCTGCCATATACCACCACCGCTGCCATATACCACGCCACCAATCCGAGTCCACATTTACCACCGCCTATCCATCACCAATCTGACTCCATCCCATATCTGTAGTCATATTCGTCTTTCCTTGTGTGAGTAGGTTTCGGATTCCATCAATCTTTTGCCGTTCGTAGAAAAGGTTGGTTTCCAAAAAAAATTGCAGGTCGATCTTCATCATGGACAACACGTACATCCTCTACTTCCACACGTCCTACTACAGCACCGCCGACTTCAGCCGCCAATTCTAACCGAGATACAAGAAAACAGGCACAACCATCACCATCTGCCAGGAGCACACCTTCTGGTCCTGCACAGAGCTCTTCTTAATCCATGGCATCAACAGGGCAAACACATGAGGTTATATGCCGTCGTTGCAAGGGTGGAGGTCACTATGCGAGCAAATGTCCATCTCCGCGTGTGATGATTGTTACTGAAAATGATGGGTATGAGTCTGCTAGCGACTATGATAAGGAGACTTTGGCTCTTATTGCAAGTGAAGAACACGGTGGAGATGATTCTGAACATGAGACACAATACATGGCTGCTGAAGATGCTGACAGGTATGAGAGTTTAGTTACTCGACATGTTTTGAGTGTGCAGGTAACACAAGTTGAGCAAAATCAGAGGCACAATTTGTTTCATACAAAGGGAGTTGTGAAGGAACGTTATGTCTGCGTCATCATTGATGGAGAGAGTTGCAACAACTTGGCTAGCACGGGAATTGTGGAGAAGTTGTCTCTCACCATAAGACCACATCCACATCCTTATTACATCCGATGGTTCAACAACAGCGGCAAGGTTAAGGTAACACGGACTGTTCGGGTGCATTTTAGTATAGCTACATATGCTGATTATGTTGATTGTGATGTGGTACCCATGCAAGCATGTGCCTTACTACTTGGTAGACCATGGCAATTCGATAAAAATTATGTACACCATGGTAGAAACAATCAATATACTCTTGTTCATAAGGATAAATATATTACTTTGCTTCCTATGTCTCCTGATTCCATTTTGAAAGATGATATTAATAGAATTAGTAAAGCAAAACAGAAGCAAAATAAGAGTGAAAATCAGATTATGGCAAAAGAATTTGAGCAACAGATGAAGACTAATAATAAACCATCTAGTGTTGCATATAAAATTAAATTGAAAAGTGGATGCTTATTTGCTACCAAATCTGGTATTAATGATCTAGATTTCAGCAAATCTGTTTGCTATCTTTTGTGTGCAAAGAGACATTATTTTCATTCGAGGACGTGCCTTCCTCTTTGCCACCTGCTGTCACAAATATTTTGCAGGAGTTCGCTGACGTCTTTCCACAAGATGTGCCACCGGGATTATCACCTATTCGAGGGATTGAGCGTTAGATTGACTTAATTCCCGGAGCTTCACTGACAAACCGTGCGCCATAAAGTACCAATCCAGAGGAGACGAATGAGATTATGCGTCAAGTACAGGAGCTGCTCGACAAATGTTATATACGCGAATCTCTTAGTCCTTGTGTTGTTTCTATTATTGTAGTGCCGAAAAAGGATGGTACGTTGTGTATATGTGTTGATTGTAGAGGCATTAATAATATCACTATTCGTTATCGTCATCCTATTCTTAGGCTAGATGACATGCTTGATGAATTGAGTGACTCTACAATATTCTCTAAAGTTGATTTGCGTAGTGGATACCATCAAATTCGTAGAAATTAGGAGATGAATGGAAAATAACATTTAAAACTAAGTTTGGATTATATGAGTGGTTAGTCATGTCTTTTGGGTTAACTAATGCACCTAGTACTTTCATGAGATTAATGAACGAAGTTTTACATGCTTTCATTGGACGATTTGTGGTAGTTTACTTTGATGATATACTGATTTATAAAAGATCTTTGGAGGAACATTTGAATCATTTATGTGATGTTTTTATTGCTCTACGTGATGCATGTTTGTTTGGTAACCTTGGGAAGTGCACCTTTTGCACCGACTGAGTATCCTTTCTTGGCTATGTTGTTACTCCATGGGGAATTGAAGTTGATAAAGCCAAGACTGAAGCTATTGATAGTTGGCCGCAGCCCAAAACGGTCACACAAGTGAGGAGTTTTCTTTGCCTCCTGGTTTCTATAGTCGTTTTGTGAGAGATTTCAACACCATTGCTGCATCTCTTAATGAGCTTACAAAGAAGGATGTGCCTTTTGTTTGGGGCACCGCACGGGAAGAAGCCTTCACGGTATTGAAAGATAAGTTGACACATGCTCCTTTACTCCAACTTCCTCATTTTAATAAGAATTTTGACCTTGATTGTGATGCTAGTGGAATTGGATTAGAAGGTGTGTTACTACAAGATGGTAAAACTGTTACATACTTTTCTAAAAAATTGAGTGGGCCTAGTCTGAACTATTCTACTTTTGATAAAGAATTATATGCTCTTGTTCGGACTTTAGAAACATGGCAACATTATTTATGACCCAATGAATTTGTTATACATTCTGATCATGAATCTTTGAAACATATGAGAAGTTAAGCAAAACTGAACCGTAGACATGCTACATGGGTTGAATTCATTGAGACTTTCCGTTATATCATAAAACACAAGAATGATAAAGAAAATGTTATTGCTGATGTATTGTCTCGTCGTTATACTATGGTTTCACAACTTGACTTCAAAATATTTGGTTTGGAGACCATCAAAGATCAATATGTGCATGATGTTGAATTTAAAAATGTATTACAGAATTGTAAAGAAGGAAGAACATAGAACAAGTTTGTCCTTAATGATGGATTTGTGTTCCGTGCTAACAAGCTATGCATTCCAGCTAGCTCCGTTCGTCTTTTGTTGTTCCAGGAGGCGAATGAAGGAGGATTAATGGGACACTTTAGCGTGAAGAAGATGGAGGACATATTTGCTACACATTTCTTTTGGCCAAAGATGAGACGGGATGTTGAGTGTTTTGTTGCTCGCTGCACTACATTTCAAAAAGTTAAGTCACGACTCAATCCTCATGGTTTATATATGCCTTTGCCTGTACCTAGTCTTCCATGGGAGGATATATTTATGGATTTTGTTTTAGGATTATCTCGAACAAAGAAGGGGAGGGATAGCATATTTTTTGTTGTGGATAGATTTTCGAAAATGGCATATTTCATACCATGTCATAAAAGCGATGCTGCTGCTAATGTTGCTGATTTGTTCTTTCGTGAAATTATTCGCTTGCATGGTGTGCCAAATACTATTGTTTCAGATCGTGATACTAAATTTCTTACCCAATTTTGGAGATGTTTATGGGCTAAGTTGGGGACTAAACTGCTTTTTAGTACTACTTGTCACCCCCAAACTGATGGACAAATTGAAATAGTCAATAGAATATTATCTACTATGCTTAGGGCTGTTTTGAAGAATAACAAGAAAATGTGGGAAGAATGCTTGCCTCATATTGAATTTGCTTATAATCGTTCGCTGCATTCTACTACTAAGATGTGTCCTTTTGAAATTGTATATGGTTTTCTACCTCGTGCACCTATTGATTTGTTGCCTCTTTCATCTTCGAAGAAGATTAATTTTGATGCTAAACAACATGCTGAATTGATACTAGTGGACCTCATCAAAGAATAGAAAGTGACTTTCACTACAGATGCATCCCTACTCTTCACTTCAAATTTTCTAACTTTATGCATCGGACCACACTTTTTCTCTCCAAGCACCTGCCTCCCGCAGAGGATCCCGCTTCCTCATCCGAACCTACTTTGTCGGTCATCCGATCCTACATGGCATGTGAGGCATCACCCCGGGGTTATGCATGCCTTGATGTGCACGCTGGACTGTAAGGTCAATTTTGCAAACATCATCCAAGTACAGTTTACGCCTCAAAATTCCCAATAACACACACACACACACACGCATGCGCACGCACACACGCACACACATATCTGCCGAGTCTGTGTAATTCCTGTTGCATCACAAAAAGATTACACTTACACCAACTAAATATGTGGTATAGAATTTTTCGCAAAAAAAACAAGATATGTGTTGCAAAAAAATTCTGGACAAAGCTTTTCCTCTATAAGGTGTCCAGTGCAAAGATGCATATATTCAAACTATTGGTAGTAGGGGGCGTGCTTGGCACGTGCCTGCGTACTAGTAAATATTTAGCACGTTAGCTTGTGATTTACCTGTCAATAATAATGCGATTGTGTAAATAAATGTTCATCAAATTCTGACCATGAATTATCTTATATTTTGATTAGAAGTTTGGTAAGTAAATTAAAGTGGAATTCGTTCAGAAGGTAAGTAAATTAAGGTGATTGATTACCATATACATGGAAGGTTGGACGAAGGGGCGGAGCAAAGAAAGGTGAAATGAAAACCGTACATTCTTTTTAAGTAGTAGAGAAACAGGGTATAATCTTTCACAAACATGAAACTTAGAGATGAAACGGAATTTACTCTTTTATCTCTACTATTAAAGACGAGTGTATGCTCGGTCATTAATGTGAAAACAATTTGAAAACCAAGCACCAAATCAACTTAAAAATCAAGTAACTAACGGAATTAATTAGCTAAATAGTGAATTATTTGTGCAATTAATCAGGTCCATTTAAATAGGAATTTTTTCACACTGAAATAATAGTTTAATGCACCGAAATAACCAAGTAATTAAAAATAACCAAGTAATTAATGCACTGAATTAATCACGTGGCCATTAGTGAGAAAACAGTTTAGAAATTGAGCGTCAAATCAATTTGGAAATCAAACCATTAATTAAATTAATTATCTAGACCAAGTTATTACATATGCAATTAATAAGGTCCATTTAAATAAGGATTTTTCTGCGTCGAATCAGTTTGAGAGTCAAGTCATTAATGCAATTAATTAAGTAGATAGTAAGTTAATTAGACCCGGAGATAATTAGAAGTAGGGATTTTTTCAGTTAGGTAGACAATTACTTAACTAGAGAGACAGTTAATCACGTTGGATCAATTTAAAATGCTAGCGGGCGACGACGGTCAGCAGGATCCCACTGACGTGTGCGACTGCAAGCAGGCTCTCTGCGACATGACCAACCAGCGCTTGCTAACATAGACAACGGTCATCATGCGCTCGCGACATGGGCGACCAAACAATGATGACCATGATGTGCAGAACGTCCATATGCTGACGGTTGCCGAAACGTTTGCGAGCGAGGTCGAGGGTTGCACCCTTGAGGACAACCAAGCGCTGAAGGTCGAGAGCTCCAATCGCGCCTTCGAGGACGGTGACGACGGAGGACATTCGGTAACATGCCACCACTCTTCAAATATTATTTCATCCCGTAGCAATACACTGTTATTTAGCTAGTTAAATTAACATACTCCCTCCGTCCGAAAATACTTGTCGGAGAAATGAATAAAAATCAATGTTTTAAATAGCGGGCTATGGAAAATAGCGGCGGTCCTCCAAATCAGCTATAGCGGGCTAAAGCGGGGTATAGCGGGCTATTTATGAAGGCAACCATTTAGCGGCACTCTGCTGAAAAGGCTATAGCGGGCTATAGCAGAGCTATAGCCGGCTATTTAAAACTATGTTAAAAATAGATGTATTTAGAACTAAAATATATCTACATAAATCCATTGCTCCCACATATATTTGTGGGAGGAGGGGGTAGCAATTATGTTCATTCAAGCTATCTTGAGTCAAAATCGAGCAAACTAGTCTTCGCTCAGTTTCAGCTCTTTTTTGACCGAGCTATAAACAGTGTTCATATATAATTAGCCTATTTAGTCGAGCTCAAGTAGCTCACACGCCTCCAAGATAAATATCAAATTCCATTAATGAGCCACAGTTACGAACTCGATATGATAATGCGGTATTTACTAATAGAACATTAGTGTGCGAAATCATGGCAATGGAGACTTCAGTAAAACCTGCCACAGTTCTCTCAGGCAGTGTCTGAAATTAAAGAGGTTTATCTTTTTATTGCTTATTGCTTCTGTACTTCAAATTGTTTTCATATGATCAATCATGCATGTCTAGTTCCTTACAAATTGAAGATTTCCATGGAGACACGAAAATGATCCTTTCAGTCAGTGGTTCATGCCTCCAGAGACTTTTCTCGCCTTGGTGGTGGTGGCCCTTGGGACGGCGGTGGCTCTGGCACCTCCGACAGCGGTGGAGGACTATGGTCGCATCTTATGGTACATTTAGAATAATAAGGTTTTCTTCTAAGAAAGTTCTCATCCATCAGGTCGCCGACAACCACTTTACGTGAGCAGTAGCCGCCAGTGAAGTGCTCGTGGTGGCACACCTCCACGTACGCATTTCCTGTTGTTGCATCGGCCATGATAAAGATGGCTTGGGGAATGGCATATCCGGGGACGGGGATGAACCGCCTCCACACCTGCACCACAGAATTAGATTTTTGTTTTCATCACAAATATGTTTTCAAGTAGCAACAGGATGGGCGTGTGGTGTGGCGATGGTATTTGAACTTACTGTGGGACATGATGAGCAACCCCAGGGCGAGGGCACCAAACAACTGTGCTCTGTTGAACCCCATGGCCAACATGAACACGATTAGGTTTCGCTTTGCTTTGCTTGTGATGGGATGGGATCGATGTGAACTGATCCGCCTGATATTTATAGAGGTTCCTTCTGCGAGATGTGGGAATCCAAATGGTGGGTATACAGGCATTAGTACTATACTGTATAGTGTATAAATGCAAGTGCATCAGTACACACATACTGTAAGTGTGTGATATCCAAATGTTGGATACGGGTATTTCTATCTCAGTTCCCTTTTCCTCCCCCCGGGTGAAGAGCGTCTAATCAACGAGCGCACCTTCGGAGCCTCCCATGTGTCACTTGAAGCGCTCTCATCCACCGCTACGTGTCGCGCTCTAGGCGTTTTCTTCGGATTTTAATTTTTTTTTTCAGCACGCGTTTTCGCCTTTCATATGATTTTTTCGTTTTTTTTGCCTTTTTGGTTTTTCCCGGCCTTTTTAGGTTTCGGACCACAAAAAATGTGTTTTTTTTTCTTCTGGGAGAGGCAAGAATTTACTTCTCGTGGAGGCATGGCCGTGCCTCTCGCAAAAAGGAAAAAATACGCGTTTTTTCCTACTACAAGAGGCACGGATTTGTTTTCGCGAGAGGCACGGCCATGCCTCTCGGAAAGGGAAAATCGCGTTTTTTCCTCGAGAGGCACAACGCAAAAGGGAAAAACATGTTTTTTTTTGTACCACGAGAGGTATGGATTTACTTTTTGTAAAGGCACGGATTTGCTTTTGCGAGTGGCACGGCCGTGCCTCTAGGAAAGAAAAAAAATGCATTTTGTTTCCTTCCGCGAAAGGCACATATTTACTTTTCGTTTATGCTTGGATTTGTTTATGCGAGAGGCACGGCCGTGCCTCTCGCAAAAGGGATAAAAACCGTGTTTTTTTTTCTATCACGAGATGCACGGATTTACTTCTCGTGGAGTCACGGATGTGCTTCCGCGAGGGCCACGGCCGTGCCTCTCGGAAAGAGAAAAACGTAATCCCGATTCGGTTTTTTTCTACCTGTTTTTTCGGAAAAAACGTTCGTCGAAACCTATTAACATGGGATCTAGTTTTGAAGATCTCGACAAGAGGAATCCAACAGTGAAAACGGTTCAAGATTTGGACGGACGGTTTGAGAGATAAACATTTTGAATAAATAAATCTAGAAAAACTCCAAGGTTGAGGCAAGTGGCGTACATGCAGTGCGACACTTATGGCAACCTGGGGAGGTGGGGGTGACATTTGCAAAGATGCTCTTTAACTAGTGATTTGGGCTTAATGCAATGGTATCCAATGCATACTCAATATTTTTTGCAGAAAACTTTTAGTATGTATGCTCCCATATGCATTTATATTTAAAAAAAATTAGGCAACCATATGCATTTATATGGCGTATGGCACTATGGCAGTCTATTTGCGTACAACCCAGGGGGAAAACGAGGAAGAAAACGATTTGGCTGCTACCTGGGCCAACAATGCTAATTGGGCTGCTACAGTGTGCTACACTTCTACTGGGATTGTGTCCTAACTGATTTTGTAGTTCGGGTCAAATTAAACTGGCCCTAGAGTTTGGGGTTGAAATATGCATTTCTCTCATTCTAGTTTTTTTTTTTGCAACTAACATGCTAACTATGTTCTTCTTTTTTTTGAGAAAACTTCCAATCTATTCCTCAATTGTCGTGCACTAGTAGAAAACAGGGAACTAGTCCCGGTTCCAGAGGGGCTTTAGATCCGGTTCTGGAACCGGGACAAAAGGGTCGGGACTAAAGCCCAAAACCTTTGGTCCCGGTTCGTTTACGAATCGGGACAGAAGGGGCTCCACGTGGCCGCTGCAGGGCGCCCAGGTAGGAGAACCTTTAGTCCCGGTTGGTAACACCAACCGGGACCAAAAGGCTGCCACGCGTCAGCAGCTCGCAGGCGCTAGGATTTTTTTTAAAGGGGGGGGGCGTTTAGGGGTTTTGGAGGGTTAATTTAGGGGTTTCATATTGTGTTAGCTAGCTAATAGAGAGAAGTGACCTCTCTTTCTCCGTCCTTGGTCGACGCTACCTACTATACATATAGAGAGAACTCGACACGCTAGCTAGTAAGCAAACGAAGGAACCATTAATTACACAAGATCGTCATTAACATATACAGAGAGAAGTGACCTCTCTTTCTCCGATTGATTGGTCGAACAGCAAGTTTTCGTACATCTATCCGACGCTACTACATATATACAATATAACATCTCTTACAATCTCTATCATCTAAAATCCATTTTAATTTCCAGATGGTATTCTCCCTTCTTATTTATGACGTGGTCAAGAAAGAATCCCGCCAATTCCTCTTGAATTGCGCGATCATGTGGTAGGAGTTCATCCCGCATCTGCCACATCTAATTTAAAGAAGGGGGTCAATACATATATGTGAATGAAACTCAACACAAATGATGGTAATAAAATAAAATTGTGAATATTATTGTTTACGTACTTCATATTGTCGGTCAGAGTAGCCCCGCTCAGAGGTCGATTGGCGGATGAACTCGCAAACGTAGTATCCACATAAATTATTCCCGCCTTCCTGCCACAAGCACTTTACGAGAATAGAGTTCAATCAAACTGATAATCAAGCATGATAAATGGTATTGATGAAACTAGAATCAATGGGAGATGCGCGGAACTAGCTAGTACTACTTACTTTCGGGTGTGTAAATCGCAGCTCCCTCGGCAGTCCCGGAACCATTCCGGTGAACTCATTCCAAACCCTGCCAGACAAAGAAAATAATTATTTGATATCCGGAAATAAACAAAGTTGACGATATGATATGGTGCGATAATGATCGATTGAACTTACTTATGGAGCATTGCAGTCATGTCCGCATAAAGCTGGGGATCTTTTCGTCTCGAGTCAAAGACAGTTACTACTCCTCGGTCAATCTTAATCTCTAGCAGAATAAAGTGGAAGCTGCGCACGCATGCATAACTCATCAATTACATTACTATAACCTCGAGTAAGCGAAACCGAATATGAACAAGACAGTAACACTCACTTGAAGTTGTAAGGAAAGAGTATTTTCCCTTTGTTTTGATTTCGAAGTAACGATTTTAGCAAGTTGTCCTCAGTATCTTTGTCTCTGTTTTGAACCTACCATTCATTTATGGTATTTGGGTTAATGAACCCAATGTTATAGATTTGTGCTTTTTTGCATTCGACGATCTTCAGTTTGCATAATATAGTGAGGATAATTATATATACATGCAATGAAAGAGCTGAGCTATAGAGACTTAATTACAGAGGTAATACTTACAGACAGTTGCAAGTCATGAGTTGTTTGTCGAGGGCGTCTTGATTGAATAACTGGAATAACTCCACAAATTCAACAGGTATCACCTCAGTTCCAACGAGGTCATGCTCCTCTTTAATTCCCAGCATCAAAGTACCCTTCCCAGACTTCCTGCAGGTATCCATGTACCATTCATGCAATCTTCGCATCATCGTTGTTAGAGGAGGATGATCAGGTTTGACAAGAGGCTTCCCGTACTCGTATCTGAAGATATCTACTACCTCTAACATTTCAAATTGTACATCATCGGCCAGGTAATCAGCATGATTGGTACCGGGCACTAGCCGCGGATGATTAGCGACGATATCGCTAGACACCTTGAGCGGGGGGCACGATTGCTTCGCCTGTTCGCCGAGCTGGGGAATTGTTTTCCCACTTCTTCGTTTTCCTGCTCTTGCAGCACTGCAAGTACTTCCCGACCGCTCCGCTTCCTTATATGTCCTTTCAATAATGCGCTCATAGTTGGATTGCGGCAGAGACGGTGGTGGTCACTTAAGGGCACGCAGAGTGCGCTTCACTTTCACCTGATCTATTGTTTCCTTCGGAGGTGGAGGTTTCCGTGCAAAATGGGCCTCCACTTCGGCAGCACTGATTTCCGCGTTTTCCTCGTCAGTCCTCTCATATGGTAACTTTTCCAGAGGCTTGAGGCTTGGACTGTATTTGAATCTCTTCCCGCCGGGTCCTCTTGTACTGCTAGCCACCAGAGCGGCGCCGTCTCTTTTCTGCCTTTGCTGACGCGGCGGAGTCCGCTGACACGCCGGAGGAGGCGGAGTGCTCCGACGCGCCGGAGGAGGTGGAGGAGGAGGCGAAGTGCCCTCACGCGCCGGAGGAGGTGGAGGAGGAGGCGGAGTGCCCTGGTCACTTGCCGGAGGAGGATGAGGAGGAGGAGGCGGAGTGCCCTGACTCGCCGGAGGAGGAGGAGGAGGCGTCCAGTTTGGAAGCTTGATGTACTCCTTCCTCCATAGACAGGTGCTCCTTAAAGCATTTTCTAGATGATTCTCCCCTTCACCTGTAGGGTAGTCAAGCTCCAACTCATCAAATCCCTCCATTATTTCATCCACCGTCACAACAGCATAGCCTCGTGGAATCGGACGGCAATGGAAAGTTCCCTCAACTTGAGGAGGTGCAACAGAGCCGACCGCCGCCTTCAAAGTTAGGTTCTGCCATTTCATCATTACCTCGCAATGTTGAGCCTCCATGATAGTATCCACGGGGTAGCGAGGAGCCGTGAAATCAGGCTGAACGAGCTCCGTGGAAGCCACGCTGCTTCTCCGCTGAGATGGGGGGTAGCTTCTGGGGCAGCGACAAAGCAAGGATCTTCGTGCCGCTGAGATGGTTGGCCGGTGATACGTCTCCATCGTATCTACTTTTCCAAACTCTTTTGCCCTTGTTTTGGACTCTAATTTGCATGATTTGAATGGAACTAACCCGGACTGACGTTGTTTTCAGCAGAATTGCGATGGTGTTATTTTTGTGCAGAAACAAAAGTTCTCGGAATGACCTGAAACTTCACGGAGATCAGTTTTGGAATAAATAAAAAATATTGACGAAAGAATCAACTGAAGGTGGCCCACACCCTGTCCACAAGGGTGGGGGGTGCGCCCACCCCCCAGGGCGCGCCCTCTGTCCTTGTGGGCCCCCTGGACCTCCACCGACCACAACTCCAACTCCATATATTTACGTTCGGGGAGAAAAAAAAAAGAGAAGGATTCATCGCGTTTTACGATACAGAGCCGCCGCCACCTCCTGTTCTTCCTCGGGAGACCAGATCTGGAGTCCGTTCGGGGCTCCAGAGAGGGGAAATCGTCACCGTCATCATCATCAACCATCCTTCATCACCAATTTCATGATGCTCACCGCCGTGCGTGAGTAATCCCATCATAGGCTTGCTGGACGGTGATGGGTTGGATGAGATTTACCATGTAATCGAGTTAGTTTTGTTAGGGTTTGATCCCTAGTATCCACTATGTTCTAAGATTGATGTTGCTATGACTTTGCTATGCTTAATGCTTGTCACTAGGGCCCGACTGCCATGATTTCAGATCTTAAACCTTTATGTTTCCATGAATATATTTGTGTTCTTGATCCTATCGTGCAAGTTATAGTCACCTACTACGTGTTATGATCCGGCAACCCTGGAGTGACAATAGTCGAGACACTTCCCGGTGATGACCGTAGTTTGAGGAGTTCATGTATTCACTAAGTGCTAATACTTTGGTCCGGTTCTCTATTAAAAGGAGGCCTTAATATCGCTTAGTTTCCAATAGGACTCCGCTGCCACGGGAGGGTAGGACAAAAGATGTCATGCAAGTTCTTTTCCATAAGCACGTATGACTATATTCGGAATACATGCCTACATTATATTGATGAATTGGAGCTAGTTCTGTGTCACCCTATGTTATAACTGTTGCATGATGAATGCCATCCGACATAATTATCCATCATTGATCCATTGCCTACGAGCTTTTCACATATTGATCTTTGCTAAGTTACTTTTCCGTTGCCACTGTTACAATTGCTACAAAACTGCTACTGTTACTTTTGCCACCGTTACCGTTACTTCCATACTACTTTGCTACTAAATACTTTGCTGCAGATATTAAGTCTTTAAGGTGTGGTTGAATTAACAACTCAGCTGCTAATACTTGAGAATATTCTTTGGCTCCCCTTGTGTCGAATCAATAAATTTGGGTTGAATACTCTACCCTCGAAAACTATTGCGATCCCCTATACTTGTGGGTTATCAAGACCTTTTTTTGGCGCCGTTGCCGGGGAGCATAGCTCTATTCTCTGAGTCACTTGGGATTTATATCTGTTGATCACTATGAGGAATTTGAAAGATACTAGAACCAAGATTTTTCCCTCTACTACGAGGGGAGGTAAGGAACTGCCATCTAGCTCTGCACTTGATTCACTTTCTGTTTTGAGCAAGCTTGCGACACCTACACCTGCTAGTAATTCTGATATGTCGCAAGTAATTGATGATGCCACTTCTGCTATGCATGATGCTAATGATGATACTACTGCTTTACTTGATAATACTGTGCCAATAGGTGAATTTCTTGATGAACAACTTGCTAGGGTTAGAGAAAATGAAATTGCTAAAACTGAAGATTATGATTCTCCCCTAGATATGAATTGTCTGTTGTACCTGAGGGTTATATTATGGATGAAGAAACTGCTAGAGACTTTCTTGCTTGCAATGATAGGGAAGATATTAAGAAATTGCTAGCTAAGCTGAAAGAAAAATTCTTGAATGCTAGAATGAAATATGATCCCAATTTTGCTACTTCACCTATCTTTGTTACTAATAAGGATTATGAATTTTCTGTCGATCCTGAGTTAATTACTTTGGTTGAATCTGATCCCTTCTATGGTTATGAATCCGAAACAGTTGTGGCACATCTTACTAAACTGAATGATATAGCCACCCTATTTGCTCATGAGGAAAAAATTTGCTACTATTATATTCTTAAATTGTTTCCTTTCTCGTTAAAGGGTGATGCTAAGTTATGGTTTAATTCTCTTGCTCCTGGTTGTGTGCGTAGTCCCCGGGATATGATTTATTACTTCTCTCAAAAATATTTCCCTGCTCATAAGAAACAAGCTGCCTTACAGGAAATATTTAACTTTGTGCAATTTGAAGAAGAGAGTCTCCCACAAGCTTGGGGGAGGCTTCTCCAATTACTTAATGCTTTGCCTGATCATCCTCTTAAGAAAAATGAAATACTTGATACCTTTTATAATGGACTAATCGATGCTTCTAGGGACCACCTAGATTGTTGTGCTGGTTGTATTTTCAGGGGACGAACTGTTGAGCAAGCTGAATTGCTATTGAATATTATATTGAGTAATGATAATGACTGGACACTTCCTGAACCAACTCCTAAGCCAACTCCAAAGAAAAGAGGTATTCTATTTCTCAGTCCTACAGATATGCAAGAGGCAAAGAAATCTATGAAAGAAAAATATATTAAAGCTGAAGTTGTTAAGAATCTACCGCCTATTGAAGAAATATATGGTCTTGATAACCCGACACAGGTAGTAGAGGTAAATTCTCTTTATAGATTTGTTGAAGGTGATATTCCTCATAATAAGTCTGCTAGTCAATGCTTGGATGAGCTTGATAATTTTATTGTTAAACAAGAAAATTTCAATGCTTATGTTAGTAGACAATTGAAACGTAATGCTCACATGCTTGATTACTTGGGTGATTATATGAGTAGAACTGTTAATGATCTTAAGCTTATTAGTAAACATGCTTCCATGGTTACAACTCAAGTAGAACAAGTACTTAAGGCACAGGATGATTTTCTTAATGAGTTGAATAGTAAGAACAATGATAATGCTGTTAGGGTTATGACTAGAGGTGATAAAATGACTCGGGAACCTTTGTATCCTGAGGGCCATCCAAAGAGAGTTGAGCAAGATTCTCAGAGAATTAATACTGATGCACCTAGTCCTAGTAATAAAAAGAAAAAGAAAACTGATAGGACTTTGCATACTTCTAGTGAACCTGTTATAGACACACCTGAGAATCCAAATGATATTTCTATTTTTGATGCTGAGACACAATCTGGTGATGAACATGAACCTAGTGATAATGTTAATAATGATGTTCATGTTGATGCTCAACCTAGTAATGATAATGATGTAGAGATTGAACCTGCTGTTGATCTTGATAACCCACAATCAAAGAATCAACGTTATGATAAGATAGACTTCATTGCTAGGAAACATGGTAAAGAAAGAGAACCATGGGTTCAGAAACCCGTGCCCTTTCCTCCTAAGCCATCCAAGAAGAAGGATGATGAGGATTTTGAGCGCTTTGCTGAGATGATTAGACCTATCTTTTTGCGTATGCGTTTAACTGATATGCTTAAAATGCCTCCTTATGCTAAGTATATGAAAGATATTGTTACAAATAAAAGAAAGATACCGGAGGCTGAAATTTCCACCATGCTTGCTAATTACACTTTTAAGGGTGGAATACCAAAGAAACTTGGTGATCCAGGAGTACCAACTATACCATGCTCCATTAAAAGAAACTATGTTAAAACTGCTTTATGTGATCTTGGAGCCGGTGTTAGTGTTATGCCTTTCTCTTTGTATCGTAGACTTGATTTGAATAAGTTGATACCTACTGAAATCTCTTTGCAAATGGCTGATAAATCAACTGCTATACCTATCGGTATTTGTGAGGATGTGCCTGTTGTGGTTGCAAACGTTACTATCATAACAGACTTTTTTTATTCTTGATATTCCCGAGGACGACAGTATGTCGATCATCCTTGGTAGACCCTTTTTGAATACTTCAGGGGCTGTTATTGATTGCAATAATGTCAATGTCACTTTTCATGTTAATGGTAATGAGCATACGGTACACTTTCCGAGGAAACAACCTCAAGGTCATATTATCAATTCTATTGGAAAATTTTCAACTATTACTATCGGAGGTTTTGAATTCCCTCTCCCTACTGTCAAAAAGAAATATGATATTCTTATTGTTGGGGACATGCATATCCCCGTTGAGGTAATTTAGTGTTATTCAAAAATTCTCCGGTTCCATGTTATTCGAAAGAAGTTTGTTAATGAGACTTGATCAACCTTGTTAACGGATTCCTTTTGATGAGCATGAGATGGATGAATTTAGAAGGCACAACCTGCTGTACCCACCTCTTACTTTCTGTTATTTAGATTTAATAAAGAAAAAATAGTATTTTCTGTCTGTTTTCTGAATTATCCGTGAAATAAAAAAATGACCCGAAAATAAAAGTTCTCCAAATGCCCTGAAAATTTAGTATGATTTTTTATAGAATATTTGAGAATTTCTGGCACTGAGAACACACCAGGGGGACCCACCACCTGTCCACAAGGACGGAGGGCGTGCCCTACCCCCCTGGGCGCGCCCCCAGTCTTGTGGGTCCCACATGGCCCCCTTCACTTATTCCAGCACCCATCTACTTTGTCTCCCTCCAAAAAATTCATCCCATAGCTCAAACTCGTGTTCTTGTTCATTTTGCTGCCATTTTCGATCTCCTTGTGTAAAGCTCCATTTGCAAAACTACTTTGGGGGATTGTTCTTCGGTATGTGACTCCTCCAATGATCCAATTAGTTTTTGTTCTAGTGCTATATTTATTGCAAATTGTTGCTGCTGTGGTGACCCTGTTCTTGAGCTTGCATGTCAAATTTATATGGTCCAACACTAGTGCAGGATGCTGCTAACGCGACACTACGATCAGAGACCCTTTGACGAAACTGTGTGCGATGCATTAATCGCAAACGGTGGTGTAAAAAACCCGTAAAAAAGATGCAAAATATTTGTGATGACGGATGCATCAAACACGGTTCAGATTTTAGTTCCGTCTGTGATGCAGGGCATACGGTTCAGTGCAATTAACTGTTTGCGATGAGGAGCAACAAAAGAAACGGGCAGCCAGATCTAGGTGTGTGCGATATACAGCATACGGTTCACTAGGATGAACTGTTTGTGATTACGCAACACAAAAGAAATGGTCAGCCAGATCAAGGTGTGTGCGATATACGACATGCGGTTCACTTGGATGAACTTTTTGCGTTGAGACAAGAGAACATAAACGGTTCAATATAACAAGATGTGTGTGATACGCGGCAAACAGGTCTGTAATCAGAAATGTGTGCGAAGACCGATAATAACACAGATGATTGCTGCTAATAAGACGTGTGTATTGTGCGATGGGATTGCATACAGAACAACAACATATATATACACACTTATAAGTACATGGTTGCATAACCAAATTAAACACCCACTTACATAGGTGGCTACTACAACCATGCCATTTGCACACACCAAAGTAAACTATTACATGCATAATTACATAGGTGGCTACTACACACATGACATTTCCACACACCAAAGTAAACTATATATTACATGCATGATTAACTAGCATAAACGATCATCTGATCATCATCTACTTCTTGTGACGCTTGCTCTGCTTGTGGCTCGATCCGGGCTCGTCGATTTGGGTAACGAGGCACTTCCTCATGTCAACGATCCGCCTGTGCATCTCATAGCATGTGTACACGCTCTTGGCCGCGAACCTGAGGTGAGGTTCATCCAGTTGCCGCATCCAGGGCCTGTGCCAGGATACGGGGCTTGTTCTCTGGGCATCCTGCTTCATCTTTTCGTAGTAGGGGTCGATGATGGCCGAGGCGAGTTCAACCAGGGAGTCCTTCTTCGTGCTGCCCCAGACCCTGTAGTGCTCACGGATTTCGACAAGGTTCTTGCAGGCCAAGCCCGTAACCCTGAGCGCTTTTACATCGTCGGTGGTTTCCACCGTAGCGAACTTGTAGTCGGTGCTGTTGACAAACCTGGCGAAACGGACGCAAGGATCTGTGGCCATGCAGTAGTGGTAGATGAGGACATGATGGCGCACGCACAACTGGGTGACGGCAACCTTCTGATCTTTGCCGGAAAGACCGGCGGTGTACTGGAGGTCGATGCCGACCACCTTGTTCTTGTCTCCAGCAAGCAACTGCTCAACGGTGTTGATGTAGTCGTCCACCACGGCCGGGTCGATGGTGTACACCACCGAGAGATCACTCTCCCTCGCGTGGGTCTCCACTTTATGCTCGCCGAACTCCTTTGGAGCGCCGCTAGACATCCCCTCTCTATGTGTCATCGTGGGTGTGCTTGTTGTGTTGTGGGGCGCGATCGAAAGGTTGAAGAGACTATGGTTATAATGGCCGCGGGAATTAAAGGGGAAGCCGGACGGCCTAGAATATCGGCATGCCCTGATGGCAGTTCTAATTCGCAGCGCGTAACTCCATCGTGCCACACGTAACTGCATCGCGTGGCAACGCGCGCGGTGCAACCGCATGCATATGGGGCCCCCGACGTGATATTGCGCAGGCCCAACCGCTGGCAGAGCGCGCGCAGAGGGACGCGAGCAGGGCGCTCCGCGATCACCACAACGGCGAGCAACCATATATATGCATATAGCAGTTGAACACGCAAGGACAAGCTGTCCACAAGCCGAGCGCGCCGACGGACACGAGCAGAGCGCGTCGCGGTGCCTAACGGCGAGCAGAGCTTGCCGAGGGACGCGAGCAGAGGCCGGCACAGTGATACGTGGCAAATAAGATGAACTGTGCGAGCGATGTCGGAGACATCAAGCACGAATCAGATTAGAGTTGCGTGTGCGATACGTGGCATACAGTTGATCCATCCTAGCTGTTTGTGATGGGATAAGCCGTGTGTGTGTTGTGAGCAAACGCTTGCTGGTATATAACCTCAAATTTAACCAACAAAATGTTAATGCATGTTACAAAAATTATATAACTGGAAACTATGTTCAAATACGAATCCAACGATATAATCTTTGGCGACATGCATTTGTATTTTGTTAATTAAATCCTACTTATAAATCAGGACGGGGGTATAGTAGGTAACTAAATCGCAAACATTTTTTTTATTAAACGTATGTGTACGTGTCCTTTCGTCCTTCTCTCGCACGTCTTGTCACCCCGCTGCCGTAGACGGTTCGAGCGCAAGCTTGAGCAGCGCGCGGGGGCGTTCTTTTGGCCAAACGGTGGTGAGCCCGTTCCCGCGCAACCGCGAAGGTTCCCGCGCAAGCTTCCTGCCCGACTCGGTGAAATCCCCCAAAATCCCAATGCTTACCAGCCTACTATATAAACCCTCACGGCCGGTGATACGTCCATTTTGCATCATGTTTTCCTACTATTATTTATGATGTTTTTATGCATAATAATGCTTTTTGGAGTAATTCTAATGCCTTTTCTCTCATAATATGCAAGGTACACACGAAGAGGGAGAATTCCGGCAGCTGGAAATCTGGACCTGGAAAAGCTACATTAGGCCACCTATTCTGCACAACTGTAAACAAGCTGAAACTTTACGGAGATTTTTTTTGGAATATTTGAAGAATATTGGAGCAAATAAGTACCAGAGGGGGCCCACTAGGTTGGCACAACCCACCTAGGCGCGCCAGGGAGCCCAGGCGCGCCCTGGTGGGTTGTGCTCACCCAGCCCCACCTCCGATGCCCATCTTCTGGTATATATGTCATTTTGACCTAGAAAAAGTAAAGAGAGGACTTTCGGGACGGAGCGCCGCCGTCTCGAGGCGGAACTTGGGCAAGAGCACTTTTGCCCTCCGGCGGAGTGATTCCGCCGGGGGAACTTCCCTCCCGGAGGGGGAAATCATCGTCATCATCATCACCAACAACTCTCCCATATTGGGGAGGGCAATCTCCATCAACATCTTCAACAGCACCATCTCATCTCAAACCCTAGTTCATCTCTTTTGTTCAATCTTGTTACCGGAACTATAGATTGGTTCTTGTGGGTTACTAGTAGTGTTGATTACATCTTGTAGTTGATTACTATATGGTTCATTTGATGGAAGATTATATGTTCAGATCCAATATGCTATTTAATACCCCTCTGATCTTGAGCATGATTATCATTTGTGAGTAGTTACTTTTGTTCTTGAGGTCACGGGAGAAATCATGTTGCAAGTAATCATGTGAACTTGATATGTGTTCGATATTTTGATAGTACGTATGTTGTGATTCCCTTAGTGGTCTCATGTGAACGTCGACTACATGACACTTCACCATATTTGGGCCTAAGGGAATGCATTGTGGAGTAGTAAGTAGATGATGGGTTGCGAGAGTGACAGAAGCTTAAACCCCAGTTTATGCGCTATTCCGTAAGGGGCCGATTGGATCCAAAAGTTTAATGCTATGGTTAGAATTTATTCTTAATAATTTTATCGTAGTTGCGGATGCTTGCGAGAGGGTTAATCATAAGTAGGAGGCTTGTTCAAATAAGAACAGCACCTAAGCGCCGGTCCACCGACATATCAAATTATCAAAGTAGCTAACACAAATCGAATCAACATGGTGAAAGTGACTAGATGAAATTCCCGTGTACCCTCAAGAACGCTTTGCTTATTATAAGAGACCGTTTTGGCCTGTCCTTTGCCTCAAAAGGATTGGGCTACCTTGCTGCACTTTTGTTACTACTATCGTTACTTGCTCGCTATAAATTATCTTGCTATCAAACTACTATGTTACTTACAATTTAAGCACTTGCAGACAGTACCTTGCTGAAAACCACTTGTCATTTCCTTCTGCTCCTCGTTGGGTTCGACACTCTTACTTATCGAAAAGAGCTACAATTGATCCCCTATACTTGTGGGTCATCAGCCGGCGAGTCCTGCGTCGCATTTTCCCCTCCCTCCCTGTAGCTTATCTCGTCTGCTTCTCCCACAATCGGCAGTGGCACCGGTCTGTCGTCGTCGCTCAGCCACTCCGCCGTCATCAGAGCACAGCTCCAGCTGGGAGGCTACACCGCAGCGGCGGCGCAGTCCCCGACAGAGTGTAGTGTGTGTGGCATCCCTGTTGGGTGTGCGCGGAACACCCACCACACGCTACACCGCCGGTACCCGTCGGCAGCTGTTGCCGGCCACCGTTGCCGCCACAACACCGTCGAAAGCCAGGGCCATCACCCACTCCGCCGCTGTGGTCCGAAGGCGGGAGGTGGCCGTCGTGGCCGCCACCCCACTGCCGGCCACCGTGGCCATCACCCGCTCCGCCACCGCGACCCGAAGGCGGGAGGTGGTGGTCGTGCCCGCCACCCCATCGTTGGCCGCCGTGGCCGCCAGCCCACCGTCGACCGCCGGGATCATCACCCGCTTAGCCACCGCCGCCCGAAGGGGGGAGGCGGAGGTGGAGGCCCGCACGTGCGGCAGCGACCTTGCGCGCTACATCGAGTTCCTGCGGGAGGAGGAGGAGCGCCTCGTCGAGCACGCAAAGAGCCTTACCACCGCCGTGGCCGCGACACACGCCGACGCAGAGGCGAGGAATCAGGAGATCTACGAGCAGTCCGGCCGCTTCGAGAGGGATCGTCTAGAGCGGCAGAGGGCGTTCGAGGTGAGCGTCGCTGAAGGTGCAGCAGCGACAACCACCGTATTGCAGTTGTCCAGCTCGTCGGTAGGCTCCGCCTCCTCTTCCTCTTACTGAGCGCGCTCGGCAGAGGAGAGGCTTCCGGAAGTAGTACAAAGCCCCTCCGTAGTAGTAGTAGTATTTAGGGGCTATTTTGTTCAGTTCATCCGACTATAGATGTGGTGGAACTGTACAATGTACTTAAAATTAGCTAGTATATATAGTTGAACTAGCTATTTCAGTACGTGGTTGGCAACAATTGGGGAAAAGTTTGGTCGGTTCAATTGTCGAGTTGAACTGTTTGTATAAATTAAGAACGACTGCTTAATCTATGAATGAAATCTATGCTTAATTACTGAATTTTAGTTGCAAAAATTAGATAGTGCTAGTGATTTTTAGCTGCATATTTTGACAAATCGCAGTGTTACAAGGATTGACAAATGGCAATGTTACTAGATCAACAAATGTCAATCTTTCCAGTTTGACAAATGGCAATATACCCAATATGACAGATGCAAATCTTACCAAATTGTCTGTACGTGGTTGCACACGGGTCATCCGAAAAAACCGTTTGCGTTGAAGGGAGGTACAAATCCTTCTTGCCAAATTTTCTCTTGGCTTAGCGCCGAAGTCTCGCTTTGCATACATTATTCAATCTGAACCGTTTGCGTTGAAGAGATGCACAAATCCTGCGCAGCGAATTTTCCCTTGGCTTACTGCGGAAGACCATAGCTCTCACTTTGCATACAGGTGTTCTATCTAAAACATTTGCGATGAAGAGCTGCACAAATCCTGCTCGGCGCATTTTCCCTTGGCTTACTGTGGAAGCTGTCAGTTTATATATGGGTGTTCTTTCTAAAACATTTGCGATGTTAGAGTGGCAGCTATTTGTTTCAAAATGCCTTTGTTGACTGTTATTCGAGTGCGCCTTCTCTCAAAATGGACACGAAAATTACCACAGCATGTTGGGAGCCATTCCATGATAGCATGCCAAGTTTCGTGAATTTCAGACGAGTTTTGGATTTACTAGAATTTAAAAACAAAGTATCTCAATGTTTTGCCGGCAATCAACAGTGACCTGGTGTTTAAAATTCATTCCCATTTCTTGCATGGGACCTAAGCATGCACCCAAGGACATAGATTTGATTTTTCAACCAATTTATATGCATTGGAGCATGTGCATGTAGTTCAAATTTGAATTATGCACATAAAATGCCTAGAAAACCCAGTTAATGTATAAAAATGTCCAAACGAACCCCGAAAAATTCCTAAATTTAACACAATTGTTCTTTGTTGACACTAGAAATATTTTGAAAGCAATAACAGGCAACGGGTATCATTTCGTCCCCAAAGGTGGCATGTTCCCCACCGAAACCATCAGGCTTGTTGTGAGAAGCCCTGGTTTGTGAGAAGCTTATACCCAAACCTGCCCCAAATGGGACAAAAAATTTACCACGGCATGTTGATGCCGCTCCATGATAGCATGCCAAGTTTCATGAATTTCAGACGAGTTTTGGATTTACTAGAATTTAAAAACCAGGTATCTCAATGTTTGCGGCCGAGTGACGGTGGCAGGGTGTTTGACATTCATTCCCATTTCTTGCATGGGATCTAAGCATGCAACCAAGGACACAGATTTGAATTTTTAACCAATTTATATGCATTAGAGCATGTGCATGTAGTTCAAATTTGAATTATGCACATAAATGCATTGAAAACTCAATTAATGCATAAAAATGTCCAAATGAACCCCGAAAAATTCCAAAATTTAACACAACACTCCTGTTGTTCTATGTTGACACTAGAGAAAAAAATTGAAATCAAGAAGAGGTAACGGATATCGTTTCGTCCAGAAAGGTGAATTGTTCCCTACCGTAACCATGAGGCTTGTTGCGAGAAGCTCTGGTTTGTGAGAAGCTTATACCCCAACCTGCCCCAAATGGGACAATATTTTTACCACTGCATGTTGATGCCGTTCCATGATAGCATGTCAAGTTTCATGAATTTCAGACGAGTTTTCGATTTACTAGAATTTTAAAACCATGTATCTCAATGTTAGCGGCTGAGCGACGGTGGCAAAGGTGTTTGACATTCATTCCCATTTCTTGCATGGGACCTAAGGTTGCAACCAAGGACACACATTTGATTTTTCAACCTGTTTATATGCACTGGAGCATGTGCATGTAGTTCAAATTTGAATTATGCATATGCATGCATATAAAACTTAGTTAATGTATAAAAATGTCCACGCGAACCCCGGATAATCCCAAAAAATTGCACAACACTCCTGTTGTTCTATGTTGATACGAGAAAATTTTTGAAAGTAAGAAGAGGCAACAGATATCGTTTCATCCCCCAAGGTGGCACGTTCCCTACCGAAACCATCCTGCTTGTTGTGAGAGAAGCTCTGGTTTGCGAGAAGCTTATACCATAACCTGCCCCAAATGGGACAATATTTTTTACCCCAGCATGTTGATGTTGTTCCATGATAGCATGCCAAGGTTCATGAATTTCAGACGAGTTTTGTATTTACTAGAATTAGAAAAGCAAGCACCTCATCGTTTGCCGGAGAGCCACGGTGCCGTGGTGTTTGAAATTCATCCCCATTTCTTGAATGGGATGTAAGCATCAACCCATGGATACATATATCATATTACAACCCATGTTGGTGAACCGGAGCATGTGCATGTAGTTTCATTTTGAATTGTGCACCTGAAATGCCTAGAAAACCAAGTTACTGTATAAAAATGTCCAAACGAACCCTGAATAATTCTAATTTTTTTGACGACACACCTATAGTTGCATGTTCGCTGCAGATAGAAGTTCTAGCAATTCAAACACCATCCTTTGCAGCTGTGACCCCATTATGTGATTCAAATCAAGACAAAAAATCAAGTAGATCGCACATAGTTTATTATCACCAACCGTGTGAGATGCAGTACAAAATATCCTGGAGCACCGTCGGTGTATAGTACGCATACGGCTTACGCGAGAAGGTGCGTCGGCTATAGTGTGGGTGTGCTGTAGTCTCCTTTGTGTACCCAAATTATGCAATGACGTCAATAAGCACTGTAACCAGGGAAATTGGAACCAAAATTTTTTACGTTCAAACTCATCACACACGGGTTAAGCTATCTGAATCGTTTGTGATGTTCACATATCGTACACAGTTCTGAATAAGGGACCGTGTCTGATGATACTTCGCGTGCCAGTTTTTTCGCTGAACCGATTCAAAATTTTCGGCTTCCGCGGAAATATCTACCTCCCCGCCCCATCCCCCTTACCAAAAGCCACATTTCCCCTATTTCCGCCTTCCTTTCCAAGTTGAAACCTTCACTCCTTGCTTGCAGCGCCGCCCCCTCGCCGGCGACCCTCCTTCACGCTGCTCGGCCTCGTCTATCCAGGTAGGTAATCCACACCAGACCCCCATCCTCCTCCTCCTTCCACATCCCACATGCCCCGACCGTCGGCGCGACACCTTCCACCCAAATCACCGACCCGTCCACCAAATAAGTGCCGCTCTAAGCCATGGTGCACGCAGTATAGCCAAGAGCTCAAGGAGCATTTGGCAGCGGAGAAGCAAATCGCGGCCGCACGCACGGATGAGGTCGTGATGGCTGCCATTCATGCCGACCTCCAGATCTTGGAGGAGCACCTCGCCGTCGAGGCCACCGTCGACGCCTCGCGCGCCAATGCCGCGACGCGGTTGGCTGCTTTAAACGACAGTTCGTGGCGTTTTCTCGAGGCCACCGTCGGTGCCTTCGACGAAGACTACGAGGTGTTTTCTCAGCGTGCATGTGCTTACCTCAACTCGAGAGCCAGCAGGTTGGTGCCCGGAGCGGCTTAGGCAACTCACCACTACAACGAGGGCACCCATGATGCAGAGGCCTCGCCATCTTCCATGTCCAAGGAGCCAATCGTCTTCGATATCTCTGACAATGAGGAGTAGCTTGTCTTATTAGCTCACTATAAGGACCCATGTTCAGTTTGCTAGCTATTGCCTTTCCTTAACAAATTCTAGTGAATTGCGCTATCTACTTTTACCATGCAATCTGTTGCTCTAGTGTATATGTTCTATATGTCGTGCAATGTGGTGCTCACTTATTAACTGTTTGGTTAATTAGTTGTCGTGTTCAGTTAACTATTTGGTTCAATTATGCAAATGTGATGTTCAATTCTTTAGGGTGCAATTTTGTATTGTCTTCCATGTGAGAAATAAATCAAATTTTTCTTTACAAAATACATGAGAAACAAATACAGTTGCTATATTTCCAAGTTGTCAAACATGCTTGGTTTGGTTAACTGTTTGATCTTCTAGTATGTTATACATTATGCAATGTGGTGCTCAGTTAACGTTTGGTTCATTTGTTGTGGTGTTTAGTTAACTGTTTGGTTCCATTCTGCAATGCGATGTTCAATTGTTGTGGGTGCATTCTGTTATTGTATACCATGTGAGAAATAAATCAAATTTGGCTGTACTAAATACATGAGAAACAAATACAATTGCTATATTTCCAAGTTGAAAAGCATGCTTGGTTTGGTTAACTGTCTGATCTTCCATTAGGAGTATGTTATATTGTGCAATGTGGTGCTCAGTTAATGTTTGGTTCATTTGTTGTGGTGTTTAGTTAACTGCTTGGTTCAATTTTGCAATGCAATGTCCAATTGTCGTGGGTAGAGTTTTGGATTGTTGTGCATGTGAGGAATAATCGAATTTGGCTGCACTTAATACATGGGAAACATATACAATTGCTATGTTTCCTAGTTCTTAATCATACTTGGTTTGGATAAATGGGTTTTCCATGTGGCTTGAATTAATCTGATGAATCTTCAATGTGCTTATTTTTCATCAACATATTTTACTAATAGCATGCGAACCCTCACTTAACCTGACCACTAAGTACCTTATATGTGTTGCAGGGAAACAATGGGAAGCACTGAGGTTTACAATCGAGGTTTGCACATGCATGGTCCTTTGTCTAATAGCACATTATTGTGCAATTGCAGGAACCATTCTAATACTTACGTTTTAAACAATTTGGTCTTGCACATGTAGGTCCTGCTGTCAGAGGTTTTGACCCACTGTTCGACCCTTTTCGCATATGGGGAAATGAGTTGTCCATGAATATCAGTCAAGTCAAAGAACTCAGAAAGATTGTTCGGATAAAGAAATTAGCAACAAAAAATAACAAGATCTTTGTCTGCACAATGAAGAAGACATTAGTTCACTACAGGTTGGTACTAACTATTATACCTTGCCTTTTTTATTCCTTTGCCCCATTTCCAATATAGAGAAGATATTTACACACATTCTTGTTTTCAGGCCTTTCCAAATTAGTTCACTGATGATTACCTCTCAAACCACCTGTATGGTCAGGAGGCGAGGAAGGTATTCATACAACACCCACGGTTCAATATTAAAGTGTTCCTGAAGAGGACGAAGGATGGACGGTCAATCATCCACAGGCACTGGCCTAAAGTTGCAAAGACCTTCAACATCAATGAAGGCTCAATATTCGCCTTCTGCTTCAGCAGTTTTTCAGATGAGATACATCTGTCTATATACCGTCTATGATGCTAATTTTGAAAGGTTATAGATGTTGCATGTGAAACTTGGTGCTGGTGCAGTTGTGTAATGGGGTAGCTGAGTGCTGAAGCTATATGATGCTGTACTCTGATGTATTTCAATTATGAAAATGAAATATATTGTGTGCTTAATATGAAATGTCAATTAGATCAATAAATGGATTATTAATAGGATAATTAGCCTGCTATTTGGGTTTTTCTATTGCAAACGGTTATTGAGAAAATACCGTGGGCGATGACCTCAGGCAACGCACACAGTTTCTAGGAATAAACCGTGTTGGATCAATGAACAATCACACACGACCTTCTCTTGAAAACTGTTTGCGTTAGACCACCTTGGGCAAATGTTTACCACATAAAAACTGTGTGTGATGGACAGCCTTTGCCACACAGTTTCTTCTACGCACCGTGTGTGATGCATTCAATAACGCACACGATAAAATTATTAATATCGTGTGTGATGTACCTGCGAACGGAAAAATTCTCCTTGGAGCGACTGTGTGGTATGTATATACGAACGGAAACGTTTAGCGGGGACTGAGTGTGTGGGATGTACATACGACCGGAAACAATTTCGCCTGTATAATTATATTTTTTTAGTACTACTGTACGTATAACCGTATTTGATCGCTCGCCGGTCGCACACGACCTCATTTTGCCGAGCGTGTGTGCCAGGAGGGCATATCCCCGATGGTTTCTAGGTCGTGTGGGAAAGACCCCCCTATCGCCCACACTCACTTGGCGAAGGTTCCAAATGCCGTCGTGGAAAGGGGTCAAAAACCGTTCGTATAGCACCTCGCTGTACCAGTGCAAAGTAGTTTTGATGCATGCTATAGCCTCTAGGCACTTGTAGGAGTAGTTGCTATCAGTTTTGTTGAGTTTGGTTCACTTTTATTTTGAGTCACTAAAAATTTCAGAGGAAGAAAATTTCAGAGGAGATTGTTGAGAGGCTCTTCGAGCCGGGGTCCGAAGGAAAAAGAAAATCAGGAGAAGGAAAAGCCCAAGTACAATCTTCCTCGTGCCGCGGAGATTAGGCCGTGTGAATGGCCATGTGATGCATTCTTGGAAGCGACCGGAATTTATGAGGATTTCTATTATTTGGCTGAGAATGCAGGCATCACCGACTTCCTCCATGACCTGTAAATGGGAGATATTTTATAACTAGTGAGGAGGCAAACGAATATGAGAGAACAACGGAGGCTGCTCGCCTCCAGGAGGCAGCTCGCCAAGTAGTAGCTGCCGCAGCACAATACGACTCCAACTATGATTTCGGATATCATCCGGGCCAGTGGAGGCCCTAGACCAACTTAGGCCAAAAGCCTAAGCTTGGGGGAGTACGTATTTCTCACCGACATTACATTCATGTTCACACACTCATTCCAGTTGTCGGTGTTCATACTTTTTCGTTGTATTATCCATGTTAGTTTATTTCTTTTTCTCGCTTTCTTCTTGTGTGTTTGAAAACCTTTGAGAAAAACAAAGAAAATTAGTTGTAGCTTAGTTTACTTTCCATGTTCACTTAGTAGTAGTATTAAAAAAAAACCAAAAAGATTTCTCGTTCTTCTTTTACTTGTTGGGAGCTTTCCCGTGTAAATATTTTTTCTCATTCTTGTTTTACTTTGTTCAGAAAAACAAAAACTCCAAAAACATTTCAGTGTGTTTCTTTGTAATTCTTTTCTTTTCTTTGGGGGTCGAGAGGAGAAGACCACGATGAAAATATTGAGTGGCTCTCATATGCATTATTGTTGATCTAACAAAGAGCCCATATTACCTTGTCTTCTCCTTTGAATAAATGTTTACAAATTCCAGCTTAGTCCAATGCATGTGCACTATTATTATTATCCACACCGTTCGGTCGTGCAAGTGAAAGGCAATAATGACGATATATGATGAAATGATTGAGATGAGGAAAAGCTGGTATGAACTCGACCTATCTTGTTTTTGTAAATATGATTAGTTCATCGTTCCTGATTCAGCCTATTATGAATGAAACACGTTTGCAATGACAATTAGAGATTATAGTTACTCATGCCATGCTTAATTAGCTAGGAGTTTATAATGGTTTACCTTGCGTGCCAACATGCTTTTAAAATGGTTGTGATGTAGTATGATAGGATGGTATCCTCCTTTCAATGATTCGAGTGGCTTGACTTGGCACATGTTCACGCATGTAGTTGAAAACAAAATCAACATAGCCTCCACGATATTTATGTTCATGGTGACTTACATCCTACTCATGCTTGCATTCAATGTTGGTTAATCTCAATGCATGTTTATGACTGTTGTAGCTCTCTAGTTGGTCGCTTCCAGTCTTTTGCTAGCCTTCACTTGTACTAAGCGGGAATACTGCTTGTGCATCCACTTCCATAAACCGAAAGTTATTCCATATGAGTCCACCATACCTTCCTATATGCGGTATTTACCTGCCGTTCCAAGTAAATTTGCATGTGCCAAACTCTAAACCTTCAAATGATAATCTGTTTTTTTATGCCCGAATCACTCATGTAGCGACTGGGGGCTGTCAGTATCTTCCATGCTAGGTGGGTTATTCTGACGATGAGTGGACTTCGCTCATCATTCACGAGAAAATAGCTGGTAATCGGGATGCCCAGTCCCATGCTCAAATCAAATCAAAATAAATTAAAACAAAACTCCCCCAGGATTGTTGCTTGTATGGATGGTACCCGTTGTTTCGGACCAGCCATGGAGTGTGCTTGTTGGTTGAGGGGGAGTAAAAAACTTTACCATTCTGTTTGGGAACCGCCTATAATGTATGTAGCAAGGAAGATATCGAGATCTCTTGGTCGTTATGTTGACAATGAAAGCATACCGCTCAAAATTATATTCATCTCTGTTTTAAAAACTCGAGCTCTGGCACCTCTGCAAATCCCTGCTTCCCTCTGCGAAGGGCCTATCTATTTACTTTTATTGTTGAGTCATCATTCTCTTATAAAAAGCACCAGTTAGAGAGCACCACTGTCATTTATATGCTTTGCTATTAATTGATATTGAGTATGACTATGACTGGATCTCTTTTACCATGAATTGCAATGTCTAGTCAGTCCTTGATCTTCAGGGGTGCTCTGCATTTATGTTTTGCGGTCTCAGAAAGGGCTAGCGAGGTACCATCTTGTTATATCATATCATGATTGTTTTGAAAAAGTGTTGTCATCCGAGATTTATTATTATTGCTCGCTAGTTGATTATACCATTGATATGAGTAAATGTGAGACCTAAATGTTATTGTGAATATGGTTAGTTCATAATCTTTGCTGAAAACTTGAATGCTGGCTTTACATATTTGCAACAACAAGATCAAATAGAGTTTGTAAAAGTTTTTCTTTATCACTTTCAGTTTGTCAACTGAATTTCTTGAGGACAAGCAATAGGTTAAGCTTGGGGGAGTTGATACGTCTCCATCGTATCTACTTTTCCAAACTCTTTTGCCGTTGTTTTGGACTCTAATTTGCACGATTTGAATGGAACTAACTCGGACTGATGCTGTTTTCAGCAGAATTGCCATGGTGTTATTTTTGTGCAGAAATAAAAGTTCTCAGAATGACCTGAAACTTCACGGAGATCAGTTTTGGAATAAATAAAAAATATTGGCGAAAGAATCAACTGAAGGGGGCCCACACCCTGTCCACAAGGGTGGAGGCGCGCCCACCCCCCAGGGCGCGCCCTCTGTCCTTGTGGTCCCCCTGGACCTCCACCGACCTTAACTCCAACTCCATATATTTACGTTCGGAGAGAAAAAAATAAGAGAGAAGGATTCATCGCGTTTTATGATACGGAGCTGCCGCCACCTCCTGTTCTTCCTTGGGAGACCAGATCTGGAGTCCGTTCGGGGCTCTAGAGAGGGGAAATCATCGCTGTTGTCATCATCAACCGTCCTCCATCACCAATTTCATGATGCTCACCGCCGTGCGTGAGTAATCCCATCGTAGGCTTGCTGGACGGTGATGGGTTGGATGAGATTTACCATGTAATCGAGTTAGTTTTGTTAGGTTTGATCCCTAGTATCCACTATGTTCTAAGATTGATGTTGCTATGACTTTGCTATGCTTAATGCTTGTCACTAGGGCCCGAGTGCCATGATTTCAGATCTGAACCCTTTATGTTTCCATGAATATATTTGTGTTCTTGATCCTATCTTGCAAGTTATAGTCACCTACTACGTGTTATGATTCGGCAACCCTGGAGTGACAATAGTCGGGACACTTCCCGGTGATGACCGTAGTTTGAGGAGTTCATGTATTCACTAAGTGCTAATGCTTTGGTCCGGTTCTCTATTAAAAGGAGGCCGTAATATCCCTTAGTTTCCAATAGGACCCCGCTGCCACAGGAGGGTGGGACAAAAGATGTCACGCAAGTTCTTTTCCATAAGCACGTATGACTATATTCGGAATACATGCCTACATTATATTGTGTTGGAAATATGCCCTAGAGGCAATAATAAAATGGTTATTATTATATTTCCTTGTTCATGATAATTGTCTGTTATTCATGCTATAATTGTGTTATCCGGAAATCGTAATACATGTGTGAATACATAGACCACAACATGTCCCTAGTAAGCCTCTAGTTGACTAGCTCGTTGATCAATAGATGGTTACGGTTTCCTGACCATGGACATTGGATGTCATTGATAACGGGATCACATCATTAGGAGAATGATGTGATGGACAAGACCCAATCCTAAGCCTAGCACTAGATCGTGTAGTTCGTTTGCTAAAGCTTTTCCAATGTCAAGTAACTTTTCCTTAGACCATGAGATTGTGCAACTCCCGGATACCGTAGGAGTGCTTTGGGTGCACCAAACGTCACAACGTAACTGGGTGGCTATAAAGGTGCACTACGGGTATCTCCGAAAGTATCTGTTGGGTTGGCACGAATCGAGACTGGGATTTGTCACTCCATGTAACGGAGAGGTACCTCTGGGCCCACTCGGTAGGACATCATCATAATGAGCTCAATGTGATCAAGGAGTTGTTCACGGGATGATGTGTTACGGAACCGAGTAAAGAGACTTGCCGGTAACGAGATTGAACAAGGTATCGAGATACCGACGATCGAATCTCGGGCAAGTATCGTACCGATAGACAAAGGGAATTGCGTACGGGATTGATTGAATCCTCGACATCGTGGTTCATCCGATGAGATCATCGAGGAGCATGTGGGAGCCAACATGGGTATCCAGATCCCGCTGTTGGTTATTGACCGGAGAGTCGTCTCGGTCATGTCTGCGTGTCTCCCGAACCCGTAGGGTCTACACACTTAAGGTTCGGTGACGCTAGGGTTATAGAGATATTAGTATGCGGTAACCCGAAGGTTGTTCGGAGTCTCGGATGAGATCCTGGACGTAACGAGGAGTTCCGGAATGGTCCGGAGGTAAAGATTTATATATGGGAAGTCCTATTTTGGCCACCGGAAAATGTTCGGGATTTTTCGGTATTGTACCGAGAAGGTTCTAGAAGGTTCCGGAGTGGGGCCCACCTGCATGGGGGGACCCACATGAACGTGGGTAGTGGGGGCAAGGCCCCACACCCCTAGTCAAGGCGCACCAAGATTCCCCCTTAGAAGGAATAAGATCATATCCCGAAGGGATAAGATCAAGATCCCTAAAAAAGGGGGATAACAATCGGTGGGGAAGGGAAAGGATGGGATTTCTTTCCTTCCACCTTTGCCAACGCCACAATGGACTTGGAGGGCAAGAAACCAGCCCCCTCCACCCCTATATATAGTGGGGAGGTGCATGGGAGAAACAGCTCAGCCCCTGGCGCCTCCCTCTCCCTCCCGTGACACCTCTTCCTCCTCCAGTAGCGCTTGGCGAAGCCCTGCTGAAATCCCGCTGCTTCCACCACCACACCGTCGTGCTGCTGGATCTCCATCAACCTCTCCTCCCCCCTTGCTGGATCAAGAAGGAGGAGACGTCTCTGCTCCGTACGTGTGTTGAACGCGGAGGTGCCGTCCGTTCGGCGCTCGGTCATCGGTGATTTGGATCACAACGAGTACGACTCCATCAACCCCGTTCTCTTGAACGCTTCCGCTCGCGATCTACAAGGGTATGTAGATACACTCCCCTCTCACTCGTTGCTAGATGACTCCATAGATTGATCTTGGTGATGCGTAGAAAATTTTAAAATTCTGCTACGTTCCCCAACATATTGATGAATTGGAGCTAGTTCTGTGTCACCCTATGTTATAACTGTTGCATGATGAATGCCATCCGACATAATTATCCATCATTGATCCATTGCCTATGAGCTTTTCACATATTGATCTTTGCTAAGTTACTTTTCCGTTGCCACTGTTACAATTGCTACAAAACTGCTACTGTTACTTTTGCCACCGTTACCGTTACTTCCATACTACTTTGCTACTAAATACTTTGCTGCAGATATTAAGTCTTTCAGGTGTGGTTGAATTGACAACTCAGCTGCTAATACTTGGGAATATTCTTTGGCTCCCCTTGTGTCGAATCAATAAATTTGGGTTGAATACTCTACCCTCAAAAACTGTTGCGATCCCCTATACTTGTGGGTTATCAGCCGGTAGCTGGAAGTTCCTCTACCTTTGCTATTCTTGCATTGAGCTTCTGCATTTCGCTCACTTCCACTTTCCTCTTTCTCTCTCGGCTTCTGTAACCACCGCTACCGGGAAACCCAACCACCCACGGAACGGAGCCTGGTGTGCCTCGTGTTCGTCCAGGGTGCTCAGGATTCCCGAGGGCCTCTATCAGCTCATCCTTCTCTCTGTCGGGAATGAACGTCCCTTCCTGCGCTGCCCTGATATATTCCTAAAGCTTCTTCATGGGTATTGCAAGTTGCTCATCCGTCCAACGACACTCCCCTGTTTCTGGGTCCAAAGTTCCCCCAACCCCGAAGAACCAAGTCCTTGAACGATCTGGCCAGTTCAATATCGCTGGTTGGACCCCTTTAGCAAGCAGGTCTTGCTCAGCTTTGTCCCACAATGGTCGGGCTTTGTAGTAGCCACCTGACCACGTGTGATGGTGATACCTCTTCTTTGCAGCATTTTCCTTGTTTGTCTTTGACCTTTTCTTACCCTTATCCGATTTCTTGTAGGCCACAAATGCAGGCAAGTGAGCTCTTATCTTCTCATATCGGCCGGTGAATTCTGGAGTCTTCCCTTTGTCGACAAACTTTGTGTTCAACTCTTTCTTCCAGTTCCTGAATAGTTCTGCCATCTCCTTAAGAGCAAACGCCGTGACCTTTGGCTCTATAACTGGCTTATTCGGATCCTCCTCTGGCGGTAGGCTGAAATTTGCCATCAGCGAGGTCCAAAGATCACCTTTCTGTCTATCCTGGACATAAGAAACTTCAGGGTCATCCTTACTCTTATTCCATTGCTGGACGCTGATCGGGACGCTGTCCCTAACAATAGCTCCGCACTGATGTACAAATGCGTCCTTGGTCCGCTTGGGAGCAATCGGTTGGCCATCGTCCGCGATTTCTATGATTGTGAACCTTTCATCCTGGCGCAACCTTTTCTTCGGGCGTCGTCTCCTTACGGAAGTTTGGCTCGATCTGGAGGGCTATAAAAGAAGAAAGAAGCGTTAATATATGTACATACCAAAACAATTAATGCATCAAGTTAGCACAGGCGGGATTAATATATATACCTCGCTGAACTTTGCAACAGCTCCCTCCTCTGTTCGGTCACCGGAGCCGTCATCATGGTCTTCTTCCTCCGCCATTCGGTCACCGGAGCCGTCATGATCTCCTTCCTCCTCCATTGTTGGATTACCAGAGCCGTCATCCTCTCCTTCCTGACCATCGGTGTCGTTGAGAAACGACAAGGGATCACCTCCGTCGCGGATTATATCCCCCAACAACTCTTCTTGTTCTAAGTCTCTCTCCATAGTTTCTGCAAATATTACAACATGGCAATATACAAACATGAGAGATGGATATATTAGTGGCTGATGCTTGCTTGAACTACGTCAGTATTTTCCCAAAGAGGAAGGGATGATGCAGCACAACAACGGTAGGTATTTCCCTCAGTGATGAGACCAAGGTTATCGAACCAGTAGGATAACCACGCAACACCACGTAAACAGCTCCTGCTCACAAAGAACAAATACAAATACTTGCAACCCGACGTAAGAGAGGGGTTGTCAATCCCTCATGGGTAAAAGGGTAGGTAAAATTGTAGCAGATTGGATAAATAGATCTCGCGGGAACGCGAGATAAAATAAATAAGTAAAAATTGCAGCAAGGTATTTTTGTATTTTTGGATTAATAGATCTGAAAATAAAAGTTGCAAATAAATAAAAGAGCGAATAGCAAAATAGATCTTGAAGAAAAATATATTAAAGAAGAGACCCGGGGGCCGTAGTTTTCACTAGTGGCTTCTCTCGAGAAAAATAGCAAACGGTGGGTAAACAAATTACTGTTGGGCAATTGATAGAACTTCAAATACTCATGACGATATCCAGGCAATGATCATTATATAGGCATCACGTCCAAGATTAGTAGACCGACTCCTGCCTGCATCTACTACTATTACTCCACACATCGACCGCTATCCAGCATGCATCTAGTGTATTAAGTTCATGGAGAAACGGAGTAATGCAATAAGAACGATGACATGATGTAGACAAGATCTATTTATGTAGAAATAGACCCCATCTTGTTATCCTTAATAGCAACGATACATACGTGTCGTTTCCCCTTCTGTCACTGGGATCAAGCATCGTAAGATCGAACCCATCACAAAGCAACTCTTCCCATTGCAAGATAAATAGATCAAGTTGGCCAAACAAAACCCAAATATCGGAGAAGAAATACGAGGCTATAAGCAATCATGCATATAAGAGATCAAAGAAGACTCAAATAACTTTCATGGATAAAAACATAGATCTGATCATAAACTCAAAGTCCATCGGATCCCAACAAACACACCGCAAAAAGAGTTACATCATATGGATCTCCAAGAGACCATTGTAATGAGAATCAAACGAGAGAGGGAAAGCCATCTAGTTACTAACTACGGACCCGTAGGTCTACAATGAACTACTCACGCATCATCGGAGAGGCACCAATGAGGATGATGAACCCCTCCATGATGGTGTCTAGATTGGATCTGTGGTTTCTGGAACTTGCGGCGGCTGGAATTGATTTTCGTCGACTCCCCTAGAGTTTCTGGAATATTGGGGTATTTATATAGCAAAGAGGCGGTGTGGGAGGTATCCGAGATGGGCACAAGCCACCATGGCGTGCCTGGGGGCCCAGGCGCGCCCCGGTGTCTTGTGCACACCTCGGGCCCCCTCTTCGGTACTTCTTTGGCCCACTGGATGTCTTCTGGTCCAAAAAAATCTCCAAAAAGTTTCGCTGCGTTTGGACTCCTTTTGGTATTGATTTCCTGTGATGTAAAAAACATGCAGAAAACAGCAACTGGCACTAGGCACTATATCAATAGGTTAGTACCAAAAAATGATATAAAATGATTATAAAATGATTGTAAAACATCCAAGAATGATAATATAACAGCATGGAACAGTCAAAAACTATAGATACGTTGGAGACGTATCAGCATCCCCAAGCTTAATTCCTGCTCGTCCTCGTGTAGGTAAATGATAAAAACAGAATTTTTTATGTGGAATGGTGCCTAACATGTTCATCACATATTCTTTTCTTTGTAGCATGGACATTTGGACTTTTATATGGTTCAAAGCAATAGTCTAGTTTTGACATGAGGACTTTAATACTCAAGCATATCAACAAGCAACCAGGTCTTTCAAAATATCAACACTAAAGCAAGCTATCCCTAGCCCATTATGCTCAATCATTGATCCATTCATGAAACACACTCGAATATTAGCTACACCCAATGCTCAAGTACGATCATAGTGCCCCTTAGTTGGTGCTTTATAAGAGAAGATGGAGACTCAAGTAAAAAAAATTGCATAATGTAAAAGAAAGGCCTTTCGCGTAGGGAAGTAAAGATTTGTAGAGGTGCTAGAGCTCAAAGCTTAAATTGAGAGATAGAAACATTTTGAGAGGCATACTTTTCTCACCAACGAAAACGACTTAGAGTTCCCAACACTTTCCATGCTAGATATATCATAGGCGGTTCCCAAACAGAAATTAAAGTTTCTTCCTTTTTCCACTATTTCTTTCACTTTCCATGGCTAGCCATATCCACGGGTGCCCTCCATACCAACACTTTCCAAGGAATTCATTACTTGACAACATAAAGTAAATTCATTTTTCATTTCGGGACTGGGCATCCCCAATACCTTTGCCGTACTCTCGTGCAATGACAAGTGAATAAACACTCATCATGAGAATAACACATCTAGCATGGAAAATATCGGCCACCCCTCACCGCCTCGCGAGCGGTACGAGCACACAAAAGAGAAATTTATTTTGAAAATTAGAGATGGCATGTACAAATTTGCTTAGAACGGCATGGAAATACCACATATAGGTAGGTATAGTGGACTCATATGGCAAAACTGGTTTAAAGGGTTTTGGATGCACAAGTAGTGATCATACTTAGTGCAAATGAAGGCTAACAAAAAGATTGAGAAGCGCCCAACCAAGAAACAAAAAATCTCGTAAGCAAGCATTAAGCATAATTAACACCGAATAATGCACCACAAGTAGGATATAATTTCATTGCATAACTATTGACTTTCGTGCTTGCGTAGGGAATCACGAACCTTAACACCAATATTCTTACTAAAGCATAATTACTCATCAACATGACTCACATATCACTATCATCATATCTCAAAACTAATACTAAGAATCAAGCTTATTTTGTCCAATGATCTTCATGAAAGTTTTTTATTATATCCTTCTTGGATATCTATCACTTTGGGACTAGTTTTATATGTTGCTTTTAATAAGCTCAAACAAATATAAGTGAAGAACATGAGCATAATATTTCTTTCTCTCAAATTAATCTAAGTGAAGAAAGAGAGAATTTCTTTAAAATTTTACTAACTCCCAAATAAATCTAAGTGAAGCATGAGAGCATTTCATCAAAAATAACCAAGCACACCGTGCTCAAAAAGATATAAGTGAAGCACTAGAGCAATTCCAAGGCTCTAAAGATTTAAGTGAAGCATAGGAGAAAGCATAGCATAATTTTTGGCTCTCCCAAAAAGGTGTGTCCAGTAAGGATTCAAGACTTAAAATAAAAAGCAAAGAAAGCAAAGACTCATATCATACAAGACGCTCCAAGCAAAACTCATAATATGTGACGAATAAAAATATAGCTCCAAGTAAAATACCGATGGACGCTAGAAGAAAGAGGGGATGCCATGCGGGGGCATCCCCAAGCTTAGTTGCTTGATACTTCTTGAATATTATCTTGGGGTGCATCGGGCATCCCCAAGCTTAGCCTTTTGCTAATCCTCATTCCTTCATCCATCGTAATATCACCCAAAACTTGAAAACTTCAATCACACAAAACTCAACAAAACCTTCGTGAGATCCGTTAGTATAAGAAAGCAAATCACTACTATAAGTACTATTGCAAACCCATTAATATTTTATTCTCGCATTATATCTACTGTATTCCAACTTTTCTATGGCAAAAACTCTTCAAAGGAAACCATAGAATCATCAAAACAAGCACACAACACAAAGAAAACAGAATCTGTCAAAAAGAGAACAGTTTGTAGCAATCTGAAAACTTCGAATACTTATGTAACTCCAAAAATTCAGAAATATTAGGATAACGTGAGCAATTTGTTTATTAATCTTCTACAAAAATAATCAAATCAAAAGCGCTCTTCTGTTAAAAATAAGAATTGTTTTCCTGAGCACAAAAGTTTCTGTTTTTCAGCAAGATCAAATCAACTATCACCCAAATCATCCCAAAGGCTTTGCTTGGAACAAACACTAATTTAAACCACAAAAACACATCTAACTAGAGGCATAATTGGGTATTTTATTGAAAACATCAAGAAAACCAAAAAGCAAAAAGATACAAGTTGGGTTGCCTCCCAACGAGCACAATCGTTTTACGCCCCTAGCTAGGCATAATGTAAAGGGTCTAAGTATTGTCATCCTTGGTTCTAGATCCATATGATGCCCTCATGATTGATTCATATGGTGGCCTAATTCTTGTTCTAGGGAAGTGTTCCATATCCTTCCTTAGTGGAAATTGAAATTTAATATTGCCTTCTTTCATATCAATCATGGCACCAATAGTACGTAAAAACTGTCTACGGAGAATAATTGGACAAGACGGATTGCAATCAATATCGTGAACGATGAAATCTATGGGCACATAATTTCTATTTGCAAGAATAAGAACATCATTAATTCTTCCCATAGGCTTTTTAATAGTAGAATCCTCCAAGTGCAAATTTAAAGAGCATTCTTCAATATCGGTAAGACCAAGCACATCATATAATGATTTCGGAATTGTAGAAACACTAGCACCCAAGTCACATAAAGCAAAACACTCATAATTTTTAATCTTGACTTTGATAGTAGGTTCCCATTCATCATGTAATTTTCTAGGAATTGAAACTTCTAATTCCAACTTTTCTTCAAAAGCTTTCATCATAGCTTCAACAATATGTTTAGTAAAAGCTTTATTTTGTTCATAAACATCGGGTGAATTTATCATGGATTGCAGCAAAGAAATACAATCAACCAAAGAGCAACTATCATAATTAAAGTCTTTGTAATCCAAAATAGTGGGCACATCACTAGTTAAAGTCTTGACCTCTTCAAACCCACTTTCATCAAATTTTTCAACAAGATTTTCACATTCCAAATTATCGGGACGCCTTCTAGCTAAAGTTGACTCTTCTCCAGTCCCTTTTTCATCAATCTTAATTTTACTAAATCAATAGAAGAAACACCAATTATTTTAAGATCTTCATCACTTTTACCTTCTAACGAGATTGGTTTAGCGGCCATTTGATTTACTAGGGTAGCTTGTGCATCGGATATTTTACCTAGCAAACTTTCGGCAAAAGCATACTTAGATTGGAGATTGCAAACTTCTCTACTGATATCATCAAGTTGTTTTGTTATAGCATCTAGCACAATGGAATGCTCCTTAAGTTCTTTGGTGAAATACTTATTATGCTCAAATTGTGTAGTCATATATTCCTTAGTGCTTTTCTCGATCGCAAGCAAAATATTTGGGTAAGGAACATCATAATATTTTCTTTGAGGCAGCATAACTACGCAAACAAGATTGCACTCAAAAACAGATCTGGCGAGAAAACAACGAACGAAAAAGAGGGCGAATAAAACGGCAAATTTTTGTGAAGTGGGGGAGAGGAAAACGAGAGGCAAATGGCAAATAATGTAAATTGCAAGGAGATGAGATTTGTGATTAGGAACCTGGTTGATGTTGATGATGTCTCCCCGACAACGGCGCCAAAAATTCCTTTTGATGCTTGCCTGAACTACGTCGGTATTTCCCCAAAGAGGAAGGGATGATGCAGCACAGCAATGGTAGGTATTTCCCTCAGTGATGAGACCAAGGCTATCGAACCAGTAGGAGAACCACGCAACACCACGTAAACAGCTCCTGCACACAAAGAACAAATACTTGCAACCCGACGTAAGAGAGGGGTTGTCAATCCCTCACGGGTAAAAGGATAGGTAAAATTGTAGTAGATTGGATAAATAGATCTCGCGGGAACGCGAGATAAAATAAATAAGTAAAAATTGCAGCAAGGTATTTTTGTATTTTTGGATTAATAGATCTGAAAATAAAAGTTGCAAATAAATAAAAGAGCGAATAGCAAAATAGATCTTGAAGGCAAATATATTAAAGAAGAGACCCAGGGGCCGTAGTTTTCACTAGTGGCTTCTCTCGAGAAAATAGCAAACGGTGGGTAAACAAATTACTGTTGGGCAATTGATAGAACTTCAAATATTCATGACGATATCCAGGCAATGATCTTTATATAGGCATCACGTCCAAGATTAGTAGACCGACTCCTACCTGCATCTACTACTATTACTCCACACATCGACTGCTATCCAGCATGCATCTAGTGTATTAAGTTCATGGAAAAACGAAGTAATGCAATAAGAACGATGACATGATGTAGACAAGATCTATTTATGTAGAAATAGACCCCATCTTGTTATCCTTAATAGCAACGATACATACATGTCGTTTCCCCTTCTGTCACCGGGATCAAGCACCGTAAGATCGAACCCATCACAAAGCACCTCTTCCCATTGCAAGATAAATAGATCAAGTTGGCCAAACAAAACCCAAATATCGGAGAAGAAATACGAGGCTATAAGCAATCATGCATATAAGAGATCAAAGAAGACTCAAATAACTTTCATGGATAAAAACATAGATCTGATCATAAACCCAAAGTTCATCGGATCCCAACAAACACACCGCAAAAAGAGTTACATCATATGGATCTCCAAGAGACCATTGTATTGAGAATCAAACGAAAAAGAGAAAGCCATCTAGTTACTAAGTACGGACCCGTAGGTCTACAATGAACTACTCACGTATCATCGGAGAGGCACCAATGAGGATAATGAACCCCTCCGTGATGGTGTCTAGATTGGATCTGTGGTTTCTGGAACTTGCGGCGGCTGGAATTGATTTTCGTCGACTCCCCTAGGGTTTCTGGAATATTGGGGTATTTATATAGCAAAGAGGCGGTACGGGAGGTCTCCGAGATGGGCACAACCCACCAGGGCGCGCCTGCGGGCCCAGGCGCGCCCCGGTGTCTTATGCTCACCTCGGGACCCCTCTTCGATACTTCTTTTGCCCACTAGATGTCTTCTGGTCCAAAAAAAATCTCCAAAAAGTTTCGCTACGTTTGGACTCCGTTTGGTATTGATTTCCTGCGATGTAAAAGACATGCAGAAAACAACAACTGGCACTGGGCACTATGTCAATAGGTTAGTACCAAAAAATGATATAAAATGATTGTAAAACATCCAAGAATGATAATATAACAGCATGGAACAATCAAAAATTATAGATACATTGGAGACGTATCAGTGGCAAACATAGACCTAGCTAATATCACAACAAGGAATCATATGCATATATGAGCAATGGATTAGTTGCGGACCGCCTCTCTCATGCATGTCCGACGTCCCCCCTCATGTCGAAGTTATCGGGCCGGGGTTATACTTTCAGGGCTTGGGTGGCCTCAATATTTCTAGACTTGTTCCAGTTTGGGGTGGCCTCGACAACGCTTTTTCAGTCCCGGTTTGGGTGGACTCAAGAGTTGGTCGGGAGAGAGGGGGTTGATCGACGTCCCCCCTCATGTCAAAGTTACCGGAGTTTTCTTCTAGGGGTTTGGGTGGCCTCGAGAGTTTGTCGGGTAGGGGCGGGAGGGGGTAGGAGATCGACAACGCTTTTTTTCTAGGGTTTGGGTGTGGCCTCGAGAGTTGGTCGCCTGATATGTCCACCGCGATATAAAATGATACATAGATGACAACAATTCTTTATTAGAAAGCAAACCCGATATCCGACATATCTACATATCGTCCGATATATCTAGACTTGTTTTTCCGATAAATCTAGACTTGTTCCGGTTTAGGGTGGCCTCGACAATGCTTTTTCAGTCCCAGTTTGGGTGGACTCGAGAGTTGGTCGGGCGAGTGGGGGTTGATCGACGTCCCCCCTCATGTCGAAGTTACTGGAGTTTTCTATATGAACAAACAAAAATTCCACATGACATGTCCGACGAGCGGACCGCCTCTCTCTCATGCATGTCCGACGTCCCCCCTCATGTCGAAGTTATCGGGGAGGGGAAAGATCGACAATGACGCTCACCCCTCATTTTGAATATATGAACATTTTAACTTATTAACTTAGTAACTTGGTAAATTTTAACTAATTTATATGAACAAAAAAAATATTCTATGAACAAAAAAAAATGCTATCCATCCATACATACATAGCCACATACATACATGGAAAAAAATGCCATGAACAAAAAAATACATATAGCCACATATATGAAAAAAATACATATATGAACAAAAAAATGCTATGAACAAAAAATCATCATATATACATCCATCCATACATACATATAGCCACATACATACATTATATATGAACAAAAAAATTCAACATATAAAAAAATGCAGCGAGCCGGGGCGGCAGTGGCTCACAGCGGGGGCGGCCGGCGAGGGCGACGACGACGGCGACGGCGGGGGCAGCGAGGGCGCTGGCGATGCCGACGGTGGGGGCGGGCCGGGGCAGGGGCGCGGCCGGGCGCGCTCGGGGGCGGGGCAGGGGCGCGGGCTCAGGGGTGGGGCAGGGCCACGGGCTCGGGGATGATGACGGCGACGGCGACGACGGGGCAGGGGTGCGGCGACAGCGACGGAGGCGGCGGCGGACGGCGTCGGGGCAGCCTAGCGGTGTCGATGAGCTCGGCGTCGTCGGGGGAACTGGCGGATGGAACTGTGAAAATCTTTAAGTGTGGGCTTATAAACCTAGACCTTTAGTCCCGGTTCGTGCCACAAACTGGGATCAATGTCTACCTCTGGTCCCGGTTCGTGCCACCAACCGGGACCGAGACACCTTTAGTCCCGGTTCGTGCCACAAACTGGGATCAATGCCTACCCTCGGTCCCGGTTGGTGGCACGAACCGGGACCAGAGGTAGGCATTGGTCCCAGTTGGTGGCACGAACCGGGACCAAAGGTGGGCATTGGTCCCGGTTCGAGCCACCAACCGGGACCAATAGCCTGTGCCTGGCACAGCCGCGGTGCGGTGGATGTTTAGTCCCACCTCGCTAGCTGAGAGGCGTCGGGACTGGTTTATAAGCGCGCCTGCACCTTCCCTATCGAGCTCCTCTCTAATGCTGGCTTACGGGCCTAAACACTATGTATCTGCCTGTGGGCCTACTGGGCCTTCTGCGGGCCTAAATCCTGGCCCAACTAGCTGGTTGGGTTTCTAGTCGTATTCAGGCCATGGTGGCCCAGTAGCGGCATTTTTTTAAAAAAAATTCCAGTTTTTTGTTTTGTTTTTTGCTTTATTTATTTTCTTTTGTTTCTACTGCTACTTCTTGAGCATGCGTTGGTTTTTCCCTTGAAGAGGAAAGGGTGACGCAGCAAAGTAGAGATAAGTATTTCCCTCAGTTAGAGAACCAAGGTGTCAATCCAGTAGGAGACAACGCACAAATCACCTAATACCTGCACAAACAATCAAACACTTGCACCCAACATGATAAAGGGGTTGTCAATCCCTTCACGGTCAATTGCAAAAGTGACATCTGATAGAGATAGATAAACGATAAAGTAAATATTTTTGGTATTTTCATTTTATAGATCGGAAAGTAAAAGATTGCAAAATAGTAGATCGGAAACTTGTATGATGAAAAGTAGAAGATTATATGATGGAAAATAGACCCGGGGGCCATAGGTTTCACTAGAGGCTTCTCTCAAGATAGAAAATAATACGGTGGGTGAACAAATTACTGCCAAGCAATTGATAGAAAAGCGCAAAGTTATGATGATATCTAAGGCAATGATCATGAATATAGGCATCACGTCCGTGTCAAGTAGACCGAAACGATTCTGCATCTACTACTATTACTCCACACATCGACCGCTATCCAGCATGCATCTAGAGTATTAAGTTCATAAAGAACGGAGTAATGCATTAAGTAAGATGACATGATGTAGAGGAATTAACTCAAGCAATATGATGAAAACCCCATCTTTTTGTCCTCGATGGCAACAATACAATACGTGCCTTGCTGCCCCTACTGTCACTGGGAAAGGACACCACAAGATTGAACCCAAAGCTAAGCACTTCTCCCATTGCAAGAAAAACCAATCTAGTTGGCCAAACCAAACCGATAGTTCGAAGAGAATTACAAAGATATCAAATCATGCATATAAGAATTCAGAGAAGATTCAAATAATATTCATAGATAAGCTGATCATAAATCCACAATTCATCGGATCTCGGCAAACACACCGCAAAAAAGAATTACATCGAATAGATCTCCAAGAACATCGAGGAGAACATGGTATTGAGAATCAAAGAGAGAGAAGAAGCCATCTAGCTACTAGCTATGGACCAGTAGGTCTGTGGTAAACTACTCACGCTTCATCGAAAGGGCAATGGTGTTGATGTAGAAGCCCACCATGATCGAATCCCCCTCCGGCAGGGTGCCGAAAAAGGTCCCTAGATGGGATCTCGCGGGTGGAAAAGTCTTTTCGTGGATGCCTCTGTTGGTTTGGGGATATATGAGTATATATAGGCAAAGGAATTAGGTCAGGGGGTGCACGAGGGGCCCACAAGGGTGGGGGGCGCGCCTTACCCCCCTAGGCATGCCCTCCATCCTTGTGGCCTCCTCGTGGCTCCTCGGACTTCATCTCCAAGTCTCCTAGTTTCCTTCTGGTCCAAGAAAAATCATCGCGAAAGTTTTATTCCGTTTGGACTCCGTTTGGTATTCCTTTTCTGCGAATCTCAAAAACAAGGAAAAAACAGAAACTGGCACTCGGCTCTAGGTTAATAGGTTAGTCCCAAAAATAATATAAAATAGCATATTAATGCATATAAAACATCCAAAACAGATAATATAATAGCATGGAACAATCAAAAATATAGATACGTCGGAGACGTATCATCTACTTACAGCTAAATACTTACAGTTTTTCTGTGATTCTTTTTGCTTTTAGGTCACAAAAATTATAAAATTTCTGTTAGTGCCATTAGTTTTCAAATTTGAATAGTTTAAATTTAAATTCTTTGAAATTTGTGTGAATCACTAGTTTGTGAATAACTTTACTATAAAAATAGATTTTGAGTGATTCTTTTTCCTGCTATTTAATATTACTGTGTTTTATCGTTATATTCAATTTGATAAATTTTAGGTTATTTTAAATGTCTGTTTTAATCAAAAACAGATTTTGTTATTTTAGTTTGCTATTAAAGTTTCTAACAAAAAAAATCTTTATGAAAAATCTTTTTGCTATTAATGTTTTGAACAAAAAATACTTTGATAATTTTAGTTGCATAAATTTTATATAATTTTAATTTAAAAAATACTAGAGGTTTATAAAATATTTTTAGTTGATTCCTTTTGCTATTATAGTTTTATAAAAGCTATTTAGTTGATTCCTTTTGCTATTGAAGAATATTATAGTTTTTTTTAGTTGATCATAACAGAATATTTTAATTGATTATTTTTAGTTCATTCTTTTTGCTATTAGAGTTTCATAAAAGTTTTCTAGTTCATTCTTTTTGCTATTAGAGTTTCATAAAAGTTGGCATGGTATCATCATTTCACCCACATAGCATGTTCTAAAAAGTTGAGAGGGTTACGACAAAAACTGCATACACTTCGTGTACAAAATGGACAATCTCTTTCGAAGTATCAGGGTTTCGGACGAAAACTCATCTGTTAGAAAGGGATTTCATTTTTTTGAAATTATTTGAACTCTAGACTTTTTGTGTGTTCAAAATGCACCATTCAAAGCCACATCATCAATTTTCAACCCGTTCTGACTTCATTTGGTATTTTTCATGCATTTACTATTTTTTTGAGCTAAATGACCCTGAAATTGGAAAGCACTATAAATGAACTCTGAAAAGGTTGAAAGTTGGCATGGTATCATCATTTCACCCACATAGCATGTTCTAAAAAGTTGAGAGGGTTACGGCAAAAACTGGATGCACTTCGTGTACAAAATGGACAATCTCTTTCGAAGTATCAGGGTTTCAGACGAAAACTAATCTGTTAGAAAGGGATTTCATTTTTTTGAACTTATTTGAACTCCAGACTTTTTGTGTGTTCAAAATGCACCATTCAAAGCCACATCATCAATTTTCAACCCTTTCTGACTTCATTTGGTATTTTTCATGCATTTACTGATTTTTTGAGCTAAATGACCCTGAAATTGAAAAGCACTACAAATGAACTCTGAAAAGGTTGAAAGTTGGCATGGTATCATCATTTCACCCACATAGCATGTGCTAAAAAGTTGAGAGGGTTATGGCAAAAGCGGGATGCACTTCATGTACAAAATGGACTATATCATTCGAAGTATCTGGGTTTCATACGAAAACTCATCTGTTACAGAAGGCATTTCAGTTCTTCACATGTAACTGCAGTGATATTCTAGATCAAAGGCATCATCATAATAGTTGTGGAGAGAAAGTCTTCACTTTTTCTTCGCTTGTGTCCTTTGATTATTGCGCCGTAACCATAGATAATCTTCATCGTTTAACAGGGTGCTTGGGTCAGCCTTGACTTTAAAGGGAGGAATTTCATGAAACTTTTCATAATCTTCAGACATGTCTGTCTTGCCCTCCACTCCCACGATGTCTCTTTTTCCTGAAAGAACTATGTGGCGCTTTGGCTCATCGTATGATGTATTCGCTTCCTTATCTTTTCTTTTTCTCGGTTTGGTAGACATGTCCTTCACATAGAAAACCTGCGCCACATCATTGGCTAGGACGAATGGTTCGTCTGTGTACCCAAGATTGTTTAGATCCAGTGTTGTCATTCCGTACTGTGGGTCTACCTGTACCCCGCCTCCTGACAGATTGACCCATTTGCACTGAAACAAAGGGACCTTAAAATCATGTCCAAAGTCAAGTTCCCATATGTCCACTATGTAACCATAATACGTGTCCTTTCCCCTCTTGGTTGCTGCATCAAAGCGGACACCACTGTTTTGGTTGGTGCTCTTTTGATCTTGGGCGATCGTGTAAAATGTATTCTCATTTATCTTGTACCCTTTGTAAGTCAATACAGTCGAAGATGGTCCCCTGGCCAACGAGTACAGCTCATCAGAACAGTGTTGTCACCCATGAGACGTGTTTGCAACCAACTGCCGAAAGTCCTGATGTGTTCACATGTAATCCAGTCGTCACACTGCTCTGGGTGTTTGGAGCGCAGAATATTCTTGTGTTCGTTGACATACGGGGTTACCAAGGTAGAATTCTGTAGAACTGTTTAGTGTGCTTGAGACCAAGAATCCCCGTCCCTACATATTATTGAGTCCGCTCCTAGCGTGCCTTTTCCAGTCAGTCTCCCCTTATACCGCGATTGAGGGAGACCAATCTTCTTAAGGTCAGGAATGAAGTCAACACAAAATCCAATGACCTCCTCTGTTTGATGGCCCGTGGAGATGCTTCCTTCTGGCCTAGCATGGTTACAAACATATTTCTTTAAGACTCCCATGAACCTCTCAAAGGGGAACATATTGTGTAGAAATACAGGGCCCAGAATGGCAATCTCATCGACTAGATGAACTAGGACGTGCGTCATGATATTGAAGAAGGATGGTGGGAACACCAGCTCGAAACTGACAAGACATTGCGCCAAATCACTCCTTAACCTTGGTAGGATTTCTGGATCGATCACCTTCTGAGAGATTGCATTGAGGAATGCACATAGCTTCACAATGGCTAATCGAACGTTCTCCGGTAGAAGCCCCCTCAATACAACCGGAAGCAGCTGCGTCATAATCACGTGGCAGTCATGAGACTTTAGGTTCTGAAACTTTTTCTCTGGCATATTTATTATTCCCTTTATATTCGATGAGAAGCCAGACGGGACCTTCATACTGAGCAGGCATTAAAAGAAGATTTCCTTCTCTTCTTTGGTAAGAGCGTAGCTGGCAGGACCTTCATACTGCTTTGGAGGCATGCCGTCTTTTTCGTGCACATGATGCTGGTCCTCCCGTGTCTCCGGTGTATCTTTTGTCTTCCCATACACGCCCAAGAAGCCTAGCAGGTTCACGCAAAGATTCTTCGTCATATGCATCACGTCGATTGCAGAGCAGACCTCTAGGTCTTTCCAATAGGGTAGGTCCCAAAATATAGATTTCTTCTTCCACATAGGTGCGCGTCCCTCAGCGTCATTTGGAATAGATAGTCCGACGGGACACTTTCCAAAGATTACATGTAAATCATTGACCATAGCAAGTATGTGATCACTAGTACGGACGGCGGGCTTCTTTCGGTGATCTGCCTCGCCTTTGAAATGCTTGCCTTTCTTTCGACATTGATGGTTGGTTGGAAGAAATCGACGATGCCCCAGGTACACATTCTTCCTGCATTTGTCCAAATATATACTTTCGGTGTCATCTAAACAGTGCGTGCATGCATGGTATCCCTCGTTTGTCTGTCCTGAAAGGTTACTGAGAGCAGGCCAATCATTGATGGTTACAAACAGCAACGCATGTAGGTCAAATTCCTGCTGGTCGTGCTCATCCCACACACATACACCTTTTCCATTCCACAGCTGTAAAAGTTCTTCAACTAATGGCCTTAGGTACACATCAATGTCGTTGCCGGGTTGCTTAGGGCCTTGGATGAGAACCTGCATCATAATGAACTTCCGCTTCATGCACAGCCAAGGAGGAAGGTTATAGATACATAGAGTCACGGGCCAGGTGCTATGATTGCTGCTCTGCTCCCCAAAAGGATTAATGCCATCCGCGCTTAAACCAAACCATACGTTCCTTGCGCCACCTGCAAAGTCCCCCCACTTTCTCTTGATTTTTCTCCACTGTGACCCGTCAGTGGGTGCTCTCAACTTTCCGTCTTTCTTACGGTCCTCTTTGTGCCATTGCATCAACTTGGCATGCTCTTTGTTTCTGAATAGACGTTTCAACCGTGGTATTATAGGAGCATACCACATCACCTTGGCAGGAACCCTCTTCCTGGGGCGCTGGCCATCAACATCATCAGGGTCATCTCGTCTGATCTTATACCGCAATGCACCGCATACCGGGCATGTGTTCAAATCCTCGTACGCATCGTGGTAGAGGATGCAGTCATTAGGGCATGCATGTATCTTCTGCACCTCCAATCCTAGAGGGCATAGAACCTTCTTTGCTCTGTACGTACTATCGGGAAATTCGTTATCCTTTGGAAGCTTCTTCTTCAATATTTTTAGTAGCTTCTCAAATCCGTTGTCAGATACACCATTGTCTGCCTTCCATTGCAGCAATTCCAGTGTGGTACCGAGCTTTGTGTTGCCATCTTCGCAATTGGGGTACAACCCTTTTTTGTGATCCTCTAACATGCGATCGAACTTCAACTTCTCCTTTTCACTTTCGCATTGTCTCTTTACATCAACAATGACCCGGCGAAGATCATCATCGGGCATATCGTCTGGTTCCTCTTGATCTTCAGCTTCCCCCGTTGCAGCATCACCGTATTCAGGGGGCACATAGTTGTCATCATCCTCTTCTTCTTCGTTGTCTTCCATCATAACCCCTCTTTCTTCGTGCTTGGTCCAAACATTATAGTGTGGCATGAAACCCTTCTCAAGCAGGTGTATGTGAAGGGTTTTCGAGTCAGAGTAAGACTTCGTATTCTCATATCTAGGGCATGGACAACACATAAAACCATTCTGCTTGTTTGCCTCAGCCACTTCGAGAAAATTATGCACACCCTTAATGTACTCGGAGGTGCGTCTATTACCGTACATCCATTGCCGGTTCATCTGCGTGCATTATATATAATTAAGTGTATCAAAAACCATTACAGAACATCATGAATAGAGAAGTGACCAAATTAATAGAAGTTCATCATCACATTAAAACCAAAGTACAGTAGTGATCAAATATTATTACTGAAAAAATAAATAAATAAAGTTCATACATAGTTCTCATTGAACAACATATAGCTCTCTAGAGCATCTAATTAAAACATATATTGAAACTATGTAAACAATTTCAATGCAACAACAAATGCGATCATAATCGCAACTAAGGTAACAATTGATCCAACGGCATAATGATACCAAGCCTCAGTATGAATGGAATATTTTTTAATTTTTCTATTCTTCAAGTGCATTTTATCCATCTTGATCTTGTGATCATCGATGATATCCGCAACATGCAACTCCAATTCCATCTTCTCGTCCTCAATTCTTTTCAATTTTTTCTTCAAGTAATTGTTTTCTTTTTCAACTAAATTTAACCTCTCGACAAGAGGTCGGTTGGAATTTTCGGTTCACATACCTCCTAGATAAAAACATCTATGTCACGTTGGTCGGCATAATTGTCATAAACACTAAATGAAACAAATAGTTATAAAAGATAATATATACCACATCCGAATCATAGACAGGACGAGGGCCGACGGGGACGGATACCAAAACCATCACACTATATTATAACAAACAATAATAAAAGTAAGAAAATTATACAAGTATCTACCTAAATCATACAAGTAAGAATTTTTTTCTTTTAGAAAGAAGATAAGAACAAGAGGCTCACCACGGTAGTGCCGGCGACGAGGTCGGCGCGGGCGATCGACGGCGGTGAGGACGGGGACGGGACAGGACGGACCGCCAAACCTAGACAAATCTTGAGGAAAATGGAGTTTGGACAAGGAGCTTCGAGAGAAGAAAGCTTAAGTGTGGCTCGGGCATTTCATCAAACACCTCATATGCATAGGAGGTGAGCTAGAGCAACACAAAGCTCTCCCACGGCCGGCCAAAAAAACAGAGCAGTGGCTCTGCTAGCGGGCAGGGGCGGGGGTATATATAGGCCTCTCTTTAGTCCCGGTTGGTGGCTAAAACCGGGACGAAAGGACTACATTTGGTCCCGGTTCTAGCGACCAACCGGGACTAAAGGTTGTGGGCCAGGAGCGAGGCCCATTGGTACCGGTTCGTGTCTGGAACCGGGACCAAAGGGGTCAGACGAACCGGGACCAATGGCCCCCGAGGCCCGGCCGGCGCCCTGGCCTCACGAACCGGAACTGATGCCCCCTTTGGTCCCGGTTCGTGAGTGAACCGGGATTAATGCCCTTATCCTGGCGTCAACCAAAGCCCTGTTTTCTACTAGTGGTGGCAGTACAAAGAACACTAAAAATAATAAAAATTACATCCAGGTCAATTGACCACCCAGCGACGACTACAATCACTGAAGCAAGCCGAAGGCGCGCCGCCGTCATCGCCCCTTCTTCACCGGAGCCGGGCAAAACTTGTTGTAGTAGACAGTCGGGAAGTCGTCGTGCTAAGGCCCCACAGGATCAGCGCACCAAAACAGCAACCACCGCCGATGAGGAGAAGCGTAGATCAGAAGATTCTAACATGTAAACACACGAATGTAGATGCACCAAGACCGGATCCATGGAGATCCACCGAAGACCAACACCGATCGAATCCCACGAGATCCGCCGGAGGCACACCTTCACACGCCTTCCGATGACGTTGTACGCGTCACCGGAACGGGGACTAGGCGGGGAGGACCTTATTCCAACTACAAGGAGCCACCGCCGTCTCGCCTCCCCGAGTAGGACACAAACCCTAATCAAACCTAAAAAAGACCTAAAAACAGAGCAGGAGCCCTCCCACCGGCGAGAGCCGAGGTCCACCATGCCTCCATGGCCCTAAAGACACCGGAGACAAGGCAGATCAGTGCCGGCGCCGACGGGAGGTGTGAAGGCCCTCGTCCTGGGAGGATGCTAACTATGTTCATTTGAACTATATTGAGATGAATAATTTTAACATGGTCCCTCTTACCTCTCTTTTTTTTAGAATTCTTACCTCCTCTTTTGAGTGAGCTATAAAAGGTATTCATAATTACATTATTTCTTTTCAACTGGGTGTCGAGGTATTCATAATTACATTATTTCTTTTCAAGTGGGTGTCGAGTCGAGCTCAATGCTCAATCGCCTTGAAGACAAATATCGGCTCACTTTAATATGTCGTGGTTATGTATTTGATATGATATATGATACGCAAAGTTTCTTTGTAGCTCCTCCTACGCGATAGGACATGAGTGTGGGTGATATGAAATCATGGCAACGGAGACTAAGTAAAACAGACCACAATTCTGTCAGGCAGAGTCTCAAATTAAAGAGTTTCTTATTCTTGTTTAGACATTTCAAATTATTTCCATGTGATCAATCATGCATGTTAGTTCCTTACAAATTGAACATTTCCATGGAGACAAGAAAATGATGCTTTCAGTCAGTAGTTCATGCCTCCAGAGATTTTTCTCGCCGGCATGACATTTGGTGGTGGTGGCACTTTGGACGGCGGCGGCGGCGGCACTCCCGACGGCGGTGGAGGACTATGCTTGCCGCATCTCATGGTACATTCACAGTGAAGTTCTTTAACAACCCCTCTACGTGTGCAGTAGCCGCCGGTGAAGTGCTCATGGTGGCACATCTCCATGCATTCCCTGTTGCTGCATGGGCCACGATAAGGATAGCTTGGGGAATTGCATATCAGGGGACGGGGATGAACCGCCACCACACCTGCACCACAGAACTAGATTTTCGTTTCTAGCACAAGACTGGATGGATCTTTTTAACAGGATGGGCATGTGGAGTGGCGCTGGTCTCTGAACTCACTGTGGGTCATGATGAGCAAGCCCAGGGCGAAGGCACCAAGCAAGTGTGCTCTGTTGAACCCCATGGCCAACACGAACACGATTAGGCTTCGCTTTGCTTTGTTTTCGATGTGATGGGATGGGATCGATGTGAACTGATCAGCCTGCTATTTATAGATGTTCCTTCGAGCTCGCATTGAATGCATAGTTTTAAATTGCCGGCTATAGCCCCGCTATAGCTATTTGATCATGTTGCCGCTAAATGATTTCATGTACAATTTGCCGCTATAGCCTCGCTATAGCCCGCTATAGCCCCGCTATAGCTGTTTTTAAGGGTTGCCGCTATATGTCATAGCCCGCTATTTAAAACCCTGATTGAATGTGTGAGATGGATATCGATGTGGGAATCCAAATGTTGGATATACAGGCATGCAATAGTACTGCTACTATATCTTTATAAATGCAAGTGCATCCAGTAGTGCATTAGTACACACATACTGTAAATGTGTGATGTCCAGATGTTGGATACTGTAAATGTGCAGCTCATGTTCTTGCCAAATCAGCAGAGTACTACTATTTTCCTGGTGTATTGAAGTTTCTGTCATTTTTTTCTATTTTTACTGCAACTAGCAGGTGTTATGCATTTTCATTGACTACTATACACATGATCACAGAAGGGGTAAGGTGGGCAGCCGATTCCGGAAATTGATCACAGGGGCAGCAAGACGATATGGGCGAATTCCGAGAAAGCAGCCTATCTACTATAGTCTAAACTGGAGGTAGTAGTAGCAGCCAGAGTCTGCTGTTATGAGTGACTATTGTACTGGATATTTCAATTAGGAAGTTAATGGAAAGGGGCTGAGCCCAGTTAGAAAAAAAAAACTAGCAGTCGGAGTCTGTTTCGTAAAAGCAGCCAAATATGGAACTTGATCTTTGCCTTAGGTTAGATTTTCCACACTGTTTCAAGGTAGGATTGGAGAATTCTACCAAAGAGCTTGGCATCATAAGCTGACAAGGCAGAGTGCACTTCACTGTCGGAGGTAGACCACTTACAACGAGTGTTGAACAGAGGATATGAGTAGGCTCTGTAAAAAGTCTGATAAACTTATCTTCGGAGGAGTTCCTATGGAGGCCCCTCGTCCTACAACCATCAGAGATAGTTGTCGGCAGAAATCGTGAACCGTTTATACTATAAGCTGTGCTTCGGTACCTGAAAAAAAAGGGTATAAACGCCGCATAGGAGTAGGTTATTATAGGCTTTGTCCTACGCTCGGCCCATTTACATTGTTTTCCTTTCTTTAGGTTCAAAGGATATTGCGCAACCCGAGATTCGAACCAAATACCTCCAGCTTAGAGGAAAGTATCGTTTTCCCCCTCAAATCCTGGCTGATGGATCAATTCCCCCCGCCCCCCCCCCTCCCCCCCCCAAGTCTAAAACCGGATCAATCAGCCCCCGAACTATCTAAAACCGGATCAATTCTCCCCCGCGGTGGTTTTGGACCAGATATTGGTGGTTTTGACTTATTCTTGTGCTGACTGGACAGCGCTGACTAGACATATCAGGTGATTTCTCTCCTGATTCCCCTCGCCGCCTCGAGCACGGCGCCCGCCCCTGCCTCCATGCCGTCAACCACGCCGGCGGCGTCGAGCACGCCGCCCGCCCTTGCCTCCATGCCGTCAGCCACGCTGGCAACGTCGAGCACCTCTACCTCTGCGCCTGCTGGTGAGCACCTCTTTCTCTTTCTCTTTCTCCCTGCACCCGCCGGCGGCATGTCACCCAAATCAGATGAGGACTCGAAGCAGGGAAGGGGTCGATTTGGCTGCCATGGCAGCCAAATCGAGCAGGTGCTGGTGCAGGGAAGGGATCGATTTGGCTGCTATGGCAGCAAAAATCAGGGGAGGGGGTTTTGCGCTGTTGATCAAGATGTTCTAAAGATGAGGCAGCAGATAAAGATGAATTCTTTTATGTGTCACTGCATTATTTTGGCAAATTTCAGACAGTGCAAGGATTGGTTGAATACAAGGGAGGGATGATGATAACATTTCCTATTGAGAGGAAAGAACTACAGTTGGAGACATTGTTGTCCTATGCAGAGGACATGTATCATGTTGAAAGAGGACATTGCAGAGAGAATCATAGGTACAAGATGCATTGGCTTGTTCCAGGAAAAAGTATGAGTGATGGTTTGTTGTTTATTCATGATGATTCAGCTGTGGAGAATATGGAGCATGCAACACCTTTTGGATCAAGTGCAGAGATCTATGTGGAGGAAGTGGCATTTTCTGAACAAGCAGTAATGGATGAAGTGCCAGTGGCAGTATCTGAAACATATTACAATCATACAGGTAGCAAATTTGCATTGGTAAATATGGATGCTGTGGACACAGACATGGTTGATGGCATGTTATTGTCAGATCAACAAGCAGAAAAAGAAGCAGAGCAACAAGTTGTTGTAGGTTTGAAAAGGTCAGCTGTTGAGGAAGAAAATATAAGGATAATAAATCTGGCTAATGAGTTTATTACTACATATGAGAGTCCAGTGAAGATTCAAAAAAGTAGACCAACTAGGCTTACAGCTAAAGGAAGAAAAATACCTTTACAAGTTGGTGGTCAAGCTCCACCTGCAGCCACAGCAGCACCAGTTGCTTCCACAGCAGCTCCAGGTGCAGTTCCAGGTGCCTCCAGAACAGCTGCAGGTGCTTGTACAGCAAGTCCATCAAACCCAGCAGCAGCTTCTGTAGAGAGAGCCAAAATTGCAAACAAAGCAAATTCTGCAAAGACAAAAGGAGCAGTAAAAGGAACAATGCCACAATTTAATATAAGACCAAAACCAGCTGCAACTTCTGAATTTGAGTATGTAGGTCCAGCTGCAACTTCTAAATTTGAGTATGTAGGTCCAGCTGCAACTTCTGTTGATCATGTTGAAATTGGAACAAGTGGTAATGAAGTATTACATGAAGATGGAAAAGAAGGAGAAGAAGGTGATGATGACAGTGACATTGACTATCAGCCTTTGTCAGAGCACAGTTCTGCTGAAGAATCAGAGGCAGAGCAAGTTAGGAAATTAGCAAGGGAAATTAGGAGGCAGAAGAGAGCAAAGAAATTAGGGGATGCTGTTGGGCCTGTCATCAAAGATAATAATGTGATTGAAGGATTTTCTGGTGATGAGAAGCTGGATGGGATAGAAGATGATGTTGTGTCATCAGATGATGACTGCTCTTTTGATGAGGAAAGTGATGGTGAGGGGGCCACACAGCTAGTGAGAAGGAAAAGTGAATGGAAGAAATATGACAGCAAATTAGAAATGCCTACATTTGAGATAGGAAGGTTTTTAGAGGAAGACATCAAATGAAGAAAGCTCTAATAAAATATGGCATTAAGCAGCATGTGCATATTGCTTTCACAAAGGATGAAAATCATAAAGTTGGTGCAAAGTGTACTTGTCCTGGTTGCAACTGGATGATCTATGCTTCTAAAACTAGTAGAAATAAGTGGCTACAGGTGTCTACCTTTGTAGATGAGCACCATTGCATTCCAAGAAGAGATAACAAACTTCAAGAGGAGAGAGGAAGGAGAAAAACCTAAGGGTACTAAGATGAGCAAAGTAGGTGGCAAGATCACATGCAGTTCTTGCAAAAGGCAAGGACATAATAGATCCAGCTGTAAAAATAATGATGCAGCTAAACATCATGGAAATTCACATTTGGTCAGAGAAGCTGCAAAGCAAAAGAAGCAAGACAAAGAGGCTTTTGATGCTCTTCAGGCACACAAAGCTATGCAAGCAAAGCAGGTTAAGATGACACATGTCTATTGTCTATGATTTCCACTTTGCTTTTTTGTTTGTACTAATGAACACTTGTTTGCAGGCTGCTGATATAAAAGGCAAGGCAGTGGCTGTGCAACCTAGGCCAAAGAAGTTGGAAGTTAGAAGAAAACCAGGCACTCTGAAGATCAATGAGCCTACATCTCAACACAGCTCATAGTCAAGCTCTCAACCGAGCTCACAGCCAAGCTCTCAACCTAGAGTTCCACAACATTGTGTGTTCAGCCTTGCTGCATACGAGGAGGCACTAAATGCTAAAAAAGGACCATCCATTTGATTAAAAGAATCTGCTACATTTTGCTACTGTTTTGTTTTGAAGAGAGTTTCTTCTACATTTCTGTAATATTGGCACAACTGTGCAATGATTTTGTGGCACAATGCAAGCCTGCAAACTTCTGAACATGAACTTCAGAACATAAGCTTGGCATTTCTTAAACAGCTTCAGTACATAACATAAGCTTGACTGCAAAAGACTAGCTAACATTGTAGTTCTTCAGTTCTTCACTACATAACTTAACTTAACTTAACTTAACTAAACAGGCTAGCTGACACTGACTGCTTTAGTACATAACATAAATACTGAACTAACTGACACTCACAGCAGTTCTTCACTTCTGCATCTCCTTCATCTTCTTGATGCGGTCTGAGTGGCGAATGCCGAAGCGGACGTAGGTCTCCGCCTCAATTGGCATGCTCTTGTCGCCGAGCTGCTGGATCCCTGGCACCACCATCTGCAGGTCGTCGGCAGCCAGCTGCTGCTGCTGAACAACAGGCGCCACCTGCTCAAGAAAACCACAGGAGGCGGGCAGCGATCGATTTACCAGAGACTGGCTGCAGTTGTAGTATCGACGGCCGGGGTTGGCGATGCTCCACGAAATCCACCTAGGAGCCTTGACGTTGCAGTGGCACAACTTCTCAGGTGAGTACTGCAGCGGTGACTCCCGGTAAGGCACCGGCTACTGCACCGGCAACGCCATGGTGGAGGAGCGGTGACTGCTTGAAGAGCTACCAGACGCCATGGACAGCTGGGTTGGGTTGGAGCGGCTCCGCGGCGAGGGGGAGGGCGACGCGGCGAGGGGGAGGGCTAGGGATTGCAAATGGAGAATGGGGAAAACACCTAAAGTCTGCCAACTCAGCTTGTACAGTCAGCAAAAGAACTAGTCAAAGCCACCGAAATCAGCTCCAATACCACTGTGGGGGGAAAGTGATCTAGTTTTAAAGAGTTTGGGGGCTGATTGATCCGGTTTGAGAGTTTGGGGGGAAATCGGACCATTAGACATGATTTGAGGGGGAAAACAATACTTTCCTCTCGAGCTTATTTCCTAACACAGTTACCAACTCAGATACATAACCTGTTATGCAGACTACCACTTCTTTTACTTCTTGTCCACATTTCCGGTTCAGATCTCCATGGTGTTTCCGTGCTATTTTTCTTTTGGTTTTTTATGCATGGTTTCCGCTTGGTTTTTTCTCCTTATTTTTCCATTACCGTTTTATATTTATTTTCCCATTTTTATTTTAACTTTTCTTTGTGAACTTCTTAAAAATTCGTGAAACATTTTCCAAAGTACGCAAACATTTCCAGATTTGCGCAAATTTTCCAAACGAGAACTTTATTAAAATTGATGAATCTTTTAAAAATTTAACTTGTGAACAATTTTCAAATTCCTGATCTTTTTCCAAATTCATAGTATTTTTAAATTTTAAACTCCTAGTAATTTTTAGATTCACAATTTTTTTTCAAATTTATGAACTTTATTTAAATTTATTAACTTTTTAAAATTTATTAACTTTTTAAAATTTAACTCATGAATATTTTTTAAATTCATGAGCTATAATTCAAACATCTTAATTTTTCAAATTCATTAACTTTTTTCAAAGCTAACGGGCAAAGCGAGCGAGCGTGCGAAGCTGGTGAGCGGGCGAGCGAGCTTGCGCAATATTTGGCTACGGCCCGCTGGCATGCGCACGGGCGCCAGTTTCCTAACCGGCGCTTAAAGTGGTGACCAGGACCTCCTCCAATAGAAGATGCCACGCACAGGGATTTGTTCAAAATTTCAAAAAAAAAAACAATCTTCTCTTTTTTAACAAAAATCAAAAACATAAAAATATTAGCATTTAAAAAAATAAAGATATTTAATAAAATGTTTGTGTCTTCCAAATTTCCTCAGAATGTCAAAACACAAACATCTTTTAAAAAGTGAAAAAAAAATTTTGAACACGAACAATTTTCAAAATTTCAAACATTATTTTAAAGGGATAATTGTATTCATACCCTTAGTTGTGTCCCCCTCAACCGAATTGCCCCTAGTTTTTGAAAACACGTGGTCTTGCCCAACCCACTTTGTCGTCTTGTGCTTTTGCCTTTTGACCGTTTGACCGTCACTTTGAAAACTTCATAACTAATTCATACTAAATCAGAAAAATGCAAATAAGATACCAAAATGTTTGGAAAAACATCACCTGTATGTCAATGTCACTTGCATTCATGACAAAAGTGTTGGTAAGTGCTCATCCGAGTTTTAGCTCTTATCATACCACCATGAACAGGAAAATCTAAAAAAAATTCAAGAAAAATTTGGTGGCAAAGATTTGCGAATGTTTTAAGTGCTTGCCAAGTTTCATGAGGGAATGACATTCGTGGAAGTCGTGGCAAAAAAAATTTGTCATTCCCTCATGAAACTTGGCGAGCACTTAAAACATTTGCAAATCTTTGCCACCAAATTTTTCTTGAATTTTTTTAGATTTTCCTGTTCATGGTGGTATGATAAGAGCTAAAACTCGGATGGGCACTTAGCAACACTTTTGTCATGAATGCAAGTGACATTGACATACAGGTGATGTTTTTTCAAACATTTTGGTATCTTATTTGCATTTTTCTGATTTAGTATGAATTAGTTATGAAGTTTTCAAAGTGACGGTCAAACGGTCAAAGGGCAAAAGCACAAGATGACAAAGTGGGTTGGGCAAGACCATATGTTTTCAAAAACTAGGGGCAATTCGGTTGAGGGGGACACAACTAAGGGTATGAATACAATTATCCCTCTATTTTAAAACATTAAAAATTTGGAATTTCAAAAAATCAGAAAAATACGAAAAAAAAATTGAAACTAATTTTGAATTTCCCTGAACATATTCTACTTGTGTAGTTTTTTTGGAAAATAGGAACAGTTTTTGAAAGCACGAACATTTTTTAAAAGTGACCAAAAAAGTTTGAGTTTCTAAACAAGTTTGAAAAAAGGTGAATGGCCAGTCTGGCCAAGGCAAACGCCAATTTTCTCGACAATCAATGACCTATTGGCCAAGACACGCCGATCTTGATGCAGTCGACATGTCTGTCACCAACTAACAAGATTTGGGCGTGAATTGAGCATAGCTCAGATTGTTAGGTTCCTTGTGGGTTGAAGTCCTACATTTGACACTCATGCATCTATTTTCTGGATTTATTTCAGTCTTTCCAGCAATGTCCGTTCAGTGGGAGGAGACATTTCCGTCGACTACGAGATGTCTATGGTGACTTCATGAATCGCAAGATGGTGTGCCGGCTCAGTATCTCGGAGAAGCTCATACGAGTAGGGTCTACGTATGTACATTCACAAGGATGACTGTATGTGTGTGTATGTGGGTATATTCGATTGTACTATGTTCAAAAGAAAATAGACTCTTTAGTGAGCGAGCGTTGCAACGCTCAGTGTGTATCGAAATTTGTCCCTCTTGATTTTAGTTGTGGAGTTCGATAATTGATCTCTCCTCTGCTTGATTTTAACTGTGGGGTTCGGTAATTAATATCTCTCCCTCCTGATTTAAATTTAGGCCCTAGTAATTAATTTCTCTCCCCCTAATTTAACTATGAGCCCAGTGATTTCCATGGGTATGAACTAATCTTTACAGTTACTAAGCTCCAAGAAATTAACGCGCTCTGGTGCATCGAGGCTCTAATTGGCGCGTGGGCCCATGATGTCAGCCTATGCACGCGTCTGGTGCTCGATCTGGCCTGGTTAGCTTGGTTGCAACGTGTGGCTTCGTCCGGAAAACCTACCGCCTCTCCCCTTCATTGCTCCTCTCTCTCTCTCTCTCTCTCTCTCACGACAGAATAAAGGAGATGGCGGCGGCGGCGATTGCGATTTGGCATCGAGCCAACGGTGCGCTTGAACGGAGCTCAGCAACGCGCGTGAGGTGATCGCCCTTTCCCCTTTGTCTCCTCTGCCCTCTTTCTTCCGGACGGCGACTAGACGATGAGCTACGGCAGCTGGCTTCTTCCTGCAAGTGGAGGACGGAGGTGGAGTTGGCGGTGGAGGTTTCGGCGGCTGGATGTGTACGACCGCGTCTTCTTACTATGGGTGGAGGACCGGATGGCGTGGGCACTGTCATTGTTTAACCATCCGCATTGGGCTTCTTCCTATTTCGGCTGCGGCGGCAGTCTCCCGTCAGACTGGTGCATTCCATTTGCCCCCTCCTTGGTCCCTTCTTTGTTTGTTTGGGGTGTTCACGCGTTGGTGCCGTTCGATTGGCCGCCATCATGCTCATTGTCAATTTTGGCTCAATTGGGATATGAGTGCCGACTTCTCTGGCCCTTTTAATGATGAAATGCTAGATCTTCGGTGATTTCCCGTAATATGAGTAGATTTAGGAATTAGGGCTGCAGAACTGACTTAATGTCGATATGGAGGAGATTGTTGTCGACCAGTCATGTGCCATTTTTTACCACAGACTACCAGTTGGTCAGTTCTGTAGAATTGAATTGCTCTAGGTTTAAGCTTTTCAGATCTGGGGTTTATTTTGTCATGTAAAGTAACTCTGGACATGGTTCCGAACATTTATCGGTAGACATAGGTCGATTGGGTTGCTTTTGTTCTTCTAGGTCTTGCAAGTGTGTCCTCTATCAAACAATTTAGCTTATCTTGCTTGCAATTTTTTATCTCACATGTGTCTTCCTAGATTAAATGTGTTTGTTATCTTCAAGTACTCCGGTTTGATATATAATTGTACATTGTCTGTCGACACCCTCTGTAAAACTAGGGATTCTGGCTATATCTTAGATACAAATTGTTTCTTGCACAAATGTTTGCTTGTTCCTGCATTTTGGGTGCCATATTACTTTGTTTGTTACTGTTGCGGTCACCTCTCATTCATTTCCGCACTCTCTTCTTTATTCAGATGAGCTATAACATGAGAGTTAAATTTTCTGATATTTTGTTTACGAAGAGATTTATTAAACTTATTGTGACTTAATATTACTCTTTTGATTCATGTATCAGAATAATGCCAAACAATGTCTTTTCAGTCATGAAGGGATCAGGATGCATACTCTAGCCAGTGTGAGGCTGATTGTCAATATTGTCTTCAAGTTCTTTTGATCCTTGAAACATCATCCTATGCCTCCAGAGCGCTAACGATGACTCAAAGTGTGTACAGTTTAGTGTTTCCTTTACCTATCGATGCTTGGTAGGGAATTTTGTTTCAGGTAATGATGGGTGATGTTGTAGCCTTAAGTTGTGCTTGAGGGAATACATTTTCTTGGCATCAACTTATAGTCACGGGCTCATGGCTATGGAGTCATGTGTATAATTATAACTGAACATATATGTAAGGTTTTGTGTACAGTCTTGAAAAGCAGGCAACTGACTCAAGAGCTGCCAAACTCTTGTGTTCAACATGAAATTGTTGTCTAAATAATATGGTATTAGAAGCAGTTCTCTGATGAGAACTAGATGAAAAGATTATCAAAAGTTATCAGCCGAGAGTGGTTGTAGATGATATTTGCTACATGGTGTGTGAGGTAAGGCAACTCCAACATTCTACCACTTGTTCGATTGATCCAGAATGCTTATATACTGAAAATAAGGCAGTTCAGGCTTTAGGGTGACAATGTGTGTTTCTTCTGACGAAACGAGTAGCCTTGTGAGTCTAGCATACCATCCTACTATCTTTCATGACATACTACCCCTTTTAGTGGGTTCTTTGTTGACAAAATGTCTTGAAGTTATCTTTAATTATTCTGGACGTGCTCTTGCGTGTGCATTTGGAATACCAATCGAGCCTATATTGCCAGGTAATAATCAAATTTGGTAATAATATAAATCTAATTTTAACATATTGCCTTTTGTTTTCTTCAAAATTAAATATACTTAAACTTAGTGCATTTCATATAGATGTGCAAAAGGTGGCTAGAAGAATCTAATTTCTTAGTTTTTCTGAAGTAGTTCAAGAGGAAACCATTAACCTAATAGAAATGATTATCTGCCATATGGTGTTGCTGGACTGCTAAAAATCTCACAACCCTGGAATGAAGAATGGCACGACAAAGGCGCGTGTTCCCCTTCTAGTTCTTGCTATGCAAAGCCGAAAAGGAGAAAATGGAGTAAAGGGCCAGCTAGCTAACACACACGCAGAAAAGGGAAGTTGACTTACCTAATCTGCTAATCAACCAAAAATCACACGAACGGGTATTAGCCACGCCCATCGCAAGGAAGTAGTTGTGCACAACCACGTTGGGGAAGAATTCGGCAGTCGCAAGAGAGCGCTTCCGAAAAACCTGATCGCTCCTCTCTTGTCTAGGATCATTGGATACGGGTTTGCGGAGGCATATTATCTCACTGCATGGTGCATGCCAATACGGTGCAATGCTATGGAACCGGGAGGCAAAGACATAGGGTATGAAGTAAGTTCTATCTATGGAGGAGCAGCAAGCTCTTAATAGACTCCAGGAAACAAAACTGAAAGCACTAAATAGGAGACGAGGGGAAACAACCCAATAAATATTCGGTTTCGTTTTCCATCAGTGTATAAGACTTGTTGATTCTTTCTTGCATGACAAAAAGAAGGTAGCGCATAAACATGGCATAGGTCCTAGAGCGGCTCAGTTGTGGCGAGGCGGACGGCGGAGGAGTGCACGTGTATGTCTCATCTTGTCAAGCTCTTACTACTAGTGTGTGAGGAAACCAATCTTATATGTTTTTCTAACAACATCCTCCACAGCCGGGATGGGACTAGACTTTCCACACTCCCCTGTCACACATAAATAAGCCACATGGGCCCCTGGGATTTCCTAGGAATTATTGAAAATATTGAAATGGGTTAAAAGCCAACAATGCAACAAAAAGTACCCCATCACCAAGTCATCTTTGTAGCCGATCATTCATGTTCCTATCGACGGACACTTTCAGCACGGCAAGCACCCTAGGAAGATTTGCAATGACTTGAGGTTCCAACACGAAAAAACATTTATACATCATGTTTGGACATCATAACATCATTCCTCTTCTTATTTCTTAATAGCACCAAGAGAGTGACCTAAAATCATGCCTAGAGGGAAAAAGACCTCGGTCTCTAATACACCAAAAGAAGATAGCTTCGATTGTCATCGTGCATGTCATCGTTCCCGGAGGCGGGTGGCCAGAGTTGAGGATATGGCCTCAAGCTCCACCTAGGTATCGGCAGCCCTAGGGCGGAGAGTAGAGATAAAGTAGAGAAGAGATAGAAATAGAGATAGTGAGGATTTGGGGAGAAAGTAAGAGCGTGTTTTCTTGTCCGTTGGAGTCCGGGTTGAAATCTGGCTGATAGGTTGCCCACACGCGGCTAGACCTGCATCGCACGATGCTTAAAGCAGCCCAGAACCTAACTCTAAAGGAACGGTCGAGTTGACTGTTTTTAGTGAGACATATCTGGGCTAGCGCAGAGAGGCTCCAGTGAGCACATAGGTACGAGCCTTTGCGTATGTTAATGTTCTCCTCACCTTCCTTAATTTGTTTCACCTAATCCCTTCGGATCTTAACCAAATGTTATCCTTATGTTTCTACTCTCATGCAACATGAGACTTTGTGAGCAATCGAACGACGTGCAAAACATGGTTCCGGAGCCTGTAATAGCTCAACCAGACTATCGGGCCTAGTTGCCAAGAAGCTCAAAATGGTTGCGAGCAACCAAATGCACCTAAAATCTGCTCAAATCTAGGTATTAGTGGAGTTTTGGGAGCTACTTCCTCCGTCCCCAAATAAGTGTACATATAGAAATTTTGTGGCAGATTATGGAGTGAAGTAAAAAATGCATTGGAAAAGTGCAAGCCACCATCTCTCATTTTTAATTACCGCACCTTCAATGAGAAAAGCGAATGTAGAAAGTGAAGAGACCATGTGTTGAATGTTATTGGCCTTGATTTTCATGTGATGAGAGAGAAGCAATTTTTCTACGTTAAAGTGCATTGAGAAGATAGAAGTACACATTTTTTGACAAATTTTGAATACTAAACATGGAGGGAGTATCTCCTAAAACTTTGAGGGAGTCATAAATTGTGGGGGAGGTGGAGATGCTCCACAACAGCAAGGTCCCCAATGGAACACTGTTGCCTCTCTCCAGCGACGCCTGGCCTGGTGACATTACTGCCGACATACAGTGTCAACATGGCACTCGCCGGGTTCAGGTGCGGGTAGTGGTCCGCTGAATTCGGGTGCGGGTAATGGTCGCCCAAATCCATACTGGTTTCAATATTTTCTGCCCAAACTCGTACCAGTATCCGCACCTTGGGTTTTAAACTGTTCCCATACCTATACCCGTCCGGGTGTAGGTAATACCCGTGGATAAAAATACTCGTCTCGGTCACCTTACCCAATCCATATTTCACCATGTATTTTTCAGGATCTCCGAATATATATACACAACATTTCAGCATGTATACTTCAATATTTAAGCACATATATACCACATTTTAGCATTTCAACATATATATCATGATTTACTGTGCGATGGAATAAAAAGAATGCTACTAATTTTCAAAAGTGAATATCAATAAGCATGAACTAGATGGCACTAAATAATGTCCAATAACATTCATGGATGAGTAGCCTCTAAGTGAAATTTATAGAGAAACATTCACATCTGTTATTTCTTCTTTTTTCCAATTACAAGAGGGACAGAAGTTTCTCTAATATTCATTTATTGAAGATACTTTTGTAGCCTCAACTTTGAAATGATCAAATGAAGGAGACTATATAATAACATCACAAAACACGATCATGCACATGGGTAGGAGGAGGATTTTGGGTCGAGGCTGTAAAGCAGCTAGGTTTCTTTTTTCCTTTGGTGAACGACACATGGGTGTTGGTTTGATCTGACGGCTCAACAGGCCATTAGATCTGATAGCCTAACAGAAAAAAAAAGGAAAGGATTAACGTTAAGAAAAGAGGCCCATGTACCAACGTGCATATGCCTCGATCAGAACTGATGCGCCCTGATCGGGGGCACCCAAACCAACTTATAGTTTAGGTCCCCTGTTGCACAGCGCTATATAGAGGGATACGGGAGAGAGCTGGCCCCCTGCGCGATCACAATTCACATCAGGATTCACTCTCCTCCCTATACCCCAAAACCCTATCCGATCTTGGGGGTGCTGCAGCAATGGGAAGATCTACTCCAGCCGCCACAGCTGTCCCAGGCCAGTGCCGGTGGCATCCTGAGGGCATTAGGACGTTGAGGAGGCCCTCTACCTCGACTACATCACCCCTCCATCGCGCCTGCACCGAGCAGGCGATCATGTCCACTGCTGTGACATGTAAAGAATCTCTAAACCTATCTCTATTCATGTCTATTGGGTGATCTAGATGCAATTTGATCTCGTTGTCAGCATCCTAGTGATGCATTAGTTCCAACAATGGTATCAGTCGCCAATTTTGATTGCTTTAGATCCCTATATCATGATCAGAAGATCAATCTCAAGTTTAGGCCCTCAGAAGATCAAGTTTGATTGCTACTGTTTTTGATGTTGATGTCAATTGCCCACTGTTAATGATGCTTTAATTCCAATTTGCTACGGATCAGTACTGCCACCTATGTTCATCAATTTTAAATTAATCTAAGTTAAGATCTAATGCTCACTTTTATGTTAAGTTGATTAAAATTGATCATCTTCAAGCCCTGTTTCCGTATGCATTAGATAATTAGAAGACAGGGGGATTAAGAGAACGTAAACAGTAGCAAACCCCACGCTGAAGAACCCTAGATTTTTTCCCAATTCGGTAGAACCCTAATTCATCAATTACGATTGTTTTTCCACAAATCAAGCACCCAAATGAACACGAATTGGATAAGAAATGGGGAGAATCCTCACCTAATTCGCCGCGTACTCGCCTCTTCCCTTCGGGGCCCGCGCAGCGCCCACCGTTGCGCGAGGGCGAAGACGCCGTGACGCCGCCGTCCTTGGGACGACGCGTGGAACGTAGTTGAGCGCGCCGTCGTCGCCACTCTAATGGACGCGCCCTTGTTTTGCCCGACGCCGAGCAAGTCGCCATCGCCCCTCACGCCGTGGTGGCCGGCGTCCCTCCTCCCTCCTTGATGCGCCATGTGCATGGACGCCGGGGCCACGTTCGACGGGGGAGCGTGCGGGATTCATCCTGTTGCATGCTCCTCCGGCGAGCGCAGCCGCCGCGCCGCCATGGCCGGCGTGCCTCGAGCCGCCGTCGAACACCGTCACCGCTCCTTGTACGAGCAAGAAATGCGGGGGGGTCAGGGGGTGATGCGTCTTGAAACTGCGTCGGTATTTCCCCAAAGAGGAAGGGATGATGCAGCACAGCTACGGTAGGTATTTCCCTCAGTTATGAAACCAATGTATCAATCCAGTAGGAGAACCAAGCAACACTATGTAAACGGTACCTGCACACAAAGAACAAATACTTGCAACCCGACGCGTAATAGGGGTTGTCAATCCCTTCATGGTAAAAAGATAAATAAATTTGTGGTATATTGGATAAATAGCTCTCGATAAAACGCGAAATAAAATAAGTAATAAAAAAGTGCAGCAAGGTATTTTTGGATTTTTGGAATAATAGATCTGAAAATAAAAGCGAATAAAAATAGATCTCAAAGCAAAAATGATAAAGAATAGACCCGGGAGCCGTAGATTTCACTAGTGGCTTCTCTCGAGAAAACAGCATACGGTGGGTAAACAAATTACTGTTGGGCAATTGATAGAAGATCGAATAATTTTGACGATATCCAAGGCACTGATCAATATATTGGCATCACGTTCAAGATTAGTAGACCTACTCCTTCCTGCATCTACTACTATTACTCCACACATCGACCGCTATCCAGCATGCATATAGTGTATTAAGTTCATGGAGAAACGGAGTAATGCAATAAGAACAATGATATCATGTAGACGAGATCTATTCATGTAGGAATAGCCCCATCTTGTTATCATTAATAGCAACGATACATGTGTGTCTTGTTGCCCCTTCTGTCACTGGGAAAGAACACCGCAAGATCGAACCCATCACAAAGCACCTCTTCTCATGGCAAGAAAAATCAATCTAGTTGGCCTAACTAAACCAAAGATTCAAAGAAGAAATATGAGGCTATAAACAATCATGCATATAAGAGATCAAAAAAGACTCAAATAATATTCATGGATATCGGTCTGATCATAAACTCAAAGTTCATCGGATCCCAACAAACACACCGCAAAAAAGAGTTACATTAAATAGATCTCCAAGAGACCATTGTATTGAGAATCAAAAAGAGAGAGGAAGCCATCTAGCTACTGTCTACGGACCTGTAGGTCTATGGTGGACTACTCACGCATCATCGGAGAGGCACCAATGAGGATGATGAACCCCTCCGTGATGGTGTCTAGATTGGATATCGTGGTTCTAGAATTTGCGACGGCTGGAATTGTGTTTCGTCGACTCCCCTAGGGTTTCTGGAATATTTGGAAATTTATAGGGTGAAGAGGTGGTGCGGGAGGCCTCGTTGAGGCCCACAACCCATTTGGACGCCAGGGGCCTCTGGCGCGCCCTGGTGGGTTGTGCTCCCCACGGGCCTCCCCTCTGGTGCTTTCTTGGCCTCAAGGTGTCTTCTGGTCCAAAAAATTCTCCAAAAAGTTTTGTCGCATTTGGACTTCGTTTGTTATTGATATTCTGCGAAGTAAAAAATAAGCAAAAAACAGCAACTGGCACTGGGCACTATGTCAATAGGTTAGTCCCAAAAAAGATATAAAGTTGCTATAAAATGATTGGAAAACATACAAGAATGATAATATAACAACATGGAACAATAAAAAATTATAGATATGTTGGAGACGTATCAGCATCCCAAAGCTTAATTTCTGCTCGTCCTCGAGTAGATAAATGATGAAAACAGAATTTTTGATGTGGAATGCTGCCTAATATGTTCATCACATATTCTTTTTCTTTTGTAGCATGGACATTTGGACTTTTAGATGGTTCAAAGCAATAGTCTATAAATGACATGAAGACTTCAATACTCAAGCATATCAACAAGCAACCATGTCTTTCAAAATATCAATACTAAAGCAAGCTATCCCTAGCCCATCATGCTCAATCATTGATCCATTAACGAAGCACACTCGAATATTAGCTACATCCAATGCTCAAGTACGATCATAGTGCCCCTTAGTTGGTGATTTATAAGAGAAGATGGAGACTCAAATAAAAATAAAAGTTGCATAAAGTAAATAGATAGACCCTTTGCAGAGGGAAGTAGGGATTTGAAGAGGTGCCAGAGCTCAAAGCAAAAAAATTGAGAGATAAAAACATTTTGAGAGGCATGCTTTTCCTGTCAACGATAACGACCGAGTTTGCCAATACTTTCCATGCTAGATATATCATAGGCGGTTCCCAAACAGAAAATAAAGTTTATTCATTTTTTCATCATTCTTTCACACTCCACGGCTAGCTATATCCACGGGTACCGTCCATACCAACACTTTTCACGGAATTTATTATTTGACAACATAAAGTAAATTTCTTTTTCATTTCGGGACTGGGCATCCCTATTACTGCCGTACTCTCGTGCAATGACAAGTAAATAAACAATTATCTTGAGAATAACACATCTAGCATGGAAAAATATTGGCCACCCCCTGCCACTTCATGAGCGGTACGGGGACACAAAAAGGAAATTTATTTTGAAAATTAGAGTTGGCACATACAAATTTGCTTAGAACGGCACGGAAATACCATGTATAGGTAGGTATGGTGGACTCATATGGCAAAACTGGGTTTAAGGATTTTGGATGCACAAGTAGTATTTCTACTTAGTACAAGTGAAGGCTAGCAAAAAGATTGAGAAGCAACCAACCAAGAAACAAAAAATCTCATAAACGAGCATTAAGCATAAATAACACCGAATAATGCACCACAAGTAGGATAGAATTTCATTGCATAACTATTGACTTTCATGATTGCATAGGGAATCACAAACCTTAACATCAATATTCTTACTAAAGCATAATTACTCACCAACATGACTCACATATTACTATCATGATATCTCAAAACTATTACAAAGAATCAAGTTTATTTTTTCCAATGATCTTCATGAAAGTTTTTATTATATCCCTCTTGAATATCTATCACTTCGGGACTAGTTTCAAATATTGCCTTTGCTTTTGATAAGTTCAAATAAATTTAAGTGAAGAACATGGGCATAAAGATTTTCATCTCTCAAAATAATATAAGTGAAGAATGAGAGAATTTCTTCAAAATTACTAACTCTCAAATAAATCTAAGTGAAGCATGAGAGTATTTCTCCAAAAATATTAAAACACACCGTGCTCAAAAATATATAAGTGAAGCACTAGAGCAATTCCATAGCTCAAAAAATTTAAGTGAAGCATATAGAGTAATTCTAACAAATCATAGCATAATTTTGACTCTCTCAAATAGGTGTGTCAAGCAAGGATACTTGTGATAAACTAAAAAGCAAAACAAGAAAAGACTCATATAATACAAGACGATCCAAGCAAAACTCATGATATGTGACAAATAAAAATATAACTCCAAGTAAAATTACCGATGGTCGTTAGAAGAAAGAGAGAATGCCTTCCGGGGCATCCCCAAGCTTAGTTGCTTGGTTCTCTTTGAATATTAACTTGGGATGCCATGGGAATCCCCAAGCTTAGGCTCTTCTACTCCTTATTCCTTCATCCATCGTGATCTCACCCAACACTTAAAAACTTCAATCACACAAAACTTAACAAAACCTTCATGAGATACGTTAGTATAAGAAAACCAATCTTCGCTTTAAGTACTGTTGAAAACCCATTCATATTTTATTATTACATTACTAGCACATATGCCCGTGCGTTGCAACGTGAGATAAAATAGTATGTATTTAAAGTCAGTGAGAATTATATGCGCAAGCAAAACCCTATGTGCACACAAAAAAGAAACATTCAGCTTCTCGGTTTCGCCGCGTGTGAAGGAATCAATCCGCCATTTTTTCATTCATTGATCGAGGGCATTTAAGAGTTTTGTTACGTCATCGTACGTGAGAGAAGGCCCATGAGTTATTTAATCTACTTTTCCTTTTAATCCTTTCAAGCGAGGAGACTTTAAGCTATGAAGTTTCTCAAGATTCTAGGAAACATGAACAATTTTTTAAATTCTAAACATTTTTTTAAAAATTATGTACAATTTTGGAAAGACGCAAACAAAATATGAAAGGGAACATCTTGTAAATATCACAAACATTTTCTGAAAATACCAATTTTTTTATGAAAACATGAACATGATTTGAATTTGTGAACATTTTTTTAAAACGACAGCATGTATTGAAACTTCATAAGATTTTTAGAAAATGTGTATCTTTTATACACGAACATTATTTTTAATTGTGAAAATTTCATTAAAACGGGAATATTTTTCAAATCTAGAGCATTTTTTGAAATGCCATTTACTTTGTAGAAATCTCGAACAATTTTGATAAACAATAAAAAATTTGAGAAAATGCGAAACTTTTTGCAAGTTTCGAATATTTTTCAAAATAGCAACAAAATTTGGAATTCTGAACATTTTCCAAAATTTGTTTTCTCTAATTCTGAACGTTTATTGAGAATTTTTAATTTATAAAATTAATTCTAAAAGAAAACTAAACTTGGAAGGGAAAAGGCGATAGCGAAAAGACGATAAAAATAGAAGTAAATCACAGAAATAAAGAAAAATGGGCCAGCCCATTATAGGTTGTCATGTGCGAAAATCCGACTATTTATCGCCCAGAGCAGAAAATAGAATTTTTCCAGCTGCGTGGGCAGAAAAATAAGGGGGCTTGCTTCGCTGGGCCACAGCGCGCGGCCCATGTACGAAAAATCTTTTTCTAGCAGACAAACGCATAAGAATTTAGTACCACCTCGGATAGATTTTTTTTTCGATGGTGAACGGATGAAAAAATAAGCGAAACGCACCTTACTTTATTAGTAGGTATAGATATCTACTGTATTCTAACTTTAACATGGCTTATACCCCCCGATACAATCCATAAATTCATCAAAATAAGCACACAATGCAACGAAAACAGAATCTGTCAATAACAGAATAGTCTGTAAAGACGCAAATTTTACTCATACTTCTGTAACTCCAAAAATTCTGAAAAATTAGGACAACGTAAGCAATTTGTATATCAATCTTGTGTAAAAAACAATTAGAATTTTTCGTCGCTTCTGTGAATTTTAAAAATTCTGCTACTGAACGCAAAAGTTTTTATTTTCCAACAAGATCAAATCAACTATCACCCAACATGATCCCCAAGGCTTTACTTGGCACAAACACTAATTAAAACATAAAAAACACAATCATAACAGTAGAATAATTGTGTAAACACTCAAGAATGGAAAGAAAAAGGCAAAATATTTTTTATTCATTGGGTTGCCTCCCAACAAGCGTTATTGTTTTATGCCCCTAGCTAGGCATAAGATTTCAATGATGCTCACATGAAAGACAAAAATTGAAGCATAAAGAGAGCATCACAAAACTTGTGACAAACACATTTAAGTCTAACATGCTTCCTATGCATAGGCATCTTGTAGGCAAACAAATTATCAAGACAAGAAATATTTAGCATATGCAATGAAGAAGAAAGAAATAATAGCAATCTCAACATGACGAGACACTACTAGGGAAAAGCTTACCAGTAGCGCTGGTTTTTGAGCTATCAGTAGCGCTGGTACCCGTGCTACTGCTACGGCGCTACAGCTATTTTGTAGCAGTAGCGCTTGTTACACCCAGCGCTACTGGTATCTTCAGATACTAGTAGCGCTTTTCTGAGGCGCGCTACTGGTAAATGAGCGCTGCTGGTAAGCTTTTAGCCCGCGCCACTGCTAAATTTTTTTTTCTTCTGCATTTTGGCGATGTACATGTTTAAACAGATATATCTTTTATCCAATAACAACTCATCATGAACTAGTCTGTTTAAACAGCATATTCATTGAAAAATAAGTGAACAAATCACCACCAAATAAATCATCATGATCAACATCATCGTCATATTAATAAAAAACTCTTGCATCATAGTCATCACCTCCAACACTAGCTAATAATCATCATAGTCATATGATAAGCAGTACTAGGTAGTCATACAGCCACACATATATAGCAGTTCTACTAGGTAGTCATACAGCCACACACATATGTAGTTCTAGATGATATCGACGACGATCATCATCCTCAAGCCTTGGCGGTGGGTGTTCCTGATAGTAATTAGGATGGCCTGTCCAACACGAATATTCTTGCCAATGAGGAAGCTCTTCTACCCAACCGAGCTTAAGTGTGTGCGACCGTCCGTGTCCACGCCGTACGCACAGGTGGTGACGGAGCCCCTTGCGGTAAGGCGTATTCCAGCTGAGCCTTCTTCATCAGGCTCGATACCACAACTCATAGATAGGCTCTTTGGCACCTTCTGAATAAGAAAAACATATCAATTAATAAGTAGCCTCGCACATACTCTTGCAAATATATTTCTACTAAGTATAGATTTCTACACTATCAAAAGACACAGTACTACATTTCTACTAAGCATGAATTCTACTAATAAGTATGGATTATCTACACTATTAACAGTTCCTTGGATTCTACACTAATAAGCATGTCATCGGACTCTACACTAAAACATATCATCAGCTAGCTTCCACACAGCATATCATTGGACTCTACACTAAGCATATCATCGGATAATTTGCATTTGTAAGTATAACAATAAAGCATATATATCATCAAATTACTACAGTAAGTATAACATACCATGACAAGCCGATCAACCATGGTACTTGTCAGGCGGGTCACGAATGGCACCCCGACAAAGTCAGCACGTGGCGGAATTATGTCCCATAGGTTGCACACCTCCTCCTCGCTCAGCCTCATTCTTTGAGCATAGATGGCTTCATTAAGTGGGTCCTCATCATCTTCATCAAGTGGGTCCTCATCATCTTTATCATCTTCCTTTGTGTTGACATAAATGACAGCTAGCTTGGGTCTTTCTGCTCTGAAGGAGAAGCTGATCAACTCACCACCAGTGATACCCATGTGGGCGAGGAAACGGACCCATCCATCTCCTCCAATCTGCGACATATTGCGTCCTTTCTCGACCTCCATAGTGTAAGGGCCCCCCGGAGCCTCAAAGGTCACAGTGTCTCCGGTCAGCTTGTTGAATTTCAACCTCACATTGCATGGGACGATCTGTGTAAAAAAAGCAAAATGACACAATGCATTAATGCCAATAACACTAAAAACAAAATAGTTGTTACAGGTTTCATATAATTTGTTACCGCTGCATGAAGAAAACTCGGCTGGAAGTAGATGCCGAACAACGTGCCAGTTGCAAGGCTGCTGGCGCACCTTGACTTGCACAGTCAACATGGTGGTGGTGGTGGTGGCGCCATTTTCCTAAAGCAATATGAGCAAGGATGAACGATCCACTTCACTGGAAAGAAAAACAGTAACATAAAGTTCTCAATGCATCGATCTTAATTGGAAAATAGAATATTCAGGCTTAGTAACTAAAATTAACATATAAGATGATATGAGGTTAGCAACAGACATTACATATAACAAGAACTGCATGCTACTGTTTTCAATCTTTGTTGTTTATCTTGTGCATATAAAAAAACAAAACAAAATTTCAAAAGTTATTAGATTCTGCAGTGTGAGGACATTACATATAACAAGAACTGCCATATGATGGACAATTATAATCCTAAGATCTAGTAACATATAAGATGATATGAGGTTCCTATGTGATTAAATCTAGCAATGGTTGGGTAACTTAACCATACCCAACCTGAACCCACGTGACAAATTTAAGAAAACTAAACCAAACCAAACCACACAAATGTGTTATGCCATCTAACCTAAACTGAACCACAAGATATCTCAACACAAGCCAAACTGAATATATTCAGGTTTATATGTGATACTAACAGTACGTAGGATCTAGAGATGCTGGAATTAACCCAATCAAAAAACAGTGGTACACCAACTTCAATATAGCATCAAAAAACAACTACTGTGAGGAACACAAAAACCACAACTAAAGCAGAGCATTGGTATGCTACCTATAATCCCTAAAAACTTGGATCGGTCAACAAGCTAGCATCAGTACTAATTAAACAAGATCAATGGATCTAACAACCACATGTAGCAACCTAGCATGGGATGATCATCAAGCTCAACATGCAAACCAACATCGCAAACTAGCATCGACTAGTCATGAAGCTCAACATAGTACCATACTAGCATCGAAACCGACATGAAAAGCATGTGCATCTACCACAACAAGAACATCATCATTGCCGACAAGCAAAACCTAGCATACTACCAAAACCGTGCCACTAGCATCTGATCTACCACATCCTATGTTCACTGATAAACTCTAATGCTAGCGTAACCTACCACAGTACTTCATATCTACCCTAACCTACAACGACTAGGGAGTGATGTAATACATGGGTTTGAGGAGCGGGGCTCTCAACGTCTCTCTCGTCATCGGACAGTGAGGGCGGCGGGTTGGGGGGCAACAGGGGGCTCCGGGTCACGGCGGCCAGCAATGGCGCCGGCAACCCCTACGTGGAAGTCACCCCGGCCAGCGCGTCCCCCTCCACGGCCCCGTCATCGGAGTGGGGCGGCAGCGGAGTTGGGGGAGGGGGCAGAAGGGGGAGTGGGGGCGGCAGGGGGAGTGGGTAGGCGGCCGGTGAGAGCGCGCGGGCGGCGACAGATCGAGGCGGCGAGAGGGGGAGGAGCAGCAAAGGGAGGGGAGCATTACCTGTGGCGGCGGGAGGTGGCATGCAGTGGCGGCGTCGGGCGGAACCCTAACCGCGGCGGCGGCGAGCGGAGGGAATCGATCGAAGTGAGGGGTGTTGGGGGCGCGCGCGGGGTTTTCTTTTGGTATAGTAGTAGTGCTGGGTATGGGCTGGCGCTACTGCTAAGCCCACTAGCTGTAGCGTTGGTGGACAGGCCACGCTACAACTAAGTGGGCTTCCGTTCTTGGCCCTGTGGCCCACGCAACAGCAGCGCGGCCCGTGCTAACCAACGCTACTGCTAAGCCATACCAGTAGCGCGCTTTGTAACCAGCGCTACTGCAACTTACCAGTAGCGTGGGGGCCCAAACAAACGCTACAGCTAAACTTCTATGTATAAGCATTTTCCTAGTAGTGAGAGGTAATTTAGTAACCTGAAAATTTCTACAACCATATTTTCCTCTCTCATAATAATTACATGTGGGATCATATTCAAATTCAACAATATAACTATCACATAAAGTATTCTCTTCATGATCCACATGCATGCAAAGTTGACACTCTTCCAAAATAGTGGTATTATCATCAAATAAAGTCATGACCTCTCCAAGCCTATTTTTATCAAAAATTTCATAAGATTGATCATTCTCCAAAGTAGTGGGATCATTATTACCTAGAGTTGACACTCTTCCAAACCTACTTTCAATATTATTGCAAACACTATTATCAATATCATATTCATCATGAGGCTTAAATAAATTTTCAAGATCATAAGAAGAATCACCCCAATCATGATCATTACAATAAGTAGTAGACATATCAAAATTAGCATCCCCAAGCTTGGGGTTTTGCATATCATTAACACAATTGACATTAATAGAATTTATAATAACATCCTTGCAATCATGCTTTTCATTGAAAGAGGTATCATGAATCACTTTATCAATTTCTTCTTCCAACACTTCATCACAATCTTCAGATTCATGAATTTCAAGCAAAACTTCATAAAGATAATCAAGTGCACTCAACTCACTAGCAATTGGTTCATCATAATTGGATCTTTTGAAAAGATTAGCAAGTGGATGAGGATCCATATCAATAGATTTTTAGCAAGCGAAGATGCAAGCAAATAGAAGACACATGCCACACAAGCAAAGATAGCAAACGAACAAAAAGGCAAACGGAAAAGAAGGCAAATAAAAAGGCAATTTTTTTGTGAAGTGGGGGAGATGAAAACGAGAGGCAAATGGCAAATAATGTAAATTGCAAGGAGATGAGATTTGTGATTAGGAAGCTGATAGATCTTGACTTGATCCTCCCCGGCAACGGCGCCAGAAATTCCTTTTGATGCGGCTTGAAACTGCGTCGGTATTTCCCCAAAGAGAAAGGGATGATGCAGCACAGCTACGGTAGGTATTTCCCTCAGTTGTGAAACCAAGGTATCAATCCAGTAGGAGAACCAAGCAACACTATGTAAACGGTACCTGCACGCAAACAACAAATACTTGCAACCCGATGCGTAAAAGGGTTGTCAATCCCTCCACGGTAAAAAGATAGATAAATTTGTGGTAGATTGGATAAATAGCTCTCGATAAAACGCGAAATAAAATAAGTAATAAAAAAGTGCAGCAAGGTATTTTTGGGTTTTTGAAATAATAGATCTGAAAATAAAAGTGAATAAAAATAGATCTCAAAGCAAATATGATAAAGAATAGACCCGGGAGCCGTAGATTTCACTACACTACTAGGGAAAACCTTATACACAGAATCTTAGCAGTAGCGCTGGACAAGAAGGGGCGCCACTGCTAATTAGCAGTAGCGCTGGCCCCAAACAAGCGCTACTGCTAACGACTTAGCAGTAGCGCGGCTCGGTAGAGCCACGCTACTACTAAAATTCCCCGACCGTTCCCGTCACGCTAGGTTTAGCAGTAGCGCGCCCAATTTAACCGCGCTACTGCTAATGTATTAGTAGTAGCGCGCTTTTTTTCAAGGTCGTTACTGCTAATTTTGAACCTGGCCACATGGCGGGCCCCGCTTAGCAGTAGCGCCTCTTCCAGAAGCGCGCTACTGCTATATTATTAGCAGCAGCGCGTTTTACACCCAGCGCTACTGCTAAACCGCAGCCATACCACCTTTTTCCTCCCCCTCCCCCCCTCCCCCATCCTCTCTTCCTTCACTTTTCCCTAGCTCCCACCTCCTCTCTCCCTCACTTTGCTTCTTCCTCACTACTTCTCCCCCTCATTACTCTCCTTCTTCTACCTATCTTTCTCTCTCTTTATTACTCCTAGCTAACTACACCACCTCCATTAATGCATCTCCTTTCTCTTTTTCCTTCCCCCTCCACTAGTTGAACTTGTCTCCTCCCAAACTAGCTAGCTAGGTAGATCTAGCATTTAGTGAATTGACCTATGTACCTCCCTAACTAGATCTAGCCTTGTCAAGAAGAGCTTTGTCCACTTTTGATCATTCCATAGGTGTGTGTGGCGACACCTATCGACATCATCATCACCGTGCTCGATCTCGAAATAGGTGATTAAAAATTTATGCTTTTGCAAGAATGAAAATATGTGTATGTGTGCGATATGACATAATCGGGCGATATGATGGAAATTGTGTGTGTGGCATGAGTTGCCGCCGAATTATGCTTGTGAGTTGCTTATGTTTTGCCGAAATGTCGATTTATTTCTGTTTCGGCGAATTCCGGGCAAACTCTATATGTCCTATTTTTAGGGAAGGTCATGCCGAATTTTTGTATGACTTTGATGCATGCATGCATTTTTATAATCAATTTGTTTATTATTACCGTGCAGGCGTTCATGATGGTCAGTGGAACGATGGTGGACAGGTGGTTGCGGTCGGCGGTGTAGGACATGAAAGAAAATAACCTGACAGATATTTTATGTCCGTGTCGAAGATGCAAAGGACGAGTTTGGCTCGACCCCTATGACGATGGTCGCGTGATGGCGCACATGCTCATGACTGGTTTCATGGATGGCTATACTCAGTGGATAATTGAAGATGAGGATGATGATGTTGAGGATGCCGACGGGGCAGGCAATGACGACACGGGGCAAGACGAAGAGATGATTGATAATGGCGGCGGAGAAGGGGCCGGACATGGCGGCGGGGAAGAGGCCGGACATGGCGGCGGAGAAGGGGCCGGACATGGTGGCGGAGAAAACGTGGACTCCACGCCGCAGACTTCGTTCTGGCTCTCGGGAAAAGTGGGAAAAGAAAAGAATAGGAAAAGAAGAAAAGATTACCTTAAAGAAAAGAAAAGGAAAAGAAGAAAAGAAAAGGAAAAGAAAAGAAGAAAAAGAAGAAAAAAAGGAAAAGAAAAGAAAAAGAAGAAAAGAAAAGGAAAAGAAAATAGAAGAAACAAACAGGAAAATAAAAGGAAAATAAAAAATGAAAACAATAGCAGGAGCACTGGTTGAGTAAAAGCGCTATAGCTACGTTATGTAGCAGAAGCGCTGTTCCAGAAAAACGCTATAGCTACTTCATATAGCAGTAGCGCTTTTCTTGAAAACGCGCTATAGCTAAGTTAGCTACAGCGCGTTATCAAGAAACGCGCTACTGCTATTTTCACATAATCCCCCGCGCGGGCATCCCTCCTCTCCTTCCTCCCCCAATTCACCCACTCTCTTCTCCCCCTCGTCGCCCCTGCCCTCACCCTCGCCGGAGCCCGAGCGTCGACCCCAACGTCGCTCGCCTCCCTCGCCCTCGCCGAAGCCCGAGCGCCGACCCCAACGCCGCGCGCCTCCTCCCTCGGCCCCGGCCCCGACCACGACGCCGCGCACCTCCACCGTCGGCCCCGGCCCCGACCATGACGCCGCACGCCTCCGTCGCAGTCGCCCGGCTCCGGCCCCGACCCCGACGCGCCACGCCTCCCTCCTCTGCTTCCTCCCCTCCCAACCTCGGCCCTCCTCGCCCTGCACCCTCTATAAGCCCCCCACCGCTCCTCCTCTCACTGCCATTAGAGTTCTAGCTAGGGTTCTTTGGTTAATTTACTTAGGTTTTAGTTAGGGCAGTAGGTTAATTAGGTTATCTATTTAGTTAGGGCATTAGGTTAATTAGGTTATCTATTTAGTGAAGGCAGTAGGTAGTTATTTTTTTGCGGTGATGAATTTAGCTAGGTATCAAACTAGTTGGTTAATTTGGCTATATTATGAACCACTAGGTGCATTTTGAACCCTAGTTAGTATGAAACCTAGTTAGGATTAATCCTAGTTAGTATGAACCCTAGGTTTCAAATATTGTGAAGAAAAATGACTTCTTACATTTTTCTTCAAGTTCTATATTTTTCTTCCTTTTATATGCAAATTTGAAGTGGACATGTGATATGTGGACATGTGATTTGGACATGTGATGTTTTGGACATGTCATATTTGGAAAATGATGATTATGTGCAGGGTAAATGATCCGAGTGGCCTATGTTTCGCAGGAATGTTGATTCATTTCCGTTCCGGTGAATTTCAGGCGTTCGATATGTCCACTTTTTTGCAAAGGTCATGCCGAAATTTCCCATGAATTTTGGCAAGACTTGTGCTAGAAAGTAGGCATATCGAGTGCCGGGAAAAGGCATTCCGGCAAACCATAGACCTTTTTATGTCATTTCTCATTTATTATAGTTTTAGAATTAAACGAGGAGACTTAATCATAGGAAACATGTCGAACAACGAAGAAACCGGGCCTTCTGACCAAGATGCAGACGAGATGGATTATGAGGGTGAACAACAGTACCTCGACTTTTTGTCTGCTAAGCACAGTCAAGGTTTGCAGGGCGGCCTCGATGATGGTACTGACGCCGACATCGACACCGACGGTGCCGGCACCGATGGCGGCACCGAGACCGGCGGGGAAGGTACTGGCTGGGAAGATACCGGCAGGGAAGGTACCGGCGCCAAAGCTGCTACCGAAAATAAGAAGCAGAAGAAGCAGAGGATACGAAAACCTAACAAACTCGGCATCGGACGACTAGTGATCACAAAGATGGCCCCTGGCAAGTTTGAGCCATTAGAGCCAGAAGAACCTCGCAAGTGCTATGGGAACCAAGTAGGATGCATCCTACGGGAATGCGTGAGCATCAACGACGATGACTTAAGGAGTAAAGAACATTTGAGGCAGTTGCTCCTGACGAAGTTGCACAAGAGATTCAAGTTCCCTGACCGGGATGATAGCATAGAACAACCGTGGGATGATCCGAAAATGAAAAAGATTAACAATCACACAATGGGCATGTTCAGCAATGATTTGGCCTCCTGGAAAGGGAGGGTGAAACGAGCTATTGAGGCTAAGGAACCCCTGTCCAAGATTTTGGAGGAAAATCCGACACTTATGGAAGAGGAGTTCCAAAAGTTCAAGGACACTTGCGCTACCGAGGCAGCCAAGGCTAAGGCTGCGAAATTCAAGAGCCTTCAGCAAAGGAACACAGGGAAGCATCGCCTCGGAAGCCATGGCTACCTTGGCAAAAGGCCCATATGGGATAAGGAGGACGCGGAACGTGAAGCCGCGGGTCTCCCAAACCCCTTCGTGAAGTTCACCAACCCCTTGGAGCGTGACTTCATCAGGGCCCGCTACAAGTGGGACAATGAAAAGAAGGTTTTTTACACGGACCAGATCACGAGGAAATTGATTAGAATACTGGTAATTATTCTTTTACCACCTTACATTTAGCTTCTGATCAAGTCGACTACACATTCGTAAACGGTTCACGTTCCTTCTGCAGGAGAAGCAACACCAGCTTGCAACCGAAAGCCCTACTTCGTCGATGAGGCCCAAGTGGGACACCCCTCTCAACCGGGCCTTGAACGAACTTAAGGGACTCCCTTTGGGCCAGCGGCCGCAATATGGACGTGTGCATGGCGCCGGAGACGGCGCCACATGGAAGGTGTTTTACAACAAGGGCCCAGAGGCCAAGAAGCAGAAAAAGAAGTTTAGTCAGGCGGACATCGACGAGAAGGTGAAGCTTGCGTTCGAGAAAAAAGCAGCTGAGGACGCGAAAAAAGCAGCCGAGGAGAAAAATGAGTTGCTACAGCAGGCAGTCAATGCAGCTGTACATGCCTGCAGAAATGATTTCGCTACTAACTTCATCCCGGCTATCATCAACTGGACGAAGGAAAATACAGACAAGACGGTAGATGATTTCCCCATGCCCAGTTTCGTCTGGAGCAACTCGGTGAACAACACCACCACACCATCACCTGCTCACGCAACCGCGCCTGCTCCCGCACCCGCACCCGCATCGGCACCCGCTCATTGCAGCCCGTCCTCAGTCTCTGGCGCGCTAGGCGGGCCTTCATCTTTGGCTGAGCTCGACGCCCTCACGGTAATTACATGTTGCACCAACATATATCTAGATTATTCCATTTTGGTTGCCTTTCGGATGTTTTACACCGCAGACATGTGTTTGCAGGCCGACGAAACCCCGTGCACCATACTCTACTTGATCAAAGGCCAGATGGTGGACGTGGGAAAGGCAGTGATAACGAAGCCCTTGGAACTCACGCTCCATGGCCAGCCAATGCCCGGTGGGCACTTCAGGGTTACCTTGTCGAGTGTGAAATCGGGGCACGAGGATTTGCCTCCTCCAGTACGGCTAGGGGGAGAGGATGATGAGACCCCGCCGCGGATTGGAAACTGCATGGGTTGGGTGCTGCTACGGCCGAAGAATCTTCTTCGTCTGGAGCCGGCCGAGAGCACACCAATAACCACACATCAACAAGCAGGTATGGACACCACCACCCCGCCTACGCAATTACCAGCGCCTGTAGTGCCGGGTGAGAGCGGTGGATGACGTGATGAAGGGGGTCCAATAGTGGTGATGTAATCGCCCCCGTAGAATAAAGAATGGATGATGAGATGGAGGAGGACCCTCCTCGGTTCCTCAATACAGGCGCCTATGACGCTGACTTAGATATGATGAGTCAGCCATATGACGACTCGGGCTATCAGCATGCTGATGAGGATATGGATGATCTGCCCGGGCAGGAACGTCCTAGCGGGGATTGCAAGAAGTCTCTCTTCATGCAATCCTCAGAGGACACGCCTGAAGATGCCGCCACAACATAGGCTCAACTAGCCGAGGGTCGTATAGTGCTTAGCCCGACAACATTGGGGTAGGGGTTAAGGAAGGGTCTGGAAGGTCAGCCCAAGAAAAAGGAGAGGAAGAGACCGGGGAAGAGAGGCTTTGCTGCCTACAAACAAGCCAGAGCACATAGCAGCCAGACGGTGGATTTTCAAGAGCGTGTACCAGTCAAAGGTGCGGCCATGTTCCATGTCACGGGCGAGCCGATGCTACCGCCGAAACCGCTGGAGGCAATATCAGGGGATCTCAGGAGACTGCACGAGCATGTGCTGTTGATTGAGAAAAGCCTACTAGCCTTGAAGGATCCAGGATATCCGACATACACGGCTCGTGTGCCTGAGGGGAAGTGCTACGTTGACACACGGCCCACGGAGGTGTTCTTCTTGCGGTTTGAGCATATCTTCGAGATGTTTCTGACAAGGCGGCTCGATTGTACAATCGTCCGCCTTTTTGCGCTACATATGAGCTCCGTCATGAAGAGAGAAGAAGTCTCGCAAATCTATGTGGCGGATCCATACTACATGCACGAGTCCTTCTTGAGTCTCGGCGACTTTGAGCGTAAAACTGCTAGGGAGTACCTCGAAAACTTCAGGGTACAGAATAAGGACCAGGAAATTGTCCTCCTGCCTTATCATCCAAAGTAAGTCAGTGCCGGACAACTCTTTCGTACATTTCAATCATTCCTTCTCGCTCATATGGAGAATAATTTGAGGTGTTTTTTTCCCCGCAGCAACGGGCACGTCATCCTTGTCGTTCTTTACTCGCGAGTCTCCCACGCCGTGTATTTCGACCCTACCAGAAACTACGAGAAGAAGGACTACACCCACGTAATGAATATTCTAGATGATGCTCTCCAAGGCTTCAGCTTGAGGGGTGGCTACCTGCAGATCAGGAAACAAAGGAACAAGAAGACGGGTTTCTTGCATAAAACTAACTTCTGCTGCATCCATGTCCCAAAACCAAGCAGGAACGATGGATTCTACCTTCTCCATCTCATGATGGAGTTCAGAAGGGATCACCAAAAGCTTCGCATGACAAGCAGAAACGATGAACATATCCGCAAGTGGGTTGAATCTCATCGAGAAGCTGATTATAAACTTAGAGATGACTTCTTTCGCATCTAGAGGGACATTGCGATGATCATCCTGAAAGAAGTCGTCGAAGAGAAGGGGATGTTCCACCACGGCCCTATATCACGAGCTGACGTCCGAACTCGCATAGGCATGCAACGTCAGGACTTCACGCCGTTCAAGAAGCTAGGGTCCATCCTCGATGATATGGAAGGATGGAACTTCTAGTGATTTACGATGCCGATGATGATGATGATATGTGTCGGTTGAACTTGTATAGTTTCTGTAGCGATGAAACTTTGTGATGTCCACGGTCCCTGCCGAATTTGCGTAACGCTACTTTGTTAGTTTGGGTACGATGACCTGCGTACCTCTAGTTACTTAGTTTGCGTACGATGAAACTGTGTTGATTATTTGTATGTTTACTATATGTTGCATCTAGTTGCTAACCCTTTCTTTTTCGTGTTGCTCAAGTATATTTTGTTGCATATGATTGTACATTCTCTTGATGAAGATGCATCTCTAACAGGTACCTAGATTCTTGATGGCGAAGAAGAAGTGCTATGTTGTGTACAAATGGAAGGTTCCGGGACTGTACGACGAGTGGCCTGAGTGTCAGGCGCAAGTGGAGGGGGTCTCGGGCGCCAGCCATAAAGGCTTCAAAAGCAGACAAGAAGCAGAAGCTAGTTACTTGAGGTTCACGCTAGCGCAAGAGAGGACTTATAACCGCCGCCTCATGTACTGCATAGTTCCACTCTCACTCATAGTGATAGATCTTCTCGCGTATATCATTGTTTAGATGGATGACGATGTAGTTGCAAGTATTCGAGATTTGTATCGCTATTTTCGAGATGATGACAAGAGACCACTTTGTGTTGGATGATGATTATGATGATGACATGATTTGATGAGACTATTTGTATGTATATGCTATGATTACATTTGTATGTGTATGATGATGACATTTGTATGTGCTAAAGATTATTGTATAAAGCCTGTTCAAATACAAAACAAATATGCAGAAAAAAAAATCAGAAACTAATAAAACTAGTTGTAGCAAGGGGAGAAAAGTTAGCAGCAGTGCGCCCTTACCAGTAGCGCACCTTAATTCAAAGCGTTGCAGCTATTAGTAGTAGCGCGTGGCTGTAAATATCACTACTGCTACGCATGCATAGCAGTAGCGCGGGCCAACACGCGCTATTGCTACAGGTTAGCTGTAGCGCCGTATCAGTAGTGCTGGAGCCCGCGCTACTGATACGTCCATTTTGCATCATGTTTTCCTACTGTTATTTATGATGTTTTTATGCATAATAATGCTTTTTGGAGTAATTCTAATGCCTTTTCTCTCATAATATGCAAGGTACACAAAGAGGGAGAATTCCGGCAGCTGGAAATCTTAACCTGAAAAAGCTACGTCAGGCTACCTATTCTGCACAACTCCAAATGAGCTGAAACTTTACGGGGATTTTTTACGGAATAAATGAGAAATATTTGAGCCAATAAGTACCAGAGGGGGCCTACAGGTGGGCACAACCCACCTGGGCGCGCCAGGGAGCCCAGGCGCGCCCTGGTGGGTTGTGCTCCCCTGGCCCACCTCCGGTGCCCATCTTCTGGTATATAAGTCAATTTAACCTAGAAAAAATCAGGAGAGGATTTCGGGACGGAGCGCTGCCGTCTCGAGGCGGAACTTGGGCAGGAGCAGTTTTGCCCTCCGGCGGAGTGATTCCGCTAGGGGAACTTCCCTCCCGGAGGGGGAAATCATCATCATCATCATCACCAACAACTCTCCCATCTTGGGGAGGGTAATCTCCATCAACATCTTCAACAGCACCATCTCCTCTCAAACCCTAGTTCATCTCTTATGTTCAATGTTTGTACCGGAACTATAGATTGGTGCTTGTGGGTGACTAGTAGTGTTGATTACATCTTGTAGTTGATTACTATATGGTTTATTTGGTGGAAGATTATATGTTCAGATCCAATATGCTATTTAATACCCCTCTGATCTTGAGCATGATTATCATTTGTGAGTAGTTACTTTTGTTCTTGAGGTCACGGGAGAAATCATGTTGCAAGTAATCATGTGAACTTGATATGTGTTCGATATTTTGATGATATGTATGTTGTGATTCCCTTAGTGGTGTCATGTGAACGTCGACTACATGACACGTCACCATATTTCGGCCTAAGGGAATGCATTGTGGAGTAGTTATTAGATGATGGGTTGCGAGAGTGATTGAAGCTTAAACCCTAGTTTATGCGCTATTCCGTAAGGGACCGATTGGATCCAAAACTTTAATGCTATGGTTAGAATTTATTCTTAATACTTTTCTCGTAGTTGCGGATGCTTGCGAGGGGGTTAATCATAAGTAGGAGGTTTGTTCAAGTAAGAACAGCACCTAAGCACCGGTCCACCCACATACCAAATTATCAAAGTAGCGAACACAAATCGAACCAACATGATGAAAGTGACTAGATGAAATTCCCGTCTACCCTCAAGAACGCTTTGCTTATTATAAGAGACCGTTTTGGCCTGTCCTTTGCCTCAAAAGGATTGGGCTACCTTGCTGCACTTTTGTTACTACTATTTTTACTTGCTCGTTACAAATTATCTGGCTATCAAACTACTCCGCTACTTACAATTTCAGTACTTGCAGACATTACCTTACTGAAAACCGCTTGTCATTTCCTTCTGCTCCTCGTTGGGTTTGACACTCTTACTTATCAAAAAGGCTACAATTGATCCCCTATACTTGTGGTTCATCAAGGCTATTTTCTGGCGCCGTTGCCGGGGAGTGAAGCGCTTTTGGTAAGGAAAAATTATTACTACGTGCTGAAATTTATTGTCACTTGTTACTATGAAAAACAATCCTTTGAGGGGTTTGTTCGGGGTATGTTCACCTCGACCGGAACCACAATTAGTTACCCCTCAACCTACTGCACCTACTAAAAATATTGAATATGAAATTCCTTCGGGTATGATAGAACAACTGCTAGCTAATCCTTATGCAGGAGATGGAACCGAACATCCTGATATGCACTTCATATATGTGGAAGAAATTTGTGGATTGTTTAAGCTTACAGGTTTACCCGGGGATGAAGTTAAGAATAAGGTTTTTCCTTTATCTTTGAAGGGAAAGGCATTGGCATGGTATAGGCTATGCGATGATATTGGATCTTGGAATTGGAATCGATTGAAATTGGAGTTCCACCAAAAAAATTATCCTATGCATCTAGTTCATCGTGACCAGAATTACATATATAATTTTTGGCCTCGTGAAGGAGAAAGTATCGCTCTAGCATGGGGGAGGCTTAAGTCAATGTTATATTCATGCCCCAATCATGAGCTCTCAAGATAAATTATTATTCAGAATTTTTATGCTTGGCTTTCTCGTGATGATCAATCCATGCTTGATACTTCTTGTACTGGTTCCTTTATGAAGAAGACCATTGAATTCAGGTGGGATCTTTTGGAAAGAATTAAACACAACTCTAAAGATTGGGAACTCGGCGAATGTAAAGAGTCAGGTATTAAGCTTAAGTATGATTGTGTTAAATCTTTTATGAATACCGATGCTTTTCAAAAGTTTAGCACTAAATATGGACTTGACTCTGAGATAGTAGCCTCCTTTTGTGAATCATTTGCTACTCATGTTGATCTCCCCAAGGAGAAGTGGCTTAAATATCACCCACCTATTAAAGAGGAAACTAAAGAACCGGTACCAGCTAAAGAGGAAACTATTATTTATAATGTTGATCCAGTTGTTCCTACTGCTTATATTGAGAAACCACCTTTCCCTGTTAGGATAAAGGAACATGCTAAAGTTTCAACTGTGGTCAATAAAAGTTATATTAGAACACCTAAACCTGATGAACAAATCAATGTAGAACCTAGTGTTGCTATGGTTAAGGATCTCCTGGAAGAAAACATAGATGTGCATGTTATTTACTTCTGTAATGAAGCTACTAGAATTGTCAAACCTGATAAGTCAGATATTCGTAGACCCGTTGTTGGCATGCCCGTTGTCTCAGTCAAAATAGGAGATCACTGTTATCATGGTTTATGCGACATAGGTGCTAGCGTGAGTGCTATTCCCTTTACCTGATATCAAGAAATTATGAATGACATAGCACCCGCTGAGATAGAAGACATAGATGTTACTATTAAACTTGCTAATAGAGACACCATATCACCAATTGGGATTGTTAGAGATGTTGAAGTCTTGTGTGGGAAAATAAAATACCCTACTGATTTCCTTGTTCTTGGTTCCCCACAAGATGACTTTTGTGCCATTATCTTTGGTAGACCTTTCTTGAACACTGTCAATGCTACTATAGATTGTCATAGACAAACCGTCAGTGTCAGCTTTGGTGATGAGTCTCATGAATTTAATTTTTCCAAGTTTAATTCTTCACAAAACCTCATAAGAAACAATTACCTAGTAAGGATGAAATAATTGGTCTTGCTTCTATTGCTGTGCCTCCTACTGAACCTTTAGAACAATATCTGCTAGACCATGAAAATGATTTACATATGCATGAAAGAAATGAAATAGATGAGATTTTCTTTGAACAACGTCCTCTGCTTAAACACAATTTGCCTATTGAAACTCTAGGAGGTCCTCCTCCACCTAAAGGTGATCCTGTGTTTGAATTAAAACAATTGCCAGACACTTTGAAATATGCTTATCTTGATGAGAAAAAGATATATCATGTTATTATTAGTGCTAACCTTTCAGAACATGAAGAAGAAAGACTATTGAAAGTTCTAAGGAAGCATCAAGCTGCTATTGGATATACTCTTGATGATCTTAAGGGCATTAGTCCCACTCTATGTCAGCACAAAATTAATATGGAACCTGATGCTAAACCCGTTGTTGATCACCAACGTCGGCTAAATCCGAAGATGAAAGAAGTGGTAAGAACGGAAATATTAAAACTTCTGGAAGCAGGTATAATCTATCCTATAGCTGATAGTAGGTGGGTAAGTCATGTTCATTGTGTCCCTAAGAAGGGAGGAATTACTATTGTTCCTAATGATAAAAATGAACTCATCCCACAAAGAATTGTTACAGGCTATAGAATGGTAATTGATTTTAGAAAATTAAACAAAGCAACTAGAAAAGATCATTACCCTTTGCCTTTTGTTGATCAAATGCTAGAAAGATTGTCAAAGCACACACATTTTTGTTGCCTTGATGGATATTCTGGTTTTTCACAAATACATGTTTCTCAACCTGATCAAGAAAATACCACTTTCACTTGTCCCTTTGGAACTTATGCTTACAGACGTATGCCTTTTGGTTTATGCAATGCACCTACTACCTTTCAAAGATGTATGACTGTTATATTCTCTGACTTTTGTGAAAAGATTGTTGAGGTTTTCATGGATGACTTTTCTGTTTATGGGAAGTCTTTTGATGATTGTTTAAGCAATCTTGATCGAGTTTTGCAGAGATGTGAGCAAACAAATCTTGTCTTGAATTGGGAGAAGTGCCACTTTATGGTTAATGAAGGTATTGTTTTGGGACATAAAATTTCTGAAAGAGGTATTGAGGTGGACAAAGCTAAGATTGACGCAATTGAGAAAATGCCATGTCCTAAATATATCAAAGGTGTTTGTAGTTTCCTTGGTCATGCTGGTTTCTATAGGAGATTTATCAAAGACTTTTCTAAAATTTCTAGGCCACTTACAAATCTTTTGCAAAAGGACACTCCTTTCATTTTTGATGATGATTGTTTAGAAGCCTTCAAAACACTCAAGAAAGCCTTAATTACTGCACCTATTGTTCAACCACCTGATTGGAACTTGCCTTTTGAAATTATGTGTGATGCTAGTGATTATGCTGTTGGTGCTGTTCTTGGTCAAAGAGTTGATAAGAAACTAAATGTTATCCATTATGCTAGTAAAACTCTAGACAATGCCCAACGAAATTATGCTACTACAGAAAAAAAAAATCTTAGCAGTTGTGTTTGCTTGTGATAAATTTAGATCCTGCATTGTTGATTCTAAAGTGACTGTTCACACCGATCATGCTGCTATAATATATCTTATGGAAAAGAAAGATGCTAAACCTAGACTCATTAGGTGGGTTCTCTTTCTACAAGAATTTGATTTGCATATTACTGATAGAAAAGGAGCAGAGAATCCCGTAGCTGATAACTTGTCTAGGCTTGAAAATGTCCTTGATGACCCACTACCTATTGATGATAGCTTTCCTGATGAGCAGTTAGCTGCAATAAATGTTTCTAATAACACTCCTTGGTATGCTGATTATGCTAATTACATTGTTGCTAAATATTTACCACCTAGCTTTACATACCAACAAAAGAAAAAATTCTTCTATGATTTAAGACATTACTTCTGGGATGGCCCACATCTTTATAAAGAAGGAGTAGATGGTATTATTAGACGCTGTGTGCCTGAGCATGAACAGGGACAAATCATACAGAAATGTCACTCCGAAGCTTATGGAGGACATCATGCGGGAGACAGAACTGCTCATAAGGTATTGCAATCTGGTTTTTATTGGCCTACTCTCTTCAAGGATGCTCGTAAGTTCGTCTTATCTTGTGATGAATGTCAAAGAATAGGTAATATTGGTAAGCGTCAAGAAATGCCTATGAATTATTCTCTTGCTGTTGAACCATTTGATGTTTGGGGATTTGATTTCATGGGACCTTTTCCTTCCTCTAATGGGTATACTCATATTTTGGTTGATGTTGATTATGTTACTAAGTGGGTAGAAGCTATTCCAACCAGTAGTGCTGATCACAACACCTCTATTAAAATGCTTAAGGAAGTTATTTTCCCAAGGTTTAGAGTCCCTAAATATTTAATGACTGATGGTGGTTCACACTTTATTCATGGTGCTTTCCGTAAACTGCTTGCCAAGTATGATGTTAACCATAGAATTGCATCACCCTATCATCCTCAGTCTAGTGGTCAAGTTGAACTTAGCAATAGAGAAATAAAATTAATTTTGTAAAAGACTGTCAATAGGTCCCAGAAGAATTGGTCTAAGAAATTAGATAATGCACTTTGGGCTTATAGAACAGCATATAAAAATCCTATGGGTATGTCTCCTTATAAAATGGTTTATGGAAAAGCTTGTCATTTGCCTCTTGAGTTAGAACATAAAGCATATTGGGCAATTAAAGAACTCAACTATGATTTCAAACTTGCTGGTGAAAAGAGGTTATTTGATATTAGCTCATTAGATGAATGGAGAACCCAAGCTTATGAAAATGCCAAGTTATTTAAAGAAAAAGTTAAAAGATGGCATGATAAAAGAATCCAAAAGCGTGAGTTCAAAGTTGGAGAATATGTTCTTTTGTACAACTCTCGTTTCAGATTCTTTGCAGGAAAACTCCTCTCCAAATGGGAAGGACCCTATGTTATCGAGGAGGTTTATCGGTCTGGAGCTATCAAAATAAATAATGCCGAAGGTACTAACCCGAAGGTTGTTAATGGGCAACGAATAAAACATTATATCTCAGGTACGCCCATTAATGTTGAAAGTAATATTATCCAAACTATGACACCGGAAGAACGCATAAAAGAGTCCTTCCGGAACACTCCAGAATCGTGAAAAAGAGGAGGTACGTGATACAGTAAGTAAACGGACTCCGAAAAATCCGCAAAAATATTTTTTGTCAGTTTTGGAATATTTAGAAAATTAGGAAAATAAGAAGCAACCAGGAAGGCACCCCTGGTGGGCACAAGACACCAGGGCGCGCCTGGCTTGCCAGGCGCGCCTAGGTGAGTTGTGCCCACCTCGGGTACCTTCCGGACTCCGTTTTTCTTCCGTTTGCTTGTTTTCCAAGATAAAAAATCTTTATATACCCCCCAAACCTATTGACCTCCGTATCGCGGAGAAATCTCCTATTTTCTTTTCCTTGCTGTTTTCTAACAGATCTAATCCACCATGGCCGTTTCAAGCTCCTCCAAGGGCAAATTCTTCGAGAACGTCATCAACCCATATCTGCGGGAGGTGATGCAGCACCCTCTAGCTATCCAGATGCGTGATGGGGTGCTCCACATCCGCGATGTGCAAGGCCCCAAGGGGACTGGATCCGTGGAGGCTAGGCTTGAAGCTGTGGAGCAGGACGTTTTCCGGTGCAAGGGGATAGTGGAACGTGGACTCAATGCCAATCACCTCATGCTCGTGGACTACACCCATGATCTCAAGGTGGAGGGAAAGTCCATGAAGGACATCGTCTTCTCCTTCAACGAGCAAATCAACTTCCTCCAGAGCCAGATCTACGACCTCCAAAACCAAGTCTTTGAATATGAGGCAAGGTTTAAAGGTATGAGTTTGGCTCCCAGTTGCAGGACCCGTGAGACTCACTCCTCCTCTTATAATGGTGAGGCCCTGCCATGCAAACCAGAGGACAAGATCGCTTCTACTTCATCACCACCACCACCTCCTTCTTCATCACCAAAAGAAAATTGAGTATCGGGTATGGGCACTCCCCTTGGCTTCCGCCAAGCTTGGGGGAGGTGCCCCGGTATCGTATCACCCCCCACTACCTTTTGCCTTTACTTTTCTTAGTTCGATCCATGGTTATCTTTTGCTTTAGATGAATAAAAGTTTAGTTCGATCCTTTCTTTTTGAGAGCTTGCTTAGTAATCCATCCTTGTAATCGTGTGTGAGATATATAATAAAGTTTAGTTTGAGTTTTTGCTTTCTTTACTTTCATGTTTCAATAAAGAGAAAGGAAATAAATGAAAAGATCATATGCTAATCCTATGGTAGGTGATAACACCACATAAGGAAAAGTATAAGTAGAAAATTTTATTAGAGATTGACAAACATAGCATTAGTCAATGATGCAACTCACCAAAGAATTAATAAGGGAAGAGAAGATTCACATATAAATACACTATCATGGAAATCTTTTGTGATCGTGAACCCCCATCAAAATATTATATGCCAAAATTGTGGACGTTGGACAAGGAAGACAACTTAATGATTTATTTTTGTTCATATTCACATAGAAGTTATATTGTCAGAGATCCTTCAACATGTGGTGCTTGCCCCCCATCTTTGCTAGCCAAAAATTCCACACTAAGTAGAGATACTACTTGTGCATCCAAAAAACCCTTAAACCCAAATCTTATTTTCGAGAGCCCACCATATCTACCTATGAATTGAGTAAGATCCTTCAAGTAAGTTGTCATCGGTGCAATAAGGCAATAAAAATTGCTTCTAAAAGTGTGAGATCATTTAGTGTAAGAGAAAATTGAGCATTGTACGAACTTGTGATGGCGAAGAATAAAAGCGACAGACTGCATAATAAAGGTTGCCATCAAAAGGGGCAATATAACATGACGTTCTTTTGCATTAAGGGGTTGAGCATACAAACAAATAAGCGCATGGCAACCTCCGCTTCCCTCTGCGAAGGGCCTATCTTTTACTTTTATGTATTTACTTTTATGCAAGAGTCAAAGTTCTTCTCTCTTTTCCTTTTATTTTTCTCCTTTGGCAAGCATCATGTGGTGAGGAAAGATCTAGGAACATATATCCAGTTGAATATGGGCAGCATGAGTTATTATTGTTGACATCACCCTTGAGGTGAATACGTTGGGAGGCGAAACTATAAGCCCCTATCTTTCTATGTGTTCGGTTGAAACGTTTTGCTCATGTGTATGCGGTGAGTGTTAGCAATCATAGAAGACTATATGATGGTTGAGTATGTGGACTTGCCTAAAGGCTCCGATACGTGACCCTTCCTGAAAAGATGATGAATTGTAGTTGCAAAGTTAACTGAGAACATAGTTTGTTGGTTTCTAATAGAGTTTATGCTTTATACTTCGATTGTGTGATGAATTGTTACTTATTCATGAGAAGTTGATGTCTACTACGCAACTTTATTCTTGTAGACTCGTGTTGGGCCTCCAAGCGCAGAGTTTTGTAGGACAGTAGTAATTTTCCCTCAAGTGGATGACCTAAGGTTTATCAATCTATGGGAGGTGTAGGATGAAGATGGTCTCTCTCAAACAACCCTGCAACCAAATAATAAAAAGTCTCTTGTGTCCCCAACACACCCAATACAATGGAAAATTGTATAGGTGCACTAGTTCGGCGAAGAGATGGTGATAAAAGTGTAATATGGATGGTAGAAATATATTTTTATAATCTGAATAAATAAAAACAGCAAGGCAGCAAATGATAAAAGTGAGCACAAACAGTATTGCAATGCTTGAAAACAAGTCCTAGGGTCCGTACTTTCGCTAGTGCAATCTCTCAATAATGCTAATATAATTGGATCATATAACCATCCCTCAACGTGCGATGATGAATCACTCCAAAGTTCCTATCTAGCGGAGAACATAAGAATAAATTGTTTGTAGGGTACGAAACCACCTCAAAGCTATTCTTTCCGATCGATCTATCCAAGAGTTCGTACTAAAATAACACCAAAGCAAATTCAGATTCGTAATGCTCAATCCAACACAAAGAACCTCAAAGAGTGCCCCAAGATTTGTACCGGAGAAACAAAGACAAAAACGTGCATCAACCCCTATGCATAGATTACCCCAACGTCACCTCGGGAATCTGCGAGTTGAGTGCCAAAACATATATCAAGTGAATCAATATAATACCCCATTGTCACCACGGGTATTCGTATGCAAGACATATATCAAGTGCTCTCAAATCCATAAAAGTATTCAATCCGATAAAATGAAATCTCAAAGGGAAAACTCAATTCATCACAACAAGATAGAGAGGGAGAAAAACCATATGATCCAACTACATTAACAAAGCTCCCGATACATCAAAATCATGCCATCAAGAACACGAGAGAGAGAGAGAGAGAGAGAGAGAGAGAGAGATGAAACACATAGCTACTGGTACAAACCCTCAGCCCCGAGGGTGGACTACTCCCTCCTCATCGTGGTGGCCGCCAGGATGATGAAGATGGCCACCGATGAAGATTCCCCCTCCGGCAGGGTGCCGGAACAGGGTCTAGATTGGATCTCGTGGATATAGAGGCCTTGCGGCGGCGGAACTTCTGATCTAGGGTCTCCCCGAGGGTTTTTGGAATATTTGGCAATTTATAGGGCGAAGAGGGGGTGCGGAAGGCCACCGAGGTGGGCACAACCCACCTGGGCGCGCCTGGGCCCCCAGGCATGCCCTGGTGGGTTGTGCCCCCCTCGGGGCACCACCCCCCCAGGTGCTGATCAGGCCCATTGGATGTCTTCTGTTCCATAAAAAATCCACAAAAAGTTTCGCGTTGTTTGGACTTCGTTTGATATTGATTTCCTGCGATGTAAAAAACAAGAAAAAACAACAACTGGCACTGGGCACTGGGTCAATAGGTTAGTCACAAAAAAATGATATAAAGTTGCTATAAAATTATTGTAAAACATCCAAGAATGATAATATAACAGCATGAATACTTCATAAATTATAGATACGTTGGAGATGCATCAGCATCCCCAAGCTTAATTCCTACTCGTCCTTGAGTAGGTAAATGATAAAAGAAATAATTTATGAAGTGTGAATGCTAGCAAAGTGCACAAGTTTGATCAATGACAATTTCAATCACTTTTCCTAGCATCATAATAGCAATTCTTTCTTATAAAACTTCTCATGTTAAAGTAGCAACCAATTCACATGTTAAGGTTCAAACAATGAATTCTCTTGAAACTCAACAACCTATGTTCTCAGTCACCAAGCAATTGCAATTCAACTTATTCAACAGAGTCTAAGTAAGAGCTCCACATACTCAACCATCATATAGTCTTCTATGATTGCTAACACTCACCGCATACACATGAGCAAAATGTTTCAACTGGACACATAGAAAGATAGGGGATTATAATTTTGCCTCCCAACGTATTCACCTCAAGGGTGATGTCAACAATAATAACTCATGCTACCCATATCCAAATGGATATATGTGCCTAGATCTTTCCTCACCACATGATGCTTGCCAAAAGAGAAAAATAAAAAGGAATAGAGAGAAAAACTTTGACTCTTGCATGAAAGTAAATACATAAAAGTAAAAGGTAGGCCCTTCGCAGAGGGAAGCAGAGGTTGCCATGCGCTTTTTGTTTGTATGCTCAACCCCTTAGTGCAAAAGAACATCATGTTATATTGCCCCTTATGATAGCAACCTTTATTATGCAGTCTGTCGCTTTTATTCTTCGCTATCACAAGTTCATACAACGCTCAATTTTCTCTTACACTAAATGATCTAACACTTTTAGAAGCAATTTTTATTGCCTTATTGCACCGATGACAACTTACTTGAAGGATCTTACTCAATCCTTAGGTAGGTATGGTGGACTCTTGAAAATAAGATTTGGGTTTAAGAGTTTTTAGATGCACAAGTAGTATCTCTACTTGGTGAGGAATTTTGGCTAGCAAAGATGGGGGGGGGGGCAAGCACGACATGTTGAAGGATCTATGACAATATAACTTCTATGTGAATATGAACAAACATAAATCATTACGTTGTCTTCCTTGTCCAACGTCAACAATTTTGGCATATAATATTTTGATGGGGGGTCACAATCACAAAAGATTTCCAAGATAGTGTATTTGCATGTGAAAGTTATCTTCCTTCTAGTAATCATTCATGAATTGCTTGTATGACCAATATTGTGATTGTCAAGCTTCAAAAGATTTCACTTTCTAAACCCAATGTGAAGCTACCACTAGGCATGATATGAACATATAATTTCAACTTCATGATATTCAATTCATTCAACAATTTACTCATAGGATATAAGTGAAGCACAAGAGTGAATGACAAACTACTCCAAAAAGATATAAGTGAAGATCAAGCAAGTGGTTAAGTAAAGGGGTAGCTAATTGAGGACTCTCTCTTATTTAAAAACTTTCAGATCTAAGTATTTTATTAAAAAAGCAAGTAAAACAAAACAAAATGACATTCCAAGAATATCACAACTCAAGTGAAGAAGCAAAGACTTAGGCTCAACCGATACTAACCGATAATTGTTGATGAAGAAAGGTGGGATGCCTACCGGGGCATCCCCAAGCTTAGATGCTTGAGACTTCTTGAAATATTATCTTGGGGTGCCTTGGGCATCCCCAAGCTTAAGCTTTTGCATCTCCTTAATTCCTTTTATATCACGGTTTCCTAAATCTTAAAAACTTCATACACACAAAACTCAACAAGAACTCGTGAGATAAGTTAGTATAAACCAATGCAAAAACCTTATCATTCTCTACTGTAGCAAATCACAAAAATTATTATTCAACATTGCATACTAAATGACTCTGCACATTTAATACTCCTATCCTCGAATAGAATCATTAAACAAGCAAACATATGCAAACAATGCAAACATAGCAGCAATCTGCCAAAACTGTACAGTCTGTAAAGAATGCAGGAGTATCAATACTTCTTTACCTCCAAAAATTATGAAAATTTACCACCCTGTAGAAAATTTATTATATCTTACTGTGCAAAAAGTTTCAACATTTTATCACATTCTTACTTTTCTCGGGAATTTTTGCAACATCGATAAACTTTCTGTTTTGAAACAGCAACTCATAAACTTGCAAAATAAGCATGGTAAAGGCTATCCTTGACATTTCTATTGAAAAGAAAGATGCAAAACATTATTCTCAATAACAGAAAGCAAATCCTAACAAGAAAATGATGCTCCAAGCAAAACACATATCATGTGACGAATAAAAATGTAGCTCCAAGTGAGGTTACCGATAATGTTGGAGACGAAAGAGGGGATGCCTTCCGGGGCATCCCCAAGCTTAGTTGCTTGGATCTTCCTTGAATATTACCTTGGGGTGCCTTGGGCATCCCCAAGCTTAGGGTCTTGTCACTCCTTATTCTCCTCATATCAACATCTCACCCAAAACTTGAAAACTTCAATCACGCAAAACTTAACGGAACTTCGTGAGATAGGTTAGTATGATAAAGAGCAAACCATTTCACTTTGGTACTGTCAAAGACAAGATTCATAATTGTTTCCACACAATTCCTACTGTAGCATATCATTTCCACAATTTATATTGAGCAATATAAGCCATAGAAACTAGAAAACAAGCAAACTATGCATTGAAAACAGAATCTGTCAAAAACAGAACAGTCTGTAATAATCTGTACTCCAACCATACTTCTGCTACTCCAAAAATTCTGAAAAATTAGGAAAACGTAGATAATTTGTATATCTATCACCTGTAAAAAATCCAGAGTTTTTCACGTTCAGTAAAAGATAGGAATTTCTGTACTGGACGCAAAAGTTTCTCTTTTTGCACAGAATCAAGTCAACTATCAACCACACTATCCCAAAGGCTTTACTTGGCACTTTATTGAAACAAGAGCTATAAAAGAAGATTATTACAGTAGCCTAACCATGTGAACACACAAAAACAGTAGGTAAAAGTTTTGGGTTGTCTCCCAACAAGCGCTTTTCTTTAATGCCTTTTAGCTAGGCATGATGATTTCAATGATGCTCACATAAAAGATAAGAATTGAAACATAACAAGAGCATCATGAAGCATATGAATAGCACATTTAAGTCTAACCCACTTCCTATGCATAGGGATTTTGTGATCAAACAATTTATGGGAGCAAGAATCAATTAGCATAGAAAGGCAAAACAAGCATAACTTCAAGATTTTCAACACATAGAGAGGAAACTTGATATTGTTGAAATATGTAAAAGTATATGTTCCCCTCTCATAATCATTTTCAGTAGCATCATGAATGAATTCAACAATATAGCTATCACATAAAGCATTATTTTCATGATCCACAACCATAGAAATTTTGTTACTCTCCACATAAGCAAATTTATTCTCATCAATAGTAGTGGGAGCAAACTCAACAAAATAACTATCATGTGATTGAAAATTAAAATCATGATGACAAGTTTCATGGTTATAATTATTCAATATAGCATACATGTCATCACCATAATCATCATATATAGGAACTTGATTGTCATAATCAATTGCAACCTCCTCCAAAATAGTGGATTCATCATTAAATGAAGTCATGACCTCTCCAAATCCACTTTCATCAATATAATCATCATAAATAGGAGACATGCTACCATTATAACAAATTTGCACATCAAAACTTGGGGGACTAAGCTTGTAGCTTCATCAAACATAGCATCCCCAAGCTTGTAGCTTTGCATATCATTAGCATCATGGATATTCAAAGAATTCATACTAACAACATTGCAATCATGCTCATCATTTATACCAAACATTTTATTGAATTCCTCCTCTATCAATTGAGCACAATTTTCCTTTCCATCATTTTCACGAAAGACATTATAGAGATGAACAATATGATGCAACCTCAATTCCATTTTTTTGTAGTTTTCTTTTTATAAACCAAACTAGTGATAAAACAAGAAACTAAAAGATTCGATTGCAAGATCTAAAGATATACCTTCAAGCACTCACCTCCCCGGCAACGGCGCCAGAAAAGAGCTTCGTTGACGAGATGTGAGTGCCGCTTATCTAACCTCCCCGGCAACGGCGCCAGAAAAGAGCTTGATGTCTACTACGCAACTTTATTCTTGTAGACTCGTGTTGGGCCTCCAAGCGCAGAGTTTTGTAGGACAGTAGCAATTTTCCCGCAAGTGGATGACCTAAGGTTTATCAATCCGTGGGAGGTGTAGGATGAAGATGGTCTCTCTCAAACAACCCTGCAACCAAATAATAAAAAGTCTCTTGTGTCCCCAACACACCCAATACAATGGCAAATTGTATAGGTGCACTAGTTCGGTGAAGAGATGGTGATAAAAGTGTAATATGGATGGTAGAAATATACTTTTATAATCTGAATAAATAAAAACAGCAAGGCAGCAAACGATAAAAGTGAGCACAAATGGTATTGCAATGCTTGAAAACAAGGCCTAGGGTCCGTACTTTCGCTAGTGCAATCTCTCAACAATGCTAATATAATTGGATCATATAACCATCCCTCGACGTGCGATGAAGAATCACTCCAAAGTTCCTATCTAGCGGAGAACATAAGAATAAATTGTTTGTAGGGTACGAAACCACCTCAAAGCTATTCTTTCCGATCGATCTATCCAAGAGTTCATACTAAAATAACACCAAAGCAAATTCAGATTCGTAATGCTCAATCCAACACAAAGAACCTCAAAGAGTGCGCCAAGATTTCTACCGGAGAAACAAAGACAAGAATGTGCATCAACCCCTATGCATAGATTACCCCAATGTCACCTCAGGAATCCATGAGTTGAGTGCCAAAACATATATCAAGTGAATCAATATAATACCCCATTGTCACCACGGGTATTCGTATGCAAGACATACATCAAGTGCTCTCAACTCCATAAAAGTATTCAATCCGATAAAATGAAATCTCAAACGAAAAACTCAATTCATCACAACAAGATAGAGAGGGAGAAAAACCATATGATCTAACTACATTAACAAAGCTCCCGATACATCAAAATCGTGCCATCAAGAACACGAGAGAGAGAGAGAGAGAGAGAGAGAGAGAGATTAAACACATAGCTTCTGGTACAAACCCTCAGCCCCGAGGGTGGACTACTCCCTCCTCATCGTGGTGGCCGCCGGGATGATGAAGATGGCCACCGGTGATGATTCCCCCCTCCGGCAGGGTGCCAGAACGGGGTCTAGATTGGATCTCGTGGATATAGAGGCCTTGCGGTGGTGGAACTTCCGATCTAGGGTCTCCCCGAGTGTTTTTGGAATATTTGGCAATTTATAGGGCGAAGAGGGGGTGCGGGAGGCCACCGAGGTGGGCACAACCCACCTGGGCGCGCCTGGGCCCCCAGGCGCACCCTGGTGGGTTGTGCCCCCCTCGGGGCACCCCCCAGGTGCTACTCTGGCCCATTAAATGTCTTCTGGTCCATAAAAAATCGACAAAAAGTTTCGTGGTGTTTGGACTCCGTTTGATATGGATTTCCTGCGATGTAAAAAACAAGCAAAAACAGCAACTGGCACTGGGCACTGGGTCAATAGGTTAGTCCCAAAAAAATGATATAAAGTTGCTATAAAATGATTATAAAACATCCAAGAATGATAATATAACAGCATGAATACTTCATAAATTATAGATATATTGGAGACGTATCAGAAGTCTACGGTAAAAGTTCTATGATAAAAGTTTTATGTTAAAGTTTGTTGTTGTTATAATAAAATTACATGATGCTTCTATGTCTGTATTTTGTTTTTATCGACTCCTCTCTCTCTAAGCATGTGGACATGTTTTTCGATTTCGGTTTTTGCTTGAGGACAAGCGAGGTCTAAGCTTGGGGGAGTTGATACGTCCATTTTGCATCATGTTTTTCTACTGTTATTTATGATGTTTTTATGCATAATAATGCTTTTTGGAGTAATTCTAATGCCTTTTCTCTCATAATATGCAAGGTACACACAAAGAGGGAGAATTCCGGCAGCTGGAAATCTGGACCTGAAAAAGCTACGTCAGGCTACCTATTCTGCACAACTCCAAATGAGCTGAAACTTTACGGGGAGTTTTTATGGAATAAATGAGGAATATTGGAGCCAATAAGTACCAGAGGGGGCCCACCAGGTGGGCACAACCCACCTGGGCACGCCAGGCAGCCCAGGCGTGCCCTGGTGGGTTGTGCTCCCCTCGGCCCACCTCCAGTGCCCATCTTCTGGTATATAAGTCATTTTGACCTAGAAAAAATCAGGAGAGGACTTTTGGGACAGAGCACCGCTGTTTTGAGGCGGAACTTGGGCAGGAGCACTTTTTCCCTCCAGCGGAGCGATTCCGCCGGGGGAACTTCCCTCCCGGAGGGGGAAATCATCGTCATCATCATCACCAACAACTCTCCCATCTTGGGGAGGGTAATCTCCATCAACATCTTCAACAGCACCATCTCCTCTCAAACCCTAGTTCATCTCTTATGTTCAATCTTTGTACCGGAACTATAGATTGGTGCTTGTGGGTGACTAGTAGTGTTGATTACATCTTGTAGTTGATTACTATATGGTTTATTTGGTGGAAGATTATATGTTTAGATCCAATATGCTATTTAATACCCCTCTGATCTTGAGCATGATTATCATTTGTGAGTAGTTACTTTTGTTCTTGAGGTCACGGGAGAAATCATGTTGCAAGTAATCATGTGAACTTGATATGTGTTCGATATTTTGATGATATGTATATTGTGATTCCCTTAGTGGTGTCATGTGAACGTCGACTATATGACCCTTCACCATATTTCGGCCTAAGGGAATGCATTGTGGAGTAGTTATTAGATGATGGGTTGCGAGAGTGACAGAAGCTTAAACCCTAGTTTATGCGCTATTCCATAAGGGACCGATTGGATCCAAAAGTTTAATGCTATGGTTAGAATTTATTCTTAATACTTTTCTCGTAGTTGCGGATGCTTGCGAGGGGGTTAATCATAAGTAGGAGGTTTGTTCAAGTAAGAACAGCACCTAAGCACCGGTCCACCCACATACCAAATTATCAAAGTAGCGAACACGAATCGAACCAACATGATGAAAGTGACTAGATGAAATTCCCATGTACCCACAAGAACGCTTTGCTTATTATAAGAGACCATTTTGGCCTGTCCTTTGCCTCAAAAGGATTGGGCTACCTTGCCGCACTTTTGTTACTACTATTGTTACTTGCTTGTTACAAATTATCTGGCTATCAAACTACTCTGCTACTTACAATTTCAGTACTTGCAGATATTACCTTGCTGAAAACCGCTTGTCATTTCCTTCTGCTCCTCGTTGGGTTCGACACTCTTACTTATCGAAAAGGCTACAATTGATCCCCTATACTTGTGGGTCATCAGCTACTGATACACCTAATACCCGCGCTACTGCTAGGCTTTTCCCTAGTAGTGCTAGTGGCTTCTCTCGAGAAAATAGCATACGGTGGGTAAACAAATTATTGTTGGGCAATTGATAGACGATCGAATAATTATGACGATATCCAAGGCAATGATCAATATGTAGGCATCACGTCCAAGATTAGTAGACCGACTCGTGCCTGCATCTACTACTATTACTCCACACATCGACCGCTATCCAACATGCATCTAGTGTATTAAGTTCATGGAGAAACGGAGTAATGCAATAAGAACGATGACATGATGTAGACGAGATCTATTCATGTAGGAATAGCCCCCATCTTGTTATCCTTAATAGCAACGATACATGCGTGTGTTGCTGCCCCTTCTGTCACTGGGAAAGAACACCGCAAGATCAAACCCATCACAAAGCAACTCTTCCCATGGCAAGAAAAATCGATCTAGTTGGCCTAACTAAACCAAAGATTCGAAGAAGAAATATGAGGCTATAAATAATCATACATATAAGAGATCAAAGAAGACTCAAATAATATTCATGGATATAGAACTCAAAGTTCATCGGATCCCAACAAACACACCGCAAATAAGAGTTACATCAAATAGATCTCCAAGAGACCATTGTATTGAGAATCAAAAAGAGAGAGAAAGCCATCTAGCTACTGCCTACGGACCCGTAGGTCTATGGTGGACTACTCACGCATCATCGGAGAGGCACCAATGAGGATGATGAACCCCTCCGAGATGCTGTCTAGATTGGATCTCGTGGTTCTGGAACTTGCGGCGGCTGGAATTGTGTTTCGTCGACTCCCCTAGGGTTTCTAGAATATTTGGGAATTTATAGGGTGAAGAGGCGGTGTGGGAGGCCTCAGTGGGGCCCACAACCCATCTGGGCGCGCTAGGGGCCTCTGGCGCGCCCTGGTGGGTTGTGCTCCCCACGGGCCTCCCCTCTGGTGCTTTCTTGGCCCCCAAGGTGTCTTCTGGTCTAAAAAAATCTCTAAATGGTTTCTTGGCATTTGGACTTCGTTTGGTACTGATATTCTGCGAAGTAAAAAACAAGCAAAAAACAGCAACTGGCACTGGGCACTATGTCAATAGGTTAGTCCCAAAAAATGATATAAAGTTGCTATAAAATGATTGTAAAACATCCAAGAATGATAATATAACAGCATGGAATAATCAAAAATTATAGATAGGTCGGAGACGTATCAGGGGGAAATGCGCCTAGGGTTCTGGCAAGGCGGCTGTTTTGTTCCAGCCATGATCGACGCGGACCGTCCACTTCCATCGGATGACTGGCAGCAACGCTCGGCTCCGCGCAGGCTTGGGGGTGCTTACGGGCCGTTTTCTCGGTCGGGCTTCAGCCCAGGTAGTTTTCAGTCCAGCAAAGAAAATTATGCTACTGGACTGAGCCGCATTCTGGATAACCGTAGGTATTTTGGGCCAAAATTAGTTTCGCGAGTTTCTGTGTTTTTCCACTGTAAGTTAATACTTATTGTGTTTTTGCACTGTTTTAGCCAGAAATTGCATGAAATAATGATGAATTAATACACATTATTATTCTGGGTAAAATTGAACCAACGAGATATTTTATTCAAGATTTATTATGTGTTTTTTGCATGATGAACTTTTTTAAGCATGAAATAATGATAATGTTTTTTGTTGATGTTTAAATTGAGAATGAAATGACTCTAATTTTTAATTCAGACCAACGTTGTTTTATTATTATGAGTCATCACTTTATGATATCTTTTGGTTCCATGTCTTTTCTGCCCAACGGTGATATGACATGGAGTTGAAATTAAATCCTTGGCATGTTTGTTCATTTACCAACGTAAATTTACAATCATGCAAGTTTACTTATGAATTTTTATGATAATTTTAGCTTCTGCTCTATTCCGGTCTGACACGATCGAACCACTTACGGGAAGTAACTTCCCGCGTTGGAAGTCCCAAGTCGAATTATGTTTGGGTTGTAATGAGTTTGATTATGCCTTGAGGGAAGAAAAACCTGTGGCACCCTTGGTAGGTGCTACAGGGTATGCAGAACTCAAGAAGGACTATGATGTTAAGATGGAAAAATGGAACAAGTCCAACCATATTGCGCTTCTCATCATGAAAGCAACATTATCACCGGACATTTCTGAGGCACTCCCTAAGAAAGACACTGCTAAAGAATTCCTCAATGAAATGGAGGAGCAATTTAAAGGCTCCGACAAAGTGTATGCTCATGAACTTTTCACTAAGCTTCTTCAGAAATACACTATGGACGGAAATGTTAGGCAGCACATACTAAGGCTGGTGAATGCTTTCACCAAGCTTAAAGCTTTGGAGTGTTCTTTAAGTGAAGGTCTTCTTGTAATAACGATTCTTGAGTCTCTCCCATAAGAACTTGAACAATTTAAGGTCAACTATAACTCTCTAAAGGAAAAATGGCCACTCGGTGATATGACAGCAAGGATCGTCCAAGAGGAAGAGAGGATCATGAGACAGAAGAAAGACCATGTTTTTCATGTTGGCTCTAACAAGAGAAAGCATGAGGGGCAAGGTTTCCCTAAGCCTCGGAAAAAACAATTCAAGAAAGAAGGCCCTAAGCCATTCAACCCTAAGCCATTCAAGGGTAAAGAAGCCGGCAGCTCTTCTTCTGCTCCTAGCAGCTCCACTGCTAGAGAAAATGCTTGTAACATCTGCATGCAGGTGGGACACTACCAAAGGGACTGCCCAGGCTTTCTAAAATGGATGAACAAAAAAGGTACTGATAAAATAACCTTTGTAGATGAATCTTTTTATGTCGATTTTTCTATAAAGTCATGGTGGATTGATTCAGGTGCAACCACTCATGTTGCTAACTCTATGCAGGGATTCGATATGATCCAAACTATAAGAGGAGGAACAAGAAAGCTTAAGGTTACGAACGAAGTTGAAGCCGATGTTGAAGCTGTGGGATCTCTCATGTTGGAGCTACACAACGGCCACACTCTTAGATTGAATAATGTTATTTATGTGCCTACCTTAAGTAGGAATTTGATTTCAGTTTCTCATTTAGATGATGATATGTATGAGTGGCATTTTGGCAAGAAACAATTTGCTTTGAACAAATGTAATAAGAATGTAGGCATCGGTGTTAGACGAGGCCAACTATACATGTTATCTCTTAATAATGATTCGGTTATGCATGTGAGTGGTGAAATTAATGTTGAGAAGAAATGGAAAGGAGTTAGTAATTCTTCAAAATTGTGGCATTGTCGTTTGGGCCACATTTCGAGGGGGAGAATGGAGCGCTTAGTTAAAAATGAAATACTCCTCCCATTAGACTTCTCAGATGCGGACAAATGTGTCGACTACATTAAAGAAAATATGCAAAAACAATTAAGAAAGGAGCAGTAAGAGCCACAGGGGGTTTAGAATTAATTCACACCGACATATGTGGACCCCTTAATGTTCAGTCTGTAGATAGTTTTGATTCATTCATTACATTCACAGACGACTTTTCCCGCTATGGGTATATTTATCCCATACGTGACCGATCGGAAGCTTTGGAGAAATTCAAAGTCTATAAAGCTGATGTTGAAAATCAACTGAACACAAAAATCAAAGTTGTACGGTCTGATCGCGGGGGAGAGTATTATGGTAGGCATGCTCCTTATGGGCAGATTCCTGGACCTTTTGCCAAGTTCTTATCTGAAAATGGAATCAATGCTCAATACTCAATGCCTGGTGAACCACAACAAAATGGTGTGGCCGAGCGTCACAATCACACCCTTATGGATATGGTACGAAGCATGCTTAGTCACTCGAGTTTACCAGTAAGCCTTTGGAGAGAGGCATTAAAGACAGCAGCACACATACTAAATCTTGCTCAACTAAGTCATCACTGAACACACCTTACAAGATGTGCGCGGGAAAGAAACTGAGCTCGAATTACTTACGGGTGTGGGGTTGTTGTCCTGCTGAAGCTAAAGTTTTCAATCCACAACTTAAGAAATTGGATCCAAAAACAGTTAGTCGTTTCTTTATTGGATACCCTCATAGGGGAAAGGGATATCGGTTTTATTATCCAAGTCATACCACCAAGATTGTGGAGACTATGCAAGCGGTATTTTTTGAGGATAATAAGGTCACAAATTTAAGGGAGAATGATCTTGAGAAGCGGGTTTGTGCACCATCCCCGATTATCCAAGAGATTGTTTTTCCAATACGAAGAAATGTGACATCTGATGATCCTGAATCTCACGGTTCAGTTTCTCAATCAAATGGTGATCCAGAAACTAATAATGAAAATCCAGACACAAATGAGGATCCCCAGGAAGAAAATGATTCTCGAGATGATGATGTACCACCACCACCTCCTCCTGTGGGTAGACCATGGCGTGAGAGGAAGAAAGCCATATCAGATAATTATGTCACCTTCATGATTGAGGATATGAATGATACGGGAAAGGTGGAGGATCCAACCTCTTATAAGGAAGCCATTAAAAGTGAAAATTCATCCAAGTGGTTGGTTGCCATGGAAGACGAGTTGAAATCTATGTGCCCAAAAGACGTTTGGGACTTGGTAGAAGTTCCCGATGGAGCTAAGAAAGTAGGCTGCAAGTGGGTCTACAAAACCAAGTATGATTCCAAAGGGAATGTCGAATGGTTCAAGGCAAGACTAGTGGCAAAAGGGTATACATAGAGAGAAGGAATTGACTATAAGCAAACCTTCTCTCCTGTGTCAACCAAGGATTCTTTCATAATCATAATGGCATTAGTAGCACATTACGACCTAGAACTACACCAAATGGATGTTAAAACGGCATTTCTAAATGGTGACCTGAAAGAAAACGTTTACATGGCTCAGCAGGAAGGCTTTGTTGTGGAAGGGAAGGAACATTTAGCATGTCGTCTAAAGAAATCAATTTATGGCTTGAAGCAAGCTTCAAGAGAGTGGTACCTCAAGTTTGATAAAATTATCAAAACTTTTGGTTTCACTGAAAATGTTGTGGACAACTGCATATATGTTAAATTTAAGGGCAGTGGGTTCACAATTTTAGTCGTATATGTTGATGACATATTGTTGGCTTGTAGCGATAAGGATACGCTGCATGAGACCAAGAATTTTCTGTCACCCAGTTTTGATATGAAAGATCTTGGTGAAGCCTCGTATGTCCTCGACATTGAGATTCATCGAGATAGGTCCAGAGCAACATTAGGACTATCTCAAAAGGCATACTTTGAGAGAGTGCTGAAGAAATTCAATATGCATAAGTGCTCACCCTCACATGCTCCTATAGTTAAGGGCGATAAGTTTGGGACATTTCAATGTCCAAGGAACCAGTATGAAACTGATCAGATGAAGTCGGTTCCTTATACTTCAGCTGTTGGAAGCATCATGTAGCTCAAGTGTGTACACGCCCAGATTTATGTTTTGTAACCGGAATGCTTGGCAGATACCAATCAAATCCAGGACCGGACCACTAGAAGGCCGCAAAGAAAGTCTTGCGTTATATGCAAGGGGCTAGGGATTTCATGCTTACATATAAAAGAACTGATAACCTAGAAATTGTTGGTTATTCAGACTCTAATTTTGCCGGGTGTGTGGATAGTAAGAGATCCACATCAGGTTATATATTCACACTCACGGGAGGAGCCATGATAACTCACAAGTATAGGGGATTGCAACAGTTTTCGAGGGTAGAGTATTCAACCCAAATTTATTGATTCGACACAAGGGGAGCCAAAGAATATTTGCAAGTATTAGCAGCTGAGTTGTCAATTCAACCACACCTGGAGATTAATTATCTGCAGCAAAGTGATCAGTAGCAAAGTAGTATGATAGCTTTGATGGTAGTAGCAATAGCAATAGTAACAGTAACAGTGATAGCAGTGATTTTGTAGCAAGTGCAGTAGTGACAGCAGTAGTAGTAACTTAGCAAGAACAATATGTAGGAAAATCGTAGGCATTGGATCGGTAATTTGTTGGATGATATTCATCATGTGACAGTCATAACCTACGGTGATACGGCACTAGCTCCAGTTCATAAATATAATGTAAGCATGTATTCCGTAAATAGTCATACGTGCTTATGGAAAGAACTTGCATGACATCTTTTGTCCTACCCTCCCGTGGTAGCGGGGTCCATATTGGAAACTAAGGGATATTAAGGCCTCCTTTTAATAGAGAACCGGAACAAAGCATTAACACACGGTGAATACATGAACTCCTCAAACTACGGTCATCACCGGGAGTGGTCCCGACTATTGTCACTCCGAGGTTGCCGGATCATAACACGTAGTAGGTGACTGTAACTTGCAAGATCGGATCTAGAACATGGATATAATGGTGATAACATAAACGGTTCAGATCTGAAATCATGGCACCCGGGCCCAAAGTGACAAGCATTAAGCATGGCAAAGTCATAGCAACATCAATCTCAGAACATAATGGATACTAGGGATCAAGCCCTAACAAAACTAACTCGATTACATGATGAATCTCATCCAACTCCTCACCGACCAGCGAGCCTACGAAGGAATTACTCACTCCCGATGGGGAGCATCATGGAATTGGCGATGGAGAAGGGTTGGTGATGATGAAGATCGAAGATCCCCCTCTCCGGAGCCCAAAACGGACTCCAGATCTGGCCTCCCGATGAAGAACAAGAGGTGGCGGCGGCTCCGTCTCGCGAAACGCGATAATTCTTTCTCCCTGATTTTTTTCTGGAAAAATATGATTTTATAGCGTCGGTTTCAGGGTCTGCGGGGCCACCAGGTGTGGACAACCCACCTGGGCGCGCCCTGGTGGGTTGTGCCCACCCAGGTGCCCCCTCCGGTGGTTCTTGGCTCCAGTATTTTTCTTTTATTATATAAAAATTCCTCGCAAAGTTTCGTTCCATTCCGAGAACTTTTATTTCTGCACAAAAACAACACCATGGTAGTTCTGCTGAAAACAGCATCAGTTCGGGTTAGTTTCATTCAAATCATGCAAATTAGAGTCCAAAACAAGAGGAAAAGCGTTAGGAAAAGTAGATACGATGGAGATGTATCAACTCCCCCAAGCTTAAACCTTTGCTTGTCCTCAAGCAATTCAGTTGATAAACTGAAAGTGAAAAAGAAAAACTTTTACGAACTCTTTTGCTCTTGTTTGCATAAATAAGCTTAAGTAGCACCCATGTTTTCAGTAAAGATTATAACTAACTATGTCAACAATAACTCTTAAAAATTACATTAACTCATAACAATGACATAATCAGCTAGCGAGCAATAATAAGATATCTCGAACAACAACACGTTATTAAAACAACCATGATATAATATGACAATAGTGGTATCTCGCTAGCCCTTTCTGAGACCGCAAAACATAAATGCAGAGCGCCTCCAAAGTCCGAGCAGCGACTAAACATTGTAATTCATGGTAGAAAAGATCCAGTCATGATGCACCCAACATTAGCTACACACAATGCATAAGCGTGACAGCAGTGCTCTCAGGTTCTGGCGCTTATTTGAGAAGGTGATGACACAACATAAAAGTAAATAGATAGTCCCTTCGCAGAGGGAAGCAGTGATTTGCAGAGGTGCTAGAGCTCAAGTTTTTAAAAACAGAGGTAAATGAAATTTTGAGAGATGCACCCTTCTTGTTTACTTCGTGACCATCAGTTATCAATATCTTCCATGCTAAACACATTAGTGGCGGTTCCCAAGCGATAAAAGTAAAGGTTTACTCCCCCTCCACCAACATTCACACTCCACGGCTTGTCCGAAACAACGGGTGCCGTCCATACCAACAACAGTCCTGGGGGAGTTTTGTTTAATTATTTGCATTTTGAGTTCGGGACTGGGAATCCCTCTTACCGCCCCTCTCGTGCAAGGATGGGTGAATAAACACTCATCATGAGAATAACCCGCTTAGCATGGAAGATACCAACTACCTCTTGTCGCTCTATGAACAATCCAGGCACACAAAAAGGAAATTTATTTGAAGTTTTTAGAGGTGGCACATGCAAATTTACTTAGGACGGCAGGGTAATACCGCATATAGGTAGGAATGGTGGACTCATCTGGAATAACTTGGGTTCAAGGTTTTTGATGTACAAGCAGAATTCCCACTTAGTACAGGCAAAGGCTAGCAAATAGGTTGAGAAGCGGCCAGCTAGAGAGCAACAACGGTCATGAACATGCATTATGCATAAGTAACATTGGATACTAGCATGAGTAGGATATGAACACCATGAACATAAATATCATAGAGGCTATGTTGGTTTTGATTCAACTACATGCATGAACATGTGTCAAGTCAAGCCACTCGAACATTCAGAGGAGGATACCATATCATCATACTACATCACAATCATTTTAACGCAATGTTGACATCCAAGATAAATCATTATCCACTCCTAGCTACTTATGCATGGCATGAGAAACTATAATCTCTAAATGTCATTGCAAACATGTTTGATCATAATAGGCTGAATCATGGATACTAAGTTAAACATATTTACAAAAACAGAACAAGTCGAGTTCATACCCGTTTCTCTCTGCCACGGCCAGTTCATCAAATATCGTCATTATTGCCTTTCACTTGCACGACCGAACGATTTGAAAATAATAATAGTGCAAGAGTGCCGTGGACTAAGCTGGAATCTGCAAACATTTTATTCAAAAGGAGAAGACAAGATAAAATGTGCTCTTTGTTAGATCAACAATAATGCATATGAGAGCCACTCAACATTTTCATTGTGGTCTTCTCCTCGGTACGACTCGATAAAAAGGAAAAAGAAATTCAGAAAAACACACTGAAATATTTTTGGAGTTTTTGGTTTTTCGTAAACAAACAAATAAAAAGGGAAAAGCAAAAACGAGAAAAACTATTTACACGGGAAATCTCTCAACAAGTAAAAGAAGAACAAAGAAATCTTTTTGGGTTTTCTTTTTAGTACTACAGCAATTTAAACTAGGAAGAAAAATAAAAAAGAAGCAAGAAATATATTTTTGGATTTTCTCAAAGTTTTTCAAACACACAAGAAGAAAACAAGAAAATAAATCTAACATGGATAATACAAATGAAAAAGTGTGAACACCGACAACTGGAATGAAATGTGTGAACATGAATGTAATGTCGGTGGAAATACGTACTCCCCCAAGCTTAGGCTTTTGGCCTAACTTGGTAATCACCACTCGAAAAAGCCATGGGGTCCTATGTTGAAGTGCTGAGGAGCGGGCACCTGAGGGTCCCACTGCTGAGGCTCCACCTGTGTAGCAGCGAGGTTGTTCCGGTAGGCGACGATGTCCTCAGGCATAATCCTGTATCCGCCCCTGGCAATAGGATCAAACAAAGCAGGTGCAGGTAATGGAATAATATCACGAGTGTCCACACTGAAAACCAGGTTATACGGAACAGGAATGTTAGTGTTCTCTTTATCAATAAACTGGTGGTGTTCCATGGCCGCGCGATCTAGGTAAACCTTGGGCAAAGGATAATCATGCTGGCGTATCTGAATGTTAAAGTGAGTAGCCAAGCGAGTAGCGTAAATACCACCATGTATTTTTCCCTTGGATTTGTTAATTTGGAGGCGACGTGCCACAATAGCTCCCAAGCTATATGTGTTGTCGCCGAAAAGTGCACGGCGTAAAACAACAAAGTCTGGTGCACTGAGTGCACCTACCTTCTCTCTAGCAAGCAAACACTTCGTAATGAATAGAGCAAAATAATGTACAGCTCAAAAGTGTAAGCTAGTGGCAGTGACAGCCGACACCCCTCTCTCATCCCCCATAGTCAGAGTACGGTAAAAACCATCAAACTCTGTGGGCCTTGGCTCTACTAAACCACCATCAGAAGAAAGCAAGCATATGTCACAAAATTCAGTAAGCAGTATCTGATGGGGTTCATCATATAAATTAAACTGCACCTCAGGGGGATTATTCCTACTCAAGAAATTAAAACTTTGCACAAAATAATTTGTGAGGAGATGATACTGTTCACATTCAGCTGCGATAAAGACGGAAAGGCCGGCATTAGCAGCATAATTTGCAAACTCCTGAAGGATCCCGGCCCGTTCCATGAACGGGTTATGCGGCCATTCACACGGCCGTACCTCCGCCATTCTCCGGGTATGGAGATCACTGTCAGACGACTCCCCAATAACTCCCTTGGAGCTCTTCTTGGAAGCAAACTTCCTAAAGATACTCATCTTTTTCCTATGAACAAAATTCTGAAATTTTTAGTCCACAAATTTTTTCTCAATAAAACTTCATAAGATTGGTAGCAACTGCTCATAGGGATGCATAGAGGCCATATAAAGCATTCAAACTACTTAGAACTCTAAGAATTCAACATGCAAGCACATCTACAGCAGCACCAAGCGTAGCTAATTATTCAAAATATAAACCACTAAAGCAAAAACTAATTGGACTAACGGAGGAGTCACATACCAAACAACAATCCCTCGAAACAGTTTCAGAAAACGGAGCTTCGAGCAAAGAGATCGAAATCCGCGGGTTTGAGAGCAAGAACACGAGAGAGAGAGAGCAAAGGTGATTTTTTTCTGGAGGTAGGTGGTGATGTGGGATGAAGAGATAAGTGAGGGAGCCCACGTGGGGACCACAACCCACCAGGGCGCGCCTGGGGGTCCTGGCGCGCCCAGGTGGGTTGTGCCCACCTGGTGCACCTCCCTCTGATATTATTTGCACCAAAAATTCATAAATAATCAGAAAAAAATCGTATTAAATTTTCAGAGCATTCTGAGAACTTTTATTTTTGGGTCATTTTTCATTGCATGAAAAACTCAGAAAACAGACAAAACATGGCATTTTATTTTATTTAACTAATAAAAACAGAAAACAAAAGGTAGGGACAGAAAGTAGTGCTCACTAAATTCATCAATTTCATACCTCTCAAAAATGATCCATTAATAAGGTTGATCAAGTCTTATTAACAACCACTTTCGATTAGCATGAAACCGAAGAACTTTCGTAAATCACTAAGTTACCTCAACGGGGATATGAATGTCCCCAACAATAAGCATTTCATATTTCTTTTTAACAGTAGGTAGAGGTAGTTGAAAACTTCCAATAGTGATTGTCGGAGACTTTTCAATAACATTAATACCATTCACTTGGAATTGTTTCTTCGGAAAGTGCACCGTATGCTCATTACCATTGATATGAAAAGTGACCTTGCTTTTATTGCAATCAATAACAGCCCCTGCAGTATTCAAAAAGGGTCTACCAAGGATAATTGGCATGTTGTCGTCCTCGGGCATCTCAAGTATAACAAAGTCAGTCAAAATAGTAACATTAGCAACAACAACGGGCACATCCTCACAAATACCGATAGGTATGGCTGTTGATTTGTCAGCCATTTGCAAAGATATTTCAGTAGGTGTGAGTTTATTCAAATCAAGTCTTTTATATAAAGAGAAAGGCATAACACTAACACCAGCTCCCAAATCACATAAAGTAGTTTTCACATAATTTCTCTTAATGGAGCAAGGTATAGTTGGTATTCTCGGATCTCCAAGTTTTTTAGGTACTCCATCTTTAAAAGTATAATTAGCAAGCATGGTGGAGATTTCAGCCTCTGGTATTTTTCTCTCATAGGTGATGATGTCTTTCATGTACTTTGCATAAGGAGGTATTTTTAAGATATCAGTCAAGCGAGTACGCAAAAAGACTGGCCTCAGCATTTCAACAAAGCGTTCAAATTCTTCATCATCTTTCTTTTTAGTTGACTTAGGTGGAAAGGGCATAGGTTTTTGAACCCATGGCTCTCTTTCCTTACCGTGTTTCCTAGCAACAAAGTCTCTTTTATCATATCTTTTATTCTTGGGTTGTGGGTTATCAAGATCAACTGCTGGTTCTATCTCAACATCATTGTCTGGTTCTTTATTATTTGGTTGGGTATCTTCATGAACCTCATCATTATCTTTTTCATTATCAGAAGGTGAGTGTTCACTACCAGATTGAGTTTCAGCATCAGAGATAGAAACTTCATTATCATTATCAGGAGGTTTTTCTACTTCAGGTTCACTAGAGGCATGCAAAGTCCTATCATTTTTCTTCTTCTTTTTCTTTTTAGAAGGACTATGTGTATCAGTGTCAACTCTTTGAGAGTCTTGTTCAATTCTTTTTGGGTGTCCCTCAGGATAAAGTGGTTCCTGAGTCATCCTACCTCCCCTAGTCATTACTCTAACAGCATGATCATTGATATTATTATTCATTTCATCTAACAACTCTCTTTGAGATTTAGCAACTTGTTCTAACTGAGTTTGAAGCATAGAAGCATGCTTGCCTACACCTCTAACATCATTTGAGATTCTAAATAACAAGTCACTCAAGCGAGCAATCATATCAGAATTGTATTTCAACTGTTTCATAACATTTGCATTGAAGTGATCTTACTTTCTAATGTAATTATCAAACTCATAAAGGCATTGGCTAGGATGTTTAGTAAAAGGAATATCACCTTCATCGAACTTTAGTAAAGAATTTACGTCTACCACCCTAGATGGTGGTGGTGTATCAAGCCCATGTATTTCTTCAATAGGTGGTAAATTTTTAACATCCTCTGCTTTAATACCTTTTTCCTTCATAGATTTCTTTGTCTCTTGCATATCTTCGGGACTGAGATATAAGATACCCCTCTTCTTCGGAGTGGGTTTAAGCGGTGGTTAAGGAAGAGTCCAATCATCATAATTTTTCAATATGTTATTCAATAGTTCTTCATCTTGCCCAATAGTTCGTTCCGTGAAAACACAACCAGCACAACTATCTAGGAAGTCCCTAGAAGCATCAGTTAGTCCATTATATAAGATATCAAGTATTTCATTTTTCTTAAGAGGATGATCAGGCAAAGCATTAAGCAATTGGAGAAGCCTCCCCCAAGCTTGTGGGAGACTCTCTTCTTCAATTTGCAAAAAGTTAAATATTTCCTGTAAGGCAGCTTGTTTCTTATGAGCAGGGAAATATTTTTCAGAGAAGTAGTAAATCATATCCTGGGGACTACGCACACAACCAGGAGCAAGAGTATTGTACCAAGCTTTAGCATCACCCTTTAATGAGAACGAAAATAATTTGAGGATATAATAGTAACGAATTTTCTCATCATGAGCAAAAAGGGTGGCTATATCATTCAACTTAGTAAGATGTGCCACAACAGTTTCAGTTTCATAACCATGGAAAGGATTAGATTTAACCAAAGTAATTAACTCTGGGTCGACAGAGAATTCATAATCCTTGTCATCAACACAAATAGGTGAAGTAGCAAACTTAGAATCACGTTTCATTCTAGCATTCAAAGATCTTTCTTTATACTTGCTTAATAATTTTTCTAGATCTTCTCTATCCTTACAAGTAAGAATATCTCTAGTTGCCTCCTCACCCACAACATAACCTTCCGGTACCTTAGGCAATTCATATCTAGGAGGGCTAGCTCTAACAGGTGTTTCAAGATTTTCAGTTTCAAGCTCATCATCAGTTTCAACAATATCATGATGTCTTACTCTAGCAATCTGTTCATCAAGAAATTCACCTAGTGGCACATTATCATCAAGCAAGGTACTAGCATCATCATGAGTAGCATTCATAGCAGAAGTAGCATCATCAATAACTTACGACATATCAGAATTGATAGCATGTGGTGGTGTTGCAAGTCTACTTATAACAGAAGGTGAATCTAGTGCGGAGCTGGATGGCAGTTCCTTACCTCCCCTCGTCTTAGAGGGAAAAATCTTAGTCTTAGCATCCTTCAGATTCTTCATAGTGATAATTTGATAATAATCCCAAGTGACTCAACAAATATAGCTATGTTCCCCGGCAACGGCGCCAGAAAAAGGTCTTGATAACCCACAAGTATAGGGGATGGCTACAGTTTTCGAGGGTAGAGTATTCAACCCAAATTTATTGATTCGACACAAGGGGAGCCAAAGAATATTTGCAAGTATTAGCAGCTGAGTTGTCAATTCAACCACACCTGGAGATTAATTATCTGCAGCAAAGTGATCAGTAGCAAAGTAGTATGATAGTTTTGATGGTAGTAGCAATAGCAATAGTAACAGTAACAGTGATAGCAGTGATTTTGTAGCAAGTGCAGTAGTGACAGCAGTAGTAGTAACTTAGCAAGAATAATATGTAGGAAAATCGTAGGCATTGGATCGGTAATTTGTTGGATGATATTCATCATGTGACAGTCATAACCTAGGGTGATACGGCACAAGCTCCAGTTCATAAATATAATGTAGGCATGTATTCCGTAAATAGTCATATGTGCTTATGGAAAGAACTTGCATGACATCTTTTGTCCTACCCTCCCGTGGCAGCGGGGTCCATATTGGAAACTAAGGGATATTAAGGCCTCCTTTTAATAGAGAACCGGAACAAAGCATTAACACACGGTGAATACATGAACTCCTCAAACTACGGTCATCACCGGGAGTGGTCCCGACTATTGTCACTCCGGGGTTGCCGGATCATAACACGTAGTAGGTGACTATAACTTGCAAGATCGGATCTAGAACATGGATATAATGGTGATAACATAAACGGTTCAGATCTGAAATCATGGCACCCGGGCCCAAAGTGACAAGCATTAAGCATGGCAAAGTCATAGCAACATCAATCTCAGAACATAATGGATACTAGGGATCAAGTCCTAACAAAACTAACTCGATTACATGATGAATCTCATCCAACTCCTCACCGACCAGCGAGCCTACGAAGGAATTACTCACTGCCGGTGGGGAGCATCATGGAATTGGCGATGGAGAAGGGTTGGTGATGACGAAGATCGAAGATTCCCCTCTCCGGAGCCCCAAACGGACTCCAGATCTGGCCTCCCGATGAAGAACAGGAGGCGGCGGCGGCTCCATCTCGCGAAACGCGATAATTCTTTCTTCCTAATTTTTTTCTAGAAAAATAGGATTTTATAGCGTCGGTTTCAGGGTCTGCGGGGCCACCAGGTGGGGACAACCCACCTGGGCGCGCCTGGAGGGGGTGGCGCGCCCTGGTGGGATGTGCCCACCCAGGTGCCCCCCTTCGGTGGTTCTTGGCTCCAGTATTTTTCTTTTATTGTATAAAAATTTCTCGCAAAGTGTCGTTCCATTCCGAGAACTTTTATTTCTGCACAAAAACAACACCATGATAGTTCTGCTGAAAACAGCATCAGTCCGAGTTAGTTTCATTCAAATCATGCAAATTAGAGTCCAAAACAAGAGGAAAAGCGTTAGAAAAAGTAGATACGACGGAGACATATCAAGCCATTTCGCGAAAAAGGTCCAAACAAACGTTAACTGCTGGATCTACGATGCAAGCAGAATTTGTATCATGTTTTGAGGCCACCGGGCAGGCTGTATGGCTAAATAATTTTATTCCCGGACTTAAAGTGGTTGGCAGCATATCTAAACCAATTTTATTATACTGCGATAATGAACCCGCAGTTTTCTATACGAGTAACAACAGGTCAAGTGATGCTGCCAAACACATTGACATCAAGTATCGTGTTGTGAAAGATAGAATCCAGGATCAAACAGTTGATGTTAAACATATAAGAACGAAGCATATGCTTGCGGATCCGCCAACTAAAGGCTTACCACCCAATATTTTTTGTGAGCATGTTGCCGGCATAGGACTACTGGAAGCCTTATGATTCTGGAATAAAAGGACCATTAAAATAAACCACTCCCCAATTAGTAAAATGTTTTTCATTTCAAAATAGGCGGGTGTGCTATAAGTGTTGAGTATCTCCTAAAACTTGAGGGAGTCATAAATTGTGGGGGAGGTGAAGATGCTCCACAACAGCAAGGTCCCCAATGGAACACTGTTGCCTCTCTCCAGCGACGTCTGGCCTGGTGACATTACTGCCGACATACAGTGTCAACATGGCACTCGCCGGGTTCAGGTGCGGGTAGTGCTCTGCCGAATTCGGGTGCAGGTAATGGTCGCCCAAATCCGTACCAGTTTCAATATTTTCTGCCCAAACTCGTACCAGTATCTGCACCTCAGGTTTCAAACTGTTTCCATACATGTAGTTGTCCGGGTGTAGGTAATACCCGTGGATAATGTTCCCATACATGTAGCTGTCCGGGTGTAGGTAATACCCATGGATAAAAATACTCATCTCGGTCACCTTACCCAATCCATATTTCACCATGTATTTTTCAGCATTTCCGAATATATATACACAACATTTCAGCATGTATACTTCAATATTTAAGCACATATATACCACATTTTAGCATTTCAACATATATATCATGATTTACTGTGCGATGGAATAAAAAGAATGCTATTAATTTTCAAAAGTGAATATCAATAAGCGTGAACTAGATGGCACTAAATAATGTCCAATAACATTCATGGATGAGTAGCCTATAAGTGAAATTTATAGAGAAACATTCACATCTGTTATTTTTTCTTTTTTCCAATTACAAGACAAACAAGAGGGACACAAGTTTCTCTAATATTCATTTATTGAAGATACTTTTGTAGTCTCAACTTTGAAATGATCAAATGAAGGAGACTATATAATAACATCACAAAACAAGATCATGCACATGGGTAGGAGGAGGATTTTGGGTCGAGGCTGTAAAGCGGCTAGGTTTCTTTTTTCCTGTGGTGAATGACACATGGGACCTATCTATTAGAAGAAATTAGTATATAGGTATGCGGGTAGCGGGTATGAGTATTGACTTCCCATACTCATGCCGAGCTTACCGATGGTACAATTATTTTTTCCATCTATAAACTCATGGGTATTTATTTTTGCCAAACACTTGCCCTAAATGCTTGTTCGTTTAATCTATTCCCAAGGGGATTGGAGAGGCTTGAAAAGGATTGGGGAGGAATTTTTAACTTACAGGGGATTTAATCCTCACAATCCCCTTTAATCCCCCTCAAACCCAATGCAATCGAACAAGGCATAATATGGTTTTTACCCGTCGGGTTTGCGGGTTGCCTATACAGTGTTTGTACACAGACTAGCAGTTGATCGACTTTTTCGGAATTTTTGTTCCAAATCAACAATCTGCGAATCGAAATACATCTGAAAGTGACAACAAGCTGGCATATACAGAAATTAACATATCTCATCACCAGTTGAGCCATGACTGATAGTCCGCAAGGTCAAAGAACAGGCAAGCAACTGCAAGGTACACCAACATCTCTAAGACGGCCAAACATCACAAGCAGAGTACAAGAAGCAGCCTCACTTGAGTTCAGAGCTTGAGCTAAGCTCGATCCGCCCATGATCAGCGCGCGAGCAGAACGGGGACGGCGTGCGGGGGCGGCGGCGGCACGGGCGGCGAAGTGGAGGCGAAGGGGAGGGTGCGGAGGACGACGAACCGCACGCGGCGCGGCAAGATGCGCAGCGGCGCCGCGGACAGCAGCCGCTCCAGGGCGCGCGCCACCGCCGCCGTGTACTCCTCCAGGAGCTCCGCCATGACCGCCACCAGGATCATGTCGACCCGATGTCAGACCCTTCGCCCTCTGCTCTGCTTGTCGCGCCTGTGTACGTTTGGTGTGGCAGCGGTGATGGCTTGTTTGGGTCTGGTGAGCGTGGCGGCTGCTTGGAGGAAGGGAGGTTGGTTGTTGGGTCGCGGTTTCCAGTAGCGGGGGGCTTCGCGGCGGATAATTTTGCTCGACCTTTTCATTTTCCATAAGATTAGTGTCGATCTTATCCAATGCAACCGCCGTGGGGCTGATCTTTTGGCGAGCCTACACTACAGCTGGGGCGCTGAGTCACTAGCAATGCCAAAAGACTCTTTTGGCCAGCGCGCTCGGTACGCACCAAAATTTCTTCCCCTGATTGGGATCTGGTAGTAATAAATCTCCTTGCACTTGATGTTAACTGTCCGGTCTGATAATTGATCTCTCTCCCCTGGTTTAGTTGTGAGACATGGTAATTAATCTTTCTCTCTTCTAATTTAACTGTAGAACCCGGTAATTAATCTTTGCCTTTCTGTAGGTCTCACAGACCCGTCAAGCCCGAGGTCATGGCAGTCCTGCTTAGCAGGGTGGCGTTGACCACCCCCAGCAAGGCACACCACCATGCCCCTTCAGGTAGCATGTAAATCTTTGTCAAGATTCAAGAAAAAAATCTACCTCAAGGGAAGTGGTTGTTACCTCTTCCCTGGCAAGCAGCTTGAGGATGGCAGCACTTTAGCTGGCTACAACATCCAGAAGGAGTCTATACCACACTCTGCCTTCCGGCAACATGGTGGTATGCAGATTTTTGTGAAGACATTCACCGGCAAGACCATCACTCTTCTTATGGCAGGCTGTAGGTATACCACTGTACATATATTGTACTCTCTGTAGCTACTGTGATGACCCCTCGTGACTATATATAAAAGGAGGCCTAGGCTACGTAGAAAAGGGTTTCGAATCCCTGTGAGTTTACTCCTAGGCATATGTGCACTTCCCTTGGCTAAGCGTGCCTCCAGCAAGGAAAGATCATCATTATAACCTCCAGTTTGTCACATCCAGTGAGTACAATCCAACAAGACGTAAGGTTTTACGCTTCATAATAGCCCGAACCTGGGAAAATCATCATTTCGTAGAATAGATCGTGAGAGTATTAGTGCCCCTCGTCGAATCAAAAAGGGGACGTCCCTCGTCCCCAGGTGTCGTGTTTGCACATGTAAATGCTTTCCTAATTTAACCTAAGGGCAACTCCAACGCATATCACCAAAAAGAACATCACCAAATATTTGTGGACATGTTCAGACGTGTCCGTGGACAGGAATAGGGGTGGACGCCATTCAGCTGCAGACACCAAATGTTCACCCATAAAACGGATCTTTCAAAACAGGACAAAATTCATGCTAAATCGGACGATATTTGTTAAAAATTATAATATATTAATTGGACAAACTTTAACAAAGTTTCAACTAACAACGAAACTTAAACTTAAAAGACTAAAACAATGTGACATACCGGAAGGCGGCCTCATAGGCATGGCCTCCGAGGTCGCCGGCTCCTCCGTCATCGTCGTCGTTGTCGTCCGAGCCATTGTTGTCAGCGTCCTTCCACTGGCGGAAGCCCTGCCGGGCGCCGCAACAACCCTTATCGGCCGTCGTTGCACGCTCGTGGCGCAGCCGCTCGGCTGCAAACGCTTGATGCAGACGCCCGGCCACCTCCGCCCAGCAGCGATGGTCGGCCATAGAGTCCGCCTTGTACCGTCAATTATTGCCGTTGAGCCTGGCCAGGCGCTTGGACTCCTCCAGCCCCACTTTTGAGGAGTTGGCCGCTGATTTGGCGGTGACCATGCGCCGAGGTCTTCGTGGTGGTCCTGAACCGATCAATGGCCTAGGCCTCCACAAGCGTAGGGTGGACCCACGACGGCACGACATCCAATCACGCGAACGACACCCGATGTTGCGCTTTGCATCGCTCCCAGCGCGCCGCCTCAAGGGCACACGGGATGTCGGTACAACAGACCCTGGGTCCATTGCACGGACTGTGCACAGGCCAGAGACAAGATTACAAGACCAAGATCAGACCAAACAAGGAGGTTCAGTTCCTTTGAAGGATCCAAGTGCAAGTCAAGAAGGCCTAGGTGAGCCAGAGGAGCAATGCATCGCTAAGGGAATGACCTACCTTGCCGGGCAGGCGAGCCTAGCAGGGTTGGGTTTTGCCCCGGAGGCAAGCTCCAGATCGTCCCGGCAGGCCTGCTGGGGCTGGCGGAGGCGAGCCACTCCACCGCTCCATCTCACGAGCGACACAAGTCAGTAATCAAAGCGGTGTCGAGCTCCAAGGTGACTAAGTGGCTGCTTTCTGCCACATGGCAGTCACTTCCTACAGCAAACACCTCCATATGACACCCGTCCTGAGACGTGTCAAGCGAGCAGGCGCGAAGCTGGCAAAACAGCCCGGCAAGGCCTGCCGGGCGAGCTGTGATGTGACACTGAGCGGCGCATTTAATGCGCTCTGTCAGCCTGCAGAGTTAGATATGATAGCACTGTTAGCTATCTAATCAGTACGCAAAGATTGATTTGTCACTGTGGTGACCCCTTAATCTATAAAAGGAGGCCCATGGCGATCGTAGAAAGGGTTGGACCCTCGCATATCCATGCGCGCGTAGCCACTCTCGCCCCCAGAGCGACCTTGCCGGGCGAGTGTGCTACGTTCACCACCATTATCCACCATCAATCCACCAAAGCAGGAGTAGGGTTTTACGCCTCACGGCGGCCTGAACCTGGGTAAAGACTGCCCGTGTGATCTCTGTCGTGCTGCACGACGCTTCTCCGCTCTTTGTGCAACGTGCCCATCCCCCCGCCGAACCAAAAGGGGCTCATGGCCCCATAGGTGGCCGTGCTTTCCCACGACATCTTTGGCGTGCCAGGTAGGGGGATCGCTTGCGCGAAACCGAGAGCGTACACTGCGTGTCATCTTCATCGACGGCGTCATCGACAATGGCGCCTAAGAGGAAGCCTGGAGCTGCAAATCACCCGTCCACCTCGAAGGCTCCGCCGCCCGCGACCGCCGACGTCACGGGGAATGCGGGGGCTCGCGAGGGTGTGGATGTTGCGGGGGACGTGGTCGGCACAGGCGGCGCCGTCACCACCTCCCCCACGGCCGAAGCAGGAACGGGAGGTACCGGGGAAGGACAGCATCAGCAACATCCCGACGGCCATGCTCCACAAGGTATGGTTGGAGGGATCGTTCCGCCTGAACCCCTTCTCCTCGCCAACGGGCATAGCCGCAGTGATTATGCTTGTTCTGGGGCGAATCGCAACCCTTCGGCCGCCCCCGCTGCGGGCGCGACCGCAGGGCACGCGCCACCCCAGGGGCGGGCTGACCCAGCTACTGTGCCCAACGGTGCCGCTAGCCCTCAGGCGCCTCCGCCGCGTCATCATGCCGTCCATAACGGCTGGTTCGCAGCAGCAAGGGTGCGGCGCAGTCGCCACCGGCAACGTCAGGAGCCGAGCGACACCACAATCTACATCGTCATCACCTATGCCAAGCACTGCCTCAGAGGCCATGGCGCGATCCCAACTGCTGTTGAGATTTCCACCGCCGGCAGACCAGATGGGTGAGTGGCGAGCCACCATCCAAAGTTTGATTGGTTTCGCCAAGGCAGAAGGATCACAGCGGGCCGGACCGCCACGGCCTTCCCAGGCAGCAACGATGGCTCATGCGGCTGGTCGTGCAGGAGGGGCCACCCTCACGGTGCAATCCCCACCACGGCAAGCCGCCCGGGAGCCGCAAAACCAAGTGCCCGATGATGTCTCGATGGCCTCATCAGATCCTCGAGCGCGTCAAGGCCGACAGCGTGCCCCGGAGGGCAGGCGAAGGGAAGGCGCGCGCATCATCGACGAGCGGCGCCGCGACAACCCCCGCCGGTCCAATGGGTGTGATGGCCCCGACGTCGACGAGCCCGCGCTCGGAGATGGCGGGTGCCTGCCTTTCGAGGTTGGGTGCCCTGCCTTCACCCGTGAGCTGCGGCAAGTCTGTTGGCCATCCACTCGCACGTTCAAGCCAGAGATACCCGAGAAGTACGATGGGAGACTAAACCCGGCGGAGTTCTTAAGCATCTACACTATCGCTGTTCAAGCTGCCGGGGGAAGAGATGAGAAGGTGTTCGCCAACTACTTCCCTTTGGCCCTTAAGTCAAATGTGAGGTCTTGGCTGATGCACCTGCCGGAGAACTCCATTTCGACCTGGGCTGAACTATGCCACGAGTTCATTGGTGCCTTCACGGGTGGCCATCAAGAACCAGGGCGGCCCAGCGACTTGCAGCTTCTTCGGCAGAAAGAAGGAGAAACTCTGTGAAAGTACTTGCAGAGATTCAGTCGAGTCCACAGAAATATCCCAGATATCCACCCAGCTGCCGTGATAGCTGCCTTCCAATCCAACGTGCGCAACCGCAGGATACGTTCCAAGATGAACGTTCAGTTTCCCAAGACTATGAAGGAGATTTACACTTTGGTGGACAAATGTGCTCGGGTGGAGGAGGGGAGGAAACTTCCTAGAGAGGAAGATTGCGTCGACATCGACTCAGAAGATGACGACGAAACCATCAGTAAGAAGAAGAAGAACAAGAAGCACAACAAGAAGCGCAAGGATAAGACAGTGATGGCTGTTGAGGGGTCAGACACGTCTAATACCGGCAAGAAGGCCAAGGCTGAAGCCCCCGGCAAGGAGGCTACCGCATGCGCTGACTGCCGGGAGGCAGCGGCTGCCGAGAAAGTTGGGAAAAGTGATGGGCCGTACTGTAAGATTCATCGGACCAAGGGCCATGATCTCCAGGAGTGTCATCAGGTTGAGCAGCTCGTCAAGAGACAGAAGGCTGAGTATGAGAAGCGTGATAAGGAAAAAGGTCAGAATGGCGCTGGCGGGAAGGGCCGGGGTGGTGAAGCAAATCGCCCCGGCAAGGCTCCTCGGAACCAAGGGAAACCCGCCAAGGGCCGAGAGAAGGAGGATTGCAGTAACGAGAGTGATGGAGGGAATGAAGAGGAAACCAGCGAGCAGGAATTCCAGAAGGCCACTGACGCCCTGTGCATTGACGGGGGTGCATCTTTGCACTCCTCTCACCGCCAACTTAAACAGTGGGCACGTGAAGTCAATGCCATGGAGCCAGCGGCAGATTCTCGGAAGCCGCTCAAGTGGTCACGCACGCCCATCATCTTTGATGAAGATGACCACCCCGACCACATTACTGTGGTAGGGTGCTTGCCGTTGTTGGTCTCACCAACAATTCGCAACCTCAAGGTCACAAAGATGCTGGTTGACGGCGGGGCCAGGTTGAATCTGATTTCCCCAAAGGTTATCAGCAAACTCCAGATAGCAGAGGAAGAACTTAAGGCCATAGGCACGTTTCAAGGAGTCAATCCTGGCAGGAGCCGTCCAAGGGGAAAGGTTACGTTACCAGTGACATTTGGAGGAGAGTTGAACTACAGGACTGAGAAAGTTGTGTTTGATGTGGTTGACCTTCCCTTGCCGTACAACGGGATCCTTGGGCGCCCGGCCCTGGCCAAATTCATGGCAGCATCCCACTATGCCTACAACACCTTGAAGATGCCAGGGCCGATGGGCGTCATTTCTGTTCCGTCGGACAAGAAAGACGCAATTATTTGCGTGGATAAGATGTACCGGGACACGGTCGCGGCAGAGGTCGCGGAAGCCACAGTTCCCGCCAAGGAAAAGCATAGCAGAGGTACTGGCAAGGAATCTGGGAAGCGTGCCTCTATGGAATGTGCCGCGCCCATTGAAGACACGCCAGAGAGTTCTAACAGCAAGAGATCCAAGGCTGCTCCACCCCAAGTGAAAAGGGTCACGGCAGGGCTGGCTGGCGCTGATGGTACTTTCACTATCAGAGCCCCCCTTGACGACAAATAGGAAAGCGCACTCGTTGCCTTCCTGCGGGCGAATATTGATATGTTTGCCTAGCAACCATCTGATATCCTTGGTGTTCCCAGGGAGGTAATCGAGCACTACCTTGCTGTCTACCCACATGCCCGGCCTGTCAAGCAGAAGGTTCGAAAGCAGGCCTTGGAGCGGCAGCAGTTTATTGCCGAGGAAATTAAGAAACTTGAAGTAGCTAGTTTGGTCAGAGGAGTACTGCATCCAACATGGTTAGCAAACCCAGTGGTTGTGCGCAAGGCTAATGGAAAATGGAGGCTTTGCATAGATTTCACGGATCTGAACAAGGCATGCCCAAAGGACCCATTTCCCTTGCCGCGCATCGACCAGATCGTGGATTCTACTTCAGGATGTGAGTTGCTCTCTTTTATGGATGCATACTCTGCATACCATCAGATTTTTATGTCCAAGGAAGACGAAGAAAAGACCTCATTCATCACCCCATGCGGCACGTACTGCTTTGTGCGCATGCCTTTCGGGTTGAAGAGTGCCGGGTCCACTTTTGCAAGAGCAGTCCAGATTGGTTTGAACCACAGTTGCACAGGAACATTGAAGCCTATATGGATGATATTGTGATCAAGAGCAAGGACAGATCAACCCTCATCCAGGATTTAGAAGAGACATTTGCTAATCTGCGCAAGATCAACTTGAAACTGAATCTGGAGAAGTGTGTGTTTGGCGTTCCCTCCGGCAAGCTACTTGGTTTCTTTGTGTCCCACCATGGGATAGAGGCCAACCCCGATAAGATCGAGGCTATCGAGCAGATACAGGCACCCAAGACAGTTAAGGATGTGAGACGTTTGACAGGATGCGTTGCCGCGCTTAGCAGATTCATCTCCAAGTCTGCCAAGCGCGCCTTGCCGTTCTTCAAGATTTTGAAGAAGGCAGGACCCATGAAGTGGACCCCGGAAGCAGATGCAGCACTGCAGGATTTAAAGGCCTACTTGTCCTCTGTGCCTACTTTGGTCGCACCCAAACCACAAGAGTCGTTGCTGCTATATCTGGTAGCAACTAATCAAGTGGTTAGTGCAGCCCTAATAGCGCAGCGAGAAGTGGAAGAAGCAGCCACCTCAGCAAGTGTCCCGCCCGGGGAAGAGGAAGAGAGCGGCCCAGCAAGGCTAGATACGGATCAGGACAAAGAAGAGCATGGCAGCGGAAACAACCCCAAGGACACGGCAAGGAAGAAGGTGGTGCAGCACCCAGTATACTTCGTCAGCTCCCTGTTGTAGGGGCTAGATCCAGGCATTTTGGCATGCAAAAGTTGATCTTTGGCCTTGTCATGGCCTCAAGGAAACTGCGCCACTACTTCCAAGCCCATGAGATCACGGTTGTCACCCGCTTCCCGTTGCAAAGGATACTTCAAAACCCAGAGGCCACCAGCAGGATAGTGGAGTGGGCATTGGAGTTATCCAGCTTTGGCCTGAAGTTTGAAAGCACATCAACAATCCAGAGCAGGGCGTTGGCAGAGTTTATTGCAGAATGGACGCCAATCCCTAATGAAGAAGTACAGGAAACAGTTATCCCCGGCAAGGAAGCGCCCCAAGAATGGATCATGTATTTCGATGGTGCCTTCTCCCTACAAGGTGCAGGGGCTGGCATGCTTCTCGTGGCTCCCACTGGAGAGCACCTGAGGTACGTCGTCCAGATGCACTTTCCCCGGGAGGAGGCAATCAACAATACAGCAGAATATGAAGGGCTTCTTGCCAGTCTCAGGATTGCTACAGAGTTGGGAATCAAGAAGCTGATCATTCGAGGAGATTCACAGCTGGTGGTGAGACAAGTCAACAAGGATTACCAAAGCCCATTGATGGAGGCATACGTCGAGGAAGTGAGAAGATTGGAGGAGCGCTTTGACGGGTTGCAAACAGAGCACGTACCCCGTGCGGAAAATAGCATTGCTGATCACCTGTCGAAGTGCGCTGCGCAGAAGCTTCCTGTGGAACCAAGGACTTTTGTTCTCCATCTTACTCAGCCCTCCGTATCCCTGACAACAATGGCCCGAAAGAGTAGGAAATTGGACTCCGGTAAGCCTCTCCCGGTAGAGCCTTTCAGGGCTCCTGGCAGGGACCCTGCCGGGAACAACTCCCCTTCGCTTGCCGGGCTGCACCCTCCTGCCGGGCCACTGGTCCCCGCAGATGAGGGATGCGCCCCCACGAATGAGGAGGTGCCGCTAGTCCTCGTTGCCGAGCCTCGGGCTCCAACTTGGGCAAGGCACATAGTCCATTTCCTCCAAACCGGAGAACTTCCCAAGAGCAAGAAGAAGCTGAAAGAGTAGCCCAGAGGGCCAGTATGTATCAGTTTGTCAATGACACACTATACAGAAGAAGGCCCAATAGTGTGAAATTGAAGTGCATTTGTCGGGAAGGAGGAAAGGAACTGCTGGCAGAGATACACAAAGGCATGTGCGGCTCCCACATTGGATCAAGGGCTTTGGTTGGGAAAGCATTCCGGCAAGGATTCTATTGGCCCACAACCCTCCAAGATGCGGTTGAGCTCATCACCAAGTGTGAAGCCTGTCAGTTCCATTCCAAAAATATCCATCTGCCTGCCCAAGCACTCCAGACAATCCCTTTGTCATGGCTGTTTTCGGTCTGGGGGCTCGATATCCTCGGCCCTTTCCCCCGAGCTGCCGGGGGCTTTGAATTCTTGTTCGTTGCAATCGACAAGTTTACAAAGTGGCCGGAAGTAGATGCCGTGAGAAAGGTGACTGCTCAGTCAGCTATCAAGTTCTTGAAAGGATTGGTGTGCCGCTTCGGGGTCCCTGCCCAGATCATCACCGACAACGGCACCCAGTTCACGAGCCGCGCCTTCATGCAATATGTTCATGCCCTCGGAAGCAAGATCTCATTTGCATCTGTCGCACATCCCAGAAGCAATGGACAAGCTGAGAGGGCGAATGCTGAAGTGCTGCGAGGACTCAAGACAAGAACGTTTGATAAGCTGCGGAAGCACGGCAGGCAATTGATCAATGAGCTGTCGGTGGTTCTTTGGTCCCTCAGAACGACACCAAACCGAGCTACCGGGCAGACTCCCTTCTCCCTAGTCTATGGGGCAGAAGCAGTTATCCCCACGGAACTCATTTACGGGTCACCTCGAGTGCTTGCCTACGATGAAGTAGTGCAGGAACAGCACATGCGTGACGACACCGTGCTTCTCGAGGAGAACCGTCTCCGGGCTGCTACGCGTGCTGCACGCTATTAGCAAGCCCTGCGTCGCTATCATAGCCGCAGGGTTCATGCCCGGTGTTTTGAGGAAGGCGGCCTTGTCCTTAGGCGCGTTCAGTCTGCCAAGGGTACAAACAAGCTGTCGCCGAAGTGGGAAGGCCCTTACCGGGTAGTACGAGTCACCAGACCTGGCGCAGTCTGTCTGGAGACCGGAGATGGCATTCAATTGTAAAACTCATGGAATATTGAGCATCTCCTCAAGTTCTACCCGTAAGGCGCGGCTATCGGGCCCTGCCCGGTAGTCACCCTTTTGTACAGGCTTTGCCTCAGCTGCATGTAACCCCTTGTACAAAGCCAGGCGCAGACCCTAAGCAACAGAGAAATAAATGAAGCGCTGGGGGCCCCCGACAAGTTGCATGCATGCATAAGCATTGCATGATTCATGTAGATAGGTTGCATGATCATGTAGATAGATTGCATCTGGCATCATCTTCGTTTGCATAAACTGCAGGCTCCTACCGTGGACTTTGTCCTAGGAAGAGGATGCGAAGACAAGCCAGCACTGCGGTCTCGGGCAAGCCAAACAGATAAGTTCCATCTCTTATCCATATGTGTTCCGTGAGTAAGACTTGTGCATATGAAAACATCACTGCCTCGGAAACAAAGGTGCTCCCATCTACTGACACGAACGCTGCTTCGGTCAGGATGGTCGTAGTGGCCTTTGGCCGAAAGGGGTCGGCGGGGGGCTGGTCTCTCCCAATGGGTTTTCCGCCCCAGGCTCAGCCTCACGGCAGCAGTCCTATGGGGTGCCGGCAAGGTAGCTTACCGGGGTCTACTTGTTTACATGAAAGTATGCAGGCGTTTCACCTCTGCATGGATATCATACAGCACAAGTACTCGGCAAAGCTTATCTTTTTCATTAATATGCTGATCAACAAGTAAAAATCTCACGGAACATAAACATGGATACAAGAGATTACATTATTTGAACTAAAATTTGGCAAGTGCCTACAGGTTTAAGACTAAAAAAAGATAAGTGCCTCGTAATGCCTTTTCTTGTCCCTCTTCTCCTAGGCACAGCAGTAGAAGGTGAAGAGGGCAAAAGGAATGCCTGGGCAGAAGCCCAGCCTGACCCTGTCGGGCTCCAGGAGAGGATGCCTGGCGGGGGCGGGAGGGCGTGGATGAAGACGTCGACAGAGAGCATGGCGGAGGCGACCCGTTGACCACCACCACCAAGGCCAGCAGGACACGGCAGGGCTAACGGAGCTGCAGCCCGAGAGGAAGCCTGTCGGGGTCCAGCTGGAGGACTGCTGGAGGAGCCATGGGGCACCATCACCACCTCTGCATCCAACTTCCTAGCAAACCACCTCGCCGGGGAGAAAACACAGGTGCAGAAGATGGTGCTGCCGCCCGATGAAGATGGTGCGGGCGATGTTCAGCCAGAGTCAGAGTCGTCGCCCTCCCGGTCGCTGCCGTCGTCATCACCGTCAGTGTCCTCCTCGTCGCTTTCGCTCGAGGAGGAGCTTTCGTCGTCGGTCGAGCTCTCCGCGCAGCACCCTAAGTAAGCTCCCGAGCGCCCAAAGACCTTGATGGAAAGAAGGCCGCTCTCCATTAATTTAAACTGGAGAACGTGCCCCTCCGACAAGCTATGGGCTTGAGCGAAGGTCTTCCAGCCGCGGCGGAGGTACATAACATGGGGAGCAGGGAAGTCAACATCCACCCGCATGCCGCCGTTCCCACAGCCCCTCATGTGCAACCTCAGTGCACACGGCTGTTCGAGCTCCATCACCCTTGCAAATGGAGTAGGGAGGCGGAGGCGGCCACGTGGAGGCTTATACAGCCTGATGACGAACTCCAAGGGTTGATCTCCGACGTGGCCGTCCATCGGGGGAGGAGCGTCCAGTGCGGGCGCAATTAAGGCGCCACCCCGGCCCCCTCGGCCGCGCACACTGCGACGACCTCGGCCACGCCCCCTTTCGCCTCCTCTCACAGCGGGTTCAGCCCCCACGTCATCAAGAGGAGGGGGGACGCTGTCGAGCAGAAGTTCTCGTCGCCACCACCGTGTTGGGTAACGCAGCAGAAAACAAAAGTTTTCCGACCTACGCACCAGCCCAGGATCACTATGGAGATTGCATACAGGGTTTTTGATCATTTCGTTACCGACTCGTAGCGCAGCGGAAGTAGAGTCGATGACGATCGTTGGTGCAGACCCCCGCAGCTAGGATTTACAACCTCCCAACCACGAGGATGTATTCCCTCATCTGCCCCTCGGACAGCCCTCCGGGAGGCGGTCGGACAGTCCCTCGGACAGTGACACGGACAGCCCTTCGGGAGGACCCTCGAAAATCAGACGGTTACTCGGACAGCCCTTCGGGAGGACACTCGAATAGCCCCTCGGGCAAAAGGACGAAACTATGACCTCTCTACTGGGTTGCACACATACGGTGTCATCTATCCGGCAGGGCTTCGCCGTCCAGAACTAGTTCCCACCGGAACCCAGACAGCCTTTCGGCACTACGAAACTATTTCGTGGGAGGGAGAGAGAATACCAGATCATGCATGGCTTGTGTGAGAGAGTTGGAGTGAGGATGGAGAGCTCCTCTCCACCTCCTTTTATTGGGGAAGGAGGGGGTGGGGTGGCTGAAAATTTCAGCCACAAAACATGTGGGGCCCCCCCACAAAACAAGCTCCCACCAAAGGTGGGGAGTTGTCTCATGGGGGCCCCCCCTTTGCCCCATGGCGCCCCCATGAGGGGCTGCCACCTCCTCCCAACATATCCCATAATATGTGGGGGCTGCCCCCCACCATGGGGGGCCCCCCCAACACCTTGTCCACCAACAAGGAGGCTGCCCCCTAGGGGGGGGGCCCAAAAACAGCCCCCACGAAACGTGGGATCTTGTCCCCCCTCGCTGGGACAAGATGTTATCCCGCGTGTAATTTCCAGAAAAATTCCCGAAGGTCCCAGAACATTTCTGGCACCCTCTAAAATTATCCGGACGCGCTCCGGAACATTTCCAGTATGGTGGTTTAATTTAAAACCATCTTCGTTTACCCGGTAAACAATTCCGGCAGCTCCGAAAACTTTTTTCGGTTTTTTCTCCAAAAAAATTCCAGAAATTACCAGACCTATCTGGCAACCCCCAAAACATTCCCGGTGCTTGCCGAAACCTTTTTGGATCAATGGTTTTATCTGAAACAACTTTTCGGTTTTACCGAAACTTTTTCGGTGTTCTCTCCGGAACTTTTCCGTTGTCTCTGAAACTTTTCCAGTGACTTTCTCTCGGACTCCTTGTCTAGTATTCAGCAGATAGATGACCCTTAAGCGTGTGACCCTATAGGTTCAGTGAAGTATAGACATGACCGGAACACTTTCCGATCAATGATCAGCATCGGAGCCGTGGACACCCATATTGACCCCTATACCCACACGAATGAATATTCGAGTGAACCTCCAGTTGCCGTGTGCTATTCATGTTGCTTCGCGATATGTTACAAATACCCGAGGTGAGACATGTTGGCATTCCCGTGGATCAACAACTTGTCCACTAAGCCAGTTACCTCGTTACCGGTATTGTTCTCTTTTCTCGTTACCGTGTTCCGGCATCCCTGTGATCAAATCACCCTGTGTCTGGCCAGACGATGATGGATACCGTAACACCGAGAGGGCCCAGAGATATCTCTCCATCGCCGGAGGAGCAAATCCCAATCTTAAGCTATCAAGTTACTTGACACACTTTTCCATGAACCCGTAAGCCGCCGTAATAGCCACCCATTTACGGATGACGTTTAACAAACCCCAAAGTTCATGAATCAAGCATGAAGAAACTCGATACTCTCATGGTCTGAGGAATCATGCAAACGTTAACTATCTCTGTGTTATTAACCATTAACTCATGACGAATGTATCTCATAGCATAACATCAATTCGGGTCGATTCAACACAAATGTCCTTCCTGACATTGTGCCCTCAAAGTTGCTGGCATAGACATGCCCATGATTGGGAAAACATAATCATCATGCAACACTTGAGCTAGTCTTAGAGGCACGACTAGGAATACATTTTACCATTTATTATACCACACGTGCACATGGGTTTTCCCCAGAGCCTTTATGGATATACGGGCTCGGGAACCATAGCAGTTATAGCATGGAATATAAACTTAATTATGAACAGGGAGATAATTAATAACATTTATTATTGCCTCTAGGGCATATCTCCTACACACCTGAGTACCACCACGCCCTCGCCCCCTCACCATGGCAAGCAAGGGAAGCTTTGAAAGGGAGAAGGAAGGTGTGTGAGCAGACACACTACTCCTGCCCCCTTTTATAGGAGGACGAGGCAGGGGGCTGGCCTCTCATCCAGCAGGCGACCGCCTTGCTCCTCCAATGCGGTTCCCCCGCGCCTCCAACTGCTCGGGGAATCAGAGCCACCCCTCTACACCACTCAGCGACGCCTGGCTTTCTGCCATGGCGCCCGTTCCCGCGCCCTCCGCCTCCACCACCTACCCTACGCAATGCCTGTGGTACACGTGGCGGAGACGCCCCGGGGCAGGAGGCAAGTGGATGGCAGTTTCCTACCCAGTGATCATGGGGTGTGGGCTGCCCACAGATCGTGGTTTAGTTTCTCCCCTAAACATTTCGCACGATGTGCGGGAAAACCGGAAACTGACCCAAGCTCAGGTTAATGAAGAAGCAAAGAAGATCTCAAAGGGCGGAGCCGCCCTTACGTTTCTTCCTGTGCACTGGTTAGGGCGTACCCCGACGACGCCCAGCGGCACGTCCGTGCCAGGCCCGGGGGCTCCTGTCGGTGCAACAGACCCTGGGTCCATTGCACGGACTGTGCACAGGCTAGAGACAAGATTACAAGACCAATATCAGACCAAACAAGGAGGTTTAGTTCCTTTGAAGGATCCAAATGCAAGTCAAGAAGGCCAAGGTGAGCCAGAGGAGTAAGGCATCGCTAAGGGAAGGACCTACCTTGCCGGGCAGGCGAGCCTAGCAGGGTTGGGTTTTGCCCCGGAAGCAAGCTCCAGATCGTCCCGGCAGGCCTGCCGGGGCTGGCGGAGGCGAGCCACTCCACCGCTCCACCTCACGAGCGACGCAAATCAGTAATCAAAGCGGTGTCGAGCTCCAAGGTGACTAAGTGGCTGCTTTCTGCCACATGGCAGCCACTTCCTACAGCAAACACCTCCATATGACACCCGTCCTGAGACGTGTCAAGCGAGCAGGCGCGAAGCTGGCAAAACAGCCCGGTAGGGCCTGCCGGGCGAGCTATGATGTGACACTGAGCGACGCATTTAATGCGCTCTGTCAGCCTGCAGAGTTAGATAAGATAGCACTGTTAGCTATCTAATCAGTACGCAAAGATTGATTTGTCACTGTGGTGACCCCTTAATCTATAAAAGGAGGCCCATGGCGATCGTAGAAAGGGTTGGACCCTCGCATATCCATGCGCGCGTAGCCACTCTCGCCCCCAGAGCGACCTTGCCGGGCGAGTGTGCTACGTTCACCACCATTATCCACCATCAATCCACCAAAGCAGGAGTAGGGTTTTACGCCTCACGGCGGCCCGAACCTGGGTTAAGACTGCCCGTGTGATCTCTGCCGTGCTGCGCGACGCTTCTCCGCTCTTTGTGCAACGTGCCCATCCCCCCGCCGAACCAAAAGGGGCTCATGGCCCCATAGGTGGCCGTGGTTTCCCACGACACGGGAGGTCATCGTCACTATATGAAGGAGTAGCCACCGCCACCACCACTAAGTAGGCGAGGTTGCCGCGCACCTTTGGAGATTGCACTGGACGGCGACTCCTTCTTCATCACATGAGTAGGGCACTATTGGCTCCCGGACTATCGACGGGGCATGGAGGGTGGCTCCTCCATGTCAACCAGGCGCGCCACTAACTCCCAGAATGCCGACGTGACAGGAATGGCGACGCCACCTCCTTGTTGTAGTTGAGACGGCTCGAGGCGGGGGCAGCGGCTACTCCTTCACACTGCGTATGATTTTGAAGCCTTTATTGTGCGAAATCCTCGCCCATCGCGGCGGCCTCGGCGAGGACGGTTGGCTGGCGCTGCTCCTCGTTGTTCGAGGAGATGGGCTCCAGCTTCACCTACGAGGGGGCGGTTGACACGGATGAGCCCGAAAAACATGTTCGGCGGCACCAGGAGCCAGTGGGGTCGCAGAGAACCACTTCGAGCCGTCCAACTTTCCCATCGGAGCGGATTGGGGGAGAGGAAAGGTGATGGTGAAGGGTTTACATCTGCGGCCAGCGAGCTTAAATAGCCGATGCAGACGGACCGGCTCTGCTTCAATGCAAGCAGCGGCCGGAGTAGACTTCTCGGCTGACGGGCTGTTGTGAATGTCGGGCAGGAGGCTAGCCAGTCAGGGCATTAATCGTGTGTACGGAAAAGTCTTGTTGTCACGTCCAGTCTCAACCATTCTGACCAGCACGAATACTGCACCAAGAGCGGAGCGAGGGTTCTAGGCGGAGTGGAGCGACGGTTTTCAACATGGGCCCATGTTATCGGAGGCGTACCTGGCGGATGTCCGGACATCTATAACCGTCCTTTATATTTAGTTCCAGTTTGTGGGATCGGATATTTGGACCAATCCGAACAAATTTGGTGAGCAGGCTTGAATGGTAAAATAAGTCTGGACTGTTTTGTCCAGATATTTTGAGGCTATTTGATGATCCGCATCGAAGTTTTTTTTTTTTGCGAATAATCCGCATTGAAGTTACACTATTGATATGCTGGAATCTTTGGAAGCAAAGAAATGGTAGAGTATTCTTGCGCACAAACAATGCCAATGAATGAGGAGCCGCGAACATTATCACACATGAGATGAGATTATGGATAGCGGCAAGAGGTAGAGGAGTTCAACATCTAGCCGAGTGGTAGCTTTAGTGAGTGTGGAGTGGAGTTTCGGGTGTGCTTTCCGCTGTGGGCTTAGCCACCCTTTATACTTCTTGTAACTAACCCTCTGCCTTCTATAAAGCTAAGGTACGCATTTTGCGTACTCTCGAAAAAAAAATTACCTTTTTTTCATGAGGGAAAAGGGGCTCATTAATTAACCTGGATGAGAATGATCCAGTTCACATTCCAAGCGCTCCGCTTGATAAGCTACCAACATAAATTGCAATCAAAGAATGATCCAGTTCACAAAACTTTACATCCTTGTCAGGGCCAGACAGCGGTTTGAATAATTTTTTATTTTTTTTTAGGATCAGCGGTTTGAATAGTTGACGTACCTAATCTGCTAATCCACACACGTCACCAATTGCAGCGTGTCACCCATCCTTGGACGATATATGATTGTTAACAGGTACAAAAAGATGCGAGATGATCGATGTTCAAAGAGGTGGTGTGTGTTGTAAGAGCAAAGATGGATCCATGTGGATCTTGTCTTCGTTCGTCTGTGTTCATGTGTCTACAGGTTGGATCCTTCTGATCTACGCTTCTCTTCATCGGTGGCGGATGCTGTTCTGGTGCGCTGGTCCTATGGGGCCTTAGCACGACGACTTCCCGACTGTCCACTACAACAAGGTTTGTCCGGCTCCGATGAGGGAGGGGCGAAGACAGCGGCGCGCCTTCGGCTCGCTTCAGTGCTAGTAGTCGTCGCTAGGTGGTGTACGGACCTAGATATATTTTTTACTTCCGGTGTTCTTTGTACTACCTTGATAGTTGATGAATAGATCGAAAGTTATTCTCGCAAAAAAAAAGCAGGATAGGTAGTCATCTTACCCAAATCAGAAAGGAGGGAAATGGTTCTCATGTCCAACGATGTAGCTGTGTTATCTGCACTTTCCCAACTGGGCCCAAGTTCATGCTCTTTTGACTCTTGCATCTGGGGAGAAGAACCACCTGGTGTAGCAACAGTAGCAGCGCGATCTCGTTTGCATGTCGTGCACACTAATTAGAAGAATAGATTGGGTACGTTAATGGCTGTTTTTGGGCTATCTGCCACAATATGGTTAGTTGAGTGGTATATATAAGGAAAAAAAATGTGATCGCCAGTGCTATAACATACCATATATATGTCATTTTACAGTTAGTTGGTAGTTGGTAGCAATAAAATCAGTTGCTATATGTAAGACCGATCTCTCTTAACATTCACACGCATAGAAACACATGTTTGGGCTTCGACACCATGAGTTCATCAGGAATTTGCAAGCACCTCAAATATGTTTACAAGCTGGTCGTCAGTGGCGGCGCCACGGTAGGGGCGAGCATGGTCGTCCGCCCCGGGTAGCCGAAACACGTATACAAAAAAATACGGTTCGTTTAATTCATGGGCCAAACGTTTTGCAGCGGAGACACAAAAGCCCAGTACGATGGCCTAATACTAGTCAGCACGGCCACACAATCTTCGTACAGGCATCCAGAAAATCCCCCAAATCGAGCTAGCCACAGGCGAGACCGCGAGAGTAACCTAGTCGTCGCCGGCTCGCCGCCACAGAGCTCTGCCTCGCTGGGCCGCCGGCTCGTCGCCGAAGAGCTCTGCCTCGTCGGGCCTCCGGCCACGGGCACCTGATCCACATCCTCCATCCGCCGTCCACCAGTCCGCGTATGGGCGAACGGATAGAAGCAGCGGTGCCGGGCGTGGCCTATGTCAGAGGAGGCGGCGGCAGTGGATCGAGCTCATGCAAACGCGCACCTGCTGTTTGCAAAATCAGCAAGCGCAGCCAGCAGGTACACAGATAATCGAATCCATTCTTTTCTACTGAATCTCAAGCTCCCTTTCCTTCGATTTCTAGCCAATTATTGAACATGGTCAGTACTTGATATGGTTATTTTGTAATGTAGGGGATTTATAAAAAGATGAAGCCAATTGCTGCTTATTTTGGAACTCCACCATCTAATGAACAAGCTCATGTTCCTGTCCCTGAACTTGATCCAATGATTTTACCCACTGAAGCCTCAGATGCAAACATTGTAGAAGATTCAGTTTGTGAACCTGAAGTGTATAACACTTTGCAAACTTCTATTCTAGGATTTAGTGGTCCAACTCACATTGAACGTGATCTAGGACTCCGGAAACAAATTGGAGATTATGCTACTCCAGAAATCAGAGATGCAGTGAGGAGGGAGTATTTGAAGAAAGGTCCATTTCAGCCATATGGGCATGATTTTCCTCACAACCCTACGGATAAAAGGGTATTCAGAGAGGAGTGGTTTGACGAGTTTGATTGGCTAGAGTACAGTGTAAAAGAAAACAAAGCATATTGTTTTCACTGCTATCTCTTCAAGCAGCTAGTAAGCCATGTAAAGTTTGGGGGCAATGTCTTCAATCAGGATGGGTATAAAAATTGGAAGAAAGCGATGGAATATTTCAGGCTTCATGTAGGTTCGACGAAGAGTGCTCACAACAATGCAAGAAGACATTATATAGATTTCAAGAACCAGAAACAAAGTGTGGCATATGCAATGACTACTCAAACTGAGAGGTCGCATCTTGAATACCAAGACCGTTTGATGGCTATTATGGGTGTAGTGAGGTATCTTCTTAGGCAAGGACTTTCCTTCCGTGGCCACGATGAGTCAAAGACTTCAAGAAACAAGGGTAATTTTCGTGAGTTGTTGGATTGGTATGCTGAAAGATGCAAAGCTGCAGCTGATGTACTCAATGATAATGCTCCTGGGAATCATCAAATGACTTGTCATGATATCCAGAAGCAAATGGTACAAGCTTGTGCAGAAAAGACCACTGAAGTAATCATGAATGAGCTTGGGCATAGCCATTTCTCTCTACTTGTGGATGAGTCTCGTGATGCATCCATTAGAGAACAAATGGCTGTCATTATCAGGTTTTTGAACATAAAGGGAGATATTTTGGAAAGGTTACTTGCTGTGAAGCATGTAGTGAACACCACATCCGCTTCTCTCAAAAGATCCTTGGATGAAGTGTTTGCTACCCATGGATTATCCATGTCTAGATTGAGAGGGCAAGGTTATGATGGAGCCTCAAATATGCGTGGGCAACTAAATGGCTTAAAAAAACTGGTGCTAGATGAAAATCCTCATGCGTTTTATGTTCATTGTTTTGCCCATCAACTTCAATTAGTGGTTGTGGCTGTTGTGAAGGGTATCCTTGCTGTTAGTGATTTCTTTGGATATGCAAATATGATTGTAACCATGGTTAGTATATTTTATAACTCATTGAATATTTTAAGTGATGACTTGTACTTTAAAATGATCTCTTGCTGACTTGTACTTTACAATGCTTTGATTTGTAGGTTAGTGCTTCTTGTAAAAGAAAAGATGCATTACTACAGAAGCATCATGAAAAGATTGTGTGGCAATTAGAAAATGGGGAGATTCTTAAAGGAAGAGGCAAACATCAAGAGACAACTTTAGCAAGGGCTGGTGATACGCGATGGGGATCTCACCATAGGACATTGATTCGGCTTTATCAAATGTGGGATTCGGTGATTCAAGTGCTATATGCTATTTCTCATGATGGGGAGGATGCAGATGATAGAGGCAAAGCATCAGGTTTGATGAAATCTATGGAGGTCTTTGAATTTGTTCTCATCTTACATTTGATGCTTAAAGTGCTTGGTTTGACTAATGACTTGTCACAAGCATTGCAACAGAAGGATCAGAACATAGTAAGTGCAATGAACATGATTGTGTCTGTGAAAAGTTTATTGCAACAGCTAAGGGATGACGGATGGGAGGCACTTTTGGCGGCTGCCACTTCATTTTGTATTAAAAGGGAGATACCAGTCCCTAGTATGGATGAGAATATACCGGCAAGGGGTTACCCAAGGAGTTCCCGCAAAATGGTTAGTTGCTTCCATCACTACAAAGTTGAAATATTCAATGAGGTGCTTGACAGAAACATAGCTGAGATGAATAACCGGTTCAATGAAACTTCAACAAGGTTATTGATATGCATAGCTAGTCTAGATCCTAGAGACTCATTTAGCAGATTTAATCATGAGAACCTACTTGAGCTTGCATCTATGTACTCAGTCGACTTCGATCCAGAAGAACAATATCATTTGGATGGTCAGCTCAAGATATACATTGATATGATGAAGAGGTCTCATGTTTTTTGCAGTTGTGACAGTCTTGCTAATCTTGCTCTCAAGTTGGTTGAAACTAAGGAACATTTACAATTTCCTTTGGTTTACCGGCTCATCAAACTTGCTTTGACTTTGCCAGTAGCGACGGCATCTGTTGAAAGAGTTTTCTCAGCCATGAATATCATTAAGACAGATTTGAGAAATAAGATATCGGATGATTGGTTGAATGATATGATGGTATGCTATGTAGAGCGAGATATATTTGCTGGAATTGATGACAAGAAGATCATAGAACATTTTCACAGCTTGAGAGACCGTAGAGGCCATCTACCAAACCCTCCTCGTATACTTACGACTTAGGGTAAATACTTTTGTTATCTATTGTTTCAAACTATTCGCTTACTTGTTCCAAGACATATATTCATATGCAGCTTGTTCACCTGTTGTAGGTATCTATTAGTCATGGAGTCGGACATTTTGGGCCATGGAATGAATGATTCAAGCAGCAGGAGTCCATGTTAGTAGTTATGTGTGACGTTTATGTTATATTTTGCGTTTTTTGGTGGTTACAACCTAGTTCTCGAGAATCTTAAACTGATCTGAATCATTGGCTATGTAATTTTTCAAGTGCATCTAGCTTCATATTTGAACTTTATGAGATCTGGTTCAGCGGGCTTGCATTTGTCAATCAAAAAATTTATACCTTAAATGTTTCGCCCCGGGTAAGTTCAATTCCTAGATCCGCCACTGCTGGTCGTAGACAACTTCCTAGCCATGATGACCATATCAATGGCCGCAGCCGCTGTGGTTGTGGCGGGGAGGCTCGGGCCCGATGAGATCGTGGGTCGGCTCCGAGCCCTTACGCCGGCGCACCTCTTCTTGACCGGCTTCCTCCCCGTCTCTGCACTCACCATGTATCTAATATCGCGACCACGGAAGGTGTACCTCATCGACTACGCTTGCTTCCATGCCACTCATCATTACCGCATCCCAGTTGCCACATTCGTGGAGCACACACGCCAAATGCCCACTTTCAACGAGAGGAGCACTCGATTCATGTCGCGTCTTCTCTAGAGCTCAGGCCTCGGGGAGGAGACCTGTGCACCCACACCAACCCACTACATTCCAGCGCACAAGTATTGCACATTGGAGGCCGCCCGGGAGGAGGCTGAGCTCGTGGTCTTCTCAGCCATGGACGAACTGTTGTCCAAGACGAATGTCCCTCTTGACACCATCGACATACTCCTCGTCAACTGCAGCTGCTTCAACCCCACGCCGTCCTTCACCGACATGATCGTAAACAAGTACAAGTTGCGAGGCGACATCCGCAGCGTGCACCTGTCTGGGATGGGGTGCAGCGCCGGGCTGATATCGGTAGAGCTTGCGAGCAACCTCCTGCGGGTGGCGCCCCGAGGGGCACGGGCGTTGGTCGTGTCTACGGAGACCCTATCACCCCACCTCTACGACGGGAACGAGCGGCCCATGCTGCTGCCGTATTGCCTGTTCCGCATGGGCGGAGCGGCCGTGTTGCTGTCCACGGCAGCCGCCAATGCCCGATTCCGGCTCACGTCTACCGTGCGTACGACCACCGCAGCGGATGATAAGTCGTACCGGTCCATATACCAGGAGGAGGATGGCAAGGGGAACAAGGGTGCCGGTCTCTCCATGGACCTTATCGCCGTCGCCGGCCGCACCCTGAAAGCCAACATCACCGCCATGGCACCCATCGTCCTCCCGATCTCTGAGCAGCTTTTGTTTGCAATGTCTTTTGTGGCACAAAAACTAGCCAGCGGGCGTGTCAAGTTGTACGTCCCCAACTTCCTCACGGCCTTCGAGCACTTCTGCATACACGCTGGTGGGTCTGCGGTCATCGACAAGGTTCAACACAGCCTCGGCCTGTCGGACAAGCACGTCGAACCATCGCGGATGACGCTGCACCGCTTCGGAAACATATCCAGCAGCTCAGTTTGGTATGAGCTAGCATATATTGAGGCCAAGGGCCGTATGCATGAGGGTGATCGCATATGGATGATCGGGTTTGGCTCTGGCTTCAAATGCAACAGTGCGGTGTGGGAGTGCATCGTCCTAGCCCCCGATAACAATGGACCCTGGACTGGGTGCATCCACCGCTATCCAGTGCAGATTAAGTCCCCAAAAGCAAGGCCACGGCAATAAGTAGTGGAGACACTAAGATAAATCTCATGTACTCAGACGTGTGTTGTAAAATGGTGGTTTATCAGTGCTGTCATTTACAGTTTGTTTTGGCGATTTACATATAAAGCCGGGTGAATGCCTTTCTCCAAAAAGTAGTGGAATCAATTGAAACAGTCACACAAAAGGTAAAGCCATCGTTTGTTTATACTAAAGCTGAAAGATGCCTACATTTCGTCCTCCAAATGATCTAGAAGTGCAGGTTTCATCCTCCCAACTTCGAAACCATACAAGTTTTTTTTTGTTGCGGGTAAAAACCATACAAGTTGCACCATAGAAGTTTCAAGAGCGGACAAGTTTGGTCCTCTCACTCATCCAAAAGCCAAAGTAATATCGGTGATGATGTGGGGTGGTTGGTACCGTGAAAGAGTTCTCATGAATCATTCTCCCGTATCAACATGAGGCGCCTAAATTTTCTATAACATTGTGAAAAAATCATGGATGTGGAGTGTGTGATATAATGGCATGTTAACGTAAACATTTTTATTCAAAGAAAATATGGTCATTCTTCCTTGTTTCCTATTTTTCGGGCCCAGAATATTCATGTTTTTGGAGAGAATTTTGCAGAACATGTATAGCATGCAGTGTACTACATTCGTGAGTTCCTTTCAACTAAATCTTTAATGCTTAACTCGACACAGTGGTGGAACCATCAGCAAGACGATGTATGGCTCCCATCCTAGCTTGGTTTTGCCCCTGTATTTTTGTTCATCCATCAGAGAGAAGAGTTGGATCTCTGTTGCACTATTTGTCCTCAAAGCCTCAAAGGGCCCTTTTGCATTTTTTTTGTTCTATCATCATATGGAAATCATGATAATCTGAATGAGTGCTGTGCCATGTGAAAAACATGGGATAGTACTGACATAGTACAGTAGTCGTGTGAAAACATTTTATAGCATAGTGTCTCATGGTTAGGAAGATAGTCGGCATGCAACTATTGAGAATTTATTCCATGACGATGACGTTACGTATTTCTTCCATGAAGTTGTGCTTGGGTTTCTGAATGCAAAAAAAGCTGAAAGGTCTGAAGAGGGCAAGGCAGTGTAAATGTAGGGATCCTCTGTTGGTGAGGAGACTGAAACGTTTTTTGCACGCCATTAGACTAAAAGAAATACCTTTTGATGAAGGGCGCATTTATTATTTCAAAATGTAGCATCAAGCAGATACAAAGCATGATGACTAAAACAAATACTTGTACAAAACTAAAGCAACATGAAAGGGAGATTGGCGCCGATCTTGATGCAATCCACGGCACCTTTTGCCCATCCGTGGACGATATCGGTCTTCCTTTGTATCTCCCAGGCAATGGCTATTTGATTTTCTCTCTAAGTGCTCTGATCAGGAAGCGACTGTCCTCACTGTGACCATTTGGCACATCTGGGAGGCGCGGAACACTGCGAGAAATGAGCCTGAGGCTCCTCATCCGAGGCGTACTATTGCTAGGACCCGAGCATATATCGAATTGATCTTACAACACCTATACAAACCTATGCCTGAGTTGCCAAAAAAAAACCTATGCCTGCACTTAGGCGTGAGACCTCTCTTTCAATTTTTCTCTGGTCTCCGCTGCCGCAAGGTACTGTGGTTGCTTTCTCGGATGCGGCTGTTTCTAAGGAATGGAACAAGTCTGGAGTTGGTGTTGTGGTCCTGAACCATATGGGTCATTGCGTGACGGCATGCTGTGAGTCTCTGAATGGTGTGCTGTCTTCTGAACTGGCCGAAGCGATGGCGCTTCGTCGTGCTGCCCGTTTGGTGCAAGAGGAAGGATATACTGATGTGATTTTCAAGTCTGATTGCCTTTCGGTTGTGCAACATTTGAAATCTCCGTCCAAAAATCGTTCTGTGGTGGGATCCATCGTCGTTGATATCAGGGAAGCAGCGAGTGGTCTCTCTTCTGTGCTCTTCACACATGTGCGTCGGCATCAAAATGTTTTAGCTCATGTGTTAGCTAGATCAAGTTTGAACTCTGCTAGTCTGTGTATTTTTCATTCTGCTCCGGATTGCATCCGAGAGACTCTTTGTAAATTTGTTGCTTGATCAATAAAGGCCGACGTTCTCTCAAAAAGAAAAAAAAACAGGTAGATGCGAGATTCTCGTGAATTTAAAGATGCTATACTTAACACTTTTCATAACTGAATTATATAATCAAGATAAGGCATTTGGGAGTTGGGATACCCACCCAGCTTTACTTGAAAGCAAACGCTCCAGAAACAATATGCAGAGGAAAATATGGAACTACAAAAAAGAGAAAAGGAAGCCTACATCCAGCACATGAAGATTGTTATGTTATTTTATTTTAGAACAAGAAGATTGCTAATTTCTCGAATGTAGTTTTGACCTGCAAACATTCATCATGCGACAGTGATTAGCCCCTCCAGAAACGTTCCTTCTACATAGCAGTTCATTCGGACCAACAACCATTGGTTACGTTTTCACGCAAACTGGCAGCAGCAAGCGCGGCTGCAGCATAAAATTTCGCAGAGATCACATCAGAAAAGGGGAACTACTTTGAATTAGATGACGCTACAGAACTCTTATTACACTGCTTGAAAGCACACTACATACCTCATTCGCAGAATACAAGTCATGCAGGAAAGACTACATACATTACATTACGGTGACAGTTAAACCACAAACCTTGGAGGCATTATTTACGTACTATCGTCTCTCCTATTTTGCATAGATCCACACTACTATATATAGTACCATCGTTTGTTTCTTGATGCACGAGGAGGCGATTTTTGGTTTACACAAGCTGGACTACTGCGGCGATTCTCAGGGCTCCACCCTGGAGAAGATCAGCAAGTTCATCAAACAGTATGGCCGTGCGCCAACCCCACCCTTTTGGAGCCTTGGGCAGGAGAGTGCCAGCCTGTTTCAGGCTTCCAAATATCATCACCTCTCTCTTCGATGGACAGATGAGCTAGCGGCAACAAGACAAAGGGCAAATTACACCATATACAGTATCGGTGGAAAAAGTGGAAACATATTAAGGTAGATACCTGATACCGAGCAGTGACCTTTTCCCGGGGGTCTATATACATGTGGGCCTGAGAAAGAAGTGCATCAGTGTCCTTTATCTTGCGATGACTGAATCAACCCACTAAGTTACTCACCTTCCTCAAGGGGTCTAACAATTCAGCTTTGCGTCTGTGGAGAAAAAGCCCTGCATTGTCGATTTGTAAAATGCTAACATGCTTTTCGGCAAACAACAAAGGTGACTGGCAAGCATTACAGAATCAGATACAAAATATGTTACCAAGGGTGCGCCGCCCATGAGGATCCTCATCATTGAATGCCTGGACACTTACCTGCAAACGATCATGTTTATTACCAAACTTGATTTAGGCTGTCAGAAGCATGGATAGGTAGAAGACCAGAAAGTAATAAACCTTCCATAGCGAGCCAGCGTAAAATACTTCAGCTGAGTGTTTCACTTGACCATCTGCAAGCCTATGCACATCTTCAAATTCAACCCTGTGTTTAGGTATAGAGTGATCAGAGCTTAATACAAACATGATATTAGTGTGCACGCCAAGTTCTAAGTTAACGAGATCTGTACGGAATAATGAAATTGACATCAGAAGTTTTGAGCATGTCTTGGTTGGCTAGACTAATAAGAAATTAGCTTGAAAAAGATGATTTGGTAATCAAGTAAACCATACAGAACAAGTCGGGTTATTTTTTTCAGGAACTATGTCCAAAGAGGTGGTGTATGTTGTAAGAGCAAAGGCAGGATAAATAGGGATCTTACCCAAAGCGGAAAGGAGGGAAATGACTAAGCGGTGTTCTCATGTCCAAGGATATAGCTGTATTATCTGCACTTTCCCAACTGGACCCAAGCTCGTGCTCTTTTGACTCTTGCATCTGGAGAGAAGAACCACCTGGTGTAGAAACAGTAGCAGCACCAGAATATCTAGTTTGCATGCCTGCCTCAAAAATACTTTCTGCCTGATGATGAGAAGCATTGCTTTCTTGGCTAAGATTGACCAATGCAGTCAGACCATCTCCTGGAATATCTCCATTGTGATCAACTCTAGGTTCTGATTCATCATTGGCAAATGATTGCTGACCATTCCTTGATCCAAGCCCATAGGGAACACGAGAGAAGACATAACGCGTAGGAGCCCAAGCAGCACCAGGCACATTTGAGTTTCCTCTCCCAATGCCAGCAAGTCCATCAACTGCTCCTCTTACGTTAACACGCACAGGACTAAACATACCATTCCCATCGCCTTGGGCATCTGCAAGGTAGATACTACCTGCAGTTCCTGAAGCACTTGTCCTATCATGCTCCTGCCTGTAGTGGCTGTGTGTACTTACATATGCTTGTTTACAAGCACAAGAATTACTTGTAAGGCAACAGTTTCTGCAAGTATCAGCAACTATTGCTTGCACTCTGTGGCACAGGAGCATCTGCATTAACAAATCAGCAAAGTTTCAGAGATGGTCTTAGAGGGAACAAAGCATTTCGTCGGGGCGAGGGGGGGGGGGGAGGGGAAATAGACTAACCTGGAGCCAAAGACCATCGTTTACAGCTTTGCAAGGAAATTCAAATTCTTCAAGTTGCTTTCGAACACTTAACAGTGCATCAAATGACATATTGCAATAGAGAAGAGAACCCCTTTCAAATATATTCATGAAAGTATTATATTCATCAGCAGACAAAGAACTTCCCCTGCTGCATCTAACCTGCCGTCGACCAACAACCCTACCACCCCAAAGAGGTGCAGTGGGTCTTCCCCACTCACATGGAACTAATCCATTACTTGAAGAAGTTCTTGAGAAGTAATTCTTTGTTTGCTCACTAGAAAGCCACATATTTTCGTTAAATTGATAAGAGGTGCTTTCTGCAGATGGTCCTCCTGTAGAAATATCATTCTCCATCCTCCTGGAAGCTTCAGCATTCTGAATGATCAGAACAAACAGTACAATCTTAGTGCAATTATCATGTTTCTGGTGAAGTGGTTTGTTTAATGAAAGAAGGAGAGTTCATAGCATATTGAAAACAAGCCAACACGATCTTCTTACTTGTGGAATGGAGAGCGGTGTGCTATCCTGCGGAATTACAACATTTGGAACATCAATAATGTTATTGGCAGCTTTACTCGGCATGTTATCATGCAACTTCAACTTCTGCAGTTCAGATTCCATTAGCTGCTTCTCACCAGTTTCATTCATCAGACTCTTTCCCTTTCCCATGGAACAATCAACAGTTGATGAGCTTCCCATAAGGTCCAAATTTTCGATTCCGCTGACTTCTACATCAGAAACAGTGACCTTTGCCAGTAGAGCAAATAATGCTAGTTCAAACCTTCAAGTTGCAAGATGACCAGTTATCATAATTGGGCTTCAAATTCTAATGCCATCAGTAGACAACACATACATACCGTTTCTCCTCATTAGGTACCCACAGTTCGTCAGATGTAAGAAGAGCATGCAAAGTTTGTGAAGAAAGTTTTGGAAGCACCTTTCAGCAAAAACAAACATTGAAAATCAGTTATCAATATTATGGACGAAAAACAGGCATGGAAAATCTAAGCCTAAAAGGAAATGTTGCATGTATGACATATTCAGATTGAAATTCACCCAAGTCCAACCCTATGTGTCATAATTCAGCATTCATGTCGCATTCACATCAAAGTAAAAGCTAAATAAAATCAAACGGTTCAACATTCAAAAGCTTTCTATGCATTTCTAGCACAACAGAGTTACATTTGCACTGCAACCTGCATTCTTTCTTTGGTGAAGGAAAATGGTAATGAAACCACGACTATATAGGGGGTCAGACTGAACATTCACTTCCAAACCAATGAGCTAGACTCAATTTCTATTCACTAGAACAAGTCTTATAGTCTTTACATTAAAAAAAATTAACACCATGAATGCACAAGCAAACATTGCTGAATTTGTAAGCATGGATAATAAGTTCTAAATTGTTAAGTAGCTGAGCTTTATGGATATCTAACACAGATCCAATAACACTAATACCAAAATTAATGTCACAATAAACAACTGCCTCTGTTCAGAAATGCAGGTCAACCTAGGGTTCATGCAGTCAACTTTTAATACCTTTGACAACTAATTTGTGTGAAAATACATAAATCGACTTCTATGCAAAAAAAAACATTGGTTTTGTCTTGGAAAATATTTGATGCTCATAAATTGATAAGTGTAGCTTTTCAACCAGCAAGATCCCCATGAATACTCCTTGGTCCTTACCTCTCGTAGTTCCAGTGTGGCACTTTGACAAAGATAACCCCAGCAAGCATTTCTGACACGCTCTCCATGACAACCATAGTCTTGGCTTTCCGCAAACAACTAAAAACATTAAGAGAAAAATAAAGCCATAGATAAAGAAGGGAAAAATAGTATCATTGACAAAGAACACCATGTATATATATGTCACAAAGATAAGCTGATGTGCTAACCTGATATTGTAAAAAGTTTGATGTCCAAAGCTCAGAAATAATAAAATCTGTACAGATTGTACACAAGCCCTGTAATAGTCCATTTGTAAGTACAAGACAATAGCAAACAGTTGAGGACAATAAGAACTCTCTCAAATAGAAGAAACCTGAAGATCCAGAAATGATGCAGCTGCTAGTACACGAAACGCATTGTTATCATTAAGCTTAGGGGCTTGCCCATAAAGATATGCCAACGCAATGGCAATTGCCTCTGAATCAATATTAGAATCATCTATATGCAAGACCACTGTAGGTGCTCCAGCTTCTCTCCATGGACCATGCAACATATTCCTGGCAGTTTTTTTACACAGAGCCTGCTTATCAGTTTCAGATATTCGCACAGTATTAATCTGGACAAAATTGACTGTCAGTCATAAGAAAAGACAATAATCTAACGAAATGAAGAGGTTTAGTTGCATACGAAGGTTCCTTTCTATGTTGAAGGTTTATATAGGAGATATATGCACTGAAAGGTATTTTGCATTGAGGAGTTCTATCACACTTTGTGGATTACTTCCTCTGGTGCAAAATGCGAGGGACACACACATCCCATGATTTAAGTTTGACCAACCACTGGAATAATAAAATGTGATGTGACATAGAAGGGATATCACTCGAAAATGCTTTTGATTATGAATCCGAAGTGATGCTTGTGTCACATGACCAACATTTGATTTTATTAGTCTAATCGTTGGTCAAATGTCAACCTTAGGATGTGCGGGTGTCTTCATTTTGCAACAGACCACTAACTACCCACCAGGCTTCCATTTAGCTTTGTATGATGAAGGAGTACCTTGTTTCATTTGGAACGCAAAGGTGAAATCTAACTTCCTTTTTTGCGGAAAACCAAAAAATTGAACTAACTTGCTGCAATCAGCAACGGAATTGGTCCCTACACACACAATTCCGCTCAATTCACTCTATAAACATTATTAACAGGAATCATACCACCAGAAATTTCCACTTCAAAGGAACCAAAACATCCCCACCGCGCAGCCCAGTAGAAATGTATTTCTACTCTATGAAACAATCCTAAATACTCAGTCGACAACAGCGCAAACTCCCACGGGAACTGGCCCGGGGTCCCCGCATCTGCGTTCGAGAAGGGAGCTGACCTGAAGTAGGTGCTGCGGGAGATGATGAGGCGGTGGAGGCGGTAGGTGGCGCCCATGGCCTCGACGACGACATCGGAGAAGGAGCCGGAGCCGAATCCCTCTGCCTGCACGTGGTCGCAGAGCGCCGCGAGGTTGCAGTCAACGGGGCGGAGCTCCGCCGCCGCGACCGCCAGCTCGTACGGCCGCGACGCCCCCGCCGGCGCGGCCAGGGGCGCCGCCCCCTCCGCCGGCACCGGCGGCAGCGGGTGCGGCTGCTGCGCCGCCGCCATGGGGGTCGAGGGGCTAGGGTTTTAGTGGGAAGCGTGTCGGTGCGATGGGGATGGGGGCGGCGAATGGGGTGGGGGAGAGAGAGACGGGGTCGATCGGGAGGAGGAAGAAAACGTGCTCCGGGGGCTTCGCAGTAACTGTTTTTTTTCTCTTTTTTGACGTTACGGTTGGTTACCGTCGGTCCGTCACGACTCACATAGATTTTGTGTTTTCATTTTGAATCTATACCTATTAATAAAGAAAGGTGATATTTTTTTGTTTCGTCCTATGATTAGATTTTTTTTCGTTATTAGTTTTGGCGTACATCGTTCCATCCGTCCGTCCTGACGCCATGTTGCCTGTTAAAATGTAGATCAATTACATTGTTAAATAGTTTTGGCGTACATCGTTCCTAATGGGCAGCTATTCTGGAGGCTTTTTTGAAGGCAAGTCGTTCCCTGGGCTTTAATGGCCCATTATCTAACTCACAAAACTACAGAGGAATCGATGTTTCGTTGGCCCATTTATCATCGGCCGAGACCAAGCCGAGGCGACGCTAGCGAAGGAACCAGCAGTCGGGGGATCCAGTGGATGCCAGATGCGCGAGGGATCCAGCGCTCGAGATAGCCGATGCGACACGCGCGAGGAAACCGGCGGTCCTGGGGACCCAGAATCACACCCCATCAATCCCCGTTAAATGGCAATTGATGTGCGCCACTCGCGAGTCAGTTTCCATGTCGATTGACGATCCATGCGCGTCCATATAATCTCCCTTGCCCTGCTCCTCCTTCCCCACCCCACTCCTTACTTCAATAGAACCATCCCGACAAGATGGTTGACCTTAGTTCACTAATTCTTCTTCCCGTTCTGCCAATTTTCCCTCTTTCCTTCATCCACTATTTTCCCCAAATCTTCATCGAATTTAAGAATTTATTTTTGTTGATGCGGTTTTTCTATTTCCAAATGAACGCAGGTTAATTATCTAGCTAGGTTCTGCTAGGATGGCTGCTTTGAAGGTGAGTCAATTCTTTGAACTTTAATGATTTGTTTTATGATAATATTATGTTTGGATTCCCACATCTCCAAATTGCATAAAGTACTTATGGTTACATTGTGTGATTATCTTTTAGTTTCTCAAAATGCTAATGGTTATGAAAGCAGGAACTCTTTACATGGATTTTGGGAAGATTCACTGCAGGATTAAGCGAGGTCTGCACGCCATATCTAAATCTTCTGCACCACCTGTTCGGTGTGTGTTGCCGCGCACACGCTGCTTGATCAAATGTTTTCTCTTTGTTCATTATTTTGTACCACAACGAGCAAGCAGTGGCATAATTTTTTGAGAAATAAGCAATGTCATAGTTGTGATAATTTCCTCGGTTTTAGCTGTTAGCATTAGTATTCCCACAAGTTTCATTATCTTGTTTGATTGCTTCATGTACTTTCATGAGCAGTAGCTAATGTCAGTGGAGACATGTTTCTTTACCCCTTGCCGGTTCCATTTCTGGTGTTATTTGCCCTTTTTAATCGAGGCGGTGAAGTGGTTTCCATGTTTAGTTATCAGGGATGTGCATAAAAAACAAGAAACCGATTCAAAACTGAAAAAACTACATTCTCTTGCCTAATATTATTGTAGTTGTCAATACTTGATACTAAAAACTTTGAAAGGACATTTGAGTCCTGCTTTCGGCTTCTTATTGACTGATTATGATATATAGACCTAGAACTACCTCTAAATCTGAATCTGTTGTTAAGTATTTGTTCAATTAAGTTTTGTTCTACTTTCTCCTTCTTGTACCTACTAACTTACATCAACCCATACACATAAAACCCAGCACCCTGGTGGTGAGAGTCTTAGAGATGAACCCCTAACTCCTCTCGTGATGTCCACGCGACATGTCCGCTGCTTGCAGCACCAACTGTTGAGCGGCTTCTTTGTCAGCAATTGTTCCACTTCCCTTGCTACAAATAGTGGACTATCCACCATGTTCAGTGTTGGGAAACATAGCATGGAAAACAAAAAAAATTCTACGCACACGCAAGATCTATTCATGAAGATGCATAGCAACGAGAGGGGAGAGTGTGTCTACGTACCCTCGTAGACCGTAAGTGGAAGCATTTAGTAACGCGGTTGATGTAGTCGAACTTATTCGCGATTCAACCGATCAAGTACCGAACGTACGGCAGCTCCGCGTTCAACACACGTTCAGCTCGGTGACGTCCTCGCCTTCTTGATCCAGCAAGACGGGCGAAGTAGTGGATGAGTTCCGACAGCACGACGGCATGGTGATGGTGGTGGTGATGCTATCTCCGCAGGGCTTCGCCTAAGCACTACGAAAATATGACCGAGGGACGAAACTGTGGAGAGGGGCTCCGCACACGGCTAAGAGATTGTCGTGGTCCTTGTGCGGCGCCCCCTCCCTCATATATATAGGTGGGGGAGGAAGGAAGGCAGCCAAGGAGGCGCCCTCAAGGGAGGCCGAATCCTCCTTGGGTTCCTGCCCTAGCTGCGCCCACCCCTTCCTTATTTGTGCGCGGGAGGAAGGCAGGGGGAGGTGGCGCCCCCCCCCCCTTTTTCCTTTCTCTCATGAGGAGGGAAAGGCAGGAGGGGCCAACCCTCCCCCTTTCCTTCCCCTAGGGCCGGCGGCCAGGGAGAGGGGCACACCAGCCCCATGTGGCCTGGTGTGTTCCCCCCTTTGGCCCATTAAGCCCATATAGTCTCCCGGGGCTTCCCGGAACCCCTTCCGGTGATCCGATGACTACCCGGTACCTCCCGAAACTCTTTCGGTGTCCAAATAGTAGCGTCCTATATATCAATCTTTACCTCCGGACCATTCCGGAGCTCCTCGTCATGTCTGTGATCTCATCCGGGACTTCGAACAACATTCGGTCACCATATCATATAACTCATATAACAATATATCGTCAACGGACGTTAAGCGTGCGGACCCTATGGGTTCGAGAACTATGTAGACATGACCGAGACGCCTCTCCGGTCAATAATCAATAGCGGAACCTGGATGCCCATATTGGTTCCTACATATTCTACGAAGATCTTTATCGGTCGAACCGTTATGACAACGTACGTAATTCCCTTTGTTTGTCGGTATGTTACTTGCCCGAGATTTGATCGTCGGTATCTTCATACCTAGTTCAATCTCGTTACCGGCAAGTCTCTTTACTCGTTCCGTAATACATCATCTCGTAACTAACTCCTTAGTCACTTTGCTTGCAAGCTTCTTGTGATGTGTATTACCGAGAGGGCCCAGAGATACCTCTCCGATACACGGAGTGACAAATCCTAATCTCGATCCATGCCAACTCAACAGACACCTTCGGAGATACCTGTAGAGCATCTTTATGATCACCCAGTTACGTTATGACATTTGATAGCACACACGACATTCCTTCGGTATCCGGGAGTTGCATGATCTCATAGTCGAAGGAATATCTATTTGACATTAAGAAAGCAATAGCAATAAACTGAACGATCATATGCTAAGCTAACGGATGGGTCTTGTCCATCATATCATTTTCCTAATGATGTGATCAAGTTATCAAATGACAACACATGTCCATGGTTAGGAAACCTTAACCATCTTTGATCAACGAGCTAGTCTAGTAGAGGCTTACTAGGGACACAGTAATTGTTTATGTATCCACACATGTATTTAAGTTTCCGGTCAATACAATTCTAGCATGAATAATAAACCTTTATCATGATTAAGGAAATATAATAATAACCATTTTATTATTGCCTCTAGGGCATATTTCCATCAGTCTCCCACTTGCACTAGAGTGAATAATCTAGTTCACATCGCCATGTGATTAACACCCATAGTTCACATCGCCATGTGACCAACACCCAAAGAGTTTACTAGAGTCAATAATCTAGTTCACATCGCCATGTGATTAACACCCAAAGTGTACTAAGGTGTGATCATGTTTTGCTTGTGAGAGAAGTTTAGTCAACGGGTCTGCCACATTTAGATCCGTATGTATTTTGCAAATTTCTATGTCTACAATGCTCTGCATGGAGCTACTCTAGCTAATTGCTCCCACTTTCAATATGTATCCAGATCGAGACTCAGAGTCATCTAAATCGGTGTCAAAGCTTGCATCGACGTAACCCTTTACGACGAACTCTTTATCACCTCCATAACCGAGAAATATCTCCTTAGTCCTCTTAGGTAACTAAGGATAATTTTGACCGCTGTCCGGTGATCTTACTCCTGGATCACTATTGTACCCCTTGCCAAACTCATGGCAAGGTACACAACAGGTCTGGTACACAGCATGGCATACTTTATAAAACCTATGGCTAAGGCATAGCGAATGACTTTCATTCTCTCTCTATCTTCTGCCGTGGTCGGGTTTTGAGTCTTTACTCAACTTCACACCTTGCAACACAGGCAAGAACCCTTTCTTTGACTGATCTATTTTGAACTTCTTCAAAACTTTGCCAAGGTATGTGCTTTGTGAAAGTCCTATTAAGCGTCTCGATCTATCCCTATAGATCTTGATGCCCAATATATAAGCAGCTTCACTAAGGTCTTTTATTGAAAAATTCTTATTCAAGTATCCTTTTATGCTATCCAGAAATTATATATCATTTCCAATCAACAATATGTCATCCACATATAATATTAGAAATGTTACAGAGCTCCCACTCACTTTCTTGTAAATACAGGCTTCACCGTAAGTCTGTATAAAACTATATGCTTTGATCACCTCATCAAAGCGTATATTCCAACTCCGAGATGCTTGCACCAGTCCATAGATGGATCGCTGGAGCTTGCACACTTTGTTAGCACCTGTAGGATCGACAAAACCTTCTGGTTGCATCATATACAACTCTTCTTTAAGAAATCCATTGAGGAATGCAGTTTTGACGTCCATTTGCCAGATTTCATAATCATAAAATGCGGCAATTGCTAACATGATTCAGACAGACTTAAGCATCGCTACGAGTGAGAAAGTCTCATCGTAGTCAACCCCTTGAACTTGTCGAAAACCATTTGTGACAAGTCGAGCTTTGTAGACAGTAACATTACCATCAGTGTCCGTCTTCTTCTTGAAGATCCATTTATTCTCAATGGCTTGCCGATCATCAGGCAAGTCCACCAAAGTCCACACTCTGTTCTCATACATGGATCCTATCTCAGATTTCATGGCTTCAAGCCATTTGTCGGAATCTGGGCTCATCATAGCTTCTTCATAGTTCGTAGGTTCGCCGTTGTCCAACAACATGACTTCAAGTACAGGATTACCATACCACTCTAGTGCGGTACGTGTTCTGATCGACCTACGAAGTTCAGTAGTAACTTGATCTGAAGTTTCATGATCATCATCATTAGCTTCCTCTCTAGCTAGTTGGTGTAGGCATCACGGGAACGGTTTTCTCTGATGTGCTACTTTCCAATTCGAGAGAAGGTACAATTACCTCATCAATTTCTACTTTCCTCCCACTCACTTCTTTCGAGAGAAACTCCTTCTCTAGAAATGACCCATTCTTAGCAACAAAGATCTTGCCTTCGGATCTGTGGTAGAAGGTGTACCCAATAGTTTCTTTAGGGTATCCTATGAAGACGCACTTCTTCGATTTGGGTTCGAGCTTATCAGGCTGAAGCCTTTTGACATAAGCATCGCATCCCCAAATTTTAAGAAACGACAGCTTAGGTTTCTTGCCAAACCATAGTTCATATGGTGTCGTCTCAACGGATTTAGATGGTGCCCTATTTAACGTGAATGCGGCTATCTCTAATGCATAATCCCAAAATGATAAAGGCAAATCGGTAAAAGACATCATAGAACGCACCATATCTAATAAAGTACGGTTACGACGTTCGGACACACCATTACGCTGTGGTGTTCCAGGTGGCGTGAGTTGTGAAACAATTCCACATTGTTTTAAATGAAGGCCAAACTCGTAACTCAAATATTCACCTCTGCGATCAGATCGTAGAAACTTTATTTTCTTGTTACGATGATTCTCCACTTCACTCTGAAATTCTTTGAATTTTTCAAATGTTTCAGACTTGTGTTTCATCAAGTTGATATACCCATACCTACTTAAATCATCTCTGAAGGTTAGAAAATAACGATACCCGCCGCGTGCTTTAACACTCATCAGACCACATACATCGGTATGTATTATTTCCAATAAGTTATTAGCTCGCTCCGTTGTTACGGAGAACGGATTTTAGTCATCTTACCTATGAGGCATGGTTCGCAAGTATCAAATGATTCATAATCAAGTGATTCCAAAAGTCCATCCGCATGGAGTTTCTTCATGCGCTTTACACCAATATGACATAAACGGCAGTGCCACAAGTATGTTGCACTATCATTATCAACTTTGTATCTTTTGGCATCAATATTATGAATGTGTGTATCACTACGATCGTGATTCAATAAACCATTCACATTGGGTGTATGACCATATAAGGTTTCATTCATGTAAACAGAACAACAATTATTCTCTGACTTAAATGAATAACCGTATTGCAATAAACATGATACAATCATATTCATGCTCAACGCAAACACCAAATAACATTTATTTAGGTTCAACACTAATCCTGAAGGTAGAGGGAGTGTGCGATGGTGATCGTATCAACCTTGGAATCACTTCCAACACACATCGTCACCTCGCCCTTAACTAGTCTCTGTTTATTCTGCAACTCTTGTTTCGAGTTACTAATCTTAGCAACTGAACCGGTATCAAATACCCAGGGCCTACTACGAGCACTAGTAAAGTACACATCAATAACATGTATATCAAATATACCTTTTTTCACTTTGCCATCCTCTTTATCCGCCAAGTATTTGGGGTAGTTCCGCTTCCAGTGACCATTTCCTTTGAAGTAGATGCACTCAGTTTCAGGCTTGGGTCAAGCTTTGGGCTTCTTCATGGGAGTAGCAACTTGCTTGCCATTCTTCTTGAAGTTTCCTTTCTTTCCCTTGCCCTTTTTCTTGAAACTAGTGGTCTTGTTAATCATCAACACTTGATGCTTCTTCTTGATTTCTACCTCCGCTGATTTTAGTATCGCGAAGAGCTCGGAAATCGTTTTAGTCATTCCTTGCATATTATAGTTCATCACGAAGCTCTAGTAGCTTGGTGATAGTGACTAGAGAACTCTGTCAATCACTTATCTTATCTGGAAGATTAACTCCCACTTGATTCAAGCGATTGTAGTACCTAGACATTTTGAGCACATGCTCACTGGCTGAGCTATTCTCCCCCATCTTGTAGGCAAAGTACTTGTCAGAGGTCTCATACCTCTCAACTCGGGCATGAGCCTGAAATACCAATTTCAGCTCTTGGAACATCTTATATGTTCCATGGCGTTCAAAACGTCTTTGGATCCCTAATTCTAAGCTGTAAAGCATGGCACACTAAACTATCAAGTAGCCGTCATATCGAGCTTACCAAACGTTCATAACGTCTGCATCAACTCCTGCAATAGGTCTATCACCTAGCGGCATCAAGGACATAATTCTTCTATGCAGCAATGAGGATAATCCTCAGATCATGGACCCAGTCCGCATTATTGCTACCATCATCTTTCAACTTAGTTTTCTCTAGGAACATATCAAAATTAGGGGAGCTATATCGCGAGCTAATGATCTACAACATAGATATGCAAAAACTATTAAGACTAAGTTCATGATAAATTAAGTTCAATTAATGAAATTACTAATGAACTCCCACTTAAATAAACATCCCTCAAGTTTATCTAAGTGATACATGATCCAAATCAACTAACCCATGTCTGATCATCACGTGAGATGGGGTAGTCATCAATGGTGAACATCTCTATTTTGATCATATCTACTATATGACTCATGTTCGACCTTTCAGTCTCTAGTGTTCTGAGACCATGTCTGTACATGCTAGGCTCGTCAAGTTTAACCCAAATATTCTGCATGTGCAAAACTGTCTTACACCCGTTGTATGTGAACGTAGAGTCTATCACACCCGATCATCACGAGGTGCTTCGAAACGACGAACTTTGGCAACGGTGCATACTCGGGGAGAACACTTTTTATCTTGAAATTTAGTGAAGGGATCATCTTACAATGCTACCGTCATTCTAAGCAAAATAAGATGCATAAAGGATAAACATCACATGCAATCAAAATATGTGACGTGATATGGCCATCATCATCTTGTGCTTTTGATCTCCATCTCCAAAGCATCTTCATGATCTCCATCGTCATTGGCTCGACACCTTGATCTCCATCGTTGCGTCGGGGTCGTCTCGCCAACTATTGCTTCTACAACTATTGCTAACGCATAGCGATAAAGTAAAGCAATTACATGGCGTTTGCATTTCATACAATAATTAAGAGACAACCCTAAGGCTCCTGCCGGTTGTCAATATTACAAAACATGATCATCTCATACAACAACGTATATCACATCACGTCTTGACCATATCACATCACAACATGCCCTGCAAAAACAAGTTAGACGTCCTCTACTTTGTTGTTGCAAGTTTTACGTGGCTGCTACAGGCTTCTAGCAAGAACCGTTCTTAACTATGCAAAAACCACAACGGTGATTTATCAAGTTTGCTGTTTTAACCTTCTTCAAGGACCGGCCGTAGTCAAATTCGATTCAACTAAAGTAGGAGAAACAGACACCCGCCAGCTACCTTTATGCAAAACAAGTTGCATGTCAGTCGGTGGAACCGGTCTCATGTGCATGGACATGTAAGGTTGGTCCGAGCCGCTTCATCCCACAATACAGCCGAATCAAAATAAGACATTGGTGGTAAGCAGTATGACTATCACCGCCCACAACTCTTTGTGTTCTACTCGTGCATATCATCTACGCATAGACCTGGCTCGGATGCCACTGTTGGGAAACGTAGCATGGGAAACAAAAAAAATTCTACGCACACGCAAGATCTATCCATGAAGATGCATAGCAACGAGAGGGGAGAGCGTGTCTACGTACCCTCGTAGACCGTAAGCGGAAGCGTTTAGTACGCGGTTGATGTAGTCGAACTTCTTCGCGATCCAATCGATCAAGTACCGAACGTACGACACCTCCGTGTTCAGCACATGTTCAGCTCGGTGACGTCCTCGCCTTCTTGATCCAGCAAGACGGGCGACGTAGTGGATGAGTTCCGGCAACACGACGGCGTGGTGACGGTGGTGGTGATGCTATCTCCGCATGGCTTTGCCTAAGCACTACAAAAGTATGACCAAGGGACGAAACTGTGGAGAGGGGCGCCGCACACGGCTAAGAGATTGTCGTGGTCCTTGTGTGGTGCCCCCTCCCTCATATATATAGGTGGGGGAGGGGAGGTAGCCAAGGAGGCGCCCCCAAGGGAGGCCTAATCCTCCTTGGGCTCCTGCCCTAGCCGCGCCCCCTTCCTTATTTGTTCGCGGGAGGAAGGCAGGGGGAGGTGGCACCTCCCCTTCCTTTCTCTCATGAGGAGGGAAATGCAGGAGGGGCCAACCCTCCCCCTTTCCTTCCCCAGGGGCTGGCGGCCAGGGAGAGGGGTGTACCAGCCCCTTGTGGGCTGGTGTGTTCCCCCCCTTTGGCCCATTAAGCCCATATAGCCTCCCGGGGCTTCCCGGAACCCCTTCCGGTGATCCGATGACTATCCGGTACCTCCCGAAACTCTTCTAGTGTCCAAATAGTATCGTCCTATATATCAATCTTTACCTCCGAACCATTCCGGAGCTCCTCGTCATGTCCGTGATCTCATCCAGGACTCCGAACAACATTCGGTCACCATATCACATAACTCATATAACACTATATCATCAACGAACGTTAAGCGTGCGGACCCTACGGGTTCGAGAACTATGTAGACATGACCGAGACCCCTCTCCAGTCAATAACCAATAGTGGAACTTGGATGCCCATATTGGTTCCTACATATTCTACGAAGATCTTTATCGGTCGAACCGTTATGACAACATACGTAATTCCCTTTGTCTGTCGGTATGTTACTTGCCCGAGATTCGATCATCGGTATCTTCATACCTAGTTCAATCTCGTTACCGGCAAGTCTCTTTACTCATTCCGTAATACATCATCTCATAACTAACTCCTTAGTCACTTTGCTTGCAAGCTTCTTGTGATGTGTATTACCGAGAGGGCCCAGAGATACCTCTCCGATACACGGAGTGACAAATCCTAATCTCGATCCATGTCAACTCAACAGACACCTTCGGAGATACCTGTAGAGCATCTTTATGATCACCCAGTTACGTTGTGATGTTTGATAGCACACAAGGCATTCCTCCGGTATCCGGGAGTTGCATGATCTCATAGTCGAAGGAATATGTATTTGACATTAAGAAAGCAATAGCAATAAACTGAACGATCATATGCTAAGCTAGCGGATGGGTCTTGTCCATCACATCATTCTCCTAGTGATGTGATCCCGTTATCAAACGACAACACATGTCCATGGTTAGGAAACCTTAACCATCTTTGATCAACGAGCTAGTCTAGTAGAGGCTTACTAGGGACATGGTAATTGTTTATGTATCCACACATGTATTTAAGTTTCCGGTCAATACAATTCTAGCATGAATAATAAATCTTTATCATGATTAAGGAAATATAATAATACCCATTTTATTATTGCCTCTAGGGCATATTTCCATCATTCAGTTAGTGTTAGGGATGTGCATAAAAACCAAGAAACCGATTCAAAATTGAAAAAACTGCATTCTCATGCCTAATATTATTGTCGTTATCAGTACTTGATACTAAAAAATTTGAAAGGGCATTTTGAGTGCCGCTTTCGGCTTCTTATTGACTGATTATGATGGACCTGCAACTGCCTCTAAATCTGAATCAGTTGCCAAGTATTTGTTCAATTAATTTTTATTCTGCTTTCTTCTTCTTATACCTACTAACTTACATCATCAACCCATACACCTAATCTGCAGCTCCTTGGTGGTCAGAGATGAACACCTAACTCCTTTCACGATGCACGCATCATGTATGATGCTTACAACACCAACTGCTCATCGGATTCTTTGTTAGCCTTCGTTCCCCTTTCCTTGTTACAGATAGTGGATGATCCGGTGAGGAGCCCAGTTGAATATGTGAAATAGATATATCACATGTTCTTCCACCGTTAATTCTTCTGACATCAAGACACTTTGCAAAACATCAAAGAGTGAGGTCCAAGTGACATACCACGATGATCTTTGAGGAGACACCTAGATATGACCCTACAACCCCTCAAAAAAGAAAAAGATATGACCCTACAGGGATTGAGAAGTTTGCTATCCCTAACAAGTGATGTTGTAGCATCCCAAATTGGTCTGTACCTTCAAAATGCGAACTATGAAAGTCCTCTGGCTTCTCTTTTTTTGGGCATGAAGTCTGTGGCTTCTTGCCAATGCCGGTTCACATGCATTAACAAAATCACTATCATTATACTGGAACAATAAACAGGCGTAGCAACGCGCGCCATCATGATCTAGTTTTTTCATTAAGATCATCACCCTCTGAACAATTGGGACGCCTTCTAGCTAAACTTGACTCATCTTCAGTCCCTTTACCATCAAGTTTTATGTTACTAAACAAAAATTCAATATGTGAAACACCAATCATTTTAATCTCTTCATCATGATTCTGATAAAAACTGGGCGGAATCGCTTTTTCTAGAAATTCTCACTTCGCTCTCAACCTAGCAGTTCTTTCTTTACTTTCATTAATGGAGACATGGATAGCTTTAATAGACTCACTAATATTGGTGGAATTTTCTTTAACTTTGAGAGTATCCACATCATGAGCAATTCTATCCATGTTCCTAGCCACATCATAACTTTACTCAATTTTTCTTCTATCGTAGCATTGAAAATATTTTGAGAATTTATAAATTCTTTAATATTCTTCTCAAGATCAGAGGGTATCATATTATTATTACCATAGGAATTGTCATAATTATTAGAGGAATTTCCGTGAAATGGTCTAGGATTGAAATTACCCCTATAAGCATTGCTATTGAAATTATTCTTAGAGACAAAATTCACATCAATGGCATCATTATTTTGCTCAATTGAAGTAGACAATGGCATATCATTATGATCAACATGAGCACGTTTACTAGCAACCAATTTCATAAGAGCATCCATCTTATCACTCAAAGTATTAATTTTTTTGACATAATTTTTTTTTACTAGTTCAAGCCCTTTCGGTATGCCATTGAGAATAATTTGACGTGATATTATCAAGTAATTTTGTAGCTTCTCCTAGTGTGATTTCCATAAAAGTACCACCCATGGTGGAATATAAAAGATTTCTAGAAACAAAATTTAATCCCGCATAAATTTTTTGTATGATCATCCATAAACTTAACACATGAGTAGGACAATTTCTTATCATTAATTTCATTCTCTCCAAAGATTGTGCAACATGTTCATGCTCAAGTTTCTTAAAATTCATAATTTGATTTCTAAGAGAAATAATTTTCGCGGGAGGAAAATACTTGGCAATAAAAATATCTTTACACTTATCCCAAGAATCAATACTATTTCGAGGTAAAGATGAAAACCAAGTTTTAGCGCGATCTCATTGGGAGAATGGAAATAATTTCAATTTGACAATATCATTATCCACATCTTTTTTTCTTTTGCATATCCCACAATTCAATGAAAGTATTAAGATGGGATGCAGCATCTTCATTAGGACTACTAGAAAATTGTTCTTTCATAATAAGATTTAGCAAAGCAGCATTAATATCACACGACTCTGCACTAGTGGCGGGAGGAGCAATCGGAGTACTAATAAAATCATCATTATTAGTATTGGAAAAATCACACAACTTACTATTTTCTTGAGACATCGCGACAAAGTGAGCTTTTTGTGAAAACGTTTTAGAAGTGGGGGAGATGAAAATGAGAGGCAAATGGTAAATAATGTAAATGCAAGGAGATAAAAGTTTATGCGATGGTACTTGATAGGTTTTGGTGATGTCTCCCCGGCAACGGCGCCAGAAATTCTTCCTGCTACTTGTGAGTTGCGTTGGGATTTCCCCGAAGAGGAGAGGATGATGCAATACAGTAGAGATAAGTATTTCCCTCAGTTAAGGAACAAGGTTATCAATCCAGTAGGAGAACCACACAAGACCTCGTGAATGATACATCTCCATAGTATCTATAATTTTTGATTTTTCCATGCTGTTATATTATCATTCTTGGATGTTTTACAATCATTTTATATCATTTTTTGGTACTAACCTATTGACATAGTGCCCAGTGCCAGTTGCTGTTTTCTGCATGTTTTTTACATCGCAGGAAATCAATACCAAACGGAGTCCAAACACAGTGAAACTTTTTGTGGATTTTTTTTGGACCAGAAGACATCCAGTGGGCTGGAGAAGCACCTAGGGGGTGCTCCGAGGGGAGCACAACCCACCAGGGTGCGCCCTGGTGGGTTGTGCCCACCTCGGCCGCCTCCCACGCCGCCTCTTTGCTCTATAAATACCCCAATATTCCAGAAACCCTAGGGGAGTCGACGAAAATCAATTCCAGCCACCGCAAGTTCCAGAAACACCAGATCCAATCTAGACACCATCTCGGAGGGGTTCATCATGTCCATTGGTGCCTCTCCGATGATGCATGAGTAGTTCTTCGTAGACCTACGGGTCCGTAGTTAGTAGCTATATGGCTTTCTCTCTCTCGTTTGATTCTCAATACAATGGTCTCTTGGAGATCCATATGATGTAACTCTTTTTGCGGTGTGTTTGTTGGGATCCGATGAACTTTGAGTTTATGATCAGATCTATGTTTTTATCCATGAAAGTTATTTGAGTCTTCTTTGATCTCTTATATGCATGATTGCTTATAGCCTCGTATTTCTTCTCTGATATTTGGGTTTTGTTTGGCCAACTTGATCTATTTATCTTGCAATGGGAAGAGGTGCTTTGTAATGGGTTCGATCTTACGGTGCTTGATCCCAGTGACAGAAAGGGAAACGACACGTATGTATCGTTGCTATTAAGGATAACAAGATGGGGTCTATTTCTACATAAATAGATCTTGTCTACATCATGTCATCGTTCTTATTGCATTACTCCGTTTTTCCATGAACTTAATACACTAGATGCATGCTGGATAGCGGTTGATGTGTGGAGTAATAGTAGTAGATGCAGGCAGGAGTCGGTCTACTAATCTTGGACGTGATGCCTATATAATGATCATTGCCTGGATATCGTCATGAGTATTTGAAGTTCTATCAATTACCCAACAGTAATTGTTTTCCCACCATTTGCTATTTTTCTCGAGAGAAGCCATTAGTGAAACCTATGGCCCCCGGGTCTCTTCTTTAATATATTTGCCTTTGCGATCTATTTTTATTTGCTTTTGTTTTCAGATCTATATTTCCAAAAACCCAAAAATACCTTGCTGCACTTTATTTTATTTTGCATTTATTCGAGATCTATTTATCCAGTCTATTACAACTTTTTCCCGTCCACTAGCCATCTCTGGCGCCGTTGCCCGAAAGGGATTGACAACCCCTTTAATACGTCGGGTAGTGAGTATTTGTTATTTGTGTGCAGGTACCGTTCACGTAGTGTTGTGTGGTTCTCCTACTGGTTCGATAACATTGGTCTCATCACTGAGGGAAATACCTACCGTCGATGTGCTGCATCATCCCTTCCTCTTTGGGGAAATACCGACGTAGTTCTAGCAGACATCAGTGAACATCACCTAACGCAAAAAAGGGGTTGTCAATCCCTTGACGGTTAATTGCAAGGATCAACTCTGACAATGGTAGATAGATAAATAAAAACACAAAAGAAAATAATGGTAAATAAATTGTAGCAAAGTACTTTTGTATTTTATATATGATAAAAGATAGACCCCGGGGCCATAGTTTTCATAGAGGCTTCTCTCTTGAACATAGCATACGGTGGGTAAACAAATTACTATTGGGCAATGACGTGGCTTAGATCTGCGTTGGTATTTCCCCAAAGAGGAAGGGATGATGCAGCACAGCTATGGCAAGTATTTCCCTCAGTTATGAAACCAAGGTTATCAATCCAGTAGGGGAACCAAGCAACACTATGTAAACGGTACCTGCACACAAAGAACAAATCCTCGCAACCCAACACGTAAGAGGGGTTGTCAATCCCTCCTCGGTAAAAAGATAGATTAAATTGTATGTGTTTGGATAAATAGATCGGAATAAAACACGAAATAAAATAAGTAAAGAAAAAGTGCAGCAAGGTATTTTTGGGTTTTTGGAATAAAAGATCTTAAAACAATATGATAAAAGATAGATATGAAAGCAATATGATAAAAGATAGACCCCGGGGCCGTAGATTTCACTAGTGGCTTCTCTTGAGAAAATAGCATACGGTGGGTAAACAAATTACTGTTGGGCAATTGATAGAAGAACAAATAATTATGACGATATCCAAGGAAATGATTGTGTATATAGGCATCACGTCCAAGATTAGTAGACCGAAACGATTCTGCATCTACTACTATTACTCCACACATCGACCGCTATCCAGCATGCATCTAGTGTATCAAGTTCATGGAGAAACGGAGTATTGCAATAAGAACGATGACATGATGTAGACAAGATCTATTCATGTAGGAATAGACCCCATCTTTTTATCCTTAATAGCAACGATACATGCGTGCCTCGCTACCCCTTCTGTCACTGGGTGAGGACACCGCAAGATCGAAACCATCACAAAGCACCTCTTCCCATTGCAAGAAAAATCAATCTAGTTGGCCTAACTAAACCAAAGATTCGGAGAAGAAATACGAGGCTATAACAATCATGCATATAAGAGATCAAAGAAACTCAAATAATATTCATGGATAGATCTGATCATAAACTCGAACTTCATCGGATCCCAACAAACACACAGCAAAAAGTCATTACATCAAATAGATCTCCAAGAACATCGAGGAGAACATTGTATTGAGAATCAAAAAGAGAGAATAAGCCATCTAGCTACTGCCTACGGACCCGTAGTTCTATGGTGAACTACTCACGCATCATCGGAGGAGCACCAATGAGGATGATGAACCCCTCCGTGATCGTGTTCCCCTCCGGTAGAGTGCCGGAATAGGGCTCTAGATTGGATCTCATGGTTCTGGAACATGCGGTGGCTGGAATTGTGTTTCGACGACTCCCCTAGGGTTTCTGGAATATCTGGGTATTTATAGAGCTGTGAGGTGGTGGAGGAGACCCCCGTGGGCCTCACAACCCATCAGGGCGCCACAGGGGCCTTTGGCGTGCCCTGGTGTCTTGTGGGCCCCACGGGCCTCCCCTCTGCTGCTTCCTTGGCTCCCAAGTTGTCTTCTGGTCCAAAAAAATCTTCAAAAAGTTTTGCTGCATTTGGACTCCGGTTGGTACTGATATTCTGCGAAGTAAAAAACAAGCAAAAAACAACAACTGGCACTGGGCACTATGTCAATAGGTTAGTCCCAAAAAATGATATAAAGTTGCTATAACATGATTGTAAAACATCCAAGAATGATAATATAACAACATGGAACAATAAAAAATTATAGATACGTTGGAGACGTATCAGCATCCCCAAGCTTAATTCCTACTCGTCCTCGAGTAGGTAAATGATAAAAACAAAAATTTCGATGCGGAATGCTGCCTTATATGTTCATCACATATTCTTTTCTTTATAGTATGGACATTTGGACTTTTAGATGGTTCAAAGCAATAGTCTATATTTGGCATGAAGACTTCAATACTCAAGCATATCAATAAGCAACCATGTCTTTCAAAATATGAACACTAAAGAAAGTTATCCCTAGCCCATCATGCTCAATCATTGATCCATTCATGAAACACACTCGAATATTAGCTACATCCAATGCACAAGTATGATCATAGCGCTCCCTAGTTGGTGCTTTACAAGAGAAGATGGAGACTCAAATAAAAAATAAAAATTGCATAAAAGTAAATAGATAGGCCCTTCGTAGAGGGAAGTAGAGATTTGTAGAGGTGCCAGAGCTCAAATCTTAAATTGAGAGATAAAAAAAATATTTTGAGAGGCATGCTTTTCCCGTCAACGAAAACGACCGAGTAATTCCCAATACTTTCCATGCTAGATACATCATAGGCAGTTCCCAAACATAAAATAAAGTTTATTCCTTTTTCCACCATTCTTTCACAATCCATGGCTAGCCGTATCCACGGGTGCCTTCCATACCAACACTTTCCAAGGAATTTATTATTTGACAACATAAAGTAAATTCATTTTTCATTTTAGGACTGGGCATCCCTATTACCGCCACACTCTCGTGCAATGACAAGTGAATAAACACTCATCTTGAGAATAACACATTTAGCATGGAAAAATATTGGCCACCCCCTGCCGCTTCATGAGCGGTACGGGCACACAAAAAGGAAATTCATTTTGAAAATTAGAGTTGGCACATACAAATTTACTTGGAACGGCACGGAAATACCGCATATAGGTAGGTATGGTGGACTCACATGGCAAAACTTGGTTTTAGGATTTTGGATGCACAAGTAGTATTTCTACTTAGTACAAGTGGAGGCTAGCAAATAGATTGAGAAGCAACCAACCAAGAAATGAAAATTCTCATAAACGAGCATTAAGCATAACTAACACCGAATAATGCACCACAGGTAGGATGTAATTCCATTGCATAACTATTGACTTTCGTGCTTGCAGAGGGAATCACAAACCTTAACACCAATATTCTTACTAAAGCATAATTACTCACCAACATGAATCACATATTACTATCATCATATCTCAAAACTATTACAAAGAATCAAGTTTAGTTTGTCCAATGATCTTCATGAAAGTTTTTATTATATCCCTCTTGAATATCTATCACTTTGGGACTAGTTTCATATATTGCAATTTCTTTTGACAAGCTCAAACAAATTGAAGTGAAGAACATGAGCATAAAATTTTTCATATCTCAAAATAATATAAGTGAAGCATGAGAGAATTTCTTTAAATTTTTTACTAACTCTCAAATAAATCTAAGTGAAGCATGAGAGTATTTATTAAAAAATTAAAGCACACCATGCTCAAAAAGATAATAGTGAAGCACTAGAGCAATTCCATGGCTCAAAAAATTTGAGTGAAGCACATAGAGCAATTCTAATAAATCATAGCATAATTTTGGCTCTCTCAAATAGGTGTACCCAGCAAGGATGATTGTGACAAACTAAAAAGAAAAACAAGCAAGGACTCATATAATACAAGACGCTCCAAGCAAAACTAATGATATGTGATGAATAAAAATATAGCTCCAAGTAAAATTACCGATGGTTGTTAGAAGAAAGAAAAGATGCCTTCTGGGGCATCCCCACGCTTAGTTGCTTGGTTCTCCTTGAATATTACCTTGGGGTGCCATGGGGCATCCCCAAGCTTAGGCTCTTGACACTCCTTAGTCCTTCATCCATCATGATCTCACCCAAAACTTGAAAACTTCAATCACACAAAACTCAACAAAACCTTCGTGAGATCCGTTAGTATAAGAAAATGAATCTTTACTTTAAGTACTGTTGCAAACCCATTCAAATTTTGGTATTGCTTTGTACCTACTGTATTCTAACTTTACCATGGCTTATACCCCCCAATACAAACCATAGATTCATCAAAATAAGCACATAATGCAACGAAAACAGAATCTGTCAAAAACAGATCAGTCTGTAAAGACGCGAATTGTTCTCATAGTTCTGTAACACAGAAAATTCTGAAACATTTGGACAACTTAGGCAATTTGTATATCAATCTTATGTAAAAAAATCAGAAGTTTTCGTCACTTCTGTGAATTTTCAAAATTCTGCTACTGGACACAAAAGTTTCTGTTTTCCAACAAGATCAAAGAAACTATCACCCAACATGATCCCAAAGGCTTTACTTGGCACAAACACTAATTAAAACATAAAATACACAATCATAACAGTAGCATAATTGTGCAAATACTCAATAACAGAAAGAAAAAAGCAAAAATAAAATTTATTCATTGGGTTGCCTCCCAACAAGCTCTTTCTTTCTAGCCATTAAGATAGGGTTGAGATTTTATTGATGCTCACATGAAAGATAAGAATTGAAACACAAAGAGAGCATCATAAAACATGTGACAAACTTATTTAAATCTAACATACTTCCTATTCGTACGAATATTATAAGCAAACAAATTAACAAGACAAGAAATATCTAGCATATGCAAAGGAGAGGAATAAAACATTGACAATCTCAAGATAACGAGCGGTAATTTAGTAACATGAAAATTTCTATAACCATATTTTCCTCTCTCATAATAATTGCATGTAGGATCATAATCAAAGTCAACAATATAACTATCACATAAAATATTCTCTTCATGATCCACATGCATGCAAAGTTGACACTCTTCCAAAATAGTGGGATTATCATCAAATAAAGTCATGACCTCTCCAAGCCTACTTTTATCAAAATTTTCATAAGATTGAACACTCTCCAAATATGTGGGATTATTTTTACCTAAAGTTGACACTCTTCCAAACCCAATTAAATATTATTGCAAACATTATTATCAATATCAAATTCATCATGAGGCTTAAATAAATTTTCAAGATCACAAGAAACATTATCAACCCAATCATGATCATTGCAATAAGTAGTAGACATAACAAAATTATCATCCCCAAGCTTGGAGTTTTGCATATCATTAACACAATTGACATTAATAGAATTTATAATAACATCATTGCAATCATGTTTTTCATTGAAAGAGATATCATGAATCACTTTATCAATTTCTTCTTTCAACACTTCATCACAATCTTCAGATTCATGAATTTCAAGCAAAACTTCATAGAGATAATCAAGTGCACCCAACTCACTAGCAATTGGTTCATCATAATTGGATCTTTTGAAAAGATTAGCAAGTGGATGAGGATCCATATCAATAGATTTTTAGCAAGCGAAGATGCAAGCAAATAAAAGGCACATGGTAACACAAGCAAACAAAAGATCAAACAAGAAAAGGGCAAATGGAAAGAAGGCAAATAAAAAGGCAAATATTTTTGTGCTTTTCACAAAAACATTTTAGAAGTGGGGGAGATGAAAACAAGAGGCAAATGGAAAATAACGTAAATTTCAAGGAGATGAGATTTGTGATTAGGAACTTGATAGATGTTGATGATGTCTCCCCGGCAACGGTGCCAGAAATTCCTTTGACGTGGCTTAGATCTGCGTTGGTATTTCCCTAAAGAGGAAGGGCTGATGCATCACAGCTACGGCAAGTATTTCCCTCAGTTATGAAACCAAGGTTATCAATCCAGTAGGAGAACCAAGCAACACTATGTAAACGGTACCTGCACACAAAGAACAAATCCTCGCAACCCAACGCGTAAGAGGGGTTGTCAATCCCTCCTCGGTAAAAAGATAGATTAAATTGTATGTGTTTGGCTAAATAGATCGGAATAAAACACAAAATAAAATAAGTAAAGAAAAAGTGCAGCAAGGTATTTTTGGGTTTTTGGAATAAAAGAACTGAAAACAATACGATAAAAGATAGATCTGAAAGCAATATGATAAAAGATAGACCCAGGGGCCATAGATTTCACTTGTGGCTTCTCTCGAGAAAATAGCATACGGTGGGTAAACAAATTACTGTTGGGCAATTGATAGAAGAACAAATAATTATGACGATATCCAAGGCAATGATCGTGTATATAGGCATCACGTCCAAGATTAGTAGACCGAAACGATTCTGCATCTACTACTATTACTCCACACATCGACCGCTATCCAGCATGCATCTAGTGTATTAAGTTCATGGAGGAACGGAGTAATGCAGTAAGAACAATGACATGATGTAGACAAGATCTATTCATGTAGGAATAGACCCCATCTTTTTATCCTTAATAGCAACGATACATGCGTGCCTCGCTACCCCTTCTATCACTGGGCGAGGACACCGCAAGATCGAACCCATCACAAAGCACCTCTTCCCATTGCAAGAAAAATCAATCTAGTTAGCCTAACTAAACCAAAGATTCGAAGAAGAAATACGAGGCTATAATAATCATGCATATAAGAGATCAAAGAAACTCAAATAATATTCATGGATAGATCTGATCATAAACTCGAACTTCATCGGATCCCAACAAACACACCGCAGAAAGTCATTACATCAAATAGATCTCCAAGAACATCGAGGAGAACATTGTATTGAGAATCAAAAAGAGAGAAGAAGCCATCTAGCTACTGCCTACGGAGCCATAGGTATATGGTGAACTACTCACGCATCATCGGAGGAGCAGCAATGAGGATGATGAACCCCTCCGTGATCGTGTTCCCCTCCGGTAGAGTGCCGGAATAGGGCTCTAGATTGGATCTCGTGGTGCTGGAACTTGCGGCGGCTGGAATTGTGTTTCGACGACTCCCCTAGGGTTTCTGGAATATTTAGGTATTTATAGAGCTGAGAGGCGGTGGAGGAGACCCCCGTGGGCCCCACAACCCATCAGGGCGCGCTAGGGGCCTCTGGCGCGCCCTGGTGTCTTGTGGGCCCCACGGGCCTCCCCTCTGGTGCTTCCTTGGCTCCCAAGTTGTCTTCTGGTCCAAAAAAATCTTCAAAAAGTTTTGCTGTGTTTGGGCTCCATTTGATAGGGATATTCTGCGAAGTAAAAAAGCAAGCAAAAAACAACAACTGGCACTGGGCACTATGTCAATAGGTTATTCCCAAAAAATGATATAAAGTTGCTATAAAATGATTGTAAAACATCCAAGAATGATAATATAAAAGCATGGAACAATAAAAAATTATAGATACGTTGGAGACATATCAGGTAATTTATAGAAAAGCGCATAGTTATGACGATATTCAAGGCAATGATCATGTATATATGCATCACGTCCAAGACAAGTAGACTGACTCCTGCCTGCGTCTACTACTATTACTCCACCCATCGACCGCTATCCAGCATGCACCTAGAGTATTAAGTTCATAAAGAACGGAGTAATGCCTTAAGCAAGATGACATGATGTAGACAAAGTAAACTCAAGCAATATGAATAAACCCCGTCGTTTTCCCCTTAATGGCAACAATACAAATACGTGTCTTGTCCCCTTCTGTCACTGGGATATTGATCGCTGCAAGATTGAACCAATTACAAAGCACCTCTCCCATTGCAAGATAAATCAATCTAGTTCGCCAAACCAAACAGATAGATCGAAGAGAAATACAAAGCTATAATAATCATGCATATAAGAATTCAGAAAAGACTCAAATAATATTCATGCATAATCTGATCATAAACCCACAATTCATTGGATCCCAACAAACACACCGCAAAAGAAGAATACATCGAATAGAACTCCAAGAACATCGAGCAGAACATTGTACTGAAGATCAAAGAGAGAGAAGAAGCCATCTAGCTACTAGATATGGACCCGTAGGTCCGTGGTAAACTACTCGCACATCATTGGAAGGGCAGCAAGGTTGATGTAGAGCCCTCCGTGATCGATTCCCCCTCCAGTAGAGTGCCGAAAAAGGCCTCCAGATGGGACCGCGGAAGAATAGAGATTTGCGGTGGCGGAAAAAGTGTTTTGAGTGGCTCTCTGTTGGTTTCCCGATTTTAGAGAATTTATAGAGCTGGAATTAGGTCAAACAGAGAAATGAGGGGCCCACAAGGTACTTGGGCGCCCCCCATGGCACGCCCAAGTGCCTTGTCACCTACTCCTTTGCCTTCTGGCCTCCTCCCGAAGCTTCTAGGGTCTCTTATGTCCAGAAAAAATCATGAAAAAGTTTCGTAGCGTTTGGACTCCGTTTGGTACTGATTTCCTAGAAAACCAAAAACAGGCAAAAACCAGCAACTGGCACTTGGCACTGAGTTAATAGGTTAGTCCCAGAAAATGATATATAATTGCATATAAAACATCCAATCCAAGATTGATACTATAATAGCATGGAACAATAAAAAATTATATATACGTTGGAGATGTATCAGCTAGCAGCAGTAGCAACACCGACAAGTAGCAGCTAGCAGCAGTAGCAACACAACCAAGTAGCAGCTAGCAGCAGTAGCAACAACAACAAGTAGCAGCTAGCGGTAGTAGCAACAACAACTAGAAGCTAGCAAGAGCAGCAGCTAGAACAACAGCGGCAGCAGCTAGAGCAGTAGTAGTTAACAGCACAGCAGGAGCATCAGCAACAACTAATTGATACGTCCATTTTGCATCATGTTTTATATTGATATTTATTGCATTATGGGCTGTTATTTCACTTTATGGTACAATACTTATACCTTTTCTATCTTATTTTACAAGGTTTACACAAAGAGGGAGAATGCCGGCAGCCGGAATTCTGGACCGGAAAGGGGCAAATCTGAGATACCTATTTTGCACAACTCCAAATGTCCTGAAACTTTACGGAGAATTGTTTTGGAATATATAAAAAATATTGGGCAAAGAAACTACAGAAGGGGACCCACCAGGTGGCCACAAGCCTGGGGGTGCGCCCTACCCCCCAGGGCGCGCCCCTAGGGCTTGTGGGCCCCCAGGCCATCATCTGGTGCCCATCTTCTGCTATATGAAAGGTTTTGACTCAAAAAAAATCAAGAGGAAGCTTTCGGGATGAAGCGCCGCCGTCTCGAGGCGGAACCTGGGCAGAAGCAATCTAGGGCTCCGGCTGAGCGATTCTGCCGGGGAAACTACCCTCCCGGAGGGGGAAATCGAAGCCATCGTCATCACCAATGATCCTCTCATTGAGTGAGGGTCAATCTTTATCAACATCTTCACCAGCACCATCTCCTCTCAAATCGTAGTTCATCTCTTGTATGCAATCTTTGTCCCAAAACCTCAGATTGGTACCTGTGGGTTGCTAGTAGTGTTGATTACTCCTTGTAGTTAATGCTAGTTGGTTTATTTGGTGGAAGATCATATGTTCAGATCCTTAATGATATTCAATACCCCTCTGATCTTGAACATGAACAGGCTTTGTGAGTAGTTACGTTTGTTCCTGAGGACATGGGAGAAGTCTTGTTATAAGTAGTCATGTGAATTTGGTATTCGTTCGATATTTTGATGAGATGTATGTTGTCTTTCCTCTAGTGGTGTTATGTGAACGTCGACTACATGACACTTCACCATGATTTGGGCCTAGGGGAAGGCATTGGGATGTAATAAGTAGATGATGGGTTGCTAGAGTGACAGAAGCTTAAACCCTAGTTTATGCGTTGCTTCGTAAGCGGCTGATTTGGATCCACATGTTTCATGCTATGGTTAGATTTATCTTAATTCTTCTTTCGTAGTTACGGATGCTTGCGAGAGGGGTTAATCATTAGTGGGAGCCTTGTCCAAGTAAGGACAGCACCCAAGCACCGGTCCACCCACATATCGAATTATCAAAGTAACGAACGCGAATCATATGAGCATGATGAAAACTAATTTGACAATAATTCCCATGTGTCCTCGGGAGCGCTTTGCTTTATATAAGAGTTCGTCCAGGCTTATCCTTTGCTATAAAATGGATTGGGCCACCTTGCTGCGCTTTTATTACACTTGTTACTTGTTACCCGTTACGAATTATCTTGTCACCAAACTATCTGTTATCGATAATTTCAGTGCCTGTAGAAAATACCTTGCTGAAAACCGCTTGTCGTGTCCTTCTGCTCCTCTTTGGGTTTGACACACTTACTTATCAAAAGGACTACGATTGATCCTCTATACTTGTGGGTCATCACTAATTAACCTAACATAGCTAGCTACAACTAATTAATAGCAACAGGAGCATTAGGAACAACTAATTACAACTAACATAGCTACCTACAACTATAACTAACCTAATTACCACAAGCATCCATTAACAAGATTAGCACTAATTACCACAAGCATCAACAAAATAAACACTAACTATTAACCTTCGGTGGAGAGGGCAGCCGGAGCGAGGGAGTGATGACCCACAAGTATAGGGTATCAATCGTAGTCCTTTCGATAAGTAAGAGTGTCAAATCCAACGAGGAGCAGAAGGAAATGACAAGTGGTTTTCAGCAAGGTAATGTCTGCAACCACTGAAATTGTCAGTAACAGATAGTTTGATAGCAAGATAATTTGTAACAAGTAAATAACGGTAACGGTAACTAAAGTGCAGCAAGGTAGCCCAATCCTTTTTGAGGCAAAGGACAGGCCAAAACAGTCTTTTATGATAAGCAAAGCGTTCTTGAGGGCACACGGGAATTTCATCATATCACTTTCATCATGTTGGTTTGATTCGTGTTCGCTACTTTGATAATTTGATATGTGGGTGGACCGATGCTTAGGTGCTGTTCTTACTTGAACAAACCTCCTACTTATGATTAACCCCCTCGCAAGCATCCGCAACTACGAGAAAAGTATTAAGATAAAATCTAACCATAGCATTAAACTTTTGGATCCAAATCAGTCCCTTACGAAGTAGCGCATAAACTAGGGTTTAAGCTTCTGTCACTCTAGCAACCCATCATCTAATAACTACTCCACAATCCATTCCCTTAGGCCCAAATATGGTGAAGTGTCATGTAGTCGACGTTCACATGACACCACTAAGGGAATCACAACATATATATCATCAAAATATCGAACACATACCAAATTCACATGATTACTTGCAACATGACTTCTCCCATGACCTCAAGAACAAAAGTAACTACTCACAAATAATAATCCTGCTCAAGATCAGAGGGGTATTAAATAGCATAATGGATCTGGACATATAATTTTCCACCAAATAAACCATATAGTAATCAACTACAAGATGTAATCAACACTATACTAGTCATCCACAAGCACCAATCTAAGGTTCCAGTACAAAGATTGAACACAAGAGATGAACTAGGGTTTGAGAGGAGATGGTGCTGTTGAAGATGTTGATGGAGATGGCCCTCCCAAAGATGGGAGAGTTGTTGGTGATGACGATGATGATGGTTTCCCCCTCCGGGAGGGAAGTTCCCCCGGCAGAATCGCTCCGCCAGAGGGCAAAAATGCTCCAGCCCAAGTTCCACCTCGAGACGACGGCGCTTCGTCCCGAAAGTCCTCTCCTTATTTTTTCTAGGTCAAAATGACTTATATACCAGAAGAGGGGCACCGGAGGTGGGCCAAGGAGGGAACAACCCACCAGGGCACGCCTGGGCTCCTTGGCGTGCCCAGGTGGGTTGTGCCCACCTGGTGGGCCACCTCTGGCAGTTATTTGCTCCAGTAATTCTTAAATAATCCGTAATAATCTCCGTGAAGTTTCAGCTTATTTGGAGTTGTGCAGAATAGGTAGCTCTGACGTGCTTTTTCAGGTCCAGAATTCCAGCTACCGGTATTCTCCCTCTTTGTGTAAACCTTGCAAATTATGAGAGAAAAGGCATTGGAATTACTCCCAAAAGCATTATTATGCATAGAAACATTATAAATAACAGTAGGAAAACATGATGCAAAATGGACGTATCAACTTCCCCAATCTTAGACCTCGCTTGTCCTCAAGCGAAAACCAAAATTGAAAAACATGTCCACATGCTTAGAGAGAGAGGTGTCGATAAAAAACAAAATACGGACATAGAAGCATCATGCATATTATTACAACAACAAGGAATTTAACATAAACTTCTATCATGCAACTTTTATCATTTAACTTTTATCATATAACTTCTCTTGAACAAGTAACAATTCATCACAACATTGAAGTATAAAGCATAAAGCTTATTGAAAACCAACAAACTATGTTCTCAGTCAACTTTGCAACTAAAATTCATCATATTTTCAGGAAGGGTCACATGTCGGAGCCTTTTGGCAAGTCCACATACTCAACCATCATTTGATCTTCTATGATTGCTAACACTCACAGCATACCCATGAACAAAAAGTTTCAACCGGACACATAGAAAGATAGGGGCTTATAGTTTCGCCTCCCTACGTATTCACCTCAAGGGGGATGTCAACAATAATAACTCATGGCTACTCATATCCAAATGGATATATGTGCCTAGATCTTTCCTCACCACATGGTGCTTGCAAAAAGAGAAAATAAAAAGGAATAGGGAAGAATAATCTGACTCTTACATAAAAGTAAATGCATAAAAGTAAAAGATAGGCCCTTCGCAGAGGGAAGCAGAGGTTGTCATGCGCTTATTTGTTTGTATGCCAAATCCCTTAATGCAAAAGAACGTCACGCTATATTGCCCCTTATGATAGCAACCTTTATTATGCAGTCTATCGCTTTTATTCTTTGCCATCACAAGTTCGTACAACGCTCAATTTTCTCTTACACTAAATGATCCAACACATTTAGAAGCAATTTTTATTGCCTTATTGCATCGATGACAACTTACTTGAAGGATCTTACTCAATCCATAGGTAGGTATGGTGGACTCTCAAAATAAGATTTGGGTTAAGGGTTTTTGGATGCACAAGTAGTATCTCTACATAGTGTGGAATTTTTGGCTAGAAAAGATATTGAGCAAGTACCACATGTTAAATGATCTATGACAATATAACTTCTATGTGAATATGAACAAACTTAAATCATTACGTTGTCTTCCTTGTCCAACGTCAACTATTTTGGCACAAAATATTTAATGGGGGCTCACAATCATAAAAGATGTCCAAGATAGTGTATTTGCATGTTAATCTTCTCTTCCCTTATTAATTCTTTCATGAATTGCATCATTGACCAATGCTATGTTTGTCAATCTCCAATAAATTTTACCACTTATAATTTTTCTTATGGATGTCATTACTTACCATAAGATTAGCATATGATCTTATTCATTTATTTCCTTTTTCTTTTATTGAAACATTAAAATAAAGAAACAAGACTCAAACTACTCTTTATTATATTTCTCGCACACGATTACATCGATTATAAATCACTAAGCAAACACTTGAAAAGAAAGGATCGAACTAAACTTTTATTCAACTAAATCATAGGAAAACTAAAGATCGAACTAAAATAGATAAAAGCAAAGATAGTGGTGGTGATACGATACCGGGACACCTCCCCTAAGCTTGGCACAAGCCAAGGGGAGTGTCCATACCATGAACTCAAGTCTCCTTTGGTGATGAAGAAGGTGGTGGCGGTGATGTAACTCCCAATATATCCGTGAGTGCCTCCTTCAGGCCTTGAATTTCTCGAAGGGCTTTGTGAAGCAACTCAGTGTTTTTCTCCACTTCAGCCATAATATGTTTATTCTCCGGCCCCCAAGAACTTGTTCCTGCATCACTTTCTCTCGGACGAGATATGTCCCAATTGGACGGTATGTGCACACGAGGAGTATTTTCGAACCCATAATTGTGAATCAAATTGTGAAAATTGTTATGATGTAACCTGTGTAAAGGCCTCCTTGGAGGGAGTTCTTCTTGCACTTCAGGGCTCTCTTGATTGTTTGATGATCTCATGGCTTGATGAGGATTAGGACGAGTGGAGATGCCAGCCAGTGTGCCCCTCTCGAAAGCCGGAGGGTGAACTCCAAGAGAATTCCCTTCATCTTCTTCCATGGCAACCTTCTCAACTCCCTCTCCCCATAGCTCCACATGTAGCAACCAAGCATCGCCTTCTTCATGGTTGGAGGAGGGCAAAGACATGGTGCCTGGCCTGACAGATCTGACAGAAAACATTAAGAAAGAAGAACATAAGATTTCTCCACGATACGGTGGTCAATACATTTAGGGAGTATATAAAGATTTTTTATCTTGGGAAACAAGCAAACAGGAGGAAAATGGAGTCGGGAAGGTTCTCGAGGTGGGCACAACCCACCTGGTGCGCCAGGGGGCCCAGGCGCGCCCTGGTGTCTTGTGCCCCCTCGGGTGCCTTCCTAGTTGTTTCTTATTTTCTAATTTTTAAAATATTCAAAAACTGACAGAAAATATTTTTGTGGATTTTTTCGGAGTCCGTTTACTTACCGTATCACGTACCTTCTCCTTTTCAGTTATTCTGGAGTGTTCCGGAAGGTTTCTTTTATGTGTTCCTCAGGTGTCATGGTTTGAATAATATTGCTTTCAACATTAATAGGCGTACTTGAGATATAGTGTTTAATTCTTTGCCCATTGACCACCTTCGGGTTCGTACCTTCGGCATTATTTATTTTAATAGCTCCAAAGCGATAAACCTCCTCGATGATATATGGTCCTTCCCATTTAGAGAGAAGTTTTCCTGCAAAGAATCTGAAATGAGAGTTGTATAGAAGAACATATTCTCCGACTTTGAATTCTCTCTTTTGGATTCTTTTGTCATGTCATCTTTTAACTTTTTCTTTGAATAATTTGGCATTTTCATAAGCTTGGGTTCTCCATTCATCTAGTGAGCTAATATCAAATAACCTCTTTTCTCCGGCAAGTTTGAAATCATAGTTGAGTTCTTTAATTGCCCAATATGCTTTATGTTCTAACTCTAGAGGCAAATGATAAGCTTTTCCATAAACCATTTTATAGGGAGACATGCCCATAGGATTTTTATAAGCTGTTCTATAGGCCCAAAGTGCATCATCTAATTTCTTAGACCAATTCTTTCGAGACCTATTAACGGTTTTTTGAAGTATTAGTTTTATTTCTCTATTGCTAAGTTCAACTTGACCACTAGATTGAGGATGATAGGGTGATGCAATTTTGTGGTTAACATCATATTTAGCAAGCATTTTATGGAAAGCACCATGAATAAAGTGTGAACCACCATCAGTCATTAAATATCTAGGGACTCCAAACCTCGGGAAAATAACTTCTTTAAGCATTTTAATGGAAGTGTTATGATCAGCACTACTAGTTGGAATAGCTTCTACCCATTTAGTAACATAATCAACAGCAACCAAATTATGAGTATACCCATTAGAGGAAGGAAAAGGTCCCATATAATCAAAACCCCAAACATCAAATGGTTCAACACCAAGTGAATAATGCATAGGCATTTCTTGACGCTTACCAATATTACCAATTCTTTGACATTCATCACGAGATAAAACAAACTTACGGGCATCCTTGAAGAGAGTAGGCCAATAAAAACCAGATTGCAATACCTTGTGAGCAGTTCTATCTCCCGCATGATGCCCTCCATAAGCTTTGGAGTGACATTTTCATAGGATTTGTTCCTGTTCATGCTCAGATAAGCAACGTCTAATAATACCATCTACTCCTTCTTTATAAAGATGTGGGTCATCCCAAAAGTAATGTCTTAAATCATAGAAGAATTTCTTCTTTTGTTGGCATGTGAAACTAGGTGGTATGTATTTAGCAACAATATAATTAGCATAGTTAGCATACCAAGGAGTGTTATGAGAAATATTTATTGTAGCTAATTGTTCATCAGGAAAGCTATCATCAATAGGTAGTGGGTCATCAAGGATATTCTCTAACCTAGACAAGTTATCAGCTACGGGGTTCTCAGCTCCTTTTCTATCAGTGATATGTAAATCAAATTCTTGTAGCAAGAGAACCCACCTAATGAGTCTAGGTTTAGCATCTTTCTTTTCCATAAGATATTTAATAGCAGCATGATCGGTGTGGACAATAACTTTGGAATCAACAATGTAAGATCTGAATTTGTCACAAGCAAACACAACTGCTAAAAATTCTTTTTCAGTAGTAGCATAATTTCTTTGGGCAATGTCTAGAATTTTGCTAGCATAATGAATAACATTTAATTTCTTATCAATTCTTTGTGATAGAACAACACCAACAGCATAATCACTGGCATCACACATAATTTCAAAAGGCAAGTTCCAATCAGGTGGTTGAACAATAGGTGCAGAAGTTAAGGCTTTCTTAAGTGTTTCAAAGGCTTCTACACAATCATCATCAAAAACAAAAGGAATATCCTTCGGTAAAAGATTTGTAAGAGGCATAGAAATTCTAGAGAAGTCTTTAATAAACCTCCTATAGAAACCAGCATGACCAAGGAAACTACGAATACCTTTGATATCTCGGGGACATGGCATTTTTTCAATTGCATCAACATTAGCTATATCCACCTCAATACCTCGTTCAGAAATTTTATGCCCCAAAACAATACCTTCATTAACCATAAAGTGGCACTTCTCCCAATTCAAGACAAGATTAGTCTGCTCACATCTCTGCAAAACTCGATCAAGGTTGCTCAAGCAATCATCAAAAGAAGTTTCATATAAAGAAAAATCATCCATGAAAACCTCAACAATCTTTTCACAAAAGTCAGAGAATATAGAAGTCATACATCTTTGAAAGGTAGCAGGTGCATTACATAAACCAAAAGGCATACGTCTATAAGCATAAGTTCCAAAAGGGCAAGTAAAGGTGGTTTTCTCTTGATCAGGTTGTGAAACAGGTATTTGAGAAAAACCAGAATATCTGTCTAGGAAGCAAAAGTGTGTGTGCTTTGATAATCTTTCTAGCATTTGATCAATAAAAGGCAGAGGGTAATGATCTTTTCTAGTAGCTTTATTTAATTTTCTGAAATCAATTACCATTCTATAGCCAGTAACAATTCTTTGTGGAATGAGTTCATTTTTATCATTAGGAACAACGGTAATACCTCCTTTCTTAGGGACACAATGAACGGGGCTTACCCATCTACTATCAGCTATGGGATAGATTATACCTGCTTCCAGAAGCTTTAGTATCTTAGTTCTTACTACTTCTTTCATCTTGGGATTCAATCGTCGTTAATGATCAACAACGGGTTTAGCATCAGGTTCCATATTAATCTTGTGCTGACAGAGAGTGGGACCAATGCCCTTAATATCATCAAGAGTATACCCAATAGCAGCTCGGTGCTTCTTCAGAATTTTCAATAATCTTTCTTCTTCATGTTCTGAAAGGTTAGCACTAATAATAATAAGATATATCTTTTTCTCATCAAGATAAGCATATTTCAAAGTGTCCGGCAATTGTTTTAATTCAAACACAGGATCACCCTTAGGTGGAGGAGGACCTCCTAGAGTTTCAATAGGCAAGTTATGTTTGAGCAGAGGTCGTTGTTCAAAGAAAATTTTATCTATCTCATTTCTTTCATGCATATGCATATCATTTTCATGGTCTAGCAAATATTGTTCTAGTGGATCAGTAGGAGGCACAACAATAGAAGCAAGACCAATTATTTCATCATTACTAGGCAATTCTTTCTTATGAGGTTGTCTATTAAGCTTGGAAAAATTAAACTCATGAGACTCATCACCAAAGCTAACACTGACAGTTTGTTTATGACAATCTATAGTAGCATTGACATTGTTCAAGAAGGGTCTACCAAAGATAATGGGACAGAAGTCACCTTGTGGGGAACCAAGAACTAGAAAATCAGTAAGGTATTTTATTTTCCCACACAAGACTTCAACGTCTCTACAATCCCAAGTGGTGTGATGGTGTCTCTATTAGCATGTTTAATAGTGACATCTATGTCTTCTATTTCAGCGGGTGCTATATCATTCATAATTTCTTGGTATAAGGTAAACAGAATAGCACTCACACTAGCACCTAAATCACATAAACCATGATAACAATGGTCTCCTATTTTAACTGATACAACAGGCATGCCCACAACGGGTCTATGTTTATCTTTTTCATCGGGTTTGGCAATTCTAGCAGCTTCATCACAGAAGTAAATAACATGCCCATCAATATTTTCTACCAGGAGATCTCTAACCATAGCAACACTAGGTTCTACTTTAATTTGTTCAGCATGTTAGGTGCTCTAATATGAATTTTGTGAACCATAGTTGAAACCTTAGCATGTTCCTTTATCCTAACAGGGAAATGTGGTTTTTCAATATAAGCAGTAGGCACAACTGGATAAACATTGTAAATAATAGTTTCATCTTTAACTATGACTGGTTCTTTAATTTCTTCTTTAATAGGTGGGTGATATTTAAACCACTTCTCCTTAGGGAGATCAACATGAGTAGCAAATGATTCACAAAAAGAAGCTACTATCTTAGAGTCAAGTCCATATTTAGTGCTAAATTTCTGAAAAGCTTCAGTATTCATAAAAGATTTAACACAATCAAACTCAAGCTTAATACCTGACTCTTTACCTTTGTCGAGTTCCCAATCTTCAGAGTTGTGTTTAATTCTTTCCAAAAGATCCCACCTGAATTCAATAGTCTTCTTCATAAAAGAACCAATACAAGAAGTATCGAGCATGGATTGATCATCACGAGAAAGGCGAGCATAAAAATTCTGAATGATAATTTCTCTGGAGAGCTCATGATTGGGGCATGAATATAACATTGACTTAAGCCTCCCCCAAGCTAGAGCGATACTTTCTCCTCAACGACGCCAAAAATTATACATATAATTCCGATCATGATGAACTAGATGCATAGGATAACATTTTTGGTGAAATTCCAATTTCAATCGATTCCAATTCCATGATCCAATATCATCACATAGCCTATACCATGCCAATGCTTTTCCCTTCAAAGATAAAGGGAAAACCTTCTTCTTAGCTTCATCTCTGGGAAAACCTGCAAGCTTAAATAATCCACAAATTTCATCCACATATATCAAGTGCATATCAGGATGTTCGGTTCCATCTCCTGCATAAGGATTAACTAGAAGTTGTTCTATCATACCCGAAGGAATTTCATAACCAATATTTTCAGTAGGTGCAGTAGGTTGAGGGGAAACTAATTATGGTTCCGGTCGAGGCGAAGATACCCCGAACAAACCCCTCAAAGGATGATTCTCCATAGTAACAAGTGGCAATAAATTTCAGCATGTAGTAATAATTTTTCCTTACCGATTTCCACTTACCAAAGCGCTTCACTCCCCGGAAACGGCGCCAGAAAAGAGCCTTGATGACCCACAAGTATAGGGGATCAATCGTAGTCCTTTCGATAAGTAAGAGTGTCGAACCCAACGAGGAGCAGAAGGAAATGATAAGTGGTTTTCAGTAAGGTAATGTCTGCAAGCACTGAAATTGTCAGTAACAGAGAGTTTGATAGCAAGATAATTGTAACAAGTAAATAATGGAAATGGTAACTAAAGTGCAGCAAGGTAGCCCAATCCTTTTTGAGGCAAAGGATAGGCCAAAACAGTCTCTTATGATAAGCAAAGCGTTCTTGAGGGTACACGGGAATTTTATCATATCACTTTCATCATGTTGGTTTGATTCGTGTTCGCTACTTTGATAATCTGATATGTGGGTGGACCGGTGCTTAGGTGTTGTTCTTACTTGAACAAACCTCCTACTTATGATTAACCCCCTCGCAAGCATCCGCAACTATGAGAAAAGTATTAAGATAAAATCTAACCATAGCATTAAACTTTTGGATCCAAATCGGTCCCTTACGAAGTAGCGCATAAACTAGGGTTTAAGCTTCTGTCACTCTAGCAACCCATCATCTAATAACTACTCCACAATGCATTTCCTTAGGCCCAAACATGGTGAAGTGTCATGTAGTCGATGTTCACATGACACCACTAAGGGAATCACAACATACATATCATCAAAATATCAAACACATATCAAATTCACATGATTACTTGCAACATGACTTCTCCCGTGACCTCAAGAACAAAAGTAACTACTCACAAACAATAATCATGCTCAAGATCAGAGGGGTATTAAATAGAATAATGTATCTGAACATATAATCTTCTACCAAATAAACCATATAGTAATCAACTACAAGATGTAATCAACACTACTAGTCACCCACAAGCACCAATCTTGGGTTCCGGTACGAAGATTGAACAGAAGAGATGAACTAGGGTTTGAGAGGAGATGGTGCTATTGAAGATGTTGATCGAGATGGCCCTCCGAAAGATGGGAGAGGTTTTGGTGATGACGATGACGATGGTTTCCCCCTCCGGGAGGGAAGTTCCCCCGGCAGAATCGCTCCGCCAGAGGGCAAAAGTGCTCTAGCCCAAGTTCCACCTCGAGACGACGGCGTTTCGTCCCGAAAGTCCTCTCCTTATTTTTTCTAGGTCAAAATGACTTATATACCAGAAGAGGGGCACCGGAGGTGGGCCAAGGAGAGAACAACCCACCAGGGCACGCCTGGGCTCCCTGGAGCGCCCAGGTGGGTTGTGCCCACCTGGTGGGCCACCTCTGGTAGTTATTTGCTCCAGTAATTCTTAAATAATCCATAATAATCTCCGTGAAGTTTTAGCTTATTTGGAGTTGTGCAGAATAGGTAGCTCTGACGTGCTTTTTCAGGTCCAGAATTCCAGCTACCGGTATTCTCCCTCTTTGTGTAAACCTTGCAAATTATGAGAGAAAAGGAATTAGAATTACTCCCAAAAGCATTATTATGCATAGAAACATTATAAATAACAGTAGGTAAACATGATGCAAAATGGACGTATCAGGGAGCCAGTGGGCGGAGGTGGTGGAGGGAGCTCGTGGGCGGCGGCGATGGAGGGAGCTCGTGGGCGGCGGCGATGGAGGGAAACAGGAGCTCGTGGGCGGCGGCGGTGGAGGGAAACGGGAGGTCATGAGCGGCGCAGTGGAGGGAGCTCGTGGGCGGTGAGAAGGGGAACTTGTGGACGGTGTGGTGGATCTCCTGCTCAGTGTGGAGCTCACGACGGCAGTGGCACCGGAGAGGATGGAGGTGGAGGGGAGCTTGCGTGGAGGGGGCACGCGGGTGGAGTGTGGGTGGAGATGGAGAGGCGGTGACCAGAGGGCGGGGATCTGGCCGGTGGGCATCGGTGGTGGGCGGCTTCGATGGTGGGGGAGGAAGAAATTGGGGGCGGGGCGGAGAGGGGAAATTTTGGGGGCGGGGAGAGGGGAGGAGCAAACAGAGAGAAAGAGCGCGACGAGGGGAAAATTTCACTAAGTCCCCGTGTCAACTATAAGCCGAGTATACGATAAAAGACACCCGGCTTACAAAAACATACACCTTATATAATACTTTCTCGGATAATTTGTTTCTTACTATATATGTTTGGGTAGTTGTTAGTACACTTTTTTAGAAACATGAGTAAACACAACCCAAGAGGCAGACTATACGCAGGCCGGTGCGGTCTATGAGCCTTCTCGGGGGTGGTTTTCGACGCCGCGACCATCCATGGGCCCGCACGGTCTACGGCTTTGACCGGGTGCCATAGGGGTTTGACCAGGGGATTTTCCTCTTGTTCTATGTCATGGCAGGTCATGCCGACGCGCCACACCAGGTAAGAGCGCATGCGGTCACATGACTCCTCCCGTCTGCTCGATGTGTGGGGGGGGGGGACCTGCCACACTATATGTCCTAAACGTTCCTGCGTGACTGTCCGGTTTGTGAGGAAGGTGCAACATCAATGTTGTGCACTGTGTATTTAAACATCTGGCCGCCCACATGTTGATATGTCCGGGCCCCATAAAGGCCGATGCGGTCTCCGGGCGCTCCTCGGGGCGGTTTTCGACGCCGCGGGCCCGCGCGGTCTACGACTTTGATCGGGTTCCAGACGGGTTTGACCGGGGGATTTTCCTCCTATTCTGTGTCACAACAGGTCATCCCGACACGCCACACCAGGTTGGAGGGCATGCCATCACAGGAACCCCCCCCCCGTTTGCTCAATGCGGGGGGGGGGGGGGGACTGCCACACTATACGTCTTGAACCTTCCTGTGTCACTGTCCGATTTGAGAGGGAGTTGCCTCATCAATGTTGTGTACTGCGTATTTAAACATCTGGCCACTCTTACGTTGATATATTCAGGCCCCACTCAGGCCGATGCTGTCTTCGAGCCCTCCCCGGGGCGGTTTTCGATGCCGCGGCCATCCATGGGCCCACACATTCTACGGCTTTGACCGGGTGCCAGAGTGGTTTGACCGGGGGATTTTTCTCTTGTTGTGTGTCATGGCAGGTCATGCCGATGCATCACACCAGGTTGGAGTGCATGTGATCACATGACTCCCCCCGTCTCTCGATGTGAGGGGGACTGCCACACTATACGTCATGAACCTTCCTGTGTGACTGTCCAGTTTGTGAGGGAGGTGCCACATCAATGTTGTGCACTGCATATTTAAAAATCTAGCCGCCCTTATGTTGATATATCTGAGCCCCACGCAGACCGGTGCGGTCTCCGGGCCCTCCCCGAGGCGATTTTCGATGCTGCGGCCATTCATGGGCCCGCGCGGTCTACGACTTTGACCGGGTGCCATAGGGGTTTGACCGGGGGATTTTCCTATTGTTTTGTGTCACGGCAGGTCATGCCGACGTGCCACACCAGGTTGGAGCGCATGCGGTCACATGACTCCCCCCGTCTGCTCGATGTGGGAGGGGGACTGCCACACTATACGTCCCGAACCTTCCTGCGTGACTGTCCGGTTTGTGAGGGAGGTTGATGACCCACAAGTTTAGGGGATCAATCGTAGTCCTTTCGATAAGTAATAGTGTCGAACCCAACGAGGACCAGAAGGAAATGACAAGCAATTTTCAGCAAGGTAATTTATACAAGCACTGAAATTGTCGGTAACAAGAAGTTTGGTGCAAGATAATTTATAACGAGCAAGTAACGGTAATGGTAACAAAAGTGTAGCAAGGTAGCCCAATACTTTTTATAGCAAAGGACAGGCTAGAATGATCTCTTATAATAAGCAAAGCGTTCTTGAGGGCACACGAGAATTTCATCTAGTCACTTTCATCATGTTGGTTTGATTTTCATTCGCTACTTTGATAATTTGATATGTGGGTGGACCGGTGCTTAGGTGCTGTTCTTACTGGAACAAGCGTCCCACTTATGATTAACCCCCTCGCAAGTATCCGCAACTACGAAAGAAGAATTAAGATAACAATCTAACTATAGCATTAAACATATGGATCCAAATCAGCCCCTTACGAAATAGCGCATAAACTAGGGTTTAAGCTTCTGTCACTCTAGCAACCCATCATCTAATAACTACTCCACAATGCATTCCCCTAGGCCCAAAGATGGTGAAGTGTCATGTAGTCGACGTTCACATAACACCACTAAGGGAATCACAACATACATATCATCAAAATATCGAACGAATATCAAATTCACATGATTACTTGCAACATGACTTCTCCCGTGGCCTTAAGAACAAGGGCAACTATAATATTCATGCTTAAGATCAGAGGGATATTAAATAGCATAATGGATCCGAACATATAATCTTCCACCAAATAAACCATCTAGCATCAACTACAAGATGTAATCAATACTACTAGTCACCCATAGGTACCAATCTGAGGTTTTGATACAAAGATTAAACACAAGAGATGAACTAGGGTTTGAGATGAGATGGTGCTGTTGAACATGTTGATGAAGATTGGCCTCCCAAAGATGATAGGGTTGTTGGTGATGACGATGGCTTTGATTTCCCCCTCCGGGAGGGAAGTTCCCCCGACAGAATTGCTCCACGGAGGGTAAAAGTGCTTCTGCCCAAGTTCCGCCTCGAGACGACAGCGCTCCGTCCCGAAAGCCATCTCTTGATTTTTTTTCTAGGTCAAAAGATCTTATGTACCAGAAGATGGGCACCAGAGGTGGGCCAGGGAGCCCACTACCCACCAGGGCGCGCCAGGCGCGCCCTGGTGCCTAGTGGGCACCTGGGTGGCCCCCTCTGGTATTTCTTTATTCCAATATTTTTTATATATTTCAAAATAATTCTCTGTGGAATTTTAGCTCATTTGGATATGTGTAGAATAGGTATCTCTGACATGACTTTTTCAGTTCCAGAATTCCAGTTGCCGACATTCTCCCTTTTTGTGTAAACCTTGCATATTATGAGAGAAAAGGTATTAGAATTACTCCACAAAGTGTTATAATGAATAAAAACACTATAAATAACAGTAGAAAAACATGATGCAAAATGGACGTATCAGAGGCGCCACATCAATGTTGTGCACTACGTATTTAAACATCTGCCGCACTTACATTGATATATCCGGGGCCCACGTAGGCCGGTGCGGTCTCCGGGCCCTCCCCGGGGTGGTTTTCGACGTCGCCGCCATCCGTGGGCCTGCATGGTCTACGGCTTTGACCGGGTGCTAGAGGGGTTTGACCGGGGGATTTTCCTCCTGTTCTGTGTCACGGCAGGTCATGCCGACATGCCACACCAGGTTGAAGTGCATGCCGTCACAGGACTCCCCCCGTCTGCTCGATGTGGGGGGAATGCCACACTATATGTCCTGAACCTTCCCGCGTGACTGTCTGGTTTTTGAGGGAGGTGCCACATCAATGTTGTGCATTGCGTATTTAAACATCTGGCCGCCCTTACGTTCATATATCCGGGGCCCACGCAGGCTGGTGTGGTCTCCGGGCCCTGCCCAGGGAGGTTTTTGACGCCGCGGCCATCCATGGCCCTGCGCGGTCTACGGCTTTGACCGGGTGCCAGGTGGGTTTGATCGGGGGATTTTCCTCCTGTTCTGTGTCATGGCAGGTCATGCCGACGTGACACACCTGGTTGGAGCACATGCGGTCACATGACTCCCTCCCGTCTGCTTGATGTTGGGGGGGGGGGGGGGGGGGGCTGCCACACTATACGTCCTGAACCTTCCTGCGTGACTGTCCGGTTAGGCCCCGGGGATATATACGAAACGGTGAATCTCATTAACAAATCTCAGTGTCGTTTTCGTTTAATTACTTTTAGTCCTTGGTAGATCGAGGACGCGTCTCTAATTTTCTCTAACAGTGATGAAATGAGATCGAAAGTGCGATGAAAACTAACCTAGACAGAATGTGTGAGAAATAGGGGGAAGGCAAAGAAATGCAACAAGTATTGCCTTGAGTTGCACTGTAAGCCGAGTGCTTCGCCCAAGCAACTTCGGCTTACCTGACCGTATGCTGTGTGTCTTGTTTAAGACGAGTGCCTGAACGCGGTGTTCACGGTGGACATGTAGGTAAGCCGAGTATCACTTGTTCGTCGTGTGCCCTCATGGGCATACTCGGCTTAGCGGCAGATAAGCCGTAAACCCGTGTTTAAGCACTCGGCTTATGGTACGACGTGTGTGTTTTTGTTATGGTATGCTCCAAATTCTAGTATAAAGAGAAAGGCTAATTTCTGATGAGCGAGCGGAGCGAGGCCCGTCGCCGGTAGGCTTGGGCCGAAGCGGAGCGTAGCGAGCGAGCGGAGCGGTGTACGGATCAATATTGAACTAGGTCACCTATGTTATATATACCTCTTGTAAGCCGTTGCACGGGATAAGTTGATCAGATGTAAATCCCCGGCGTTTGTAACCTCCCCCGATGTGATGAAGTTTGGCTGGCTGGCGCCTGTGGTTTTTTCCCCTTCGTGTTGGACGGGTTTTCCACGTTAAATCTTGTGTCTCCTGCTTGTTTTCGTTCTTCGTCGTGTTGATTTGCCCGTCGTATCTCCTAACATTTTTTCTGTAGTGTCTGTCTGCCACACAAGAATTGGTCGTCAACATTTTTATTGAAGATAAAACATGCCTACGTACGTAGACGTGCATTCCTACAAGCTGCTATATTCCTTCCCTTGGACACCAGCAGGTTTTTAACTTTTTTATGTTGGAAATACAATGTTTGCTTGATGGATGGGTATGCATAGCATAGCACTTTTGAGTTACAACAACTTTATAATTTTTTATATACGGTATGATGTTAATCCTTCATAATTAATCATATATGAACTCTTTAAAAAATGTAGAAATTGTCCATGAATTTCAAAACCAGCCAAACATAGTCCCTCAACCTCTCAAATCAGATTAGTCCAGGGGCGGAACTAAGGGGGGCGGGGGCCACGCCTCCCAATGGTTGTGTCGCACGTTAGTTATGCAGGTAGACTAGGCTACGTTGAATTGATTTAGGACTAATCAGCCCCCCTCAACCGTGCCTCAAGGCTTGAAGCCCAGGAACGTCACAAGTGATAGCCCGTGTACTTGTTGGTGAGCCCACACTAGGGGACGTGGACTTTTAGAGCACTTGCACCCAGGCCCTGCTATTCTAACTCTCCAATATCGCTTTAACATCCGTGCGACACAACTAACTTTCTATATGAAATTTTCTCTTTTTTGTTTCTCCCACATGGAACATATCTTGAAGTTCAAACCTATGCAGCGTGACAAAGCTTTCTAACTAGAATCTAGGATAAATCTTTCATAATTTTTTGTTCGACATAAATACTAAAAATATAATTTCTTAATAAAAAAAACGTATTTTGTATATTTATGTTTGACAAAAAAATCTGAAAGATTTATCCTAAATTCTACTTAGAAAGCTTTGCCACGCTGCATATGTTTGAACTTCAAGATATATTCTATGTGGGAGAAACAAAAAAGAGAAATGTATTTGCATGAATCTTAAAGCGGAAAATTGATGGCTAGATAGAGAAGGCCTGGGTGCATGTGCTCTAATATATATTTTCGCCACACTACGGGAAACAAAAAGCCATGTAGTAGCTCTGAAGCAGACGAGGCCACGATTGAGGTATCTGGGCGCCGAGCCGCCGACGCACCACGCACGCACATTTGCTCCGCTCAGCCGCCTAGGGAAGTTTGACGAGGGCATCCGCACAATGGATCAACGCCGGCGCGGCAGAATAATCCTGCGGTGTGTCTCTCCTTGATTCTTTCGTTGATTTATACTGTGAAATACGGATGAACAGATCTGCATCTAGGTCACAAGTCCATATTTTTTTTTGCTTCAGATGGAATTAATTAGGGATAGCAATTTCTCGTTTTATTCTCAAATATAGCTACTGTAAATTAAACATGCACTGATTCTACCATCTGGGTTTGTAGTTCAGGAAGATTAGAAATCAACATACTAGTTTGTATACATGATAGATTAATTGTGAAATTAGTTGATATACAAATTATCAATCAAATATTCTGGCACGAGTAAAATTTACTTAACTAGCAAGAATCAAAAGTGCACCATATAGGATTATCAACTTTGCTTTATTTGTTTTAAGCATGATTAAGAGCCACATTCAAACTAATGAAAAGCTTACAATTTTTCTAATTGAAGAAAACATACTATCTTGGACTCCTCTTTGTATGTTCATTGTCTTCTTCGCGCCCCCCCTATTGCCAAATCCTGACTCCGCCCCTGGTTTAGTCCCTCATTTGAGGAATAAGAGTAAAATACATTACTCTTAAGCCAACACCGAGTCGGCAGCCAACACTTCTAGCAGATCATCTGGGACGCCTGCCACAATCTGTATGTCCCCCATTCTTCTTGCACGTGATGCAAGGCAATGTGCCAATTTGTTCTGATTCCGGTTGGTGTATCTCACCCGAGCTTCTTTGAAATTCTTCAGTACACCCTTGATGTCGTGTATGACTGGGAAGCAGGCAGATTGGTTGTAGGAGCCTGGTTGTAGTTCCTCTGCTAGCCAAGAACAGTCAGTTTCGGCCATGATTGGCCCTTTGTGAATTGTCGCCAAGGCTTGTAGACCTGACAGCAGGCCGTGGGCTTCAGCTTCCTCTACTGACGAGCAGCGTTCAATTTTTTTGGACAACGAGAAGAGGACCAAACCCCTATGATCGCGCGCCACTGCTCCAACATGCGAGATCCCGCTGTCCGCAAAGAAAGAAGCGTCTGTGTTCAGTTTTACAGTGCCAACACCCGGGGTACTCCCCCCGCAAAAAAAAAAAACACCCGGGGTACTCCATTGTTTGGTACTGACAGTATCGACGGCCCTTCCAGGTAGCTCCAACGCCCCTTCAGGCTGATCAGTAGCCTCCCTGGTAACCAAGGCGTTCCCTGTTTGCCCCTGGACATGTTTATCCTTTAAACCTGCATTTAGCACGTAGCTGCATCCATTCAGCTCCTCCTCATATTGCTGCAAGAACTGGACCGATCTGCTAATCAGCTCCTTCCCAGTATTATGAATGCAATCATCACGTAGAAACCAGCACCGCCACAATAACAGCAGTACTCTTGTCCTCGTCTCCGTACTGCAGGGTCCTAAGAGATTCTGAAGCCAGTCCACCCCAGTGAATCTGAATTGTGCCTCGCATGGAATATCCCAGACTTGCCGCATTTCGCTTCTTAAGGCCCTGCTCTTCGTGCAAGAGATCACAGCATGGAATTCATTCTCTTCCCCATTACCACAAATGTTGCATATACTATCCACTTCCAGTGTGCGTCTCCATTTGTTCATTTTGGTGGGAAGAGTATTAGTCGCTATCCTCCATCCAAAGATTTTAATCTTTTCTGGAATCTTAGCTTTCCAAATAATGTCCCATAGGCTACGGTTATCCGCAGCATTTGTGGAACTCGAGTCAGGTTGGTTGGCTTGGTTTTGAAGGGAGGCTGCCAGCCTATACGCGCTCCGGACAGTGAACACTCCAGACTTTTCATAGTGCCAAGCCAACGTATCCTCAGCATCCGAATTTGGTAGCTTGATATTACAAATCGCTTCGGCGTCAAAGCTATGGAACAACTGGTGTATCAGCTCAGCATTCCAACCACTGCCATCTGCCCTCATTAGCTGATTAACCCATCTTAGTCTGGACCGGCGAATGAATTTTGCAGGTTTCAGTCCAAGCTCTCGAGGGATCCATTGGTCCCGCTGTATACTAACCTTCCTCCCGTTTCCAATTCTCCAAACAAGTCCCGCCTTTAGGAGCTCGAGTCCATGCTCAATACCCCTTCATACCGGTGAAGCATCCGAAGCAAAAACCGTATCCAACAGCTCGCCGTGAGGGAAGTATTTCGATTTCAATACTCTTGCGCACAAACTATCGGGCCTTTGGATCAACCTCCAAGCCTGCCGCGCGAGCAGAGCTTGGTTGAAGAGCTTCATGTCTCTAAAGCCAATACCACCTCCTCTTTTTGGTCTGATCATTCGATCCCAGGACATCCAATGCACTTTCCTGTGTCCGTTTTCATCACCCCACCAAAAGTCACGGATCAGTCTCTCGTATTTCTCACAAAAACCCATGGTCATTTTGAAGACCCCCATGCAATAAGTGGGGAGGGCTTGGAGCACTGATTTGATGAGGACCTCTTTGGCCGCGTGAGACATGAATCTTTCAGCCCAATCCGAGCACCTCTTAATGAACCTCTCCATGATTGGCTGAAACGTAGATTCTTTCATACGTCCTTCAGGCGTGGGCAGCCCTAGGTACTTACTTTCAAAGGTAGAAGCCGAAATTCCTAGGATCCGTTGGATATCTTGCTGGAGTTCCTCTGGACACATCTCACTGAACAGTATTGAGCATTTGCTGAAACTTAGAAGCTGCCCCGACCCCTTCTGGAAGTTATCAAGAACCTGCACCATGCATTCGGCCTCCTTCTTGGAAGCTTTGAAGAAGAGAAGGCTGTCGTCGGCGAACAGCAGGTTAGAGATGCCCGGACTGCCTCGTGCAATTTTTAGAGGTGTTAGCTTTCCTTGGCGTATTTGTTTGTCCAATAGACAGGTGAGGCCCTCAGCGACGAAGAGAAAAAGATAAGGGCTCAAAGGATCTCCCTGACGGAGTCCTCTAGAGGGGGAAAAGGTGTCGAGCAGCTCACTATTATACTTGACTGAATATCTCACCGATTTTACGCAGCACATGACCCAATTTACCCACGTGTGATCAAAGCCCAGTTTCAACAGAGCCTTCTCCAAGAATCCCTAGTCCACCCTATCGTATGCTTTCGCCAAATCCAACTTGAAGGCACAGTGGGTATTGGCTGGCATTCTGCTATGCTGGATCTTATGGAAACACTCGAAGGCGATCGTTGCATTATCCGTAATCAGACGCCCCGGGATAAAGGCGCTCTGCGTTTCCGAAATGATCTCATCCAAGATTGGTCTTAGCCGATTCACCATGCACTTAGATATTACCTTGTAGATCACGTTACATAGACTAATGGGGCGAAAATCTTTCAAGTATTCTGGACTGCTACTTTTTGGTATAAGCACGATAACAGTGTCATTTGTTCCCTCCGGCATTACGCCATCCTTAAAGAATTTCAGTACCGCGTTCACCACATCCTTCTTCACCGTACTCCAATTTCTTTGATAAAATCTAGCTGGAAAACCGTCAGGCCCTGGGGCTTTCAGAGAGCCAATTTGAAAAAGCGCATCACTGATTTCCTTCTCGGAGAAGTCCTTGATCAACGACGAGTTCATATCATTTGTCACTCTTTCTGTTAGGCAATCCACAACAATCTTGGGGTCCATCCCATCCTCCCTGGTGTACAGATTTTTGAAGAATTTGGTTGTCATTTCCTGCAGCTTGATACGGTCCTCCACCCAATTCCCTTCTCCATCTCTTAGTTTACTAATGGTGTTTTTCTTTCGCCTCCATGATGCTTTAGATGGTTTTCATCTGACATGGACACGGTTTTGACCAAATTTGACATGTCACCCGGGTTTGACTGCCATGTCACGGTCCATGTCAGTTTTTTGAAACATGGTCCACGTAACTTAAGTGTCCCTAGCTCCTTCCAGGCGCGGCGAGCTCGGGTTTGGCCACACATCGGATCGTATGCAGCGGTGTGTAAGGTGTAGTTCAGGGAGCAAGGCGTCATGTGCGTGTGTATTCTCGGCGAATCGAATCAGCGTGTTTGCTGTATTTCGCTTGATCTCTAACGGGCGGAATCAATACGTACGTGCACATATATGTGCGTGTCTTGCCGACGGCTAGAATCAATCCAGCAGCTAGTCTTCTGTTTGCTTATGAGGATGGTTTTTTAAAGGGAATATATCAATATCGTGAAAATACCAGTTACATATAATCTTTACACCAACAAAATATCGAAAGACAGTGGTTCCTGCTGTAACTTCTGATCATACGCCCATCTAGGTTCAATTTGACAGACAAGTCAGAAAATGCAGTTTGTTCCACTTTGAGAAGGGCCAAAATAAACTGCAATGTGGAGGAGACGGGCCAAAATAAACTACTGTGTTTTTGGAGACGAAAACAGCAAATTCTTCCATGCTGCTGCAAATTGTCAGTCAAGACGTAACAAGGTCAAGGTTTTAGTGCAAGATGGTGTGGAACACTTCGACAACTCAAGTAAAATTCAGATCGCCACTGATTACTACAAAAATCTTTTGGGCCAACCAGCTGTTTCTTTGCCAGTAATACAACTTGACATGTTATATGAGAGGGCAAATTTGGAAGGTTTGGGCCAGATGTTTCACTTGGACTGAAATTATTTCTGCTATTCATCGATCACCAAATAACAAGAGCCCAGGGCCCGATGGTTTTACTAATGAATTCTACAAGAAGTTTGCACATTTGATGAAAGATGATATCTTAAGTTTCTTTGAAGACTTCTACAACCACAGGGTTGAACTCAAAGGTGTGAACACTGCCATGATAACTCTTCTGCCAAAGACAGATACCCCTCTGGAGGTCTCAGACTTCAGACCTATATCTCTAGTTCACTCCCTCCCCAAGCTTGCCACCAAAGTCCTTACTAACAGGGTCTAGTGTGAAATTAGAGAGTTGGTTCATCCCCTACAGTCTTGTTTCTTGCCAAAACGATCCATTGTGGAAAATTTCGCGCTTGCTGTTGAGTTAGTCCAGTGTGCGCATAAGAGAAAGCTACCAATGATAGCTCTTAAGTTGGACTTTAAGAAGGCTTTTGATAGTGTAAGCTGGTCAGGTTTGCTACAAATTCTTGAGTCCAGAGGTTTCTGCACACGCTAGATCAAATGGATTGAGGACTTGCTCAACACTAGCTCTGCTCAGATTGCCATAAATGGAGAAGTGGGGATTCTTTCCATGCAAAAAAGGGGCTACGGCAGGGTGACCCTTTGTCCCCATATCTCTTCATCCTAGTAGCAGACATTCTCACTGATACAGCGAGGTGCTATACAAACGGTTTTTAACCCCTTTCTGCGATGGCATTTGGAACCATCGCCAAGTGAGTGACTGTGATAGGGGGGGGGGGTCCTTCCCACACGACCCAGAAACCGTCGGGGATAAGGAGCCACCCAGACGCTGCATCCTTGCAACTCGTTTGTGCTCGCATTGCCATCGCAGTCGGTATTCTGTGGTGCTACGTTTACGATGTGCGGCCCATCAAAAACGGTTCACGATTATAGAACGTGTATGATAAACAGACAATCACACACATTCACTTTTCCCAAACCATATGCGATAACTAATTAAGAAGATTAGCTAATCGTCGTACGAGTGTCGGACAGGATTATGAAACGTCGGACCATCGTAACATCGTCGTACATGACAACTATCGCACACGCTATTCTGTGGTGCAACGTTTACGATGCATACCACATCAGAAACAGTTCATGGTTGCGAATTGTGTACGATAAGGCAACTATCACAAACGTTTAGTTTGCCCGCACCGTTTGTGATATTGTCTGACATCACACACGCTTTGCAAACGGTAACTGTGTGCATGCTTGCACACGTTTCCTCTCTGTAAACCGTGTCGGATTATGATGTATATCACAAATGTTTGTGTTTTACCAACCGTGTGCGCCATAACGACCTGCAGAGTGTAATTTCACCGTAATTTAATTGCTGCTATTTCAAATTGTACCGGATTTGAATTTGAATGTATGCTATAGCTTTATTCATATCCATCAGATTCAAACAACCAATGCATTATTCGATTCATAGATACATATGTTCAAGAATTATATAAGAACCAAATAAAGAATGATGAACCACAGTTATATATTTGTACTATTAAAGACGGTAAAGAAAGAGGCGAAATACATTCTGATTGCTGAACAAGGTGAAGCGGAATGCCCATATTATGCCCTCCTCCATGCAGAAGGTACGCACGACTCTAGTCCATCCCCTTGTGATGGCCGACCGCCCATCCTTCACGGTCTTCATGAAAACATCTAGATAATCATCGTGTTCTGGTAGAAATACTTTAACCTTTGCATGCCCACCAATCATGTAGTTTGAGAGGTAATCTTGAGTAAACTGCTTTGGGAACCACTGCAAAGGAAAAAAGATTCAGACATTGTCATCTAACACAACTCATTATGGACAGTAAAAAGAAGCCTGCAGAGTTCTTACTTACCATCCTGCAGTTCGCTGTTGTCTTGGATAAAGTGTAAACAAATAGTTTAATTGCCATCTTTTGACCTATTTTACTAACAATCTTTATCAGCTTCCTCACTTGATGCTGGTTCATCGATATCGCATTGCTCCATACGCAGAAAGGGTCGAAGCGCGGATCTTTACCAATGACATATGTACCTAAAAGCACCAATTTAATATTAGAAGCTAAACAACAATTGCACAATGATGTAGTACAACACTCTTTTATAATATCTTAGAACATCCAATACACTCACATATTAGATGAATTAACATCTTATATTATGGGTCGGAAGGAGTTTATTGCATTTTTACAAATTATCGGTTGATTAACTGCTGCTGTATCCATGGGTTAGAGTTAGTTTGAGCTAGTTTGGGCTCAAATAGCCCTAAAGTATATCCAAACATAAGGGCTAGTTTGAGCTAGTTGCATCTAACCCATCCAAAAAAACTATCCTACCTAAGAGGTGCTAATTGGAGCTAGTTCTTCTAGTGCATTTATTGTCAACACTAGTGGAAAAAGTGCTAGCCACAACTTACGTTGGTGGCGCGCCATTTACAACGAGTGCCACCACTATTTTTTTCAAATAGTGGTGGCGTTGGCTTATTTGGTATGACATTAGAAGGGGTATAGTGGTGGTGTTGGAAAACAGGGTAGCGTCAGAGGTATATGAGATCAACAATTTGTACCAGATGTAATATAGTGTTGTCGTGGAATAACATGGAACATCAGTAATATTATATTTAGTTGTGGCGTGCTATTGGTTCCGACGCCAGTATCGTTATTTTGTCAATGCCAAAACATTCTTATATTATTATTTTTTGGTATATTCTTTTTTATAGTATATTATAGTTTACTTTTATTAAATTTTTATTATTTTAAATAGAAATAATGACATTTTTTTAAATATGTACTTTGAGACTTTAAATTACTTTTTTCTTTTTTAGCTTAAGACTTGAAATATATAGTTTTGAGCCTTCAAATATGTAGTTTGACACTTCCAAATTTTTTATGTGGTGATCTTTTTTATAGTACATTATAGTTTACTTTTATTAAATTTCTGTTATTTTAAATATAAATAATGACATTTCATAAAAAATGATCTTTTTTTCTTATTGTGCTAGCCCAAATAGGATTAGGATGCCGTGGGCGTCAAAACCAACGGGGGCAACGTCCCCCTCGACCCACGTACTCCCTCTCTCTGCCCCTGCTCTGTTTTCGTTCCCCTTTCTTTCCCTCTCTCTCGCCGCCCGTCGTCGCCGCTTCGATTCCGGCCGATTTCGGCGATTGCCGTCGTTCTCTGGTCCTGAGGTACACATCTGAGCCTCCCACTCTCATCTGGTCCATTTGGGGTGTGTTTCGCATTTCCTATGCTAGGGTTTTGGCGACGGCAGCAGGCGACGGCAGCAGGCAGCAGACTGTAGGCGACCCTCGGCTCCTACCCAGGCGAGCATATCATCCCTCCCTCTTTTGCTGTAGGTCACTACCACTGTCAATCAAATTAAGGTGTTTGAGTTAGTAGCTGTAGAAATTGGAAGTGTAATCTGTCAATCAAATTAAGGTGTTTGAGTTGCTGTTGCTGTTGTCAATTCGAAATTGGAAATTGGAAGTGCAATCTGTCAATTTTTATGTCATCATATTTGGAAGCATCTAAATTCTGAAACAAAGTGTTTGAGTTGCTGTTGTAATCCATAACAAAGTGTTTGAGTTGCTGCTGTGTACTACATCAATGAACATATGACAGTGGCAGTGGCAGTGGCATTTTGTATCTCTATTTTGCATCAATGACAGTGGCCTAATGCTAAATATGTATCTTGTTCATTATATGACAGTGTCAGTGGCATTTTGTATCTGCATTTTGCATCAATGATCATCATGTGGATGTTTAGATCAGGGTTCCATTGTTTACTCCCATAAAAGAACATAATTTCCTTTGTTTACTTTACAAGTTGACATGCCTCTGTATAGATCAGTTAGGTTGTAGAATTTGTGTAAGTGTATTGGACCACTTGCCATACTTTGATTGGCATTATTATCAACTTGCTTGTTATTATTGTTATGATTGGCATTAGATCACTTGCCATTCTTGCCATACTTTGATTGGCATTATTATCAACTTATTTGTTATTCTTGTTTGATCAGCAAGGAAATATTATCAACTTACAAATCATTTTCCAACTTGCAACACATAGCAAAGATGGGTATGGATGCAACTTACTTGTAACTTGTTATTCTTGTTTGACATGTGTGTGGTTGGTTCTTGTCAGAACTAAGGAATTTTTTTGTTAGCACTAAGGAAATTCTTGTTTGACATTGTGATGCTATCTATATATATTTTTGTAGTGATTGGCATTACATTGCCATGTGTGTTTGGTTCTTGTCATAATAACCTATACTTGTCATTATTTTGAAGTTCCAGCCATGACTAGCTGGAACAGTCACTACGAGTCCTCGTGCAACTTCGCGGCCTATGATGAAGTTACCAAAGGCGAAACGAACACCAACCAGGTAAGATTACAAAAACATCCATGAGCATTGCAAACACATGCATATATACATATATCATCTAACCATTCTTTATTGATGATTTCAAATATTTGACTTGCCAGGCGTATGTACGAGACCCATCTCTAGAACTGGTCCAGTAGCAGCTATCGGTACATGACGTGGACATGCTCAGCCGTGAGCTTGTCTCGTCAAAGGAGAGTACAATGAAGGCACTTAACGAGTTGAATAACTCCCTGAAGAAAAAGAAGGACGATATGATCGACGAGATCTCCGATCTTGTCGATAAGAAATTGAAGCTCATCGACCAGAAGCAGCTACTGGTCACCGAGATCGAGTCTATGAAGAAGGAGATACGGCTCCTGAAGGCCGAGAGGGAGGAGCTGAAGACCCGCAACGTCTATTTCAGGAAGGAGGGAGAGAGCAACAGGAACAAGTTGCGTGAGATGAGGATCATTCTTCATCGTAGCTAGTTAGCGCGCGGATAACAAGTTGCGTAAGATCGATGAAGATACTTTTGCTTGTATATAGAGCTAGCCACCGGATAACTTTTGCTTGTAGGTAGTAGCAAGCTAGTTACTGAAAACTGTAGTAATAGCTGGGTACATTTTGTGGATTTGATACTTACCACTAGAAGTTCAAATGGCCGCACATATACTAATCGCTGGGTATATATTTTTTTATTGATGAAAAATACAAATTGCTGGCGTTGCCTCACAATAAACGCCATAGATAAAACAATATATTGCTGGCGTTAGCCAGGTGGACGCCATCAGTACCAAAAATACTGCTGACGTGTCTGCCAACGCCACCACTAAACTATTTTCACTGGCGCCATATTGGTGGCGTTGGGTCTCTACGCCAGCAAGGCACTTTTTGCCACGCCATAGCTAGGCTTTTTTCCACTAGTGCAATCTAACCCTGTCATCCAAACACCTCTTTGGATGGAGTTAGTTCAGGGTTAGTCATGAGCTAGAAACTAACTCTAACCTCTACCTAAGTTGAGTATCCAAACAGGGTGTGTTGTTGTTGTTGTTGCTGCTCTTCTACGTATATCTAGACATCATCAGAACATTAAGGTAACACTCTTCCTTGTTCCTATGTAGCCAAGGATTGCATATTTAGACATTAAGTACAGTACATGTTGCTATGTAGCCTTAGATATATTACATATGGCCCTAGTTAACCTAACAATAAATGGGTTATAGATATATTCAGTTAAAAGTCTGATTCACCGATTAGTCCCTTATCAGCCCCTGGCCTATATGGTACCAGCTACCGATATCCTGAACAATGAGTATATATAAGCCATGGGATGAAACTAACCTCGATGGAAAACAACAGTTGTTCCCAAAATTGTCCTGTGTAAGTACATCGAGAGGCATGTTAAGCACAACCGGCTAAACATCAACCAAATATATCCATGGCAGACAAAATAATCTCCAAAAGATAGGTTCAGTGTGCACACTACTAGGAAAAGGGCTATAGATGATATGGCCAGTAATGGCGCACCAGACATGTGGTGCGCCATTACTATATACTAATGGCGCACCATGTATTGGTGCGCCATTAGTGTCCAAATACTAATGGCGCACCACATCCACGGTGCGCCATCAGTAACAATTTTTTTTTCATTTTTTTTTCAAAACTAGTAATGGCGCACCAGTGGATAGTGCACCATTACTAGTTAAACTAGTAATGGCGCACCACATCCATGGTGCGCCACTAGTAAATTTTTTTCAAATTTTTTTTAAATTTTTTTTTCAAATTTTTTTTATTTTTTTTTCAAAACTACTAATGGCGCACCAGTGGATAGTGCGCCATTACTAGTTAAACTAGTAATGGCGCACCACATCCACGGTGCGCCACTAGTAATTTTTTTCAAAGTTTGTTTCAATTTTTTTTTCAAAACTAGTAATGGCGCACCGTGTGTGTGGTGCGCCATTACTAGTTGTAAATTTTCCCAACAAGTAGACCATATATCACATGGGAAACTTATTTTCTTTTATTTTTTTGACATTTCCATCATTTTCTTTTATTTTTTTTAAACTGAAAAAGGCGGTCCACGGGGGGCGGGGGGTGCATTCGGTGGAATTTTTGGGCCAAGTTAGTAATGGCGCACCTATTTTTTTGACATTTCCATCATTTTCTTTTATTTTTTTTAAACTGAAAAAGGCGGTCCACGGGCGTGTGCGCCATTACTAACTTGGCCCAAAAATTCCACCGAATGCACCGCCCCACCCCCCCTGGACCGCCTTTTCAGTTTAAAAAAATAAAAGAAAATGATGAAAATGTCAAAAAAATAAAAGAAAATAAGTTTCCCATGTGATATGTGGTCTACTTGTTGGGAAAATTTACAAATATGAATTTCGACTTTATTTGCAAAATATCTCTGGAATTTGTAAAATGGGCATAACTTTTGCATACGAACTCGGATTAAAAAGTTTTTTATATGAAAAATCATCTACTCGAAAAGTTACATCCGTCCAGACTTTGTTCAAAGTAAGTGTTCTTTTCAAGTATCTGCATGTTGACTTACCCAGCAATATCAAATAAATTGTGTAGTATTTAAACAACCAATTGTTATTCCATTTTCTTACTCTATTCCTACCTACTAACTTCTAGTTACCAATACACTTATCTATTGCCCTATTTTAACTAAATATTCCCTGTACTCCCACTTCTATCATAAAGCGCTGCTGACAAGGAGACTCCAGAGGTGGAGAACGGGGCTGCCAACAAGCGAAGGCGGGTCGAGCAAGAACCGCAAGCGACTCCAGCAGGCCTAGACTTCATCAGCAGCCTCCCCAATGATATGTTGACATTCATCATCTCCCTCCTCCCAATCAAATATGGGGCGCGTACAACCATCCTTTCCCGGCGGTGGCGCGCCCTATGGAACTCCACCCATCTCGACCTCATCGACACCCATGAGCTCTGCCATGGCTATCACAAAAGCTTGGATGCGTTCTCCAAGATCCTCGGCAGTCACCCTGGCCCAACCAGAGGCCTTAGCATGGGCAAGTTCCATTCCAATGGCAAGGACCGAGCCAAAGCTTGATGACTGGTTCCGATCCCCCGCCCTAGATCAGCTCGAGGAGCTCACTTTTGATGATGGGCATATGCGCTCGCTGCCAACGTCCGCGCTCCGCCTCGCGCCCACGCTGCGCGTCGCCAAGTTCAGGAATTGCCATCCCCCCTTAATGATGCGCCCGCTCTTATTCTACCACGACTGAAGCACCTCGAGCTCGTCGCCATCTGCCTCCCAAACGGTGACATGGAGCGCCTGCTCCGTGGTTGTACTACACTCGAGTACCTTCGTCTTCAGGCGATCAATGGGTTGAGTAGCTTCCTCATCACTTCCATGACTCTACGGACTATTTATGTGTGTTGCTGGTGCTGCAAGAAGACATCACAAGATGTGTACCACGGTATGGTCATTGAGGTCACACCTTCACTTGAGAGATTATTTGTAGTTGATCAAGAAGGTCCAATAAGAATCAATGTCATTTCTGTGCCGAAATTGACAGTGGTGGGCTACTCATCTGAAAAATACTCCGAACTTGTTATTGGATCCACACCCGTTCAGGTACAACAGCCGCCTTCTACCTCTCCTTCTAGAAATTAACATTATTTCTAATTTTGAAGATGTATGTTCGTCTGTCATCCAGAAAATGATTCCGACAAGCTTGACCTCGAAACTGCGCACATTGAAGGTCTTGGCACTAGAATCTATCGGTCCCAACCTGGAGCAAGTTTTCAGTTTCCTGAGATGCTTTCCATGCCTGGAGAAGCTATATATCGAGGTGATGTTACTTTCCTGTTAAATGTCAACCATAAGGGAGTTCAATTTGTGACACCTTTTTCCAAGTTTACAATGACAATGTACTACGATTTATGAAGGATTTTTTGGAGGATTTCAGTACATACATGTTTTCCCCCCATATTGGTTGCTTGATCCATATGGTTACAATCCATAAGCATTTCTCCTTTGGATTCATTTGTACTAGTTTTCTTAGGGAACTTTTCATCCACTCCAACCTCTTATGAAGAAGGCCACATGTTTCTAGATTGTAATCAAGCCCATGTTAATCATGTCGGATCGAAGATGGCATGTTAGTGCATTTTACAAATTCTGCAAACCAGATAGGCCTGTAGTAGTGTTCAAAACTGCATGTAGGCACTAACACGTTTTCTTCTTTTGCAGATAAGATTAGGCCCGATGGTGGATAATGTGATACAATATAACAATCACATCGAATGCCTAGATCTGCATCTCTCAGAAATTACTTTGAACTCCTACCGAGGGACCTTACCGGAGATTATATTCGCCAGGTTCTTTGTTGTCAGAGCAAGGGTGCTGAAGGTAATGAGGTTTGCCCTACATTTATTTCGCAAAAATGAATGGTTTGTTGATCAGCGCCGATGGCTGCGGCAGAATGGAATAGGCTCCGAAAATGCTGAATTTCATTTTGGAACTTCAGATGATAGAGTAATCGGAAGTCATCGTGTCAACCCCATACATGACTTCTCAGTGGCTGACCCCTTTGCAAAAATTATGAGGTTTCGAAACCAGACTTACAAGTGGTAATATTAGTTTGAACCTCTCTGATATCCATGTTCAGGGGATCAGCGCGAGCGTTTGCAGCTGATGAGCTGAATTTCATTTCTAATATCAGTTTGAACGTTGTAATCTTCGAATTTGAGCCATATAACTCTGGAATTTGAACCTTGTAATATTTTGAGCTTTTGAGGTACAATCGTTGAAATGGCATCGTATGAGACTTGTATATTGGTAGCACTATTTTGACCTTAATATGCAATGGACTTAGGTTTTATTAACCATTCTCGAATCTGTTTACCTTGTCGATCTCATAGCACATGATCTGTATAGCTAACTCGATTGCGATCTTCGACATTATTGCACACAGTTGGTTTCTTCAACCGTGTGCCCTGTAGAGCGCAGAATTAATTATCGCACTCGAGTGTCCATCATCACCCTTCTGTGTAACTTTGACCTCATCACCCACGGGTAAACTTATGACCGAAGTCATTCCACACACTTCATTTTTACAAAGCTTTTTGCCAATAAACGCCCACAATTTTTCCCTCTTCTAGCCGACGCGTGGCCAAACTAGCCGGGCGGGAAGCTTGCACGGTAAACTGCACTGTAGCGCGGGAACAGGCTCACCGACGATATATTTGGCGCCTCTTCGAGCCCACGCGTGGTCAAATGAAACGCGTGTGGTGCGGTGTTATCAAGAGTGCACTGGAATCCTCCGCTATGAACGCGGTGACAAGATGTGACGATTACAGGCCGGCCGGCCCCCATTTATTACAGCGGCCATTTAACCCTTGTGTCTCTTTAACCTTTCGATCGCGCCCCACCATTGTAAGAAGCACACCCACCACGACAAATTCTTAGAGGGTATCCTGCGCGGCTCCAATGGCGCTCCGAGCGGCTGCCGACGACGAGCAGTAGTTCACCATGCATGCTGTGGTGGACACCCACCGAAGGTTCACGGAGCTCTCGGTGGTGTACACCAACAACCCGGTCTGGGTGGAGCACTCCATCCACATCATGGAGCTGTTGCTTGCTGAGGAGATGTACAAGGTGGTCGGGTTTGACTTCGAGTACACCCGCGCTCGTGCCGGGTCTCGTCCCAAGGTCGCCGTCGCCCAGATGTGCATGCGTGATCACGTCCTCGTCTACCACTACTGCCTGGCCACAAGGCCTTGGGAGCGTTTCGCCAGGTTTGTCAACAACCCCGACTACATGTTCGCTACGGTGGACATCACCAACGATGTAAAGGTGCTCAAGAATTCGGGCATCGCCAGCCAGAATCTTGTCGACATCCAGGGCCAATACAAGATCTGGGGCAGCAACGAGCATGAGAAGGACTCACTGGTTCACCTCGCCAAGGCCATCATCGATCCCTACTACAGAGACATGAAGGATTCCTGTAACAAGGACAAGCGTGCCTAGCACTCGGCCTGGATGGAGAAACTCGACAAAGCTCATGTCGTGTATGCGGCCAAGGAGGCGTACACAAGCTACGAGATGTACAGGTGGATCGTTGACATGAGGAAGTGCCTCCTTCCCCAAAATGGCCAGGGATCCAGCTGGAAGCAGAGCAATGGCAAGCGTCATCGCAACAAGAAGTAGATGATTAGATGCTCGTTTCTCCTAGTTTAGTATGCATGTAATTGCTTACTTCGGTGTGTGGAAATGTTATGTGTGTAGTCACTTGTGTAATTGTATGCTTAATTTTGTTTTGCAATGCTGTCTTTTTAAGTATATATGTTGATGCTCTGTAGACAGAGCGTAGATGTTGTGCGGACAGAGCAAATCACATCGCACACGGACTAAACAATGGAACCCGTCGGTGATGATTTCATCAATCACTGACAATTGTATACCAGCAATCGTTTGCTCACAACACACACGGCTTGTTAACAGGAATCATCTGTGTTGTTATCGGTTTTCCCACACATTTCCGATTACAGACCTGTTTGTCATGTATCACACACATCTTGTTAAGTTGAACCGTTTCTGTTCTCTTCCCTAATCGAAAATAGTTCATTCGAGTGAACCGTATGCCGTATATCACACACACCTTGATCTGGCTGACCGTTTCTGTTGCTTTCCCTAATAGCAAGTAGTTCATCAGAGTGAACTGTATGCCGTATATCGCACACACATTGATATGGCTGCCCGTTTCTGTTGTTCTGTCTAATCGCAAACAGTTCGTATGGATCAACCGTATGCCCAGCATCACACACGCAACTAAAAATCTGAACCGTGTTTGATGTATCCGCCATCGCAAATGTTTTGCATCTTTTTTGATGGTTTTTTACATCACCGTTTGCGATTAATGCATCGCACATAGTTTCGTCAAAGGGTCTCTGATCGTAGTGTCGCGTTAGCAGCATCATGCAGTAGTGTCTGCAACAGCTATGCTGCAAGGCATACCAAGAATGCCGTGTAACTCATCCGCTGAACGCCGACTCTTTCTTCCCGGTTTTGCAGTATGCTTATGACACTCTCTTATTGTTCAAAGGGGGTTTGTCTCAAGCTAGAGTGATCAAAGAAATTCTCAACTCTTTCTCTGAATTCATGGGGCTGCAAATCAACTTCCACAAGAGCACTCTTGTACCTATCAACATGGATGACATGACTGTAGTGGGCGTGGACACGGTCTTGGGCTACTCTATATCTTCGTTTCCATGCACTTACCTTGGCTTACCACTATCCATCCATAAAGTAACTGAAGGAAATATGCCCTAGAGGCAATAATAAAGTTGTTATTTATATTTCCTTATATCATGATAAATGTTTATTATTCATGCTAGAATTGTATTAACCGGAAACTTGATACATGTGTGAATACATAGACAAAACACCGAGTCCCTAGTAAGCCTCTACTAGACTAGCTCGTTAATCAGAGATGGTTAAGTTTCCTAACCATAGACATGTGTTGTCATTTGATGAATGGGATCACATCATTAGGAGAATGATGTGATGGACAAGACCCATCCGTTAGCTTAGCATAATGATCGTTAAGTTTATTGCTATAGCTTTCTTCATGACTTATACATGTTCCTTTGACTATGAGATTATGCAACTCTCGAATACCGGAGGAACACCTTGTGTGCTATCAAACGTCACAACATAACTGGGTGATTATAAAGATGCTCTACAGGTGTCTTCGAAGGTGTTTGTTGGGTTGGCATAGATCGAGATTAGGATTTGTCACTCCGAGTATCGGAGAGGTATCTCTGGGCCCTCTCGGTAATGCACATCATATGAAGCCTTGCAAGCAATGTGACTAATGAGTTAGTTACGGGATGATGCACTATGGAACGAGTAAAGAGACTTGCCGGTAACGATATTGAACTAGGTATGAGGATACCGACGATCGAATCTCGGGCAAGTAACATACCGATGACAAAGGGAACAACATATGTAGTTATGCGGTTTGACCGATAAAGATCTTCATAGAATATGTGGGAGCCAATATGAGCATCCAGGTTCCGCTATTGGTTATTGACTGGAGATGAGTCTCGGTCATGTCTACATAGTTCTCGAACCCGTAGGGTCCGCACGCTTAACGTTCGATGACGATCGGTATTATGAGTTTATGTGTTTTGATGTACCAAAGGAAGTTCGGAGTCCTGGATGTGATCTTGGACATGACGAGGAGTCTCAAAATGGTCGAGACATAAAGATCGATATATTGGAAGGCTATGTTTGGACACCAGAATGGTTCCATATGAGTTCGGGCATTTTCCGGAGTACCGGGAGGTTACCGGAACCCCCCGGGGAGTCAATGGGCCTTATTGGGCCTTAGTGGAAGAGAGGAGGAGGCGGCCAGGTGGAGGGCGCGCCCCCCCAAGCCCAATCCGAATTGGGGTGGGGGGCCAGCCCCCCTTTCCTTCTTCCTCTCTCCCTCTTCCTTCTTCTCCTACTCCAACTAGGGAAGGGGGGAAACCTACTCCAACTGGGAGTAGGACTCCCCCCCTTGGGCGCTCCATAGAGAGGGCCGGCCCTCCCCTCCTCCACTCCTTTATATACGGGGGAGGGGGGCACCCCATAGACACACAAGTTGACAGTTGTCTTAGCCGTGTGCGGTGCGCCCCTCCACAGTTACACACCTCGGTCATATCGTCGTAGTGCTTAGGCGAAGCCCTGCGCCGGTAACTTCATCATCACCGTCACCACGCCATCGTGCTGACTGAACTCTCCCTCGTCCTCAACTGGATCAAGAGTACGAGGGATGTCACCGAGCTGAACGTGTGCAGATCGCGGAGGTGCCGTGCGTTCGGTACTTGATCGGTTGGATCGCGAAGGCGTTCGACTACATCAACCGCGTTACTAAACGCTTCCGCTTTCGGTCTACGAGGGTACGTGGACACACTCTCCCCACTCGTTGCTATGCTTCTCCTAGATAGATCTTGCGTGATCGTATGAATTTTTTTGAAATACTACGTTCCCCAACAGTGGCATCCGAGCCAGGTCTATGCGTAGATGTTATATGCACGAGTAGAACACAAAGAGTTGTGGGCGATAATAGTCATACTGCTTACCAGCATGTCATACTTTGATTCAGCGGTATTGTTGGATGAAGCGGCTCAGACCGACATTACGCGTACACTTACGCGAGACTAGTTCTACCGACGTGCTTCGCACACAGGTGGCTAGTGGGTGTCAGTTTCTCCAACTTTAGTTGAATCAAGTGTGACTACGCTCGGTCCTTGTTGAAGGTTAAAACAGCACACTTGACGAAAAATCGTTGTGGTTTTGATGCGTAGGTAAGAACGGTTCTTGCTCAGCCCGTAGCAGCCACGTAAAACTTGCAACAACAAAGTAGAGGACGTCTAACTTGTTTTTGCAGGGCATGTTGTGATGTGATATGGTCAAGACATGATGCTATATTTTATTTTTGTAACAGAGTTATCGGCAACTGGCAGGAGCCATATGGTTGTCGCTTTATTGTATGCAATGCAATCGCCATGTAATTGTTTTTACTTTATCACTAAGCGGTAGCGATAGTCGTAGAAGCAATAGTTGGCGAGACGACAATGATGCTACGATGGAGATCAAGGTGTCGCACCGGTGACGATGGTGATCATGATGGTGCTTTTGAGATGGAGATCAAAGGCACAAGATGATGATGGCCATATCATATCACTTATATTGATTGCATGTGATGTTTATCCTTTATGCATCTTATTTTGCTTAGTTCGACGGTAGCATTATAAGATGATCTCTCACTAAATTTCAAGGTACAAGTGTTCTCCCTGAGTATGCACCGTTGCGAAAGTTCGTCGTGCCGAGACACCACGTGATGATCGGGTGTGATAAGCTCTACGTTCACATACAACGGGTGCAAGCCAATTTTGCACACGCAGAATACTCGGGTTAAACTTGACGAGCCTAGCATATGCAGATATGGCCTCGGAACACTGAGACCGAAAGGTCAAGCGTGAATCATATAGTAGATATGATCAACATAGTGATGTTCACCATTGAAAACTACTCCATCTCACGTGATGATCGGACATGGTTTAGTTGATATGGATCACGTGATCATTTAGATGACTAGAGGGATGTCTATCTAAGTGGGAGTTCTTAAGTAATATGATTAATTGAACTTTATTTTATCATGAACTTAGTCCTGGTAGTATTTGCAAAGTATGTTGTAGATCAATAGCTCGCGTATAGCTCCCCTGTTTTATTTTTGATATGTTCCTGGAGAAAACTAAGTTGAAAGATGATAGTAGCAATGATGCGGACTGGTTCCGTGATCTGAGGATTATCCTCATTGCTGCACAGAATTATGTCCTTGATGCACTGCTAGGTGACAGACCTATTGCGGGAGCAGATGCAAACGTTATGAACGTTTAGCAAGCTCGATATGATGACTACTTGATAGTTTAGTGCGCCATGACTTACGGCTTAGAACCAGGACTTCAAAAACATTTTGAACGCGACAGAGCATATGAGATGTTCCAAGAGCTGAAATCGGTATTTCAGACTCATGCCCGTGTCGAGAGGTATGAGACCTCTGACAAATACTTTGCCTACAAGATGGAGGAGAATAGCTCAACCAGTGAGCATACGCTCAGAATGTCTGGGTACTACAATCGCTTGAATCAAGTGGGAGTTAATCTTCTAGATAAAATAGTGATTAACAGAGTTCTCTATTCACTATCACCAAGTTACTAGAACTTCGTGATGAACTATAATATGCAAGGGATGAATAAGACAATTCCCGAGCTCTTCGCGATGCTAAAGGCTGCGGAGGTAGAGATCAAAAAGGAGCATCAAGTGTTGATGGTTAACAAGACCACTAGTTTCAAGAAAAAGGGCAAAGGGAAGAAGGGGAACTTCAAGAAGAATAGCAAGCAAGTTGTATTTTACTAGTGTTCATAGTAGCCCCTGGGTATTTGATACTGGTTTAGTTGCTAACATTAGTAACTCAGAACAGGAGTTGCAAAATGAACAGAGACTAGTTAATGACGAGGTGACGATGTGTGTTGGAAGTGATTCCAAGGTTGATAAGATCACCATCGCACACTCCCTCTACCTTCGGGATTAGTGTTGGACCTAAATAAATGTTATTTGGTATTTGCGTTGAGCATGAATATGATTGGATCATGTTTATTGCGATACGGTTATTCATTTAAGTCAGAGAATAATTGCTGTTCTGTTTAAATGAATAAAACCTTCCATGGTCATACACTCAATATAAATGGTTTATTGAATCTCGATCGTAGTGATACACATATTCATAATATTGATGCCAAAAGATGCAAAATTGATAATGATAATGCAACATATTTTGTGGCACTGCCGTTTAGGTCATATTGGTGTAAAGCGCATGAAGAAACTCCATTCGGATGGACTTTTGGAATCACTTGATTATGAATCATTTGATGCTTGCGAACCATGCCTCATGGGCAAGATGACTAAAACTCCGTTCTCCAGAACAATGGAGCGAGCAACAGATTTATTGGAAATAATACATACTGATGTATGCGGTCCGATGAATATTGAGGCTCGCGGCGGGTATCGTTATTTTCTGACCTTCACAGATGATTTGAGCAGATATGGGTATATCTACTTGATGAAACATAAGTCTGAAACATTTGAAAAGTTCAAAAGAAATTCAGAGTGAAGTGGAAAATCATTGTAACAAGAAAATAAAATTTCTACGATCTGATCGTGGAGGTGAATATTTGAGTTATGAGTTTGGTCTTCATTTGAAACAATGTGGAATAGTTTCACAACTCACGCCACCTGGAACACCACAGCGTAATGGTGTGTCCGAACGTCGTAACCGTACTTTATTAGATATGGTGCGATCTATGATGTCTCTTACCGATTTACCACTATCGTTTTGGGGTTATGCATTAGAGATAGCTGCATTCACGTTAAATAGGGCACCATCTAAATCCGTTGAGATGACACCATATGAACTGTGGTTTGGCAAGAAACCTAAGCCGTCATTTCTTAAAGTTTGGGGCTGTGATGCTTATGTGAAAAAGCTTCAACCTGATAAGCTCAAACCCAAATCGGAGAAATACGTCTTCATAGGATACCCAAAGGAGACTGTTGGGTACACCTTCTATCACAGATCCGAAGGCAAGATATTCGTTGCTAAGAATGGATCCTTTCTAGAGAAGGAGTTTCTCTCGAAAGAAGTGAGTGGGAGGAAAGTAGAACTTGATGAGGTAATTGTACCTTCTCCCGAATTGGAAAGTAGTTCACCACAGAAATCAGTTCCAGTGATGCCTACACCAATTAGTGAGGAAGTTAATGATGATGATCATGAAACTTTAGATCAAGTTGCTACCGAACCTCGTAGGTAAACCAGAGTACGTTCTGCACCAGAGTGGTACGGTAATCCTGATCTGGAAATCATGTTAATAGACCATGATGAACCTACGAACTATGAGGAAGCGATGATGAGCCCAGATTCCGCGAAATGGCTTGAGGCCATGAAATCTGAGATGGGATCCATGTATGAGAACAAAGTGTGGACTTTGGTTGACTTGCCCGATGATCGGCAAGCCATTGAGAATAAATGGATCTTCAAGAGGAAGACATACGCTGATAGTAGTGTTACTATCTACAAAGCTCGACTTGTCGCAAAAAGGTTTTCGACAAAGTTCAAGGTGTTGACTACGATGTGATTTTCTCACTCGTAGCGATGCTTAAGTCTATACGAATCATGTTAGCAATTGCCACATTTTATGAAATCTGGCAAATGGATGTCAAAAACTACATTCCTTAATAGAATTTTTAAAGAAGAAGTTGTATATGATGCAACCAGAAGGTTTTGTAAATCCTAAAGGTGCTAACAAAATATGCAAGCTCCAGCGATCCATCTATGGACTGGTGCAAGCATCTCGGAGTTGGAATATACGCTTTGATGAAGTGATCAAAGCATATGGTTTTATACAGACTTACGGTGAAGCCTGTATTTACAAGAAAGTGAGTGGGAGCTCTGTAGCATTTCTGATATTATATGTGGATGGCATATTGTTGATTCGAAATGATATAGAATTTCTGGATAGCATAAAATGATACTTGAATAAGAATTTTTCAATAAAAAAAATGACCTCGGTGAAGCTGCTTAAGTATTGAGCATCAAGATCTATAGGGATAGATCGAGACGCTTAATAGGACTTTCACAAAGCACATACCTTGACAAGATTTTGAAGAAGTTCAAAATGGATCAGTCAAAGAAGGAGTTCTTGCCTGTGTTACAAGGTGTAAAATTGAGTAAGACTCAAAAACCCGACCACGGCAGAAGATAGAAAGAGAATGAAAGTCATTCCCTATGCCTCAGTCATAGGTTCTATAAAGTATGCCATGCTGTGTACCAAACCTATTGTGTACCTTGCCATAAGTCTGGCAGGGAGGTACCAATAGTGATCTAGGAGTAGATCACTGGACAGCGGTCAAAATTATCCTTAGTTACCTAAGAGGACTAAGGAAATGTTTCTCGGTTATGGAGGTGACAAAGAGTTCGTCATAAAGGGCTACGTCAATGCTAGCTTTGACACTGATCCGGATGACTCTGAGTCTCAATCTGGATACATATTGAAAGTGGGAGCAATTAGCTAAAGTAGCTCCGTGCAGAGCATTGTAGACATAGAAATTTGCAAAATACATACGGATTTGAATATGGCAGACCCGTTGACTAAACCTCTCTCACAAGCAAAACATGACCACACCTTAGTACTCTTTGGGTGCTAATCACATAGCGATGTGAACTAGATTATTGACTCTAGTAAACCCTTTGGGTGTTGGTCACATGGCGATGTGAACTATGGGTGTTAATCACATAAAGATGTGAACTATTGATGTTAAATCACATGGCGATGTGAACTAGATTATTAACTCTAGTGCAAGTGGGAGACTGAAGGAAATATGCCCTAGAGGCAATAATAAAGTTGTTATTTATATTTCCTTATATCATGATAAATGTTTATTATTCATGCTAGAATTGTATAAACCGGAAACTTGATACATGTGTGAATACATAGACAAAACACCGAGTCCCTAGTAAGCCTCTACTAGACTAGCTCATTAATCAAAGATGGTTAAGTTTCCTAACCATAGACATGTGTTGTCATTTGATGAATGGGATCACATCATTAGGAGAATGATGTGATGGACAAGACCCATCCGTTAGCTTAGCATAATGATCGTTAAGTTTATTGCTATAGCTTTCTTCATGACTTATACATGTTCCTCTGACTATGAGATTATGCAACTCCCGAATACCGGAGGAACACCTTGTGTGCTATCAAACGTCACAACATAACTGGGTGATTATAAAGATGCTCTACAGGTGTCTCCGAAGGTGTTTGTTGGGTTGGCATAGATCGAGATTAGGATTTGTCACTCCGAGTATTGGTGAGGTATCTCTGGGCCCTCTCGGTAATGCACATCATATGAAGCCTTACAAGCAATGTGACTAATGAGTTAGTTACGGGATGATGCACTACGGAATGAGTAAAGAGACTTGCCGGTAACGAGATTGAACTAGGTATGAGGATACCGACGATCGAATCTCGGGCAAGTAACATACCGATGACAAAGGGAACAACATATGTAGTTATGCGGTTTGACCGATAAAGATCTTCATAGAATATGTGGGAGCCAATATGAGCATCCAGGTTCCGCTATTGGTTATTGACTGGAGATGAGTCTCGGTCATGTCTACATAGTTCTCGAACCCGTAGCGTGCGCACGCTTAACGTTCGATGACGATCGGTATTATGAGTTTATGTGTTTTGATGTACCTAAGGTAGTTCGGAGTCCCGGATGTGATCATGGACATGATGAGGAGTCTCAAAATGGTCGAGACATAAAGATCGATATATTGGAAGGCTATGTTTGGACACCGGAATGGTTCTGGATGAGTTCGAGCATTTTCCGGAGTACCGGGAGGTTACCGGAACCCCCCGGGGAGTCAGTGGGCCTTATTGGGCCTTAGTGGAAGAGAGGAGGAGGCGGCCAGGTGGAGGGCGCACCCCCCCAAGCCCAATCCGAATTGGGGTAGGGGGCCGGCCCCCCCTTTCCTTCTCCCTCTCTCCCTCTTCCTTCTTCTCCTACTCCAACTAGGGAAGGGGGAAACCTACTCCTACTGGGAGTAGGACTCCCCTCCTTGGGCACGCCATAGAGAGGGCCGGCCCTCCACTCCTCCACTCGTTTATATACGGGGGAGGGGGGCACCCCATAGACACACAAGTTGACAGTTGTCTTAGCCGTGTGCGGTGCGCCCCTCCACAGTTACACACCTCGGTTATATCGTCGTAGTGCTTAGGCGAAGCCCTGCGCTGGTAACTTCATCATCACCGTCACCATGCCATCCTACTAACTAAACTCTCCCTCATCCTCAACTGGATCAAGAGTACGAGGGACGTCACCGAGCTGAACGTGTGCAGATCGTGGAGGTGCCGTGCGTTCGGTACTTGATCGGTTGGATCGCGAAGACTTTCGACTACATCAACCGTGTTACTAAACGCTTCCGCTTTCGGTCTACGAGGGTACGTGGACACACTCTCCCCACTCGTTGCTATGCTTCTCCTAGATAGATCTTGCGTGATCGTAGGAATTTTTTTGAAATACTACGTTCCCCAACAGTAACTCATGGCCTTCTGCTACCGGTTATTCAGAGAGTTGATAAACGTCTTTCTGGTTGGCTTGCCGCCCTCCTATCTTGGGGAGGGCGTCTCACTTTGATCAAGGACGTGTTGTCTGCCATTCCAAACTATTACATGGCTTGTTTTCTGTGGCCTAAGGAGTCACTTGAAAAAATAGAGTGCCTACTAAGAGCTTTCTTATGGGATTGAAATAACTCGGTACATGGAGGGCATTGTCTTGTTGCATGGGAGAAAGTCATCACCCCCAAGGAATCAGGTGGACTGGGCATCAGAGATATAAGGGCTCACAATATACCGCTAATATGCAAGTTTGTCGCAAAAATACTGCAGCACAATGACATCCCCTGTTATCAAAGGTTTGCATAACGATATTATCAGCAAAGTATCTCTAGCACCGCTTTGAGCAGTGACACAGCTATTTGGAAAACTATCAAGACATGCATCCCTATGGTTCTACAATCCACCTGTTGCATGTTTGGAAATGGTTCCCTTATCTTCTTTTGGCAAGATCAGTGGTCGCCTTTGGGTCCATTGTACCTCACTCTTCCCACCCTCTACTCATATGCAAGAGAACCTCACTACAACATATCCTCACAATTCATGTAAGGTGAATGGGCCCTCAGTCTGTAACAACACTGATTCAGGTAGACAGTTATAAATTTACTGCACACCTATAAGCTTGACATATCTATACATTGATAACTAGATCATTGGTGCACTCGCTCAATTCTAAAATTGTTCATATTTATGGCTTCGGTATAGAATTCAAGAGATTTGTTATCGGATTCCAAACACTACTCTTTGATGCTGTTGTAATCAGCATAACGATCTTTCTTTTAGATATTATTGAAGCTGCCTAAACAACATGTGTTGTTGCAGATACAAATAGATACCTCATGTTAATTGGCTGGTGGCAGTGACGATGCATTGATACGTCTCCAACGTATCTATAATTTTTGATTGTTCCATGCTATTATATTATCTGTTTTGGATGTTTTATATGCATTATTATGCTATTTTATATTATTTTTGGGACTAACTTATTAACCTAGAGTCCAGTGCCAGTTTCTATTTTTTTCCTTGTTTTTGAGCTTCGCAGAAAAGGAATACCAAACGGAGTCCAAACGGAATAAAACTTCACGATGATTTTTCTTGGACCCGAAGACACCCAGGGGACTTGGAGTCTAAGCCAGAAGAGCCACGAGGCGGCGGCAAGGGTGGAGGGCGCGCCCTAGGGGGTGGAGGCACCCCCTACCTTGTGGCCCCCTTGGGGATCCCCTGACCTAGCCCTTCGTCCTATATATTCACATATATTCCAAAACCCTCAGAGGCATCCACAAAAATACTTTTCCACCGCCGCAACCTTCTGTTCCCGTGAGATCCCATCTTGGGGCCTTTTTTGGCACCCTGCCGGAGGGGGATTCGATCATGGAGGGCATCTACACCAACCCTATTGCCCTTCCGATGAAGCGTGAGTAGTTTACCTCAGACCTACGGGTCCATAGCTAGTAGCTAGATGGCTTCTTCTCTCTCTTTGATTCTCAATACCATGTTCTCCTTGATGTTCTTGGAGATCTATCCGATGTAATCTTCTTTTGCGGTGTGTTTGTCGAGATCCGATGAATTGTGGATTTATGATCAGCTTATCTATGAATATTATTTGAATCTTCTCTGAATTCTTATATGCATGATTTGATATCTTTGTATTTCTCTTTGAATTATCGGTTTGGTTTGGCCAACTAGATTGGTTTTTCTTGCAATGGGAGAGGTGCTTAGCTTTGGGTTCAATCTTGCGTGATTTCACCCAGTGACAAAGTAGGGGTAGCGAGACACTATTGAATTGTTGCCATCAAGGATAAAAAGATGGGGTTTACATCATATTGCTTGAGTTTATTCCTCTACATCATGTCATCTTACTTAAGGCGTTACTCCGTTCTTGTGACGCCCCCGACTCAATCGTGCACTAATCATACACGCAAACATGCACGATCAAGCATAGGGACTCACGGGAAGATATCACAACACAACTCTAACACAAATAAACAGAGATCCACAATATTACAGACCAGGGATCACGAGGATCCGAATACATAAGTCAGTCACACAAATATTATCTGAGTACAGACATAGTTAGACAAGTTTTGCCTTAAGAAGGCTAGCACAAACAACGACTCTAGATCGAAAGGCGTTGGCCTCCTGCCTGGGAGCCTCCGATTCTACTCCTGGTCGGCTGGCTCGATCCAGTAGTAAGTACCGTCTGGACCCTCCTGGTAGTAAGCTCCTGAGGTGGCATCTGGCTCCGAGGCTCCATCATCTGATGTATCATCAAAGTGGTGTATGGGGAAAAAGAAGTAACAAAGCAACCGTGAGTACTCATCCGAAGTACTCAGCAAGCAAGGATCTACACTACATATGCAACATTATCAAAGAGGAAAGGTTGTATATGTGGACTGGGCTGCAGAAATGCTAGAATAGAGAGAAGGCCTACCTATCGAAGACTAGCATCTTCACGAAGCCATCATCTTGCAGCAATAGAAGAGAGTAGAATAGCATTTTATTAAGCAAACATGTTGAAGCAAGCCTAAAGATCCTTCCTCGACTCTCTACGAGAAAGTGATCCCGAAGCTTCAATTAAGTAACAAGTATCCAGTTCAAGTAGTAGATCGGGATACACAAACTGAGCGTCCTTTACCGTAGGACCGGCTATCGATAGATCATTCATCCCTGCAAGGGTGCACTACTGTTACCCAACACGCTCGATCACCTCTGGCCGGACACACTTGCTGGGTAATGCCCAGCCTTGGGAGATCAACACGGAGCAGCGCCCTACCTAGGCTCAGCAGAGAGGTCAGCACGCCGGACTAACCTATGCACCCCGAGGTCTTGGGCCATCGCCCTGGGCACCCTGCGCATTGCGTGGCTAGCCGGGGTGCAGGCGCGACACTGAACTCGTCAGTGAAGTATCCAGCCCAATCCTGGCGACCAGCCCGCACGGTGAATCATGACGTCTAATGAGCTTTCGGGAGAAATGTACATCGCAGAGGGCCCCATAACCATTATCCCGTGTGGTGGTAGTGCGTATAGGGCATTTCGACCCACTCAGATCACACACCCAAATCCAATAGGCTTATTTAGTATCACGCGGAGACAATCAGAGTTTCTGAAGCTCCGTCACAGTATCACACTCGAGTGCCCTTCCGGCACACCCGACATCATAGATCCCCAGCGGGTATCTACCAGGGTCGACCTGCCTGTAACAAAGGTCAAAGTAACCGTGTGGTCATAACATCAAGGGGGAAACCCCGAGGAATCACCCTCGGTGAATTCCACTCGACGAAATCATCAGGGTGAACATATGAGGCATCACCCTCGAGGTTCACATTGAGGGGTTGCATGACAGAGTCGTATCGGAAGTGGAGAAGGAGGAATCACCCTCGATGACCACGACTGAACATCTACACTGCAGAGTATTTATCAGGAGTGTGTTACGAGGTATCACCCTCGGCACTCGATAGAAACTATGCAGAGTCGTACAACTAAGGGGGGGTGAAGTGAGGTGTCGGTCTCTGGTCGACGATCACATTGATCGAGTCGTCGATGATCAAGCAGGGGTAACAAGGGAAAGGTGGTGGGGGTCACTGATGGTTCACTACCAACCTATACTAGACAGTTTATCATAGGCAGGTAAGGTAACAATGAACAGGTTACGAAAGCAGGCTATGCATCAGAATAGGAGCAAACATTAACAGTAGCAAAATCTAATGCAAGCAGGAGAAATGGAATGGGCGATATCTGGATGCTCAAGGGGGGGGGGGGGGGCTTGCAAGTTTTGCTCTGGCAAGAGAGAGGGGTCGTCAACGGGCTGCTCGTCTGTAGTGTAGTCGTACCCGGCGGCAACGTCGTCGGTCTCGGCGTCTATCGATAGAGAATGAGGGGGAGAGAAACAATAAATTCACGGCAATAATGCAAACAATATGTATGACATGCCTAAATGCTATGCCGGGGTGTTTTACTACCTAACTAAATGATTTAGTTAATTTAGGAATTTATTTGGATTTATTTAATTAAAGTTGGGCACTATTCATTTATCGAAATTGGTCTAAAAGTTCCATGTTCATCTAGCTAGGGGCATCTGACAGGAATACGGAGGGTGTATTCGGGTTCGTATCGAAATTCTAAGCAACTTTCATATATAAATTATTTTCATCGGAGTTACGGTTTAATTTATATGATTTTCTAAAGTTTTAATCATTTTCTGAATTTAATTATTTATTTAAATTCAACATTATCCAGAACAGTGAAAAGTGATGTCAGCATGACCTAAGTGTGACGTCAGCAGGTTAACAGGGGCTGACCAGGGTCAAACCTGACCTGTGGGTCCAGTGGGACCCACATGTCAGTGACAGAGCTAATTTAAACAGGGTTAATTTAATCCAACTAAACTAATTAGCAGGTGGGGCCCAACAGTCAGTATCTGTTAGTTTAACTAATTAACTTAATTAACTAATTAGTAGTTTATTTATTTATTTAAATTCGTTTATTAGGTGGGGCCCGCATGTCAGTGAGACAGGGGCGGCCACGTCAGCAGTTGACCTAGTCAACAGGTCAACTGGAACCCAGGGGTCAGTGGCACTGGGCGGGGCCCACCCAGGCCAGGTCAGCGCTGGCCGGCGACGCACCGGAGTTAGCTCTGGCGAGCCAAATGCGGTGGCGCGCGTCGGGCTCGGCTCGGGTTTTGCACACAGGGGGCTATTCACGGCACGGTTGCTTGCGTTCGACACGGCTCGGCGTCGCGCGTCGAACGGTGGCGGTGCGGGGTGCTGGGGAGGCCGGAGTTGAGCGGCACGAGCTCGCCGGCGGCGGGGTGGTTCGGGCGTGCGACGGAGACGGGGCTACGGTGCGAGTTCGGGCAATCCAGAGAGCGGGGCGAGGCCTACGTGCACGCGTGAGCAAGACGGGCGCGAGCAAATGACCAAAAGGTCGCCGGAACGACGCCGGCGATGAGGTCCGCGGCGGTGGGCTCGGGCTATGATGGAGTGAGCGCTACGGGCGGCTAGAGGGGGCAGGGGAGGGCGCGTTTGGTGCAGGGGCTCACCGGCGTTGCAGAGAAGGCCCGGGGAAGAACGAAGGAGCTCGGGGCGGCGCGAATCGAAGCGGCGATCGTCGGCGGCCGTAGGGGAAGAAGGCGAAGCAGGCCGGCGATGCAGAGCTCCCGGGGCTCAGGCTTGTGGTCGAGGAGGATGGGCTCGTCGTGGCGGAGCTTCTGGACAGGCTATGGAGGCGAGAGGTGGGCTGTGGCCGCGGCTAGCCGGCGTCCATGGCGGCGGCGACGTTCGGCTGCGACGGGGGAGCAAGGGAGTGGGCGAGTGGAGTAGCTAGGGTTTGTCCGCGGGGTTGGGGACGGGCGCTTATAGGCGTCCGCGGCGCGCGGGTTGCCGCTGTCGATCGGGGACGAGGGGGGCCGGTGCGCGCACGCGTGCGCGTTCGACAGCGAGGGCGAGGAGCAGTGCGGGAGGTCGGGGACGACGCCAGGTGGGCTGGGCCGGCACTGTGCACTCGATGCCCAGCACAGTGGGCCTTTTCCTTTTTCTCCTTTTTTCTTTCTCTGTTTTTCTTTTCTTTTCTTTTTTTTAATCAGTTGGGCACTAAATGCATTTTGTAAAAAGTGTGACTTAGTCCATAATTAGCTGTGCATTATACCCTAACACCAAAAACTAGTTTGGGCAAAACATAATTTCACATTTGACTTAGATTAAATAAAAGGCTATTAATTATTGTTTTCAGCCACTGTTAGAGGATGTTAGAGCTACTTAATTAATTTATTAAATGTTGGTTACAATTTTAGAATAGTCTCTGGAATATTTGTTATTTATTGAACATTTTAGTTTCAGTGTTTGAACAACTTTTATTTTCCACTTTAATTTAATTTGAATTTTGACTTAGGAGTTGAAATGCAACATGATGCAAATGATGATTAGGCACTATTAATCATGCTGACTTGTCATTATCAAAAGTGATTACTGTAGCTAGTGACATGGGGTGTTACAGTTCTTTATGAACTTAATACTCTAGATGCATGCTGGATAGCGGTCGATGTGTGGAGTAATAGTAGTAGATGCAGGTAGGAGTCGGTCTACTTGACACGGATGTGATGCCTATATTACATAATCATTGCCTTGGATATCGTCATAACTTTGCGCTTTTCTATCAATTGCTTGACAGTAATTTGTTCACCCACCGTATTATATGCCTTCAAGAGAGAAGCCTCTAGTGAAACCTATGGCCCTCGGGTCTATTTTCCATCATACTTGTTTCCGATCTACTATCTTGCAATCTTTTATTTTCAGATCTATAAACCAAAAACCCAAAAATATTTAGTTATCTTTTATTTAGTTTTATCTATCTCTATCAGATCTCACCTTTGCAAGTGACCGTGAAGGGATTAACAACCCCTTTATCGCGTTGGGTGCAAGTGTTTGATTGTTTGTGCAGGTGCATGATACATCTCCGTCGTATCTACTTTTCCTAATGCTTTTCCTCTTGTTTTGGACTCTAATTTGCATGATTTGAATGAAACTAACCCGGACTGACGCTGTTTTCAGCAGAACTACCATGGTGTTGTTTTTGTGCAGAAATAAAAGTTCTCGGATTGGAACGAAACTTCACGAGGATTTTTTATATAATAAAAGAGAATTTATGGAGCCAAGAACCACATGAGGGGGGCACCTGGGTGGGCACAACCCACCAGGGCGCGCCCCCCCTCCAGGCGCGCCCAGGTGGGTTGTCCCCACCTGGTGGCCCCGCAGACTCCAACCCGATGCTATAAAGTCATATTTTCGGAGAAAAAAATCGGGGAGAAAGAATTATCGTGTTTCACGAGACGGAACCGCCGCCACCTCCTGTTCTTCATCGGGAGGCCAGATCTGGAGTCCTTTGGGGGCTCCGGAGAGGGGGATCTTCGATCTTCATCATCACCAACCCTTCTTCATCGCCAATTCCATGATGCTCCCCACCGGGAGTGAGTAATTCCTTCGTAGGCTCGCTAGTTGGTGAGGAGTTGGACGAGATTCATCATGTAATCGAGTTAGTTTTGTTAGGGCTTGATCCATAGTATACATTATGTTCTGAGATTGATGTTGCTATGACTTTGCCATGCTTAATGCTTGTCACTTTGGGCCCGGGTGACATGATTTCAGATCTGAACCATTTATGTTATCACCATTATATCTATGTTCTAGATCCGATCTTGCAAGTTATAGTCACCTACTACGTGTTATGATCCGTCAACCCCGGAGTGACAATAGTCGGGACACTTCCCGGTGATGACCGTAGTTTGAGGAGTTCATGTATTCACTATGTGTTAATGCTTTGTTCCGGTTCTCTATTAAAAGGAGGCCTTAATATCCCTTAGTTTCCAATAGGATCCCGCTGCCACGGGAGGGTAGGACAAAAGATGTCATGCAAGTTCTTTCCATAAGCACGTATGACTATTTACGGAATACATGCCTACATTATATTTATGAACTGGAGCTAGTGCTGTATCGCCCTAGGTTATGACTGTTATATGATGAATATCATCCAACGAATTCACCGATCCAATGCCTACGAATTTCTCTCATATTGTTCTTGCGAAGTTACTACTGCTGCTGTTACTATTGCACTTGCTACAAAATCATTGCTATCACTGTTACCGTTATTATTGCTCTTGCTACTACTATCAAAACTATCATATTATTTTGCTACTGATCACTTTGCTACAGATAATTAATCTCCAGGTGTGGTTGAATTGACAACTCAACTGCTAATACTTGCAAATATTCTTTGGCTCCCCTTGTGTCGAATCAATAAATTTGGGTTGAATACTCTACCCTCGAAAACTGTTGCGATCCCCTATACTTGTGGGTTATCAAGACCTTTTTCGGGCGCCGTTGCCGGGGAGCATATCTATATTTGTTGAGTCACTTGGGATTATTATCAAATTATCACTATGAAGAATCTGAAGGATGCTAAGACTAAGATTTTTCCCTCTAAGACGAGGGGAGGTAAGGAACTGCCATCCAGCTTCGCTTTAGATTCACCTTCTATTATAAGTAGACTTGCAACACCACCACATGCTATCAATTCTAATATGTCACAAGTTATTGATGATGCTACTTCTGCTATGAATGCTACTCATGATGATGCTAGTACCTTGCTTGATGATAATGTGCCACTAGGTAAATTTCTTGATGAACAACTTGCTAGAACTAAAGCTTTTGAGAATGCTGAAACTGATGAAGAGCTTGAAACTGAAAATCTTGAAACACCTATTAGACCTAGTTATCCTAGATATGAATTGCCAAAGGTACCGGAAGGTTATGTTATGGATGAGGGGACAACTAGAGACATTCTTGCTTGTAAGGATAGAGATGATCTGGAAAAATTATTATGCAAGTATAAAGAAAAGATTTTGAATGCTAGAATGAAATGTGATCCTAAGTTTGCTACTTCACCTATCTTTGTTTATGATAAGGATTATGAATTCTCTGTCGACCCAGAGTTAATTACTTTGGTTGAATCTGATCCTTTCCATGGTTATGAAACTGAAACTATTGTGGCACATCTTACTAAGTTGAATGATATAGCCATCCTTTTTGCTCATGATGAGAAGATTCGCTATTATTATATTCTCAAATTATTTCCGTTCTCATTAAAGGGTGATGCTAAGGCTTGTTATAATTCTCTTGCTCCTGGTTGTGTGCGTAGCCCCCAGGATATGATTTATTACTTCTCTGAAAAATATTTTCCTGCTCATAAGAAACAAGCTGCCTTACAGGAAATATTTAACTTTGCGCAAATTGAAGAAGAGAGTCTCCCACAAGCTTGGGGGAGGCTTCTCCAATTGCTTAATGCTTTGCCTGATCAGCCTCTTAAGAAAAATGAAATACTTGATATCTTCTATAATGGACTAACCGATGCTTCTAGGGATTTCCTAGATAGTTGTGCTGGTTGTGTTTTCAGGGAGCGAACGGTTGAACAAGCTTAAGAATTATTGAATAACATATTGAAAATTTATGATGATTGGACTCTTCCCGAACCACCACTCAAACCTACTCCAAAGAAGAGGGGTATATTATATCTTAGGCCTGAAGATATGCAAGAGGCAAAGAAATCCATGAAGGAAAAAGGTATTAAAGCAGAGGATGTTAAAAATTTACCACCTATCGAAGAAATACATGGGCTTGAAACACCACCACCACCTAAGGTGGTAGAGGTAAATTCTTTACTAAAGTTCAATGAAGGTGATATTCCTTATAATAAACATCCTAGTCAATGCCTTTGTGAGTTTGATAATTACATTAGAAAACAAGATCACTTCAATGCAAATGTTATGAAACAATTGAAATACAATTCTGATATGATTGCTCGCTTGAGTGACTTGTTATTTAGAATCTCAAATGATGTTAGAGGTGTAGGAAAGCATACTTCTATGGTTCAAACTCAATTAGAACAAGTTGCTAAATCTCAAAGAGAGTTGCTTGATGAAATGAATAATAATATCAATGATCATGTTGTTAGAGTAATGACTAGAGGAGGTAGAATGACTTAGGAACCACTTTATCCTGAGGGACACCCAAAAAGAATTGAACAAGACTCTCAAAGAGTTGACACTGATGTACCTAGTTCTTCTAAAAAGAAAAAGAAGAAGAAAAATGATAGGACTTTGCATGCCTCTAGGGAACCCGAAGTTGAAAAACCTTCTGATATTGATAATGAAGTCTCTATCTCTGATGCTGAAACGCAATCTAGTAGTGAACACTCACCTTCTGATAATGAAAAAGACAATGATGAGGTTCATGAAGACACTCAAATAAATAATAAAGAACCAGATAATGATGTTGAGATAGAACCAGCAGTTGATCTTGATAACCCACAACCCAAGAATAAAAGATATGATAAAAGAGACTTTGTTGCTAGAAAACATGGTAAGGAAAGAGAACCGTGGGTTCAAAAACCTATGCCCTTTCCACCTAAGTCAACCAAAAAGAAAGATGATGAAGAATTTGAATGCTTTGCTGAAATGCTGAGGCCAGTCTTTTTTGCGTACTCGCTTGACTGATATCTTGAAAATGCCTCCTTATGCAAAGTACATGAAAGACGTCATCACCAATAAGAGAAAAATACCGGAAGCTGAAATCTCCACCATGCTTGCTAATTATACTTTTAAGGATGGAGTACCTAAAAATCTTGGAGATCCGGGAATACCAACTATACCTTGCTCCATCAAAAGAAATTATGTGAAAACTGCTTTATGTGATTTAGGAGCAGGTGTTAGTGTTATGCCTTTCTCTTTATATAAAAGACTTGATTTGAATAAACTCACACCTACTGAAATATCTTTGCAAATGGCTGATAAATCAACTACCATACCTATCAGTATTTGTGAGGATGTGCCCGTTGTTGTTGCTAATGTTACGGTCTTGACTGACTTTGTTATACTTAAGATGCCCGAGGACGACAACATGTCGATTATTCTTGGTACACCCTTCTTGAATACTGCAGGGGCTGTTATTGATTGCAATAAAAGCAAGGTCACTTTTCATATCAATGGTAATGAGCATACGGTGTACTTTTCGAAGAAACAGTTCCAAGTGAATGGTACTAATGTTATTAAAAAATCTTCGACAATCACTATTGGAAGTTTTCAACTACCCCTACCTACTGTTAAAAAGAAATATGAAATGCTTATTGTTGGGGACATTCATATCCCCATTGCGGTAACTTAGTGTTTTACGAAAGTTCTTTGGTTTCATGCTAATCGAAAGTGGTTGTTAATAAGACTTGATCAACCTTATTAATGAATCATTTTTGAGAGGTATGAAGTTGATGAATTTAGTGAGCACTACCTTCTATCCCTACCTTTTGTTTTCTGTTTTTATTAGTTAAATAAAATAAAATGCCATGCCTTGCCTGTTTTCTGAGTTTTCTGTGCAATAAAAAATTACCCAAAAATAAAAGTTCTCAGAATGCTCTGAAAATTTAATATGATTTTTTCTGAATATTTAAGAATTTTTGGTGCAAATAACATCAGAGGGAGGTGCTCCAGGTGGGCACAACCCACCTGGGCGCGCCAGCACCCCCAGGCGCGCCCTGGTGGGTTGTGGTCCCCACGTGGGCCCTCTCACTTATCCCTTTACTCCATATCATCACCTACCTCCAGAAAAAATTCACCATTGCTCTCTCTCTCGTGTTCTTGCTCTCAAACCCGCGGATTTCGATCTGTTTGCTCGAAGTTCTGTCTCCGAAATTGTTTTGGGGGTGTGACTCCTCCATTGGTCCAATTAGTTTTTGCTTTAGTGGTTTATATTTAGAATAATTAGTGACTCTTGGTGCTGCTATAGATGAGCTTGCATGTTGAATTCTTAGAGTTCTAAGTAGTTCGAATGCTTGATATGGCCTCTATGCATCCCTATGAGTAGTTGCTATCAATCTTGTAAAGTTTTGTTGAGAAAAAATTTGTGGACTAAAAATTTCAGAATTTTGCTCATAGGAAAAGATGAGTATCTTTAGGAAGTTTGCTTCCAAGAAGAACTCCAAGGGAGTTATTGGGGAGTCGTCTGACAGTGATCTCCGCACCCGAAGAATGGCGGAGGTACGGCCATGCAAGTGGCCGCATAACTCATTCATGGAGGGAGCCAGAATCCGTTAAGAGTTTGCACAGTATGCTGCTAATGCCGGCCTCACCGACTTCATCGCAGCCGAATGTGAACAGTATCATCTCCTCACAAATTCCTTTGTGCAAAGTTTTCATTTCTTGGGTAGGAATAATCCTCCCGAGGTGTAGTTTAACTTATATGCTGAACCCCATCAGATACCACTTACTGAGTTTTGTGACATATGCATGATCCCTTCTGACGGGGATTTAGTAGAGCCTAGGCCCGCAGAGTTTGATGGTTTTTACCGCACTCTGACTATGGGGGGTGAGAGAGGGGTATCGGTTGTCACTGCCACTAGCTTACACTTTCCGGATGTGCATTATTTTGCTCTATTCATTGCGAAGTGTTTGCTTGCTAGAGAGAAGGTAGGTGCACTCAGCACGCCTGACTTTGCTGTTTTATGGCGTGCACTTTACGGCGACAACACTTATAGCTTGGGAGCTATTGTGGCACGTCGCCTCCACATTAACAGATCCAAGGGTAAGATACATGGTGGTATTTATGCTACTCGCTTGGCAAGTCACTTTAACATTCAGAGACGCCAGCATGATTATCCTTTACCCAAGGTTTATCTAGATTGCTTGGCTATGGCACACCACCAATTTATTGATGGCAAGAACACTACTAGTGATTTTTCTTATAACCTTGTTTTTAGTGAGGACACTCGTGATATTATTCCGTTGCCTGCACCTGCTTTGTTTGATCCTATTGCCAGGGGCGGATACAGGATTATGCCTGAGGACATTGTCGCCTACCGGAACAACCTGGTTGCGGCACAGGCGGAGCCTCAGGAATGGGACCCTCAGGTGCCCGCTCCCCAGCACTTCAACATAGGACCCCATGGCTTCTTCGAGTGGTGATTACCAAGTTAGGCCAAAAGCCTAAGCTTGGGGGAGTACGTATTTCCACCGACATTACTTTCATGTTCACACTTTTCATTCCAGTTGTCGGTGTCCACACTTTTTCATTGTATTATCCATGCTAGATTTATTTTCTCCCCTTCTTCTTGTGTGTTTGAAAAACTTTGAGAAAATACAAGAATATTTCTTGCTTCTTTTTCTTTCTAGCATAATTAGCTGTAGTATTTAAAAATAAAACCCAAAAAGATTTTCTTGTTCTTCTGTTGCTTGTTGGGAGCTCTCCCGTGTAAATAGTTTTTCTCATTTTTGTTTTTCCTTTCTTAAATTTGCTTTCTTTCAGAAAGCCAAAAAATCCAAAAATATTTCAGTGGGTTTCTCTAAATTTCTTTTTATTGAGTCATACCGAGGAGAAGACCACAATTAAAATGTTGAGTGGCTCTCATATGCATTGTTGTTGATCTAACAGAGAGCCCATATTACCTTGTTTTCTTCTTTTTGAATAAATGTTTGCAGATTCCAGCTTAGTCCACGACACTCTTGCACTATTATTATTTTCATATTGTTCGGTCGTGCAAGTGAAAGGCAATCATGACGATATTTGATGAACTGGCCATGGCAGAGAGAAACGGGTATGAACTCAACTTGTTCTGTTTTTGTAAATATGTTTAACCTAGTATCCAAGATTCAGCTCATTATAGTCAAACATGTTTGCAATGACCCTTAGAAATTATTGTTTCTCATGCCATGCTTAAGTAGCTAGGAGTGGATAATGATTTATCTTGGATGTCAACATTGCGTTAAAATAATTGTGATGTAGTATGATGATATGGTATCCTCCTCTGAATGTTCGGGTGGCTTGACTTGTCACATGTTCATGCATGTAGTTGAATCAAAACCAACATAGCCTCTATGATATTTATGTTCATGGTGTTCATATCCTACTCATGCTAGTATCCAATGTTACTTATGCATAATGCATGTTCATGACCGTTTTCGCTCTCTAGCTGGCCGCTTCTCAACCTAATTGCTAGCCTTCGCCTGTACTAAGTGGGAATTCTGCTTGTGCATCAAAACCCTGAAACCCAAGTTATTCCAGATGAGTCCACCATACCTACCTATATGTGGTATTACCCTGCCGTCCTAAGTAAATTTGCATGTGCCACCTCTAAAAACTTCAAATAAATATCCTTTTTTGTGTGCCTGGATTGTTCATCGAGCGACAGGAGGTAGTCAGTATCTTCCATGCTAAGCGGGTTATTCTCATGATGAGTGTTTATTCACTCATCCTTGCACGAGAGGGGCGGTAATAGGGATTCCCAGTCCCTAATTCAAATTACAGATATTTAAACAAAACTCCCCTAGGAATGTTGTTGGTATGGACGGCACCCGTTGTTTCGGACAAGCCGTGGAGTGTGATTGTTGGTGGAGGGGGAGTAAACCTTTACTTTTATCGCTTGGGAACCGCCACTAATGTGTTTAGCATGGAAGATACCGATAACTAATGGTCGTGAAGTAAATAAGAAGGGTGCATTTCTCAAAATTTCATTTACCTCTATTTTAAAACTTGAGCTCTGGCACCTCTGCAAATCACTGCTTCCCTCTGTGAAGGGACTATCTATTTACTTTTATGTTGTGTCATCACCTTCTCAAATAAGCGCCAGAACCTGAGAGCACTATTGTCATCCTCATGCATTGTGTGTAGCTAATGTTGGGTGCATCATGACTAGATCTTTTCTACCATGAATTACAATGTTTAGTCGCTACCTCTGCATTTATGTTTTGCGGTCTCAGAAAGGGTTAGCGAGATACCACTATTGTCATATTAAATCATGGTTGCTTTGACAAAGTGTTGTTGTTTGAGATATCTTATTATTGCTCGCTAGTTGATTATGCCATTGTTATGAGTTAATATAATTTTTAAGAGTTATTGTCGACATGGTTAGTTATAATCTTTGCTGAAAACATGGGTGCTACTTAAGCTTATTTACGTAAACAAGAGCAAAAGAGTTCGTAAAAGTTTTTCTTTTTCACTTTCAGTTTATCAACCGAATTGCTTGAGGACAAGCAAAGGTTTAAGCTTGGGGGAGTTGATACGTCTCCATCGTATCTACTTTTCCTAATGCTTTTCCTCTTATTTTGGAGTCTAATTTGCACTATTTGAATGAAACTAACCCGGACTGATGTTGTTTTCAGCAGAACTACCATGGTGTTGTTTTTGTGCAGAAATAAAAGTTCTCGGATTGGAACGAAACTTCGCGAGGATTTTTTATATAAAAAAAGAGAATTTATGGAGCCAAGAACCACAGGAGGGGGGCACCTGGGTGGGCACAACCCACCAGGGGGCGCCCCCCTCCAGGCGCGCCGAGGTGGGTTGTCCCCACCTAGTGGCCCTGCAGACTCCAACCCGATGCTATAAAGTCATATTTTCAGAGAGAAAAATCAGCGAGAAAGAATTATCGCGTTTCCCAAGACGGAGCCGCCGCCACCTCCTGTTCTTCATCGGGAGGCCAGATCTGGAGTCCATTGGGGGCTCCGAAGAGGTGGATCTTCGATCTTCATCATCACCAACCCTTCTTCATCGCAAATTCCATGATGCTCCCCACCGAGAGTGAGTAATTCCTTCGTAGGCTCGCTGGTTGGTGAGGAGTTGGATGAGATTCATCATGTAATCGAGTTAGTTTTGATAGGGCTTGATCCGTAGTATCCATTATGTTCTGAGATTGATGTTGCTATGACTTTGCCATGCTTAATGCTTGTCACTTTGGGCCCGGGTGATGTGGCACCCCGGCTCAGAGGAAACCGGAACGCCCCGTATTCCAGTCCCAGGGACAAGTCCACTGGAATACGGCACTGTTGGCATAGAACAAATCAGCTCTTTATTGCTATAAATATGGTTACAAAGATTACATCAACACGGCGACACTACGCCTGCTCAAAATAGCTCTATGCTAACAGCGGATCGACCTGAGGAGGCGGAGTATCTCTCGGCAGCGGAACAGCGTCGGCGGTGATGGACTCCACTCCGCAGGGACTCTGGCTAGAACGCGTATCCTAGCTCGCGCAATCAACATCTTCGACAAACAAGCAGTCATGGCATGACCTGCAAACTGGCATGACACGCCAGGTGAGTACTTTGAATGTACTCGCAAGCTCACAACAAACATCAGCATTAAGGCAAGACAACATCATAGTAATCAAGATTAAGTTAAGATTTATTGTTACCGAAGGAATGGTTGAAATGAGCAATAACAGGCTACTCTTCCTGCATTCTGGTGACCAACTCATGATCACTCCAAGAACATCCAACGATCATCCTCGAGATCGTTACCTATACTTGCCCATGGCATACTGTCCAACTGTTACCAAACTCAGATGAGTTCTCCCATCATTACTGTCATTATTGTGGTTGATCTCCTATAGAGGTCTGGACGGGCTGTCCAATACCGTGGACACGGCTATTCGAATAGATTTTACACTCTGCAGAGGTTGTACACTTTACCCACACCACGGAACTCATGGCCTCGTGCTCCCATTCGGGTGGACCAACGACGTTCCGACGAAACCCGCTTGACCCGTGACTCTTCCATCGTACGACCGGCAATCATACTCCCTCTTGGAGTCAAGCCCTGGGTGGCCCCATGTCCTCAAGACACCTGCCAGCGTCCTGGCCAAACAAACTGTCCCAAACGGGGACCTGGATCCAATAACTCAACTGGGCTCACAGGGTTATCGCCGCCTACCGGGCCAGGGTAGCGCGCGCGCATAACCCTCCCTCTTTGGAGGTACCGGTGGAAGAGCACGCGATCAGACCAAGTCAAGGCCGTCCCATACCGGCAAATGTGGCTGCACGAATAAGCCCGAACAGGTGACTCTCGATCAACCAACTAAGTTCACCTATTACCAGGTTGTTTCATCAAGTTAACTTAGTTGGTCAAATTAGGCATCTTATCCTCGAACAATCTTTCTGTCACAGCTGACACTCCGGTATCATAGTAATCCAATAACCGGCATGCTTAGGCTACTGCTACTAGTTCATATCCACAAATGCCGGATGAAATCCCAAAATAATCATAGACGGTAATCTCAACATCATAACCTCAACGAGTGGGTAAACTACTAGTCATTAACAATCCGGTATTCAACATCTACTCATGCATGTCATAATCCAATCCATGCTACAGATAACATTCTTGCTATTAAAGTAATTAATTAAACTATGATATTGCATTGCAATTATGCAGATGAGGGTTGTGGCTTGCCTGGAGATGAAGGAGTCATCGGAATGAAGTGCGGAAATGTCGCGGGGACGAATGCCGGAAACAGTACTCTCTCGGAGGGCTGTTTACGGACAAGGGCAAAAGGGTCATTTCTGCTGTGTCAACACAGCATGAGAATGACACCATCGGAACGGGCTCGATGAGACGAAGAAGTGGGCGCTGGTTTCGTCTGAATCGGAGTCCCGGGCAAAAAGATATGAATGATTTTCTGCCAGGGACCAATCAGCAAAAGAGATAATTGCATCCGGGTCCCTGAGCAGCTCAGCCGCTTGCGCATTCAAATAAAATGCGTTTTCCCCAGAGGAAGACGTATTCCAGAGGAATACGCCTCCACTTATCCACCTCAGCAGTGGCGGGGCCGGCTCCTGGGTCACCGACGGGCGGGGCCCGCACTGGCCCTCTCTCTCCTCCCACCTCCTTCTTCCTCCTCCCGATCGGGGACAGGAGCGAGGCGAGGCAGATCGCCGCCGGCGATGGCCCGGGCGGCTCCGGCCGTCCCCGGTGGAGCTTGGACCACCGACGGGACCGGAAGGAGGCGCCGCATTCATCCCGCCTGGGCTCGGACGCCGGAGGGGCCCAAGACGGCGGCGGTTAGAGCGCCCACGGCGGTGGTCGTCGGCCAGATTCGAAGACGGCGTCTCCGGCACCCAAACGACGGGGCAAGAAGGGGGAAAGGACCGCCGGACCACAGGGGTTCTTGCGGTGGAGAAAGGAGGGGGAGTCCGGGCGCAGCTCGCCGGAATTTATCCGGAGCCGAGCGGCGGCCCCGACGGCCATTGGAGGCGGAGAGGAGCTACGGGGCTCGGGCAGGGGAATGGGGAGTGACAGAGGAGGACGGAAGAGGCTCTCGTGAGCTCGGGAGGACTCGGGGCAGCCTATAAATAGCCGGACGGCGCAGGGCTCGGCCACGGCCACGGCGAAGCATGCCGGAGCTTCGGGAGAGCTCATGGAGGTGGGGAGAGACGACTAGAGAGATCGGAGAGAGGCTGAGAAGGCTCGGGAGCGCTCAGGAGGGCTCAGGCGAGCTCGAGAAGGCTCGAGACGGAGAAAACGCCAACGGCGGCTACGGGCAGAATAGGGCGGAGCTCGTCGCGGAGCGGCGAGGATGGGACTGGAGGGGGAGAGAGGTCTGGGGAGAAGAAGACAGCGAGGGAAAGCTGTGGGACAAGACTAATCGCACGAAACCGACAAGGAGAGGAGGGGCCCCGAGCAAACGGCGTTCGGCACGCGTCCACTGCGTGCCAAAACGGTGGGCACCACGTGCACAGTGCCATGCATTGCTTTCTGGCACCCAAAATGTTGTCTAGCTAAGGGACCTTGCTCCCCAAGGCACCGTGAAGGTGATAGATCAACGAGAAAGTCCAAGGGTTTACGGGAATTCTCACTGAAAGGTTGCTGTAGCAAACTGTTTGATGAATGCTGTGATCAACAGAAGAGGTATAAGGTCCAACTGAGATGTCTGGGAGGTTTGGGATAGGAAGGACTACTATTCTGAGGAATTTTAAGGGAAATGGACCAGGGTTTAACATAGTTGCTTAACAACTGCATAACCTGGTCCAGAATGCCAATCTTGAAGTGCCACTCACATGGAGTGTCCAATTGGTCTGAAATTTGGCAAGGCTTGATTATTTGGACATATAATGATGCTGTGGAAATTTCATACCAAATGGACAAGCCATAATGGTACTTGCTTCACAAGCATCCTCTCTGTCCAGAAACTTGCAAAATTTGCACAGGGCAATTGGATTACTGAATTGGGCCAAAACATGGTGGAAGGAGTTGAAATGGATTTAAGAATGTCCTGGTAAATTTTAAGCTTAAATGAAGTAATATAAAATATAGTTGCTTCACAACTGAAAAATATGGCCAGAATCTAAGAATTGATGCTCTGCTCACTCAGATGATTAGATAGGGTTGAAACTTGTGTAAGAGTCATTATTTGGGCAATTGGAGGTGCTTGCAAAATTTCAACTCATTTGGATACTCCTAGCTAGCACTTGCTTCACAAAGATTCCAGTTGCCCAGAAACTTTGGAAATTAGCTAGGAGAGATTTAATATCCAAATAAATTTGAATTTTGGCATGTGGCAATGATATGGATAGGAAAGAATGCCCAAAAAGTTTGAGAGCAAGTAGGCCAATATAAAGGGTACTTGCTTCACAAACTGACAACTAGGGCAGAATCAGAAAAGGAATTTTGGTGGATTATTTTTGAACATGGCAAGGAATATTTTGACATATCTGGATAAGATATGTCCCAAAGGATTTATGAGAATTATTTGGGAATTTTGGGAATGATAGAAATATGAGTTGCTTCACAACTCAGAGCTGACAGGGTTATTCCTTTAATAGAAAAAGGAATATTCCCAAGAAAAGAATATTGGGATTGGTCCAAGATGGAAATGACAAGGTCTTGGGATGATTTTGAGGTTGGCAAGCCACTTGGGAGAGGAATCAAGGGTGATCTCTCCCGGTTACAGGACTACTAAGCCACAGAAAAGCAAATCCAGACCAAAATAAAAAGGAAAAAGAAATGGGCAAAATCCAGGGTGTCACAAACCTACCCCCCTTAAAGAAATCTCGTCCTCGAGATTTGGTTGCTCAGGGGTTAAACCTGAATATTCCCGTTTGAGGAAACCGTTTCCCACTCGGGTTTCCTTTTTAACCTTTGTGTTATGCTCCCGCTGATTTCTCCGATTGACTGCCTGGCTTTGATGTGGTTCATTTCACTGGATTCTCATTCTGACAGGTCTTTCCTCATATATTATTCTGACTTTAATCCTTTTATGTCCAATGGCCTGCCTAGGTGCAATGAATTATCCTGACTACAATACCCGTCCTTCTCGCAAGCCCGAGAGTTGTTCTCTATGGATGTGTTGTGATGAAGTCCAATACGGATGATCGTCCATTGACTCGTGAACAGATCCTCTCGAGGAACATGAAATCTTTTACTCATCGTGCTTGGGTGTCCTCAAAGGGCTGTATGTCCTCCAAGTTTGAAACAGTACTGTGATTCATATCGTTCTCCTTCTCGCATGGTTTACTGAATCATCTTTGGTATCTGTACTATCTCAGGTATCACATTCGCACCGAAGATTTAATTGTCACCTGTCGTGACCAGCATAAAGGTGTACGGTGATATTATCCATAGACTTGACTGATAGTGGTCCTGGCAGCAGAATCTTGTTCACGGCAGGTTATTCTTTATCTGTTTCCCATATGTGAGGACATGTGCTGCGAGACTGTTGCTCATCCTTCTGAGTGCTCAGTCTGACAGGCTTGACTATTCTCTTCTGATGATTCTGGGAATATTTAGTTGGCTGAGCGGGTTGACTCGATATGGGGGTCCTTGCAAATGGATTAGACCCCGTGGTGTGTATCCCCATGGTGACCGGTATCGAACCAGTCTATTCTGGCATTTGTACCAAGTTGATCATGTAACCATTATCATATCTGTATGGCCAATCTTGCTCCTTCATTATGGTTTTCTTTACCTGGATCCTTAGCTGAAAGAGCTTGGCCTTATGTATTCTCGATTCTTCGGGTGACCATGTGTACTGCCAGATGCAACGTTCCGGCAGGCATATTACTTTACAAGTTGTAGCTGTAGGGTAACGACTGTCTGAACCCTTGGATGAAATTGGCAAATAAACCAGTAGCCACCAGAACGGTCTTTACAACTCAGATCTGGGACATTGCTGGAGTAACTCAACCCCGACTCAAGACGGCTGAAAAGCAGCTCAGAGCATGAGACGGTGTCGATAAGAAGAAAGTAGCAGCTCCCTAAGATGGCCGAGAAACAGCTCAGAGCATAGGGTCACCGCTACGGAAAGAAATTCAACAACTGTCCGAGACGGCCGAAAAGCAGCTCAGAACACGGGCCAGTTGCTGACAAAAGAAATAATAAAAAAAATCAGCATCCACCCCGGACGGCCGTAAAACAGCTCGGAACACAGGCGTGGTGCCGTTACTAAAGAAAGGCAGGCAAGGGTTCAGTAGCGTCCCATACAGCTCGCTACTACGCAGACAAGCACAGGTATGATAATTGAAACCGGGCTGACATCATGGTCTGAGTAACTCATGTAACCTTGGCAGCATGTTCATCATTTCCATAAAAACATGTGTAGCTGGCACTTGATTTCTGAGGCAGGCTTGTGTCCTGACTGGTTCTTGCATTCCGACCAACGGTTGCGGACCTGACTCTTGGGATGCATTGTCATATGCTGACAACTGTCTGGGGAGTATCTTGTACTCTGAGGCTTCCTTTTTGCCACATACGGACTGAGTGCATATATCTATTCCTTAATGTTTCTGCTGTGAAGGTTGCAATGATGCATACTGGATGCTAATAATCAATCCAAAATACCATTGGTAGTCAGGCTAGGTATTTCCCGATATCAGGCAGTCAGCGGAAAATTCCATATTGTTGAGCTGAGCCTCCAACTAACTGTCTCTTCACTGATTTCTTTGAGTTCGGTGTCGGGGAGCAACTTCCATAAGGGGAAATAAGGTAACACCAAGGACCCAACGAAAGAAGCAAAAGAAACGACTAAACAAAAGCACACAAAGCACTAAGATCACACACAAGCAATATATTACAGCTACTCACAGCAATAATATGCATGCCTACCTAAGCACACAAATCTCGCGGAGACTCCGGTATTACGGTCTAACATGCTGTGGCGATGTGCACGAAAGGAAGTCAAGGTGTGGAAGGAGTTGGTGTAAACAAAGGTACACCAAACACGGCTTAACACTGGTTGCAGCTGGAAGGATACTGAGGCGAGGACGGACTTGATGATCGTGGATCGGAACACGGAGGTCACGACCACATCATCATCAAGCGTACGGAAGAAACCATACTTGTCCTGGGAACGGATAGCGATGAAGAGAAAGGCTTGCTGGCATTGCCCTTTTCTGATAACCAAGATCAGTAAGGGTTGCCAAGGCGGCTAGAGGGATGGCACGATCCGGGATAGAGACATGTCTATCACCGAACCATAGGGGTGGCTAAAGAGGATATATTGGTGTGGTACCTGTGCATCAATCCTGCAAAGGATCGATACACCAAGCACCTAGGCATGCCTCCGCTGGGACGAAGATGACACCAACCACCAAGAAAAGATATGCAACTGGAGGGTACAGGTAGTGGATTGCCACCTATACTCACCAGATCAATCGTTAGTGATAACTAGCCTATATGCATGCTATGCAGCAAACAAATGCAACAAACAAGTGCAGCAAAAAAACTAGACTCTATACTACCGGTTATAACGTTCGCACCTAGACTGCGCGTCCTATAGCCAGACCTGCTCTGATACCAACTCCTGTGGCACCCTGGCTCAGAGGAAACCGGAACGCCCCAAATTCCAGTCCCAGGGACAAGTCCACTGGAATACGGCACTGTTGGCATAGAACAAATCAGCTCTTTATTGCTATAAATATGGTTACAAAGATTACATCAACACGGCGACACTACGCCTGCTCAAAATAGCTCTATGCTAACAGCGGATCGACCTGAGGAGGCGGAGTATCTCTCGGCAGCGGAACAGCGTCGGCGGTGATGGACTCCACTCCGCAGGGACTCTGGCTAGAACGCGTATCCTAGCTCGCGCAATCAACATCTTCGACAAACAAGCAGTCATGGCATGACCTGCAAACTGGCATGACACACCAGGTGAGTACTTTGAATGTACTCGCAAGCTCACAACAAACATCAGCATTAAGGCAAGACAACATCATAGTAATCAAGATTAAGTTAAGATTTATTGTTACCGAAGGAATGGTTGAAATGAGCAATAACAGGCTACTCTTCCTGCATTCTGGTGACCAACTCATGATCACTCCAAGAACATCCAACGATCATCCTCGAGATCGTTACCAATACATGCCCATGGCATACTGTCCAACTGTTACCAAACTCAGATGAGTTCTCCCATCATTACTGTCATTATTGTGGTTGATCTCCTATAGAGGTCTGGACGGGCTGTCCAATACCGTGGACACGGCTATTCGAATAGATTTTACACTCTGCAGAGGTTGTACACTTTACCCACACCACGGAACTCGTGGCCTCATGCTCCCATTCGGGTGGACCAACGACGTTCCGACGAAACCTGCCTGACCCGTGACTCTTCCATCGTACGACCGACAATCATACTCCCTCTTGGAGTCAAGCCCTGGGTGGCCCCGTGTCCTCAAGACACCTGCTAGCGTCCTGGCCAAACAAACTGTCTCAAACGGGGACCTGGATCCAATAACTCAACTGGGCTCACAGGGTTATCGCCGCCTACCGGGCCTGGGTAGCGCGCGCGCATAACCCTCCCTCTTTGGAGGTACCGGTGGAAGAGCACGCGATCAGACCAAGTCAAGGCCGTCCCATACCGGCAAATGTGGCTGCACGAATAAGCCCGGACAGGTGACTCTCGATCAAGCAACTAAGTTCACCTATTACCAGGTTGTTTCATCAAGTTAACTTAGTTGGTCAAATTAGGCATCTTATCCTCGAACAATCTTTCTGTCACAGCTGACACTCCGGTATCATAGTAATCCAATAACCGGCATGCTTAGGCTACTGCTACTAGTTCATATCCACAAATGCCGGATGAAATCCCAAAATAATCATAGACGGTAATCTCAACATCATAACCTCAACGAGTGGGTAAACTACTAGTAATTAACAATCCGGTATTCAACATCTACTCATGCATGTCATAATCCAATCCATGCTACAGATAACATTCTTGCTATTAAAGTAATTAATTAATCTATGATATTGCATTGCAATTATGCAGATGAGGGTTGTGGCTTGCCTGGAGATGAAGGAGTCATCAGAATGAAGTGCGGAAATGTCGCGGGGACGAATGCCGGAAACAGTACTCTCTCGGAGGGCTGTTTACGGACAAGGGCAAAAGGGTCATTTCTACTGTGTCAACACAGCATGAGAATGACACCATCGGAACGGGCTCGATGAGACGAAGAAGTGGGCGCTGGTTTCGTCTGAATCGGAGTCCCGGGCAAAAAGATATGAATGATTTTCTGCCAGGGACCAATCAGCAAAAGAGATAATTGCATCCGGGTCCCTGAGCAGCTCAGCCGCTTGCGCATTCAAATAAAATGCGTTTTCCCCAGAGGAAGACGTATTCCAGAGGAATACGCCTCCACTTATCCACCTCAGCAGTGGCGGGGCCGGCTCCTGGGTCACTGACGGGCGTGGCCCGCGCTGGCCCTCTCTCTCCTCCCACCTCCTTCTTCCTCCTCCCGATCGGGGACAGGAGCGAGGCGAGGCAGATCGCCGCCGGCGATGGCCCGGGCGGCTCCGGCCGTCCCCGGTGGAGCTTGGACCACCGACGGGACCGGAAGGAGGCGCCGCATTCATCCCGCCTGGGCTCGGACGCCGGAGGGGCCCAAGACGGCGGCGGTTAGAGCGCCCACGGCGGTGGTCGTCGGCCAGATTCGAAGACGGCATCTCCGGCACCCAAACGACGGGGCAAGAAGGGGGAAAGGACCGCCGGACCACAGGGGTTCTTGCGGTGGAGAAAGGAGGGGGAGTCCGGGCGCAGCTCGCCGGAATTTATCCGGAGCCGAGCGGCGGCCCCGACGGCCATTGGAGGCGGAGAGCAGCTCCGGGGCTCGGGCAGGGGAATGGGGAGTGACAGAGGAGGACGGAAGAGGCTCTCGTGAGCTCGGGAGGACTCGGGGCAGCCTATAAATAGCCGGACGGCGCAGGGCTCGGCCACGGCCGCGGCGAAGCGTGCCGGAGCTTCGGGAGAGCTCATGGAGGAGGGGAGAGACGACCAGAGAGATCGGAGAGAGGCTGAGAAGGCTCGGGAGCGCTCAGGAGGGCTCAGGCGAGCTCGGGAAGGCTCGAGACGGAGAAAACGCCAACGGCGGCTACGGGCAGAATAGGGCGGAGCTCGTCGCGGAGCGGCGAGGATGGGACTGGAGGGGGAGAGAGGTCTGGGGAGAAGAAGACAGCGAGGGAAAGCTGTGGGACAAGACTAATCGCGCGAAACTGACAAGGAGAGGAGGGGCCCCGAGCAAACGGCGTTCGGCACGCGTCCACTGCGTGCCAAAACGATGGTCACCGCGTGCATAGTGGCATGCAGTGCTTTCTGGCACCCAAAATGTTGTCTAGCTAAGGGACCTTGCTCCCCAAGGCACCGTGAAGGTGATAGATCAACGAGAAAGTCCAAGGGTTTATGGGAATTCTCACTGAAAGGTTGCTGTAGGAAACTGTTTGATGAATGCTGTGATCAACAGAAGAGGTATAAGGTCCAACTGAGATGTCTGGGAGGTTTGGGATAGGAAGGACTACTATTCTGTGGAATTTTAAGGGAAATGGACTAGGGTTTAACATAGTTGCTTAACAACTGCATAACCTGGTCCAGAATGCCAATCTTGAAGTGCCACCCACATGGAGTGTCCAATTGGTCTGAAATTTGGCAAGGCTTGATTATTTGGACATATAATGATGCTGTGGAAATTTCATACCAAATGGACAAGCCATAATGGTACTTGCTTCACAAGCATCCTCTCTGTCCAGAAACTTGCAAAATTTGCACAGGGCAATTGGATTACTGAATTGGGCCAAAACTTGATGGAAGGAGTTGAAATGGATTTAAGAATGTCCTGGTAAATTTTCAGCTTAAATGAAGCAATATAAAATATAGTTGCTTCACAACTGAAAAATATGGCCAGAATCTAAGAATTGATGCTCTGCTCACTCAGATGATTGGACAGGGTTGAAACTTGTGTAAGAGTCATTATTTGGGCAATTGGAGGTGCTTGCAAAATTTCAACTCATTTGGATACTCCTATCTAGCACTTGCTTCACAAAGACTCCAGTTGCCCAGAAACTTTGGAAATTAGCCAGGAGAGATTTAATATCCAAATAAATTTGAATTTTGGCATGTGGCAATGATATGGATAGGAAAGAATGCCCAAAAAGTTTGAGAGCAAGTAGGCCAATATAAAGGGTACTTGCTTAACAAACTGACAACTAGGGCAGAATCAGAAAAGGAATTTTGGTGGATTATTTTTGAACATGGCAAGGAATATTTTGACATATCTGGATAAGATATGTCCCAAAGGATTTATGAGAATTATTTGGGAGTTTTGGGAATGATAGAAATATGAGTTGCTTCACAACTCAGAGCTGACAGGGTTATTCCTTTAATAGAAAAAGGAATATTCCCAAGAAAAGAATATTGGGATTGGTCCAAGATGGAAATGACAAGGTCTTGGGATGATTTTGAGGTTGGCAAGCCACTTGGGAGAGGAATCAAGGGTGATCTCTCCCGGTTACAGGACTACTAAGCCACAGAAAAGCAAATCCAGACCAAAATAAAAAGGAAAAAGAAATGGGCAAAATCCAGGGTGTCGCAGGTGACATGATTTCAGATCTGAACCATTTATTTTATCACCATTATATCTATGTTCTAGATCCGATCTTGCAAGTTATAGTCACCTACTACGTGTTATGATCCGGCAACCCCGGAGTGACAATAGTCGGGACACTTCCCGGTGATGACCGTAGTTTGAGGAGTTCATGTATTCACTATGTGTTAATGCTTTGTTCTGGTTCTCTATTAAAAGGAGGCCTTAATATCCCTTAGTTTCCAATAGGACCCCGCTACCACGGGAGGGTAGGACAAAAGATGTCATGCAAGTTCTTTCCATAAGCACGTATGACTATTTACGGAATACATGCCTACATTATATTTATGAACTGGAGCTAGTGCTGTATCGCCCTAGGTTATGACTGTTATATGATGAATATCATCCAACGAATTCACCGATCCAATGCCTACAAATTTCTCTCATATTGTTCTTGCTGAGTTACTACTGATGCTATTACTATTGCACTTGCTACAAAATCATTGCTATCACTGTTACCGTTATTATTGATGTTGCTACTACTATCAAAACTATCATATTATTTTGCTACTGATCACTTTGCTGTAGATAATTAATCTCCAGGTGTGGTTGAATTGACAACTCAACTGCTAATACTTGCAAATATTCTTTGGCTCCCCTTGTGTCGAATCAATAAATTTGGGTTGAATACTCTACCCTCAAAAACTATTGCGATCCCCTATATTTGTGGGTATCGGTGCCTCTATTGGGGACTTGCGCGTTTCTCCTACTGGATTGATACCTTGGTTCTTAACTGAGGGAAATACTTATCTCTATTGTGCTGCATCACCCTTTCGTCTTCAAGGGAAAAACCAACACAAGCTAAAGAAGTTGCAGGAAGAATTTCTGGTGCCGTTTTCGGGGAGATCTACGTCAAGCCTACCAAGTACCCAACATAAACTCTCATCTCTGGCATTACATTATTCGCCATTTGCCTCTCATTTTCCTTTCCCCCACCTCTAAAATGATTTTCAGAAAAATACAAAAAGATTTGCCTTTTTATTCGCCCTTCTTCCATTCGTCTTTTCATTCGCTTTTTGGTTGCTTGTGTGCTAGATCTGTTTCTTGCCACCATGTTTGAATCTGGGGAGGTTATCATTGAAAATTTTGAAGGTCTTGCTAGTATAAATCTTGAGGAAAAACTTGGATCTTGCTCATTGGATCATGAAAGTGAAACTCCCCCTAATTACAAAGCAAAAACTTTTCATGTGGGAGATGGTAATATTATTGGGAAAAGTATCATTCAAGAATTCTTTGATTGTACGGGATCTATGCCCATGAGTAAAATATCTATTCTTCTCAATACAAATTGTTATGCGGATGCCATTGTCATGCTTGTTGAAAAACTAGAAAGAAAATTTGTGCACATCCATCCTACTTTGCAAAATGTGTTTTATGAACTACCCAATATCAATCATCCTAAGGCTAAAAAGATTCCCGCTATCATCCTTATGCGGGAATTTGACTTTATAATACAAGAGGCTAGGGATATTTTTTCTTTCTATAATAAAGATGTTGAACATCCTCCGATTGAAGAAATCCTCCATGATAAAGAAACTTTGCGTAGTTTGGAGTCTAGAGATTATCAATCTTATAGTGACAATCTTAGCAGGAGAGTTCCCTACTCAGAAATCACTCAAACCTTGTATGTTGAGAATTATGATAAATTTGATTGGATAACGAGGGGAATTTATGTAGGGTTTAATGATGATTGGTTGGAAAAGATGGCTAGGGAACCCGTTAAAAATGAATTACGTGTTTTATATGATGATATATACGGTGATGAGCCGGATTACGGGTTTATGAATGTTAAAATCACTAATCAAAGACCTTTTCATGAATTAAGTTCACCTATTAGAAGGGAAATAAAGGAAAGGATAGATTTACCGAGGAGAGTTTTGGGAGACTTGATTAAGAGAGGATTGCATACCAAAGATGACAATACCTAGATCTATTGCGTTATGCCTAGCTAAGGGCGTTAAACAATAGCGCTTGTTGGGAGGCAACCCAATTTTATTTTTGTTCTTGCTTTTTTGGTTCTGTTTTTCAATAAATTTTTTCATCTAGCCTCTGGTTAGATGTGTTTTCATGTTTTAATTAGTGTTTGGGCCAAGTAAGACCTTTGGGATGGCTTACGGTGATAGTTGATTTGATCTTGCTGAAAAACAGAAACTTTTGCATCCCGGTGGTCACCGTCGCCTCGCCCCACGCGGACCGCGCCGGCCGCGCGCCCAGCCGCGGCGACCGCGCCCCTGGGCGCCCGCTCACCCCCTGGCCGCGCGCTGCCGCGGCCTCGCCCGTCCGCGCCCCCCCGTCCGCGCCCGCGCGTGCCATTTGGGCACCGGACATGTCCGGTCCCAAATGGGCACGCTCCGGACATGTCCGGCCCCATTTGGGTGCGCGTCCGGACGTGTCCGCCCTAGCCATGTGCTAGCTAAAAAAATAAAATAAATAAAAATAAATAAAATAATTAATTAGTTAATTAACACTGTTTAGATTAGTCTAATTTAATTAATTAGATTAATTAAATGTTAATTAACTTAAGTAACCCTGGTTAATTAGAGCTAATTAATTAGTTAACCTAATTAACCTTGCTGACATCAGCATGATGTCATGCTGACATCAGCGAGCACTATTCTGGATAATGTTTAATTTAAACAATAAAAATAAATTCAGAAAATTAATAAAAACTTTAGAAAATCATATTAAATAAACCGTAACTCGGATGAAAATACTTTCTACATGAAAGTTGCTCAGAACAACGAGACGAATCTGAATACGCGGTCCGTTCGTCCGTCACGCGTCTCTAACTATCCGAACTTGCAACCGTTCCCCTCTTATCCTCTGTCCGATAATTCCAAAGACCCGGGAAATATCGTCAGATATTCTCCCGCTTCGTCTGTTACGTGTGATGCTGCGTTAGACTACCCCTAGCACCGTGTATCGTATTTGTCATGCTCATGTTTGCTCTATATTTATACTGTTTCCTCCCCCTCTTCTCTCTCGATAGCCCCAGACCCCGACGTCGTCCCCGAGACCGACGCAGCTCCGGATCCCGAAGACACCATAGACGACCTTGCCCTTGCCGCCGAGCAACCAGGCAAGCCCCCCCTTTGATCATCCCGATATCGCCCATTCTAATTTCCCATGCTTGCATTAGAATTGCTGTTGCTACTGCTTTACCTATTCTGATGCATAGCCTGTTTATTGTAGCCTGCTGTTGATATTTACTTGCATATCCTAAACTGCTTAGTTTAGGCTGGGTAGAGACCTATCAGTGACCCCACTTATCCCGACTGCCGCGCTGGATCGTCAGAAGACCCGATCAACGGGAATTGAAGACCAGGACCCGACACCGCACATCACCCCCCCCTTAGTTGTAACGACACTGCAGCGTTACTATCGAGTGCCGAGGGTGAAACCTCTTATAGCACTCCTGATGTTAACTCTGTAGAGTAGCTATTTGGTCGTGGTCATCGAGGGTGATTCCTCCTTCCCCACTTCCGGTAATGACGCCGTCGTACAACACCCCAAGTGTGAACTCATCGAGGGTGATTCCTCCTACGTTCACCTTGGCAGTTACATCGGTAGGAATCCAACGAGGGTGATACCTCGGATTCCCTTGATGTTATGGACACACGGATACTTGGACTTTACACTGTTACTTGGAAAGGCGGGTCGGCCCTGAGGGGTACCCGCGTGCGCCTGAGAGGCGAGTGTTGTGAAGACGGGTGCCTGTGTGGTGCCCGAGTGGTGAATACGAGGCGCGGCCGGGCATTCTTAGCCCTTGCAGCAAGTCCTCGAGACGGGGCGACGGGGTCACATCTTTCGTGAGTCTCTGCTCGTTTCCGCAAGCCCCTAGTCCTAACGATTTGGATATTTGATCCGAGCAGGCCTCTGGTCTGATAGCACTAACCATCATGTGGGCATAGTATGGGCGTTCTGCATCGTAGCATCAGCCGAAAGCTCTGTCAGACGTCCAGTTCAGCATGGCGGCACTGACGGACCGGCGCCCTCCTGGTGCCAGGCTTCTCCCTGCGCGCAACGACTCGGAGTGCACAGGGCGATGGCCCAAGACCTCTGAGCGCTTAGGATGTAGACCGACGGGGACCTCTCTGCTGAGCTGTAGGTCGGGTTGCGGTGTGTTGTTTGGCCGAGGCCGGGCATGACCCAGGAAAGTGTGTCCGGCCGGAGTTAAGCGAGCGTGATGGGTAAGTTGGTGCACCCCTGCAGGGAAGAACACTTCTATCGATAGCCGGTCCTACGGTAAAGGACACTCGGAGTTGTATCCTGATTGATACAATTTAGAACTGGATACCTGTGATGAGACCTGTATATATGGCTCTGGGATTGCTTCTCGCAGGGAGTCGAGAAGGGATCTCAGGACGAGGTTTGATGACTTTATGGCTCTGGGATTGCTTTCTCGCAGGGAGTCGAGAAAGGATCTCTGGGTGAGGTTGATATTATTACTGCTACATTATATGGTATTGTTCTACTCTCTTCTACTGCTGCAAGACCGCTGAAGATGCTAGTCTTCGATAGGACTAGGCCTTCTCTCTATTCTGGCATTTCTGCAGCCCAGTCCACATATACAGCCTCCCCTTGAAAATGTTGCATATGTAGTGTAGATCCTTGCTTGCTGAGTACTTCTGAGTACTCACGGTTGCTTTGTTTTCCTTTTTCTCCCCATATCAGTTTGACGTGACCAGAGGACGGAGCCCCCTGGGACAGATGCCCCGACGATCGCTACTACTACTACCCAGAGGATGGATACTACTACGAGTTGACTGACGACCAGGAGTAGGATCGGAGGGTCCCAGGCAGGAGGCCTTCGCCTTTCGATCGTAGTGTTTTATTTTGCCCCGCCTTTCTAAAGGCCTTTCTATTTCTATTTAATATCTGTACTCAGATATCTGATGCTTCCGCTGACGCTTGTTCGCAAGCTTATGTATTCGAGCCCTCGAGGCCCCTGGCTTGTAATATAAAGCTTGTATGACTTTATTTATGTTTTAGAGTTGTGTTGTGATATCTTCCCGTGAGTCCTTAGGCTTGATCGTGTGCATTTGCGTGTATGAATAGTGCACGATCGGGCCGGGGGCGTCACAAGTTGGTATCAGAGCCGACTGCCTGTAGGAATCCCTTTTCCAACTCCTTGGCCGAAGTTGAGTCTAGTAACCGAAAACTATTTTACTAACTTGGCTGTGTGGCTTACGGGCCCACATCGCCAATTGGGAGGTATTAGTATCTTTTATTCCTCATCTTTACTCTGGGACTCTGACCTCTCTTCCTTTCGGGTTAACTAAAGTTTACTAACGCCGACACTTAGGATCTCGTAATTCTCGTCCACCCGGAGAGCTGGATATCTGTGCGATTTCCCTGACATTGCTCTGATTAGTCTGATAATCATTTTCCTTTCCATTGTTTTGTTTAACCTTTCTCTCCGAGATCGGTTATACTTCTCCTTGTCTTTTGACAATCATGAGTTTCCTCTGTTTCAGATGGATCGTTTGTTTCCACCACACCCTGCGACGCAGCTACCAGGTGTTCGAGCAGGGATACATCCAGAGTACATTCTTTATCCACTGGGGCAGATGTCAATCCGTTACAATACCCCAGTACTATCTCCTCCAGATACCCGCAAAGACTTTGTGATTTATTGTGACGCATCCCGTGAAGGATTAGGCTGTGTCCTAATGCAAGAGCGTAAAGTGATTGCTTATGGCTCTCGTCAATTGCGCCCACATGAAGAGAATTATCCGGTACATGATCTAGAACTAGCTGCTGTCATCTATGCATTGCAGTTATGGCGACATTACCTTCTCGGTAATCGTTCCGAGATATACACGGATCATAAAAGTCTGAAGTACTTGTTCACTCAACCTTCTCTAAACCTCCGTCAGCAAAGATGGATGGAGACCATTGCGGACTATGACTTGGGTATTTCTTATACCCCTAGCAAGGCTAATGTAATGGCTGATGCGTTGAGCCGCAAATCCTATTGCTGCGAACTTGAGGTTCAGCTACAGCAACCACTTCTGTATGAAGAGCTTCGAAAGCTAAATATCGAGATAGTTCCTCAAGGATACCTAAAAACCTTGGTTGTTGAACCAGATCTTGAGAAAGCTGTTAAGAATGCGCAAGCTAAAGATGCTGAAGTTGATCTGATGAAGAAAGACCTTCACCTTGTAAAGTACAGGGATTTCTCGCTGTCTGAAGATGGAACCTTGTATTTCAGAGACCGCATTGTCGTACCTCGCTTCGAGCTAATGACTGACAAAGTCATGAAGGAGGCACATGATACCCCGCTGTCTATTCATCCGGGTAGCACCAAGATGTATCGTGATCTCCGTCAAAGGTACTGGTGGTCTAAAATGAAGCAGGACATTGCTCGATATGTTGCTGAATGTGATGTTTGTCGTCGCGTTAAAGCAGAACATCAGAAGCCTGCTGGAATTCTGCAACCACTTCCTATTCCTTTATGGAAATGGGACAAGGTTCAGATGGATTTCATTACAGGACTTCCCAGGTCACAGAAGGGTCACGATGCTATTCTTGTCGTCGTCGACCAACTCTCCAAAGTTGCACACTTCCTGCCTGTCAAGGAGACGATCACTGCTAGTCAGTTAGCAGAATTATATATCTCCAGAATTGTTTCACTCCATGGTATTCCGAAAGAGATCAGTTCAGACCGTGGCAGCATATTCACCGGTCATTTCTGGGAAAGTTTCCAAAAGGCTATGGGAACTCATATTACCTGGAGTTTAGCTTATCATCCTCAGTCCCAAGGCCAAGTCGAGCGAGTCAACCAAGTGCTTGAAGACATGCTACGAGCTTGTGTTGTTTCTTTCGGCAAGAAGTGGGAAGAATCTCTTCCATATGCCGAGTTCTCTTATAACAATAGCTATCAAGCTAGTCTGAAAATGGCCCCCTTTGAAGTTCTCTATGGACGTAGATGTCGAACCCCTCTGAATTGGTCAGAAACTGGGGAACGACCGCTCGTGGGTCCAGATATTATTCAACACGCCGAAGAACAAGTCCGTATCGTCCGTGAAAATCTCAAGGCGGCTCAGGACCGTCAGAAGAGCAACTATGATCGCAAACGATGGGGTTTGACTTATCAACCTGGTGATCACGCTTATCTTCGTGTCACCCCTATGAAGGGAACTCACCGTTTTGGAATCAAGGGCAAGCTACATTGGTCCTTTCCGCATTGTTGCCAGACGTGGTCAGGTGGCATATAAATTGGAGTTGCCGCCGCAATTCTCTCATATCCACGATGTCTTCCATGTGTCGCAACTTCGTAAATGCTTCAAGGAATCTCCGCACCGAGCAGTGGATCACGAGGTGCTCGAATTGCATGATGATCTATCATATAAGGAGCATCCGATCCGCATTCTCGATGAAGCTGAAGGTCGAACCCGTCAGAAGGTTACCAAGTTCCTCAGCGTGCAGTGGTCAAATCATACTGAAGATGAAGCCACTTGGGAACGCGAGGATAATCTTCGTGCGGAATACCCCGAACTTTTTCCTTCTACTTCTTAATTCTCGGGACGAGAATTCTTGTTAGTAGAGGAGATTTGTAACACCCCCAGTGGTTAACTACAGTAACCACCCTTTTGATGATGCCAAGTCAGCATGGTTAACAGTGCATGATCATTATTGGCATCATATTGCATTTCAACTCCTAAGTCAAATCCAAATTAAATTAAAGTGGAAAATAAAAGTTGTTCAAACATAGAAACTGAAATGTTCGATAAACAACAAATGTTGCAGAGGCAAGTCTAAAATTGTAGCCAACAAATAATCAATTAATTAAGTGACTCTAACATTATTAAAACAGTAATGATTAATGCATATTAATTATTATAAAAATTGTGGGAGCTCCTATTTTCTCCAAACCAATTTTTGGTAGTGGTAGGTATTGCCTAGTATTTGTTGGAGTAATTCCTAAGTTTTACAAAATTCATATAGAGCCCTAACTATTTGCTAAACAGGAGCTGTGGTTAAATAAAAAGAAAAAGATAAAAGAAAAGCAAAACAGAAAAATAAAAAAAGGAGCAAACCCCCCCTTACTTTCCCCCCCCCCCCCGGCGGCCCAACTGGGCCACGGCCTCCTGGCCGGCCCCACCCATCCCCATATCCCACCCCCACCGAAACCCTAGCCCAACCCCCGATCCCCATCCACTCCCCCCCACCCCGGTCTTCTCCCCCCCCCTTTTTGGATCGGGACGGGAGGAGGCCGCCGCCGCCCGCCGCTCCACCGTCGCCGGCGACCCCGGCGACCGCGCCGCCCCGTCCCCGAGCCGGCGCCGTCCTCGTCCTTCTTCTCCACCGGACCGCCCCAGCAGGAGCCGTTCCCGACCCCGCGCCCGACGCCACCCCGGCGCCCCGCGGCCGCACCTCGGCCGGCCCTGCCGCCCGCCGCCTTAACGGCCTCCCCAGCCACCACCTCGCCGTCCTCCTCGTTCTCCCTTCACCGACGGCTCCCCGCGCCGATCTGCCTCGCCGACGCCGCCTCCTCGCTCTCCCTCACCGGTCGCCACCGTCCTCGCCGCCGCCTCCCCGCCGGACTGCCTCGCCTCCTCCTCCCCACACCTGCGCCACCTCCTCGCCCCCGTCGCCGGCCAGCCTCGACTCGGCCCCCAACGTGAGCACGCCCGCGCCGCCGCCCGCTCTCCTCTTCCCCCCCCTCTCCGTCGCGCTCCGGTCCCCGCTCGCCCAGCACCCCGGTGGTCACCGTCGCCTCGCCCCATGCGGACCGCGCCGGCCGCGCGCCCAGCCGCGGCGACCGCGCCCCTGGGCGCCCGCTCACCCCCTGGCCGCGCGCTGCCGCGGCCTCGCCCGTCCGCGCCCCCCCGTCCGCGCCCGCGCGTGCCATTTGGGCACCGGACATGTCCGGTCCCAAATGGGCACGCTCCGGACATGTCCGGCCCCATTTGGGTGCGCGTCCGGACGTGTCCGCCCTAGCCATGTGCTAGCTAAAAAAATAAAATAAATAAAAATAAATAAAATAATTAATTAGTTAATTAACACTGTTTAGATTAGTATAATTTAATTAATTAGATTAATTAAATGTTAATTAACTTAAGTAACCCTGGTTAATTAGAGCTAATTAATTAGTTAACCTAATTAACCTTGCTGACATCAGCATGATGTCATGCTGACATCAGCGAGCACTATTCTGGATAATGTTTAATTTAAACAATAAAAATAAATTCAGAAAATTAATAAAAACTTTAGAAAATCATATTAAATAAACCGTAACTCGGATGAAAATACTTTCTACATGAAAGTTGCTCAGAACGACGAGACGAATCTGATTACGCGGTCCGTTCGTCCGTCACGCGTCTCTAACTATCCGAACTTGCAACCGTTCCCCTCTTATCCTTTGTCCGATAATTCCAAAGACCCGGGAAATATCGTCAGATATTCTCCCGCTCCGTCTGTTACGTGTGATGCTGCGTTAGACTACCCCTAGCACCGTGTATCGTATTTGTCATGCTCATGTTTGCTCTATATTTATACTGTTTCCTCCCCCTCTTCTCTCTTGATAGCCCCCGACCCCGACGTCGTCCCCGAGACCGACGCAGCTCCGGATCCCGAAGACACCATAGACGACCTTGCCCTTGCCGCCGAGCAACCAGGCAAGCCCCCCCTTTGATCATCCCGATATCGCCCATTCTAATTTCCCATGCTTGCATTAGAATTGCTGTTGCTACTGCTTTACCTATTCTGATGCATAGCCTGTTTATTGTAGCCTGCTGTTGATATTTACCTGCATATCCTAAACTGCTTAGTTTAGGCTGGGTAGAGACCTATCAGTGACCCCACTTATCCCGACTGCCGCGCTGGATCGTCAGAAGACCCGATCAACGGGAATTGAAGACCAGGACCCGACACCGCACATCACCCCCCCTTAGTTGTAACGACACTGCAGCGTTACTATCGAGTGCCGAGGGTGAAACCTCTTATAGCACTCCTGATGTTAACTCTGTAGAGTAGCTATTTGGTCGTGGTCATCGAGGGTGATTCCTCCTTCCCCACTTCTGGTAACGACGCCGTCGTACAACACCCCAAGTGTGAACTCATCGAGGGTGATTCCTCCTACGTTCACCTTGGCAGTTACATCGGTAGGAATCCAACGAGGGTGATACCTCGGATTCCCTTGATGTTATGGACACACGGATACTTGGACTTTACACTGTTACTTGGAAAGGCGGGTCGGCCCTGAGGGGTACCCGCGTGCGCCTGAGAGGCGAGTGTTGTGAAGACGGGTGCCTGTGTGGTGCCCGAGTGGTGAATACGAGGCGCGGCCGGGCATTCTTAGCCCTTGCAGCAAGTCCTCGAGACGGGGCGACGGGGTCACATCTTTCGTGAGTCTCTGCTCGTTTCCGCAAGCCCCTAGTCCTAACGATTTGGATATTTGATCCGAGCAGGCCTCTGGTCTGATAGCACTAACCATCACGTGGGCATAGTATGGGCGTTCTGCATCGTAGCATCAGCCGAAAGCTCTGTCAGACGTCCAGTTCAGCATGGCGGCACGGACGGACCGGCGCCCTCCTGGTGCCAGGCTTCTCCCTGCGCGCAACGACTCGGAGTGCACAGGGCGATGGCCCAAGACCTCTGAGCGCTTAGGATGTAGACCGATGGGGACCTCTCTGCTGAGCTGTAGGTCGGGTTGCGGTGTGTTGTTTGGCCGAGGCCGGGCATGACCCAGGAAAGTGTGTCCGGCCGGAGTTAAGCGAGCGTGATGGGTAAGTTGGTGCACCCCTGCAGGGAAGAACACTTCTATCGATAGCCGGTCCTACGGTAAAGGACACTCGGAGTTGTATCCTGATTGATACAATTTAGAACTGGATACCTGTGATGAGACCTGTATATATGGCTCTGGGATTGCTTCTCGCAGGGAGTCGAGAAGGGATCTCAGGACGAGGTTTGATGACTTTATGGCTCTGGGATTGCTTTCTCGCAGGGAGTCGAGAAAGGATCTCTGGGTGAGGTTGATATTATTACTGCTACATTATATGGTATTGTTCTACTCTCTTCTACTGCTGCAAGACCGCTGAAGATGCTAGTCTTCGATAGGACTAGGCCTTCTCTCTATTCTGGCATTTCTGCAGCCCAGTCCACATATACAGCCTCCCCTTGAAAATGTTGCATATGTAGTGTAGATCCTTGCTTGCTGAGTACTTCTGAGTACTCACGGTTGCTTTGTTTTCCTTTTTCTCCCCATATCAGTTTGACGTGACCAGAGGATGGAGCCCCCTAGGACAGATGCCCCGACGATCGCTACTACTACTACCCAGAGGATGGATACTACTACGAGTTGACTGACGACCAGGAGTAGGATCGGAGGGTCCCAGGCAGGAGGCCTTCGCCTTTCGATCGTAGTGTTTTATTTTGCCCCGCCTTTCTAAAGGCCTTTCTATTTCTATTTAATATCTGTACTCAGATATCTGATGCTTCCGCTGATGCTTGTTCGCAAGCTTATGTATTCGAGCCCTCGAGGCCCCTGGCTTGTAATATAAAGCTTGTATGACTTTATTTATGTTTTAGAGTTGTGTTGTGATATCTTCCCATGAGTCCTTAGGCTTGATCGTGTGCATTTGCGTGTATGAATAGTGCACGATCGGGCCGGGGGCGTCACACAACCGATCAAGTACTGAACGTAGGGCACCTCCGCGTTCTACACATGTTCAGCTCGGTGACGTCCTTCGCCTTCTTGATCTAGCAAGACGTCGAGGTAGTAGATGAGTTCCGTCAGCACGACGGTGTGGTGACGGTGATGGTGAAGTGATCTCCGCAGGGCTTCGCCTAAGCACTACGAAAATATGACCGGAGGTGTAAACAGTGGAGGGGGCGCCGCACACGGCTAAACAATTGTCTCTGTGTGCTAGGCGCCCCCTCCCACATATATATAGGTGGAGGGGAGGAGGGAGCAGCTAGGAGGGCGCCCCAAGTAGGCCGAATCCTACTTGGGGTCCTCTCAAGTGGCGCGCCCCCTGCCTTATTTGTCGGAGGGGGAAGGAAAGGGGGGCAGGGGGGAGGAGGAAGGAAGGGGGAATCCTATTCCCTTTCTTTCCTTTCCTCCTTCCCCTTTCCTTCTACACCTTGGCTGGCCCATATGGGGGGCGCACCAGCCCCTTGTGGCTGGTGTGTTTCCCCTCTTGGCCCATAAGGCCCATATCTTTTGCCGGGGGTGCCCGGAACCCCTTCCGGTGACTCGATAAGTACCGGGTGACCCCCAAAACACTTCCGGTGTCCGAATACCATCGTCCTATATATCAATCTTTACCTCTTGACCATTTCGAGACTCCTCGTCATGTCCATGATCTCATCCGGGACTCCTAACAACATTCGGTCATAAAATCACATAACTCATATAATACTATATCGTCAACGAACGTTAAGCGTGCGGACCCTACGGGTTCGAGAACTATGTAGACATGACCGAGACACCTCTCCGGTCAATAAACAATAGCGGAACCTGGATGCTCATATTGGCTCCTACATATTCTACAAAGATCTTTATCGGTTAAACCGTTATGACAACATACGTAATTCCCTTTGTCCATCGGTATGTTACTTGCCCGAGATTCGATCATCGGTATCTTCATACCTAGCTCAATCTCGTTACCGGCAAGTCTCTTTACTCGTTCCGTAATACATCACCTCGTGACCAACTCCTTAGTCGTTTGCTTGCAAGCTTATGATGTGTATTACCGAGAGGGCCCAGAGATACCTCTCCGAAACTCGGAGTGACAAATCCTAATCTCGATCTATGCCAACTCAACAAACACCTTCGGAGATACCTGTAGAGCATCTTTATAATCATCCAGTTACATTGTGACGTTTGATAGCACACAAGGCATTCCTCCGGTATTCGGGAGTTGCATAATCACATAGTCGAAGGAATATGTATTTGTCATGAAGAAAGCAATAGCAATAAAACTGAACGATCATTATGCTAAGCTAACGGATGGGTCTTGTCCATCACATCATTCTCCTAATGATGTGATCCCGTTATCAAATGACAACTCATGTCCATGGTCAAGAAACCTTAACCATCTTTGATCAACAAGCTAGTCTAATAGAGGCTTACTAGGGACACGGTGTTTGTTTATGTATTCACACATGTATTATGGTTTCCGATCAATATAATTCTAGCATGAATAATAAACCTTTATCATGAATAAGGAAATATAAAATAACAACTTTATTATTGCCTCTAGGGCATATTTTCTTCAGTCTCCCACTTGCACTAGAGTCAATAATCTTGATTACACTGTAATCATTCTAACACCCATGGAGTCTTGGTGCTGATCATGTTTTGCTCGTGGAAGAGGCTTAGTCAACGGGTCTGCTACATTCAGATCCGTATGTATCTTGCAAATTGCTATGTCTCCATCCTTGACTTGTTCATGAATGGAGTTGAAGCGTCTCTTGATGTGTTTGGTTCTCTTGTGAAATCTGGATTCCTTCCCCAAGGCAATTGCTCCAGTGTTGTCACAAAAGATTTTCATTGGATCCGATGCACTAGGTATTACACCTAGATCGGATATGAACTCCTTCATTCAGACTCCTTCATTTACTGCTTCCAAAGCAGCTATGTACTCCGCTTCACACGTAGATCCCGCCACGATGCTCTGCTTGGAACTGCACCAACTGATAGCTCCACCATTCAATATAAATACGCACCCGGTTTGTGACTTAGAGTCATTTGGATCAGTCTCAAAGCTAGCATCGACGTAACCATTTACGACGAGCTCTTTGTCACCTCCATAAACGAGAAACATATCCTTGGTCCTTTTCAGGTACTTCAGGATGTTCTTGACCGCTGTCCAGTGATCCACTCCTAGATTACTTTGGTACCTCCCTGCCAGACTTATAGCAAGGCACACATCAGGTCTAGTACACAGCATAGCATACATGATAGAACCTATGGCCGAAGCATAAAGAATGACTTTCATTTTCTCTCTATCTTCTGCAGTGGTCGGGCATCGAGTCTTACTCAACTTCACACCTTGCAACACAGGCAAGAACCGTTTCTTTGACTTTATCAAGGTATGTGCTTTGTGAAAGTCCTATCAAGCGTCTCGATCTATCCCTATAGATCTTGATGCCCAATATATAAGCAGCTTCATCGAGGTCTTTCATTGAAAAATTCTTATTCAAGTATCCTTTTATGCTATCTTGAAATTCTATATCATTTCCAATCAACAATATGTCATCTACATATAATATCAGAAATGCTACAGAGCTCCCACTCACTTTCTTGTAAATACAGGCTTCACCGAAAGTCTGTATAAAACCATATGCTTTGATCACCTCATCAAAGCATATATTCCAACTCCGAGATGCTTGCACCAGTCTATAGATGGATCGCTGGAGCTTGCACACTTTGTTAGCACCTTTAGGATCGACAAAACCTTCTGGTTGCATCATATACAATTCTTCCTTAATAAATCCATTAAGGAATGCAATTTTGACGTCCATTTGCCAGATTTCATAATCATAAAATGCGGCAATTGCTAACATGATTCGGACGGACTTAAGCATCGCTACGGGTGAGAAATTCTCATCGTAGTCAACTCCTTGAACTTGTCGAAAACCTTTTGCGACAAGTCAAGCTTTATAGGCAGTAATATTACCATCAGCGTCAGACTTCTTCTTGAAGATCCATTTATTTTCTATGGCTTGCCGATCATCGGGCAAATCCACCAAAGTCCACACTTTGTTCTCATACATGGATCCTATCTCAGATTTCATGGCCTCAGGCCATCTGTCGGAATCTAGGCTCATCATAGCTTCTTCATAGTTCGTAGGTTCGCCTTGGTCTAGTAACATGACTTCCAGTACAGGATTCCCGTACCACTCTGGTGCGGATCGTGTTCTGGTTGAACTACGAGGTTCTGTAGTAACTTGATCTCAAGTTTCATGATCATCATCATTAGCTTCCTCTCTAGTTGGTGTAGGCATCATGGGAATGGTTTTCTCTGATGAACTACTTTCCAATTCGAGAGAAGGTATGATTACCTCATCAAGTTCTACTTTCCTCCCACTCACTTCTTTCGAGAGAAACTCCTTCTCTAGAAAGGTTCCATTCTTGGCAACAAAGATCTTGCCTTCGGACCTGTGGTAGAAGGTGTACCCAATTGTTTCCTTAGGGTATCCTCTGAAGACGCACTTCTCCGATTTGGGTTTGAGCTTATCAGGCTGAAGCCTTTTGACATAAGTGTCGCAACCCCAAACTTTAAGAAATGACAGCTTAGGTTTCTTGCCAAACCATAGTTCATACGGTGTCATCTCAACGGATTTAGACGGTGCCCTATTTAACATGAATGTAGCTATCTCTAATGCACCCCAAAATGATAGTGGTAAATCGGTAAGAGACATCATAGATTGCACCATATCTAATAAAGTACGATTGTGATGTTCGGACACACCATTACACTGTGGTGTTCCAGGTGGCGGGAGTTGTGAAACTATTCCACATTGTTTTAAATGAAGGCCAAACTCGTAACTCAAATATTCGCCTGTGCGATCAGATCGTAGAAACTTTATTATCTTGTTACGATGATTCTCCACTTCACTCTGAAATTCTTTGAACTTTTGAAATGTTTCAGACTTGTGTTTCATTAAGTAGATATACCCATATCTGCTCAAAATATCTGTGAAGGTCAGAAAATAACGATACCCACCGCGTGCCTCAACACTCATCGGACCGCATACATTAGTATGTATTATTTCCAATAAGTCATTGGCTCGCTCCATTGTTCCGGGGAGCGGAGTTTTAGTCATCTTGCCCATGAGGCATGGCTTGCAAGTATCAAATGATTCATAATCAAGTGATTCCAAAAGCCCATCTGCATGGAGTTTCTTCATGCGCTTTACACCAATATGACCTAAACGGCAGTGCCACAAATATGTTGCATTATCATTATCAAGTTTGCATATTTTGGCATCAATATTATGAATATGTGTATCACTACAATCGAGATTCAACAAAAATAGACCACTCTTCAGGGGTGCATGACCATAAAAGATATTACTCATATAAATAGAACAACCATTATTCTCTGATTTAAATCAATAACCGTCTCGCACTAAACAAGATCCAGATATAATGTTCATGCTCAACGCTGGCACCAAATAACAATTATTCAGGTCTAAAACTAATCCCAAAGGTAGATGTAGAGGTTGCGTGCCGACGGCGATCACATCGACCTGGAACCATTCCCGACGTGCATCGTCACCTCGTCCTTAGCCAATCTTCGTTTAATCCATAGCTCGTGTTTCGAGTTACAAATATGAGCAACCGAACCAGTATCAAATACCCAGGCACTACTACGAGCATTAGTAAGGTACACATCAATAACATGTATATCAAATATACCTTTGTTCACTTTGCCATCCTTCTTATCCGCCAAATACTTGGGGCAATTCTGCTTCCAGTGACCAGTCCGTTTGTAGTAGAAGCACTCAGTTTCAGGCTTGGGTCCAGCTTTGGTCTTCTTCCCGGGAGTGGCATCTTGCTTGCCATTTTTCTTGAAGTTCCCTTTCATTCCCTTGCCCTTTTTATTGAAACTAGTGGTCTTGTTAACCATCAACACTTGATGCTCCTTCTTGATTTCTACCTCCGCGGCTTTAAGCATTGCGAAGAGCTCGGGAATTGTTTTGTTCATCCCTTGCATATTATAGTTCATCACGAAGCCTTTGTAGCTTGGTGGCAGTGATTGAAGAACTCTGTCAATGACACAATCAACTGGAAGATCAACTCCCAGTTGAGACAAGTGATTATAATACCCAGACATTTTGAGTATGTGTTCACTGGCAGAACTGTTCTCCTCCATCTTGCAGCTCTAGAACTTGTTGGAGACTTCATATCTCTCAACCCGGGCATTTGCTTGAAATATTAACTTCAACTCTTGGAACATCTCATATGCTCCATGACGTTCAAAACGTCTTTGAAGTCCCGGTTCTAAGCCGTAGAGCAAGGCACACTGAACTATAGAGTAGTCAACAGACCGTGTCTGCTAGATGTTCAAAGCATCCACATTAGTGGGAGGGGGCTTGTCACCTAGTAGTGCATCAAGGACATAATTCTTCTGTGCAGCAATGAGGATAATCCTCAAGTTACGGACCCAGTTTGTGTAGTTGCTACCATCATCTTTCAACTTAGCTTTCTCTAGGAACGCATTAAAATTTAGGGGAATGTTAGCACGGGCCATTGATCTACAGCATAGATATGCAAATACTATCAGGAATAAGTTCATGATAAATTAAGTTCAATTAATCAAATTACTTAAGAACTCCCACTTAAATAGACATCCCTCAAGTCATCTAAGTGATACGAGATCCAAATCAACTAACCCATGTCCGATCATCACGTGAGATGGGGTAGTCATCAAGGTGAACATCTCTATGTTGATCATATCTACTATATGATTCATGTTCGACCTTTTGGTCTCTAGTGTTCCGAGGCCATGTCTGTACATGCTAGGCTCGTCAAGTTTAACCCAAGTATTCCGCATGTGCAAAAGTGTCTTGCACCCGTTGTATGTGAACGTAGAGTCTATCACACCCGATCATTACGTGGTGTCTCAACACGATGAACTATAGCAACGGTGCATACTCAGGGAGAACATTTTTATCTTGAAATTAAGTGAAGGGCTCATCTTATAATGCTACCGCCATTCTAAGCAAAATAAGATGCATAAAGGGTAAATATCACATGCAATCAAAATATGTGATATGATATGGCCATCATCTTGTGCTTTTGATCTCCATCTCCAAAGTATCGTCATGATCTCCATTGTCACCGGCTCGACACCTTGATCTCCATCGTTGCATCATGGTCGTCTCGCCAACTATTGCTTCTACAACTATCGCTAACACATAGTGATAAAGTAAAGCAATTACATGGCGTTTGCATTTCATACAATAAAGCGACAACCATAAGGCTCCTGCCAGTTGCTGATAACTTACAAAACATGATCATCTCATACAACAACGTATATCACATCATGTCTTGACCATATCACATCACAACATGCCCTGCAAAAACAAGTTAGACGTCCTCTACTTTGTTGTTGCAAGTTTTACGTGGCTGCGACGGGCTTCTAGCAAGAACCGTTCTTACCTACGGCAAAAACCACAACGGTGATTTGTCAAGTTTGCTGTTTTAACCTTCTTCAAGGACCGGCCGCAGTCAAATTTGATTAAACTAAAGTAGGAGAAACAGACACCTGTTAGCCACCTTTATGCAAAACTAGTTGTGCCACCTTTATGCAAAACTAGTTGCATGTCTGTCGGTGGAACCGGTCTCATGTACGTGGACATGTAAGGTTGGTCCGGGCCGCTTCATCCCACAATATCACTGAATCAAAATAAGATGTTGGTGGTAAGAAGTATGACTATCACCACCCACAACTCTTTGTGTTCTACTCATGCATATCATCTACGCATAGACCTGGCTCTACCACTGTTGGGAATCATTGCATGGAAAACAAAAAAATTTCTACGCACACGCAATGATCTATCCATGGAGATGCATAGAAACGAGGGGGAGAGTGTGTCTACGTACCCTCATAGACCGTAAGCGGAAGAATTTAACAACGTGGTTCATGTAGTCAAACTTCTTCGCACTCCAACCGATCAAGTACCGAACGTACGGCACCTCTGTGTTCTGCACACGTTCAGCTCGGTGACGTCTCTCGCCTTCATGATCTAGCAAGATGTCGAGGTAGTAGATGAGTTCCATCAGCACGACGGCATGGTGACGGTGATGGTGAAGTGATCTCCGCCGGGCTTCGCCAAAGCACTACGAAAATATGACCAGGGGTGTAAACGGTGGAGGGGGCGCCGCACACGGCTAAACAATTGTCTCTGTGTGCTAGGCGCCCCCCTCCCACATATATATAGGTGGAGGGAAGGAGGGAGCAGCCAGGAGGGTGCCCCAAGTAGGCCGAATCCTACTTGGGGTCCTCCCAAGTGGCGTGCCCCCTGCCTTATTTGTCGGAGGGGTAAGGAAAGGGAGGGGGAGGAGGAAGGAAGGGGGAATCCTATTCCCTTTCTTTCCTTTCCTCCTTCCCCTTTCCTTCTCCACCTTAGCCGCCCCATATGGGGGGCGCACCAGTCCCTTATGGCTGGTGTAATTCCCCTCTTGGCCCATAAGGCCCATATCTTTTGCCGGGGGGTGCCCGGAACCCCTTCCAGTGACCCAATAAGTACCCGGTGACCCCCGAAACACTTTCGGTGTCCGAATACCATCGTCCTATATATCAATCTTTACCTCTCGACCATTTCGAGACTCCTCGTCATGTCCATGATCTCATCCGGGACTCCAAACAAAATTCGGTCACCAAATCACATAACTCATATAATACTATATCGTCAACGAACGTTAAGCGTGCGGATCCTACGGGTTCGAGGACTATGTAGACATGACTGAGACACCTCTCCGGTTAATAACCAATAGCGGAACCTGGATGCTCATATTGGCTCCTACATATTCTACGAAGATCTTTATCGGTCGAACCGTTATGACAACATATGTAATTCCCTTTGTCCATCGGTATGTTACTTGCCCGAGATTTGATCATCGGTATCTTAATACCTAGTTCAATATCGTTACCGGCAAGTCTCTTTAGTCATTCTGTAATACAACACCTCGTGACCGAATCCTTAGTCATTTTCTTGCAAGCTTATGATGTGTATTACCGAGAGGGCCCAAAGATACCTCTCCGAAACTCGGAGTGACAAATCCTAATCTCGATCTATGCCAACTCAACAAACACCTTCGGAGATACCTGTAGAGCATCTTTATAATCACCCTGTTACATTGTGACATTTGATAGCACACAAGGCATTACTCCGGTATCCGGGAGTTGCATAATCTCATAGTCGAAGGAATATGTATTTGACATGAAGAAAGCAATAGCAATAAAACTGAACGATCATTATGCTAAGCTAACGGATGGGTCTTGTCCATCACATCATTCTCCTAATGATGTGATCCCGTTATCAAATGACAACTCATGTCCATGGTCAGGAAACCTTAACAATTTTTGATCAATGAGCTAGTCTAGTAGAGGCTTACTAGGGACATGGTGTTTGTTTATGTATTCACACATGTATTATGGTTTCCGATCAATACAATTCTAGCATGAATAATAAACCGTTATCATGAATAAGGAAATATAAAATAACAACTTTATTTTTGCCTCTAGGGCATATTTCCTTCAATATTGCCATGCAACTTCCACCATTCCGTTTTATTATGACACGCTCCATCATTGTCATATTGCTTTGCATGATCGTAAGATAGCTAGCATTATTTTTACATGGCTTGTCCGTTTTTTGATATCACTTGCTATGCTAGATCATTGCACATCCCGGTACACCACCGGAGGCATTCATATAGAGTCATATTTTGTTCTAAGTATCGAGTTGTAATTCTTGAGTTGTAAGTAAATAAAAGTGTGATGATCATCATTATTAGAGCATTGTCCCATGTGAGGAAAGGATGATGGAAGCTATGATTCCCCCACAAGTCAGGATGAGTCTCTGGATGAAAAATAAAAATAAAAGAGGCCAAAGAAGGCCACGATAAAAAAAGGGAAAAAAAGAAAAAAAAATGAGAGAAAAGAGAGAAGGGGCAATGTTACTATCCTTTTTTTCACATTTGTGCTTCAAAGTAGCACCTTGATCTTCACGATAGAGAGTGTCCTATGTTGTCACTTTCATATACTAGTGGAAAATTTTCATTATAAAACTTGGCTTGTATATTCCAATGATGGGCTTCCTCAAATTGCCCTAGGTCTTCGTGAGCAAGCAAGTTGGATGCACGCCCACTTAGTTTCTTTTTGAGCTTTCATAAACTTATAGCTCTAGTGCTTCCGTTGCATGGCAATCCCTACTCACTCACATTGATATCTATTGATGGGCATCTCCATAGCCCGTTGATACGCCTAGTTGATGTGAGACTACCTCCTTCTTTTTGTCTTCTCCACAACCACCATATTCTATTCCACCTATAGTGCTATATCCATGGTGCACGCTCATGTATTGCGTGAAATTTGAAAAAGTTTGAGAACATCAAAAGTATGAAACAATTGCTTGGCTTGTCATCGGGGTTGTGCATGATCTAATACTTTGTGTGATGAAGATGGAGCATAGCCAGACTATATGATTTTGTAGGGATAACTTTCTTTGGCCATGTTATTTTGAGCAGACATGATTGCTTTATTAGTATGCTTGAAGTATTATTGTTTTTATGTCAATATTAAACTTTTGTTTTGAATCTTATGGATCTGAACATTCATGCCACAATGAAGAAAATTACATGGATAAATATGTTAGGTAGCATTCCACATCAAAAATTCTGTTTTTATCATTTACCTACTCGAGGACGAGCAGGAATTAAGCTTGGGGATACTTGATACGTCTCCAATGTATCTATAATTTTTTATTGTTCCATGCTATTATATTATCTGTTTTGGATGTTTTATATGCATTATTATGCTATTTTATATTATTTTTGGGACTAACTTATTAACCAAGAGCCCAGTGCCAATTTCTGTTTTTTCCTTTCTTTTGAGCTTCGTAGAAAAGGAATACCAAACGGAATAAAACTTCACGATGATTTTTCTTGGACCCGAAGACACCCAGGGGACTTGGAGTCCAAGCCAAAAGAGCCACGAGGCGGTGGGAAGGGTGGAGGGCGCGTCCTAGGGGGGCACGCCCCCCTACCTTGTGGCCGCCTCGGGGATCGCCTGACCTAGCCCTTCATCCTATATATTCACATATATTCCAAAACCCTCAGGCGCATCCATGAAAATACTTTTCCACCGCCGCAACCTTCTGTTCCCGTGAGATCCCATCTTGGGGCCTTTTTCGATACCCTGCCGGAGGGGGATTCGATCACGGAGGGCATCTACATCAACCCTATTGCCTTTCTGATGAAGCGTGAGTAGTTTACCTCAGACCTACGGGTCCATAGCTAGTAGCTAAATGGTTTCTTCTCTCTCTTTGATTCTCAATACCATGTTCTCCTCGATGTTCTTGGAGATCTATCCGATGTAATCTTCTTTTGCGTTGTGTTTGTCGAGATCCGATGAATTGTGGATTTATGATCAGCTTATCTAAGAATATTATTTGAATCTTCTCTGAGTTCTTATATGCATGATTTGATATCTTTGTATTTCTCTTCGAATTATCGGTTTGGTTTGGCCAACTAGATTGGTTTTTCTTGCAATGGGAGAGGTGCTTAGCTTTGGGAGGGATTGTTATATGATCCAATTATATTAGCATTGTTGAGAGATTACACTAGTGAAAGTATGAACCCTAGGCTTTATTTTCAAGTATTGCAATACCGTTTGTGCTCACTTTTGTTACTTGCTACCTTGCTGTTTTTTATTGTTCCTATTACAAAAATCAATATCTACTATCATTACTACACTTATATCACCATCTCTTCGCCAAAATAGTGCACCTATACAATTTACCATTGTATTTCATGTGTTGGGGACACAAGAGACTTTTTGTTATTTCGTTGCAGGGTTGTTTGAGAGAGACGATCTTCATCCTATGCCTCCCACGGATTGATAAACCTTAGGTCATCCACTTGATGGAAAATTGCTACTGTCCTACAAACTCTGTGCTTGGAGGCCCAACAAGAGTCTACAAGAATAAAGTTGCGTAGTAGGCATCTTTTCTGGCGCCGTTGCCGGGGAGGTGAGTACTTGAAGGTATATCTTTAGATCTTGCAATTGAATCATTTAGTTTCTTGTTTTATCACTAGTTTGGTTTATAAAAAGAAAACTACAAAAAAAAGGAATTGAGGTTGCCTCATATTATTCGTCTTTATCATGTCTTTCTTGAAAATGATGGATCAGAAAATTGTGCTCAACTGATAGAAGAAGAATTCAATAAAATGTTTGGCATAAAACCCATGAATGATGAGCATGATTGCAATGTTGCTAGTATCAATTCTTTGAATATCCATTATGCTAATGATATGCAAAGCTACAAGCTTGGGGATGCTATGTTTGATGAAGATGATATTTTTAGTTCCCCAAGTTTTGATGAGAAAATTTATTATGATAATAGCATGCCTCCTATTTAGGATGATTATATTGATGAAAGTGGGTTTGAAAGAGTGTCAACTTTAGATAATAATTATCCCACTATATTGGAGGGTGTTGAATCTTATTGTAATAATTATGAAAGTGGATTTGGAGAGGTCATGACTTTATTTAGTGATGAATCCACTATTTTGGAAGAGGTTTCAATTGATGATGACAACAAAGTTGCTATCTATGATGATTATTGTGATGACATGTATTCTATAAAGAATAATGATAACCATGAAACTTGTCATCATGATTTTTATTTTCAATTGGATTATGTCAATTAAGTAACACATGATAGTTAATTATTTTGTTGAGTTTGCTCCCACTATTATGAATGAGAAGAAATTCGCTTATGTGGAGAGTAATAAAATTTCTATGTTTGTAGATCATTTTAAAGAATGATTTATGTGATAGTTATATTGTTGAATTCATTCATGATGCTACTAAAAATTATTATGAGAGAGGAACATATGCTTTTACATATCTCACTAATATCAAGTTTCCTCTCTATGCATTGAAATCTTGAAATTTTGCTTGTTTTGCCTTCTATGCTAGTTGATTCTTGCTCCTAGAAATTATTTGCTCACAAAATCCATATGCATAGGAAGTGGGTTAGGCTTAAATGTTCTTGCCATGTGATTCATGATGCTCTCGTTATGTCTCAATTCTAATTCTTTACTTTTATGCGAGCATCATTGAAATCATCATGCCTAGCTACAAAGGCATTAAAGGAAAGCGCTTGTTGGGAGACCACCCAATATTTCTACCTACTGTTTTTGTGTATTACCATGATTAAGCTACTGTAGTAATCATTTTTTATAGATTTGTTTCAATAAAGTGCCAACCAAAGCCTTTCGAATAATGTGGTTGATAGTTGACTCGATTATGTGCAAAAGCAGAAACTTTTGTGCCAAGTTCTGGAATTTTGTAAATTCACTGAAACATGATTTTCCTCTGCATGTTTTACAAATGATTGATATAAAAATTGCCTAAGTTGTCCTAATTTTTTAGAATTTTTAGAGTTGCATAAGTATGGTCATTATTCAGATCATTACAGACTGTTCTGTTTTTGACAGATTATGTTTTCAATGCATAGCTTGATTGTTTTATAGTTTCTATGGCTTATATTGATCAATGTAAATTGTGGAAATGTTATATTATAGTAGGCATTATGTGGAAAAAATTATGAATCTTGTCTTGACAGTACCCAAGTGAATGATTTGTTTTATTATACTAACGCATCTCACGAAGTTCCGTTAAGTTTTGTGTGATTGAAGTTTTCAAGTTTTGGGTGAGATATCGATATGAGGAGAATAAGGAGTGACAAGACCCTAAGCTTGGGTATGCCCAAGGCACCCCAATGTAATATTCAAGGAATATCCAAGCAACTAAGATTGGGGATGCCCTAGAAGGCATCCCCTCTTTCGTCTTCAACATTATCGGTAACCTCACTTGGAGCTATATTTTTATTCGTCACATGTTATGTGTTTTGCTTTTAGCGTCATTCTATTTTGTTGAGATTTGCTTTATGTTATTTAGAATAATGTTTTGTATCTTTTATTTCAATAAAATTGTCAAGGATAGCCATCACCATGCTTATTTTGCAAGTATATGAGTTGCTGTTTCAAAACAAAAAGTTGCACGCTATTGCGTGAATTCTCTAGAAACGTCAGAATGTGATAAAATGTTGAAATTTTGACACAATAAGATATGATAGATTTTCTACAGTGTGGTAAATTTTCAGAATTTTTTGAGTTAAATAAGTATGTGTACTTCTTCATCCATTACAGACAGATTGCTGTTATGTTTGCATTGTTTGGATATGTTTGCTTGTTTAATGATTCTATTTGAGGATAGGAGTATTAAATATGCAGAGGCATTTAGTATGCAATGTTAAATTATAATTTTAGTGATTTTATATAGTAGAGAATGATAAGGTTTTGCATTGATTTATACTAACTTATCTCACGAGTTCTTGTTGAGTTTTGTGTGGATGAAGTTTTTGAGATTTAGGGAAACCGTGATATAAAAGGAATTAAGGAGTCACAAAAGCTCTAGCTTGGGGATGCCCAAGGCATACCAAGATAATATTCCAAGAAGTATCAAGCATCTAAGCTTGGGGATGCCCCGGTAGGCATCCCACGTTTCTTCATCAACAATTATCGGTTAGCCTCGGTTGAGCCTAAGTTTTTGCTTCTTCACATGATGTGTGCTATTCTTGGAATGTCATTTTATTTTGTTTTTTTGCTTTTTAAATAAAATACTTAGATCTAAAAGTTTTTTAATGAGTGAGAGTCCTCACATAGCTACCCATTTACTTAACTACTCGCTTGATCTTCACATATATTTTTTGGAGTAGTTTGTCATTTACTCTTGTGCTTCACTTATATCCTATGAGTAAATTGTTGAATGAGTTGAATATCATAAAGTTGAAATTATATGTGCTTCATATGCTTGTATCATATCTAGTAGTAGCTTCACATCGGGTTTAGAAAGTGAAATCTATTGAAGCTTGACAATCACAATATTGGTCATACAAGCAATTCATGAATGATAAGTATAAGGAAGAGAACTTTCACATATAAATATTTTATCTTGGACATCTTCTATGATTGTGAATACCCATTAATTATTTCCAAACTTGAGCAAATTAGTTGAACTTGGACAAGGATGACAATGTAATGAGTTATGGTGTTTGCTTAGGATCTTTTAATAGCCAAAACATCTTACTAAGTAGAGATACTACTTGTGGATCCAAAAACCCTTAAACCCAGTTTCTTGCCATGAGTGTCCACCATATCTACCCATGGATTGAATAAGATCCTTCAAGTAAGTTGTCATTGGTGCAAAAAGCAATAAAAATTGCTCCTAAAATATAAGTGATCTTTTATTGCAAGGGAAAATAAGCATTGTACGAACTTGTGATGGCAAAGAAATAAAAGCAATGACCTACATAATAAAGGTCGATATCATAAGGGGCAATATAACGTGATGTTCCTTTGCATTAAGAGCTTGCACATCCAAAAATAAAAAGTGCATGACAACCTCTGCTTCCCTCTGCGAAGGGCCTATCTTTTACTTTTCAGTATTTACTTTTATGCAAGAGTCCGCAGTATGCATTCTCATTTCAACCTCAATTATTCTGTAGTTGGCAAGCATCATGTGGTGGGGAAAGATCTAGGCACATATGGCCAGTCAAATATATTTGATCATGAATTATTATTGTTGACAATTATCTCTATGATAAATGAGTTGGGAGGCGAAACATTAAGCCCCTATCTTTCTCTGTGTTCGATGGATGCCGTTTGTTCTAAAAATATGATTTGACTATTAGCAATCATAGAAGACTATATGATAATTGAGTATGTAGAGCTCTTACATAGACTTTGTTGAGAATAAGTTGAATTGCAATTATTTGGTGACTAAGAACATAGGTTGTTAAGTTTTAAGAGAAGGCATTGTTTGAACCATAACATGTGAATTGATTGCTACTTTATCTTGATGAGTTTTATGAGAAAGAGTTGTTGTTATGATGCTAGTAAAAGTGATTGAAATTATCATTGATCAAACCTATACCCTATGATAGCATTCACACTTTATAAATTATTTCTTTTATCATTTACCTACTCGAGGACGAGCAGGAATTAAGCTTGGGGATGCTGATACATCTCCAATGTATCTATAGTTTATGAAGTATTGATGCCTTGTTTACAACAATTCTATATGGTTTTGGTATGATTTGAATGGAACTAACCCGGACTGACGTTGTTTTCAGCAGAACTACCGTGGTGTTGTTTTTTGTGCAGAAATAAAAGTTCTCGGAATTGGCCAAAAAATTTTGGAACAAAAGAAAAATACTGGAGGGGGGCTGCTTCCCACTAGGCACCAGGGCGCGCCACCCCCCTCTGGTGCGCCCTGGTGGATAGTTGGCGCCTTGAAGCCCATCTCAGCGTGAGACTGACGCTAAAAAATCTTATAAATACAGAAACCCCAAGAAATAACTGTAGATGAGAAGTTCCATCACCGCAAGCCTCCATATCCATGAAAATTCAATCGGGAGCCCGTTCCGGCCCCTGCTAGAGGGGAAAATCATCACCGGAGGTCATCTTCATCATCCCGGCGACAACCATGATGAGGAGAGAGTAGTCCACCCTCGGGGTGTACCAGTAGCTATGTGTTTGATCTCTCTCTCTCTCTCTCTCTCTCGTGTTCTTGATTTGGCACGATCTTGATGTACCGCGAGCTTTGTTAATATAGTTGGATCATATGGTGTTTCTCCCTCTCTATCTTATTGTGATGAATTGAGTTTTTACCCTTGGGGCACTCTTTGAAGTTCTTTGTGTTGGATTGAATATTATGAATCTGAAGTTGTTTGATGCATATCGTATAATCAACTCACGGATACTTGTGGTGACATTGGAGTATTTACGTGACATTAGAGTTGGTTGATGTGTATCATATGGTGTTATTTTAGTACGAACTCTAGGGCTGTTTGTGACACTTATAGGAATAGCTCAATAGATCGATCGGAAAGAATAACTTTGAGGTGGTTTCATACCCTACAAACAATTTCATCTTATGTTCTTCGCTAGATAAGAACTTTGGAGTGATTCTTTATCGCACGTTGAGGGATTGTTATATGATCCAACTATATTAGCATTGTTGAGAGATTGCACTAGTGAAAGTATGAACCCTAGGCCTTATTTTCAAGCATTGCAATACCGTTTGTGCTCACTTTTGTTACTTGCTACCTTGCTATTTTTTATTGTTCCTATTACAAAAATCAATATCTACTATCATTACTACACTTATATCACCATCTCTTCGCCGAACTAGTGCACCTATACAATTTACCATTGTATTTCGTGTGTTGGGGACACAAGAGACTTTTTGTTATTTGGTTGCAGGGTTGTTTGACAGAGACCATCTTCATCCTGTGCCTCCCACGGATCGATAAACCTTAGGTCATCCACTTGAGGGAAAATTACTATTGCCCTACAATACTCTACGCTTGGAGGCCCAACACGAGTCCACAAGAATAAAGTTGCGTAATAGAAAACATGCCTCAGTTCAAAATTGAAATTGCCATGGTGCCACCCAAATCCTCCTCGGATCCACGCTCTGTTTCCGCCGTGGTGCCGCCCTCGCTCGCTCTCGTGTGTACTGCATGGAGGCCACACCCGCCGCTGGCACCTATCGCTGATGACTCACCATCGCTGAAGCGTGGAAGCTGCAACTGCATGTGTCCTCGCTTGTCATCGCCTGGAGGCCTGACCACCCACCGCATGCTCGGTCAGATTCCCAACGGCCGTGCGAGCTCCAGAACTAGACCGCGTCCTGACGAGCGCAGTGCCACACCACATCAAATTGCATCGCGGTGTAACACCCCCAGCGGTTAACTACAGTGGCCACATGCTAATCATGCCATGTCATCTTATTTTACTCAGCCAAAATGCTACTTGATTCAAATCAAAGTCAAATTCAAATTTAAAATGCAAGTCAAATAAAAACTTCTTCAAATAGTTAAACAAAATAGTTCATGTTATTGCAAATAATCCCAAAGCTGTTGTAAAAATAAAATCAACATTATTAAGATTCCCAAAATGACCCTAGCTACTAAAACAGTACCTAAACAGCAAGATTTAAATCCATTTCTATTTATGCAAAATTCAATTGAAATGATATTGCCTCCAAACTTTTTGTGGCAGTACTGTATATGACAGAGTACTTAAATTCACCAGTGGCATACTTTATAAAAGTCAATTACTAGCTAAATAAAATGCAAACATAAGCTGTTAGAGAAAGTTGGAAAAAGAAAAGTGAAAATGGAAAGTGCAACTGTGCACTTAAGTCCACAGCCGCACAGTGGCCATGGCCCAGCCCACCGCGGTCATCCCTCACCTTCTTCCTCTCTCCTCGCGCGTCAGCACCTGTGCAACCGCCGCACCGGCCCCCCCTCTCCAGCGTTCGACAGCAGCTCTACAGGAGCTCGCACCGGTGGATAGGGCCGCCTCGTGCTGCCCCTCTCTCCCCTGGAACCTTACTCCCCTCGCTCACCTCTTCCCCTCTGTTCCCACTCGCCTAAGCGAGCTCGCTGCCGCCTCGACATTAGCACGGTCACAGTCCACCTTGAGCTACACTAGCATGACCAGGAGATGCGCCTCGACGTCCTCGACCTCCCCGCCAATGCACGCGAGCAGAGGCCTCCCCAAGCCGTCACCATCGTCCATCCCCCTCGACTCTGCCCGCGGGTCACCGCCGTCGATCCGCCCAACCTCGACCTCGTCTGGCTTCCCCGAGTGCAGCATCGAGCTCGCCGTGGGCTCCACTTCCCCTTCCTCCTATCCCTGTCGCCCCATTCGTCCTCTAGCCGATGATCCGCAAGCTCCCGCGTCGCCGTCCGCCATTGCCAGAGAGCTCATCGCTGCCGTGCCCTCAAGCTCCGTCTGAGGGTGCACGCGTGCCCCTGGTGCGCTGTAAGTGCCGCCTAGCCACCCGGTTCGCTCGACTGCAAGCCACAGCACCGCAACCGCGCGAGCTCGTGCTGCCACCGCCGCCACCGTTGCACGCCATCTCCGGCCACCCCGAGGCCACCATCCGACGCGCCTCCTCTCCCTGAACCCGTAGAGCCTAGCTTCGCTTGCTCTCGTGACCGGAGTCGGCCTGCCGGCGATCGCCGGAGCCGCCGGAGTAGCACCGGCGCTAGCCGCTGACGTGGCACATTAGTTAGCACTAATGACCCCCTAACCCCACTAACGCGTGGGCCATAGGCCACTAACTAGTTTAGTTAGTATTTAAATTAAACACTGCTTAATACACAGTGACACTGACAACCCGGGCCCACCGACACTGTTCACCAGCTGACCAGTCAACCGTTGAATGCTGACTCAGCAGTCAATGGGACCCACCTGTCATTCTAATGGGCTAGCTGAGTCTGAGTATAAAATGATTTTGCACTGTTTTGGATAATTCAAATTTAGTAATTATATTAAATCTCAGAATAATGTTTTAATTTCAAAAATTCATAGATAATAAACCGTAACTCGGATAAAAATAATTTATATATGAAAAATGACCAGAAAAATATGATGAATCCGAATATGCCTTCCTCATACCCGTCACATGCCTCTAGAATGATGAACAGGGAACTTTCCCCTCCGTTTCATCTGTCCGATAAACACCCGGAGCTGGGAGAACACTCCCGGATAATTTCCCGCTCCCACTAACTTGCGTAGTACTACACTAGGGCACACCTCGAGTAACGTGCTGCTATGCTATGCTTCTGTGATTGCATTTGTCTGCCTTTATTTATTGTTTCTTCCCCCTCTTCTCTCTCATTAGACCCCGAGGCCGATGATGAACCGATGATCGTCTACCTCGTCGCAGACCCGTTGGTGTCTGCAAAGCAACCATGCAAGCACCTCCCCCCTTGAGCATGCCTATATCGCCTATTCTCTTCTTTCTTGTGCTTGCATTAGAATTGCTGCTGCTACTGCTTTACCTATTCTGATGCATAGCCTGTTTATTGTAACCTGCTATTGATACCTTACCTGCTTATCCTAAACTGCTTAGTATAGGCTGGTTAGAGACCCCATTGACCCCACTTGTCCCAGTTGCCTCGCTGGATCTTCGGAAGACTCGACAACCAGGCCCCAGCACCACACATCACATTCCCTTTATCTGTACAACACTGCAGTGTTACTATCGAGTGCCGAGGGTGATACCTCGTCAGCACTTCCGATGTTAACTCTATGGAGTAGTTACTCGGTCGCGGTCATCGAGGGTGATTCCTCCTTCACCACTCCCGATAACGACGATGTCGTGCAACACCTCAAGTGTGAACCTTGAGGGTGATTCCTCCTAAGTTCACCTTGACGGATACATCGAGTAGGAATCCAACGAGGGTGATAACTTGGATTCCCTGATGTTATGGACACACGGATACTTGGACTTTATAACTGTTACTTGGAAAGGTGGGTCGACCCTGAGGGGTACCCGCAAGTGATGTGGAGACGGGTTGACCTGGACGGTGCCCGAGAGATAATTATGAAGTGTGGCCGGGCATTCTTAGCCCTTGCCGCAAGTCCTCGAGACGGGGCGACGGGGTCACATCGATCATGAGTCTATGCTCGTTACCGCACTACCAATACACTAGCGATTTGGATATATGATCTGAGTGGGCCTCTGGCCTGATAGCACTAACCATCATGCGGGAATAGTTATGGGCACTCTGCATCGTGGTATCAGCCAAAAGCTCTGTCAGACATCCAGTTCAGCATTGTGGTACGGTCGGATCGTGCCGGCCATCCGAGGTGGTGCTGGTATCCATCCTGCACACAATGACCCGGAGTGCACAGGGCGATGGCCCAAGACCCCTGAGCGCTTAGGTTGTAGACTGGCGGGGACCTCTCTGCTGAGCTCTAGGTAGGGCTGCGGTGTGTTGTTTGGCCGAGGCCAAGCATGAGCCAAAAAAGTGTGTCCGGCCGGAGTTAAGCGAGTGTGGTGGGTAAGTTGGTGCACCGCTGCAGGGAAGAACTAATCTATGCATAGCCGGATCCTCGGTAACGGACGCTTGGAGTTGTATCCCGATCGACACAACTAGAACTGGATACTTGTGATGAGATATGGATAGTATGGCTCTGGGATTGCTTTCTCGCAGGGAATCGAGAAAGGATCTCTGGCCGAGGTTGATACTTGGACATTAGGGCTCTGGGATTGCTTTCTCGCAGGGAGTCAAGGAAGGATCTCTGGACGAGGTTGATGACACTACTACTACTTTATACTGTACTAATCTACACTCTTCTAATGCTGCAAGACCGCTGAAGATGCTAGTCTTCGATAGGACTAGGGCTTCTCTCTATTCTGGCATTTCTGTAGCCCAGTCCACATATAGAGCCTCCCTTTGATAATGTTGCATATGTAGTGTAGATCCTTGCTTGCTGAGTACTTCGGATGAGTACTCATGGTTGCTTTGCTTTCTTTTTCCCCCATATCCTTTTGGTGCAACCAGATGATGGAGCCCCGGATACAGCTGCCCCCATCGATGACCACTACTACTACCCCGAGTATGGATGCTACTACGAGTTGGCCGACGACCAGGAGTAGGATCGGAGGTCCCAGGCAGGAGGCCTGCACCTTTCGATCGTAGTGTTTTCTTTTGCCCCGCCTTTTAAGGGCCTATCTGTGCTTTCTTTTATATTTGTACTCAGATATCTGATGCTTCCGCTGATGCTTGTATGCGAGCTTATGTATTCGAGCCCTCGAGGCCCCTGGCTTGTAATATAAAGCTTGTATGACTTTATTTATGTTTTAGAGTTGTGTTGTGATATCTTCCCGTGAGTCCTTAGGCTTGATCGTGTGCATTTGCGTGTATGATTCGTGCACGATTGAGCCGGGGGAGTCACACGCGGCCTCTCGAGTGCAGCACCGCACCACATCGACCGCTTATGCTTCCATCCAAGCTCATGGCTGCCTCTTTATTTTCTGCTTTCTATACGTCTCCACACCACATGTACACCATGTCTTCCTAATTGATTCCTGAACCAATTATATTATAAGTTACTGAACTACAGCTCATGATTGTAATTTTGGATTCTCACTATCTTCCACATTTATGGCCTAACTGAGTAATTATTTCAAATGGATTATGGCTTAATGAACTTCACAAGGACCATGTATGAGACATAATCTTGGATTCTAATTTTCTTCCACAGTGTTCAGAATTCCTAGATGTTTTGGGCTACTGCATGCAACTCGTGAGTTGTTCGTACTTGCTTTAGGTCTCTAAGATTTTGATTTGTTCTTGGAAGTTCAATTAATCTCCGTGAACATGATAAGTATGTATTTGTTAGTGCATACTTCAAACGATTCGTATACCCATGTGCTGAAAAATAGTGGTGGGCCAATCACCCCAGATTGTACTATTACCGAGCCTGATGAATTAACAGCGAACTTCAGAACTTAAGCCATATGTGTGAAGTCCACTTCATTCATCATCAAATGAAAGGGTGTGAACTTTCAAATGTTCAGAGAACACCATGTGGCTATGATTTGTTATTGTGTCTATATAAAGCATTTAAATGTGTGAAAATTTTGAGCTAAATGGTTTGCTTTGCACCAGGTAGATCACTACTTTTTCACTAATAAAAATTGGTGGCGCAATCTGATTATAGTATTTATCTGTATAGATAGTGATACTACAACATGAATTGCTCTTTTGCATGTCTTATCAGAGTTCGGGGGATACAAATGCTAGGCTACTTTCATATATTAGATTTGCATAAATTTTAAAATTGTACATTTGGATGGACTTAAAATCATTCTACAATCCTGCAACTTAGGCATTGTATCTGTTATATTCTCTTAGTCGTTAGAAACTTTTAAGGCCCATATTCATGTTTCTAGAATATTGGTTATGAAATATCATTACTAGCACTATATCGACATGCATTTCTTTGATGGTGTAGTTTATTGATTAACAAATTTCAGAAGCCTTAAACATTTTTGTACTGGTATAGCTTCTATACATGATAACAAGTATTGTTTGCACCTTTCTTGGGGGATATAATACAACATCCAAGCTAAAATTTATTTATTTAAAATATGAGATATTCATTTACCTTGAAACTCTATTTATTCTAGGGGAAGAAATTGCAATAATACCAATGATAACTTATGGTACAAGGTTCATGAATGCAAAAGACATTACCGGGTGACTGAAAATATGTGCAAGAATATATGTACAAAAGGTTCAGGTATAACCTTTTAGATTAGAGATAGTAAAAAACTACTAATATGCTCAAATTGAAGACCTGATTTGTACCTCAAATCAGTTTGTAGTTGTAAGCATAGTTCACATTATCTTAATCAACAGGTAATACACTGAGTGTAGTTAGTCATGAGGCAATACACATGAGAGGAAAGGATTATGAAACATGTGGAACACCATGGGTGGATCTTTGATGGCCAAATTATGCTGGTTTATGAGCAAGTATTAGCATTTCAAGATACCAAAAATGTGTGGCGGTAGCCGTATAAGATCATCCCATCCTGGTGTATGTCGATGTTAGATCTTGCAATTTTGTGGCATGCTTCTGAGTACCAACTCTGCACTAAAACCTCTTAATTTGTATGGGACGGACTCTTACTAATTTTTTGGCACCACATAAATCCTATTTGTGTTAGGGCGTCATTGAACAACAAAGACTCTTGTTTAATGTGATTATATACTCTTTGAAAAATCTCTCTATTATTTTTTGCTTCGTACTTTGTCCCCCACCACATTCGACATGGTTCTGTGGCGTAGCACAGGCATCTTACTAGTTTGGAGAACATATCTATTTTATATCCATATCTATGAACCATCATATCGATGATGTCGAGTTATGTCTACATAGCCTGCCTTAGTATGCTTATATAAGCTCAATGTATCCTTTGTACTGTTCTTATTCTTTGACCTAGCATATCTGCTCATTTTCGCATAAATTTTTATGTGACTACCAATTTTATAAACCAGAATTATCTTTCTGAGGATGCTTATATCTGAACTGTTCATCATCTTTGTCAATATATTCTATCCAGTATGTTATCCATGTCTAAAACCCATCTTAAATTTCATATCTCATTCATAGATAATGATTTGGTGTATGGAACTGTACTGAACCAATATCATTGCTATTTTTTATTTGCAATTCTCCTATGACTATATTACTGGATTGGATATGATTGTACCCGGCAGCAGCGGCAAGCCGCACTTCCTACCTAGTAAAAAAGGAAGGGCCCCTACATCGCCTAGGTTAGGTGACACGGGCAACAACTCAACCCCCGCCACCAGGACTGCCCTCCGCCTGCTCCTCTCCCCTCGCCGCCGTCGGTGGCCACCTCCGGGCAAAGCCTGCGTGCTGGTGGTGGCATCAGGGTCTTCTCCGTCACTCGGTGCTCGTCGTAGTTGCTGGCTGCCCACCTGATGCGGAAGGCGCGATGCGCAAAAGGGGCCGGCAGATACCAGGGCAGTGGCCTTGCGCGTCTCCGGTGATGTTGTCGAACTAGTTTGGCCAGACTCTGTAGGATCTGTCCACCATTCGTCCGACATGTGTGAGGACTCCATGGATGTAGCTGATGCTATCCAGCGATGGCACATGAAGCCCAAATCTGGCCCGTCGGGATATAGGGGAGCCCCGCGGTGTTTGGCCCTACCGTTCTTCGATTTTCAAAACTTTGATCTGCTTCATGCTGGCCTCCTTGATTTGGATACCGACGGGCTCGAGTCTTCCTCTCGGAGATCTCAGCTTTTGGCGCATGGCGCCACTGGATTTCTGCATCGGAATTGATCCGGTCAGGCGTGCCCTCATCTTCGGCCAGTGAGGCTTCATGAGGGCCTGGCGCGAAGCTTTGTTATCTTGCTGGTGCTATGGGACATGTCTACGTATATATTTCCACGACGTTGACAGTGGTGAAGAAAGTCATGGTGGCTGTGATCGGAGACTTGTAATGGCGGAGAAGAGTTTTGGTTTTGTTGAAGAATGGCGGCACGGGTTGTGTAGGATGTTGAGAAGTTGCAGCAACAACCTTGGCAAGCGGGGGCAGCAACACAAATGGACAACATTTTTGGGGTTGCTTCTCAAGTAACGAGCCACGATCTCCAGGGTGAAAGCCCAATGTCTGGCTTTCATTGGTTGTACCTGGCAATGGTCTTGCTAAGGCATTGTTTTGGGGATCTTGGTCTCTCTCCAAGGTGAAAACTCAAGATCTTTGATTGGGCGACGACAACACTTCTGCATTATTTCCTTCTTGGAGGCGTCGCTTTTGGAGAATCTCTTCTGTAGTCCGGGCGTTGTCTTTGGTGGTGGTTGGAGTACTACTGTTGTGAGTGTTACATCACTGCGACGGGGTCTTTAGATATACTTCCCTGGAGGGGTGCACCAACTTACCCAACACGCTTGATTAACTCTGGCCGGACACACTTTAACAGGTCATGCCCGGCCTCGGCTGATCGACATGCCATAGTCCTACCTAGGCTCAGTAGAGAGGTCAGCACGCCGGTCTACAAACTAAACACTCAGGAGTCTTGGGCCCATCGCCCTTTGCACTCCTGCGCGTTGCGTGACTAGCCAGGGACCAGACCCACCTCCTTATACAAGCGTAGGTGGTTACCGTCCATCCCAACAATCAGCCCGCATCTCTGAACTGTGACATCTAAATAGCTTTCGGGAGAATCGTATGACGCCGAGTGCCCATACTTATTCCGCGTGGTGGTTAGTGCGAAAAGGATAGAGGCATACTCAGATCACATATCCAAGCCCGTTAGTGTATTGGGAGCTCGCGGAAACGACCAGTGATCCTGTCGCCCTGTCTCGCGGACTTATGACAAGGGCCAAGACCATCCCTCTCCTGGGCGGTCTCTGCTTGCCCAGTCATGCCGTGTCATTATCTCGCAGGTGCCCTCATCACTATGGTCAGAGACCCTTCGACGAAACTGTGTGCGATGCATTAATCGCAAATGTTGATGTAAAAAAACCATCAAAAAAGATGCAAAACGTTTGCGATGGCGGATGCATCAAACACGGTTTAGAATTTAGTTGCGTGTGCGATGCGGGGCATACGGTTCAGTTCAATGAACTATTTGCGATGAGGCAGAACAACAGAAACGGGCAGCCAGATGAAGGCATGTGTGATATACGACATACGGTTTGTGATTAGGCAACACAAAAGAAACGGTCAGCCATATCAAGGTGTGTGCGATATACGACATACGGTTCACTCGTATGAACTGTTTGTGATTAGGCAACACAAAAGAAACGGTCAGCCAGATCAAGGTGTGTGCGATATACGGCATACGGTTCACTCGGATGAACTGTTTGCGTTGAGCCAAGAGAACAGAAACGGTTAAATTTAACAAGATGTGTGTGATACGCGGCAAACAGGTCTGTAATCAGAAATGTGTGCGAAGACCGATAATAACATAGACGATTGCTGCTAATAAGCCATGTGTGTTGTGGGTAAACGCTTGCTGGTATACAATTGTCAGCGATTGATGAAATCATTACCGACGGGTTCCCTAGTATGGTCTATGTGCGATGTCATTGCACACAGAATAACATCATATGTACTTATAACTTACAAGGACTTGATTTCATAAACATTTTGAACATCCAATTACATATGTGGCTAGTACACACATGACCTTTGCACACACCAAAGTATGTTCCAAAATGCCTAGAAAACTCAAATAATGTATAAAAAGGCAAAATGAACCCTGAATAATTTCATATTTTTAGGACGACACTCCTATAGTTGCATGTTGGCTCTGTAAAATAAATCAAGGCAGGAAGAGACAGCGTATGTTGCTTCGCACACATAGGTGACAAGTTCCCTCTCAGAACCATGAGCCTTTTTGAGAGAAGCTCCGGTTTGTAAGAAGTTTATACCAAAACTTTCCCAGATTGGACTAATTTTTTACCACAGCATGTTGGTGCCATGTCATAACACCATGCCAAGTTTCATGATTTTGAGGCGAGTTTTGGATTTATAGTAATTTTAAAATCAGGTTTCTCAATGTTTACTGTCGAGTCGGCACCGCCCAGGATAGGCTTTTTCCTCGTGGGTCCCAAATGACAAATCCAAATCTGTCACTACCATGCAGCTTTTCTTATTAAGAATTACAACCCATTTGGTGTGCTAGCTGAAAATAAGTTTGTGGGTGCTAAGAACTTGCGGGTTCTGTAATGAACAAAGATCTCAAGGATCCCGCGAGAGTGATGTTCTTTCCCTATGCTGTGAATGCTTATAATATTTATGTCTTAATTAAAGAAATGGCAAGCCATTGGCCCAGTATGAAAGAAAATATGGGTCAAAGCCGAGTTGAAAAGGGCAACAATATCTAACTCCAGCTTACAAACAGTACAAAAGCACGAGGATTAATTGCTCATCTGGTTTAGACAAAATCCAGATTGAATAGGACAATGACATCTAACTCAACCAAAGTTTTCGGCAGTCACAATCAAATGGATTAGTCTGATCCATAAAATGAAGATCCCAGTACAAAAATTCTAGTGCTCCATGATGACGACAAGCTATTGTAAATAGAAGCCGAGCACGATCAGAAGCACTTAGGTCCACCTGAAACTTCTTTTTATGCTGTTCAACACTTGCAGCCGTGAGTAATTTCTTGTTGAAAAACTTAATCCTGACGGACAATAGTGCCCTCGCATTCAACATGAAGAATGTGACAAAGCTAGTGTTTGCATTGTTGGATGCATATCCTTCCAGCGTTACTGTCTTCAAACGAATGTCATGAGATCTGAGAAAATCCCGATGCTTCTTGAACCATCGATTGGTTATACCTTTTTCTCCATGTGTTAGTGCCTAAATAGAGATTAGGATTGAAAATAGTCTGCACGCACGCCTCCCGGTCTACCTGCACGGCGGATTGCTCGCATGTGTCGCGTCAACTCACGCCTGGTCGCACGACACACGGGGCACGTGGGAGCACGTATATTTTTTGTTTTTTGATGATTCATTTTGCCGATTTACTGCTTAACCGAAGCATGGCACGGTCTAATGCACACGATCCGAATAAATAATCCGTATGAGATATTGGTTGCCAGTTATTAACAATCTCCCATTTGTAAGAAGATTATATCAAAACTGGTCTCAAATTTGATGAAAAAAATACAATATCACAGTCTACTGGTGTCCATATATGACACCATGATAAGTTTCATGAATTTCAACTAAGTTTTGGATTTACTGAATTTTAAAAATCAATATTCTCAATGTTTTGAAATCTCTTGCACGGGGAAACATGCACCCAGGGACACACATATGATTTTGCAATCCATTTTGGTGCACACATGTAGCTCAAATTTGATTTTTGCACATAAAACGGGTCGAATGATCTCTGTTTTTTTTCAAACTTTAACACGACACTCCTTTGGTCACATGTTCACTGCAGAAAAAGTTTGACATGCCTCAGAGTGGTGCGGGATGTGTGTCTCTGTGTGTGTGTGTGGGGGGGGGGGGGGTGGTCCGGCAGTACACTACTAGTCGCGAGCCTCTATGATGTGGGATTATTGATCATTTTGTGAGTCATGTATATATGCCACATCAAAGTCATGAATTTTTTATTTAAAGCATTACACAACCCTTTCATACATACATGTTCGGGCCACATGCATGCATTGGTGGTCCTCTCGGACACTCCCTCGTGTGGTTAGCAGCGACGTGCCCATTCGTTAGCCCGCAAAGGTTTTAAGTTTCCATCGACAATGAGAGGCATCGCACCAAAGGTGGATTCATCTTGGCATGTGTGTTACTGTGTGGATCATGGTCAGATTCCATATCAAAGTTCGGGCAGGTGTGTACACATGAGTCCTTTCCACCGGCTCGAAGTGAGGGGCTACGCATATCGTGAACCTCTGTGTAGTGCGTTTCCGGTTTGCAAAGCATGTGCCACGTCAAAGTTGTGCATTGGGTATTCAAACATCACACAACACATGGCAACATGCACGCGGTGGTTGTCCTATGACACTCGCTCGCATGTGACTCTCTCTATGGGCCCGCGAGGTCTTTGTCGATCAATTGAACGTACAACGAGAGAGAGGTTAATTTGACCAACAAGGATGGTTCTTTTTTTATTTGTGTTACGTATGTGCACGGAGTATGTGGTACATGTCAAAGAGGGGGCAACATGTATACTCTCTATAGATGTGTCATAACCTCGCTCCATGTGGGGACTTTCCGGTTCCCGAGGCAGGTGACACATCAAAGTTGTGCATTGGTATTCAAACATGACGCAATACCATGAAGGCGGTGGTTGCCCTATAGGAACTCACCGGCGTGCGACGCTTCCATCTGTGGGCCCGCGAGGTTGTCCTCCATCACTTTGACCCAACGAGAGAGAGGTTAATTTGACCATCAAGGAATGATGATTCTTTTTGGTTTGTGCTACAGTATAAGTATGTGTGCGTGTGTGTATATATATATATACATGATAGCACTATTATGATCATGGTATTAGAATAGTTATTTGGATCACAGCCAGCCCTATAAGGGCCCGATAGCTCCCTCCTGAACTTCCAAACCCCACGGCCCGACCAGGTGACCGACCAGGGGCGTGATTTGTGTCCACCCCCCATCGGGATCCCGACCCCGCCTCGCCTCCCCTCTCGTCCCCTTGAGTGCCGGCCGACCGTCGCCTCTGCCGCGACTCGCCGCCGCCGACCAGATCTAGATCCTCCCCTCCCATCTACCACCGTCGCCGACCAGATCCAGCTCCGCCCCCTCCGTCGCCACCTCCTGTCCGATCGCTGGCGCGGGCGAGCGAGCGACGGTGGACACCGGCGCGAGGGAGCCCGTGTCGCCTGGAGGCGGCGAAGCCACCGGACTTTCTGTGACGAACCGCCATGGACTTCCAGAAGCCTCCTCCTCCTTCCATTCTCACCTCCCGATGGCTTAGCAGAGCTGATCCCGGCCAAGGCGCAAGGTACGGTGAACGGCGCGGCCAAGGGAGCATCTTAGTGACAGAGGCCGCATCGGCGGCGCCTTCAAATCTAGCAACGAACGCGGCACCACAAGTAGATGAACTTCCTCCCTCTTCTTGCCTCCTGCTTCAATCTTGCCTTACCTGATCTTCTTGCTTCATGCAGATGAACTTCGCGCCCTCTGCAAGACATGGAATGCCATGGGATTCCTCTCCCAACTCTCCGATGAAGTTCTGATAGTGTGTGAGCCTCCGTCCAGGCTGCAACAAATAAAAAATCTGCCTGCATTCATATGTAAAAAACCATGTGAAGTTCAACTAGTAAGTGGGCTAGAGTTCAGGTTGGTATGTATCTGGTTGTGTGCAAAAAAAGGAAAATAAAACAAACATGTGATCACATGAAGGTCAGGTTGGTATGCACTAGTAAGTTCAACCATACAAACTCATGAAGGTTAGGTTTTTAAACTGTAGACAGTATTTCCCCTTTGCAAACCAGAAGTTCGGTCTGTGGAGAGTTCTCAGTTCAGGTACAGAAAAAATCAAATAGTGTCGAATTCAGAATGTGAGGTTCATTCTGTGAAGAGTGCTCAGTTCAAGTACACAAGTATAGGCAGATGCTCAGCTCAGTTCAGAGTGTGATACCAGTCCTAGGAAAAATATGTACATGAACAACACTTTTATATGAGAAGTTCAAGCTGTGAATAATGCTCAGTTCAGTTACACCAGTATAGGCAGATGTGACTTGTGTGCTAACACATTCTTTTTTTATGCCAACAGGATGAGAGACGCGGAAAGAAGGTTAGAACTTCCCAGCAGCAAGTACACAACCCTAAGCCTGTACGCGTTGTGCTGCCCCCTCAATGGGTCACACCTCAAACGCACCAACAGCATTCCCAATCTGCTCCACACCAAAATTGGGTGACACCCGAAATACATGCAGACCTCCAAGATGCTGGGTCACAGCTCGATCCGCACCACTTTGCGCCTCCACCTAATTGGGTGACGCCAGAAATCCCCCGCGGATTCTTTGTATCCACCAGCAGACTTCCAAGCACACCGATGGAGGAGGGTGTTAGCTCAAGTCCTGCATGTAACTCTGGAGGTTATCCTGGTGTGGCTCGTCAATGTGAAAGGGCAGCAAGTAAACCGGATGCCAGGACAAATCCAACAGGAACACACACACGGAGGAGAGTGCTCGGCACACTACCGCCGTTGGATGCTGTTGCTGCTGCTACAACTCAGGATCGTATGGGACATGAGGTAGATAGATTGCTTCACAGAACAAAAGAGCAAACTAAAACCAGGATCTGCATACCTCCACAACCAGCACAAGCAAAAAGGACGCAAACAAGAGAGAGGCCATCTTCAGCCCTCCTTCCTCATCGTGATCCACTCCTGCACCCTGCTATGATAACTCCGCCGTGCCCCATCCCAGAGGGCCAGCAGCAGACTCCTGTGGAGTTGCGATCATACACGCATGTAAGTGAACAAAATTTAAGTATTTATATATGCATCTTGTATGATCTGCAATTTTTCTGCTCCCTCCAGGATAACAAATTTATAAACTTCATTTTAAAATACCGTTTGGATTTTTTTCTTTTTCTGCAGATGCCGGATCTCCTGGATTATCTAATACCAAGACTAAAGATGCCATTCCAGAATGTAGATAAAGCCAGGGAATTTTCCAACAGATATGCCAGACATGCTGGTTTTGGAATCAGGAAGACGGGAGGGAATGACAATCACAAGTATTTTGTTTGCGCGTTCCAAGGGAAACACACAACTTCTGTTTCAGAGGCTGACAGCAAGCGAAACAAAACATCACAAAGGACAAGCTGCAATGCAAGAATGAGGGTGAAGGTGCAAGAGGATAACACATGTGTGGTAGTGGACATTGAGTACAATCATAATCACCACCTCGTGCAAACTGATGACATGCTGGTATTCTTGCACTCACACAAGAATTATGACCCCACTATTTTGGAGTACGTAAAGCTCTTGCAGTACCATGATGTCAAACATACAACAATCATGTCCATGCTATCCAAAAATAAAGATGGAAGCTACTTCCTTAGCATGACCGAACGAGACCTACTAAACCAGTAAGTATTGAAAAATGCACATACTGCAATGTACATAGCATCCTAAGTCACCACCCTTGCTAGCAAAAATAACAAATGCACGTTTGCATATAATTTGCACGAAAACCATGAATGCAAGGAAAGACGATTTGGATGATGTATTGAAACTTGTATCTTTCTTTAAAGACATGAAGGCAATCAATGATGAGTTTTTCTATGACATACAAGTAGACAGCGACAAATCAATTAAAAACATTTTCTGGTCCAATGCAAGCTGCCGAGGAGCATATCAAGACTTTGGCGATTGCGTAACATTCGACACAACTTACAAGACTAACAAATTTCATATGCCTCTAGGAGTGTTTGTTGGAACAAACCACCATTTGCGTTCAACGATATTTGTTGTTGCCCTGATCAGAGACGAAGATGCAAAGTCATTCAAGTGGTTGTTTGATACATTTGTACGGTGCATGAACAACAAACACCCAACTTGCATTCTAACAGGTAAGTTCAAAAAAACTCTACAAGTTTCATCATCTTTTCAGCTCTGGGTGTATATTGTGTATACTGGTTTTAACTGAAAATAATGTAAACCAAGCAGTTCAACCACTGGTAGCACAGAAGTCCAACAACAGTACAAGAAGCAAAATTATATGTCACATGTTTAGAAAAATATAGTTCTGGATGTGAAGTTCAAATATAGGAATCATAGAAGTTCAAGAACACTACTGTAAGAAAAATGTATGTAACATGTTCAGAAAAATATAGTTATGTCTGTGAAGTTCAAGCACTGGTACCACAGAAGTTCAACAACACTGCTATAAGAAAAAAAATTGTGTGACATTATTAGATAGTCCTACTGCTGCATGTGAAGTTCAAGTACTTATATCACATAAGTTCACCATCACTGCTATAAGGAAAAAATATGTGACATTATTAGATAGTCCTACTGCTACCTGTGAAGTTCAATCATTGGTACCACAGAAGTTCAACAACACTGCTGTAAGAAAAAATTGCGTGACATTACTAGGTAGTCCTACTGCTGCCTGTGAAGTTCAAGTACTTGTATCACATAAGTTCACCATCAGTGCAAGAAGCAAGTTTCATTTTTTAAATTCATGCAGACCAGTGCCCACCAATGGCGAAAGCTATACCACAATCATTCCCAAATACCGTCCACAAGCTATGTCGTTGGCACATCCTGAAGAAGTTCAAGGAATACGTCGCGTTACTGTACAAAAAGTATAATCCAACATTCAAAGAGGAGTTCACAACTATCTTAAACTGGCCGCTAATGCCAACAGAGTTTGAAGCTGCCTGGGCTGCACTCATGCAGAAGTACAACCTGCAGAATGACCAGATTGCAACACCCCATGTATTAAGCTACAGTAATCACCCTTTTGATTATGCCATGTCATCATGATGAACAATGCTTAATCATCATTAGTAACATATCTCATTTCAAAATTCAAATTCAAATGGAAATTCAAACTGTAAGTGAAAATAAAAGTTGTCAAAACCCAGAAACTAAAATGTTCATTAAATAGCAACTAATTTGGAGGCAATGATAAAATTGTAACCAACCTTATTGAAATTGGATAAGTGACTTAAACATCCTCAAACAGTGGCTGAAAACATTATTTAATAACCTATTAATTAATATAATATAAAAATGAAATGATAAATACCCCAAACTAATTTTTGGTGATAGGATATGTTGCCCTGTGATTTATGAACCAGGTCACATATTTTACAAAAGTCATTTGGGTGCCCAACTATTTGCAAGACAGAAACTAAAAAGAAAACAGAAAAACAAAAATAAGAAAATGAAAAGGCCCACTGCGGCTGGGCTCTAGTCTACAGAGCCGGCCCAGCCCACTCCCCACCTCATCCCCTTCCTCCTGCTCACTCCTGCGCTGCTGTCGCTTGCACAGCACCCGCGCGCGCCATGGCCCCCCTCTCCTACACGACAGCGCGTCGCTACGCCCATCCATGGTGGATAAGAGCACCCCCAGTGCTCCCTTGACTGACCCTAGCTTGCTCATCCTCCTCCCTCGCGTCGTTCTCTTCTTCCGCATGCAAGACCGAGCCGCCGTCGTCATGCTTCACCTCGCCCGTGTGCTCACCGGACTCCCCTCTCCGTTCTGAGCTGTCCGGAAGCTCCGTCGCGGACGCCTTCTTCCTCCTCGCCACTGCATCGAGCACGGGGAGCACCACGGCCGTCGCCCACGCCGTTCCCCTCCATCGGCATCCGCCTCGGCCGCTGCTCGATTCGCCGTCTCCCCTGCGCTCCCGATCACTCAAGGGCCATCTTGTGCCGCTCGGTGAGCATTCCCCTCTCCCCTGGCCTCTCGCTTGCTCGTTCACGCGCTAGGACAATGGCCCCGCTCGGACCCGTAACTGCGCCGTCCGCCATTGCCGGCGAGCTGCTCCATGCAGAGCCGCCCGAGCTTCTCCGCCGTGCCTGTCGTGTTCCTGACGCTCGCGGTAGGCTACCTAGCCACGTAGCTCGCTCGCTAACACCCCGTAGCCGCGTGACCGAGCTCCCACGAAAATCGCCACCGCCTGCCGTCATCGTAGCGGCGAACTCCGGCCACCACCGTGTCATATGCGACCACCATCGGACGCGGCGCCTCACTCCCGTCCGGTAGGACCAAACCCCGTGCCAAACGGGGCTCTGTACGCGGTTTCCGGCAGACTCCGGCGTACTGCCGCCGTGATTTTGGTCGTCGGAGCCGTCGCTGGCGCCACCGCTGATGTGGCCGACCGGGGCCACATCAGGGTCGCTGCCTAGTGGGCCCCAGGGGCCCGGTCGGCTCTGTTGACCGAAGTCAACTGCTGACTGGACCAGGTCCAGCCACTGACATGTGGGCCACCACATCCCCCTAATTAACTAAAATTAATTAAACATGCCTAATCACACACTGACAGTGCGGGCCCATCCAATAATTAGGATTAGATTAATTAAAATAACCCTGTTTAGTTAGTCCAGACACTGACATGTGGGTCCCACTGGACCCACAGGTCAGATTTGACCCTGGTCAGCCGATCGTTGACTGCTGACGTCACTATTGCATCATGCTGATGTCGCTGCTACTGTTCTGGATAATGTTGATTTAATAAATAAAATAAATTTTAGAAAATAATTAAAATCATTAGAAAACCATAGAAAATAATCCGTAGCTCGGATCGAAAAACTTTGTACATGAAAGTTGCTCAGAATTTCGAGACGAATCCGAATAAGCGGCCCGTTCGTCCGTCACACATCCCTAACTATCCGAACATGGAATCGTTCCCCTCCGATCATCTGGCTGACAAATGTCCGGAACCAGGAAAACATTCCCGGATGGATTCCCCCTTCCTCGGTGGCGTGCAACCATATGTTAGGACACACCTGGCACTGCATATTGTCATGTCATACATTGTGTTGCTTATGTTTGCTGTGTATTTATACTGTTTCCTCCCCCTCTTCTCTCTCGTTAGACCCCGACGCAGTTCCCGGTGCCGACACAGCTCAGGAGCCCGACGACACCATTGACGACCTTGCCCTTGCCGCCGAGCAACCAGGCAAGCTCCCCCCCTTTGAGCATACCGATATTACCTATTCTTTCTCTCTCATGCTTGCATTAGAATTGCTGCTGCTACTGCTTTACCTATTCTGATGCATAGCCTGTTTATTATAACCTGCTATTGAAACCTTACCTGCTTATCCTAAACTGTCTAGTATAGGCTGGGTAGAGACCTATCATTGACCCCACTTATCCCGACTGCCCCGCTGGATTAGCAGAAGACCCGATCAATGGGATCGAAGACCAGGCCCCGACACCGTACATCACCCCCCTTAGTGTACGACACTACAACGTTACTATCGAGTGCCGAGGGTGATACCTCGTGTAGCACTTCTGATGTTAACTCTGTAGAGTAGCTATTTGGTCGTGGTCATCGAGGGAGAATCCTCCTTCTCCACTTTCGATAACGACACCGTCATACATCACATCAAGTGTGAACCCATCGAGGGTGATGCCTCCGAGTTCACCTTGATGGATACATCGAGTGGGAATTAAACGAGGGTGATACCTCGGATTCCGCTGATGTTATGGACACACGGATACTTGGACTGTACTACTGTTACTTGGAAAGGCGGGTCGACCGTGAGGACGGGTTGCCTGGATGGTGCCCGAGTGATGAATACGAGGCGTGGCCGGGCATTCTTGGCCCTTGATGCAAGTCCTCGAGACGGGGCAACGGGGTCACATCGATCGTGAGTCTCTGCTCGTTACCGCACCCCCAAGGTACTAACGATTTGGATATTTGATTCGAGTGGGCCTCTGGCCCGATAGCACTAACCATCACGCGGGTATTAATATGGGTACTCTGCATCATGGTATCAGCCGACAGTTCTGTCAGACATCCAGTTCAGCATTGTGGCCGGGTCGGATCATGCCGTTGGCGCTGGTATCCACCCTGGTTGCAACGACCCGGAGTGCGCAGGGCGACGGCCCAAGACCCCTGAGCGCTTAGGATGTAGACCGGCGGGGACCTCTCTGCTGAGCTCTAGGTAGGGCTGCGGTGTGTCGTTTGGCCGAGGCCGGGCATGACCTAGAAAGTGTGTCCGGCCAGAGTTAAGCGAGCATGGTGGGTAAGTTGGTGCACCCCTGCAGGGAAGAACTAATCTATGCATAGCCGGATCCTCGGTAACGGACACTCGGAGTTGTATCCCGATCGATACAACTAGAATTGGATACTATGGCTCTGGGATTGCTTCTCGCAGGGAGTCGAGAAGGGGTCTCCGGACGAGGTTGATGACTGTATGGCTCTGGGATTGCTTTCTTGCAGGGAGTCGAGAAAGGATCTCTGGGTGAGGTTGAGACTTAATGATACTACTACTTTATACGATACTAATCTACACTCTTCTAATGCTGCAAGACCGCTGAGGATGCTAGTCTCTGATAGGACTAGGACTTCTCTCTATTCTGGCTTTTCTGCAGCCCAGTTGACATATACAGCCTTCCTTTGATAATGTTGCATATGTAGTGTAGATCCTTGCTTGCTGAGTACTTCGGATGAGTACTCACGGTTGCTTTGCTTTCTTTTTCCCCCATATCCATTTGCTGCAACTAGATGTCGGAGCCCTAGATACAGCTGCCCCACCGACGATCGCTACTACTACCCCGAGGGTGGATATTACTACGAGCTGACCGACGACTAGGAGTAGGATCGGAGGGTCCTAGGCAGGAGGCATGCGCCTTTCGATCGTAGTGTTTTCTTTTGTCCCGCCTCTTACGGGCCTTTCTGTGTTTTCTTTTATATCTGTACTCAGATATCTGATGCTTCCGCTGACGCTTGTACGCAGGCTTATGTATTTGAGCCCTCGAGGCCCCTGGCTTGTAACATAAAGCTTGTATAACTTATTTATGTTTTAGAGTTGTGTTGTGATATCTTCCCGTGAGTCCTTAGGCTTGATCGTGTGCATTTGCGTGTATGATTAGTGCACGATTGAGCCAGGGGCATCACAAGTTGGTATCAGAGCCGACTGACTGTTGGAACCCCCCTTTCCAACTCCTTGGCCGAAGTTGAGTCTAGTGGTCCAAAAACTAATTTACTAACTTGGCTGTGTGGCTTACGGGCCCACGTCGCCAATTGGATGGTATTAGGATCTTTTACTCCTCGACCTTTACTCTGGGACTCTGATCTCTCTTCTATTCGGGTTAAAATTTTACTAACTCCAACATTAGGTTCTCGTGATCACATCCACCCGGAGTTCTAAAATATTCCCCCTTGCTCCAAGATTGTGGGTCAGATTCTGCTTACAGGATCCTTTTATCGAGGACACCCTGTGTTGTCACTTGCAGATTCCTCGCTCCAACAGTTTTCTCCGACGTTGATGTAGCCTTTGCTATGTCTCGTTGTGTACTTCCCTACCGCGTGCCTGCGCGCCGCCTAGATGTCTAGCCCTCCCCTTTCAACTGTCATAATGCCGGATTGTAATCGAGGCTATGTGTGGCTTTGAATATCTGGTGCGAAAATGATGAAGTATCTATTGCACTTCCTTCTGTTGTGCGTGTTACTTTATGAATCATTCCATACACATGCAGCTTTCTTGCTAAACAGCCCATGTTGATTTGGCAGGATGGCTGACAATCCCCCACCTCCACCTTATATTGCCAAAATGATGCAGCAGTTTGAATTGAACCGTCAGGTTATGACTGGGATATTGGCTCAGTTCCCAAACCAGAATGCTCATTAACAGACTACACCAATAACACTGCAAGAATTTGTGCGCCTGAACCCATCTGTTTTTCGCAACTCCACCAATCCTATGGTACTGATGATTGGCTTCGTGACATCCTGTTTGAGATGGAGTCGGCTAATGTTGCTCCTGACAGTTACGTCACCTTTGCGACATTCCACCTGAAGGGCCCAGCTTCTCAATGGTGGGAAAGCCACAAGGGTATGTTGCTTGCTAAAACCGTAACCACTTGGCAGGAATTTCAGTCAGCCTTTCATGCACGGTACATCCCTCCAGGTCTGATCGACCAGAAGAAGCAGGAGTTCCGCAAACTCTCACAGGGCACAATGACTGTGGATGAATATCACAGGAATTTTTTTGAATTGTCCCGCTATGCTGAAGATGACGTCTGCACTGACGCACGTAAGCAGGAGAAATTCCGTGAAGGACTGCGTACTGATATAAACCTCGCACTTGCAGTCCATGATTGCACAGACTTCGCAACGCTTGTCAGCAAATCTTTCCACGTTGAAACAGCTCTGACTAAATGCCAGGAGTCGCTCAAGCGCACTCGTGATGTTGGCTCATCCTCGGGTCAGCCTGTTCAGAAACGTCGAGTGTGGATTCCGCACAATGTACATCATCGACCTGCTCCAACGCCCAGGCCGTCTTATGTTGCACCTCGTCTGCCTTCGCCGCCGAGACAGTTAACGATTCAGGGTGGACAGTCCAATGTTGTGGCTCCATCCCATAATAATCAGAATACATCTTGTCCTCCTATTGGTTCTAAGAATAATTGTCGAAACCACCGATTCAGAAACCGTAATGTCATACCATCTACTATTGTACTTGGCCATGCCAATCACGTCAATGCTGAAAGGGCTCAGAAGGAACCGACTATCGTGCTGGGAACACTCTCTGTGAATACAGTGCCAGCTTCTGTTCTGTTTGATTCAGGTGCATCACATTCCTTCGTGTCCCAGCAATTTGCACAATTGCATGGGTTAGCTATGAGCTCATTACCCACTCCTTTAGAAATCATCACTCCCCATTCCAGGTGGCAAACCAAAATGATAAGTCACAACAATCAGATCAGAATTGAAGGATTGATGTTCTCTGCTTCCCTTATTGCTCTTGGACCTTCCGACATAGACATCATTCTCGGTATGGACTGGTTGACCGCCCACAATGCTTTGATTGACTGTGCCGCTAAGAAAGTCTAACTTACCCATCCTTCTGGCCAGACAGTCAGATACTCAGCCCAAACAGTTCAGAATGCCGAGACTCAGATATATGTTCTGAATGCATTGAATGCTTCATCTCTTGAAGGCATCGAGAATGTTCCAGTTGTTCATGATTTTCAAGATATCTTTCTAGAAGAACTTCCAATAATACCCCCTGCTAGAGCTGTCGAGTTTGTCATCGACTTGAAACCAGGCACAACTCCTATTGCGAAGCGTCCTTATAAAATGCCTCCGCACCACCTTCTTGAACTTAAGGAGGAAATCGACACGTCACTTAAGAAGGGTTTCACCCGCCCCAGCTCCTCTGCTTGGGGAGCACCTTCACTCTTCGTTAAGAAGAAGGATGGAACTAACCGATTGGTTCAGGATTATCGGCCCATTAACCAAGCCACAATCCAGAACAAATATCTGCTTCCCAGAATCAACGATCTGTATGATCAACTTGCTGGTTCCTCAGTGTTCTCTAAGCTTGATTTGAGATTGGGATACCACCAGATCCGAGTTCGTGAAGAGGATATTCCGAAGACTGCATTTGTTACTCGCTATGGCTTTTATGAGTACACTGTCATGTCATTCGGCTTAACAAATGCTCCAGCTACGTTTTCCCGCCTGATGAATTATATCTTCATGGATTACCTCGACAAGTTCGTCGTGGTTTATCTAGATGATATTCTGGTCTATTCAAAGAATAAAGAAGAACATGCTGAACACCTCCGTCTTGTACTGGAAAGGCTCCGAGAACACTAGTTGTATGCCAAATACTCCAAATGTGAATTCTGGCTTTCTGAAGTAACCTACCTCGGTCATGTGATTTCCAAGGATGGAATTGCCGTTAACCCGGAACGAGTTCAGGCTATTCTTGACTGGACTCCTCCGAAGAACGTCAAGCAAGTGAGAAGTTTTCTTGGTCTTGCAAGCTATTGCCGTCGGTTTGTTGAGAACTTTTCCAAGATTGCTAAGCCCCTGACTGACCTGCTTCACAAGGGCGTTAAGTTTGAATGGACAGACAAATGTCAGGAAAGTTTTCAAACACTCAAAGACAAGCTAACATCTGCCCCAGTACTTGCTCCTCCAGATTCTCGCAAAGACTTCGTGATTTATTGTGACGCATCCCATGAAGGATTAGGCTGTGTCCTAATGCAAGAGCGTAAAGTGATTGCCTATGGCTCTCGTCAGTTGCGTCCGCATGAAGAGAATTATCCGGTACATGATCTAGAACTAGCTGTTGTGATCTATGCATTGCAGTTGTGGTGACATTACCTTCTCGGTAATCGTTGCGAGATCTACACGGATCATAAAAGTCTGAAGTACTTGTTCACCCAGCCATCTCTAAACCTCCGTCAGCAAAGATGGATGGAGGCCCTGGCGGACTATGATTTTGGTATTTCCTATACCCCTGGCAAGGCTAACGTGATGGCTGATGCCTTAAGCCGCAAGTCCTATTGTGACAACCTCATGGTTAGGCGAGCTCAACCTCGTCTTTTTGAAGAACTGTGCAAGCTGAATCTGCGTATTGTTCCACAGGGTTCTCTTAATAACCTTGTGATACAACCAGATCTTGAGAAAGCTGTTAAGAATGCACAAGCTAAAGATACTGAAATTGATCTGATGAAGAAAAATCTTCACCTAGAAAAGTACAGGGATTTCTCACTGTCTGAAGATGGAACCTTGTATTTCAGAGACCGCATTGTCGTACCTTGCTTTGAGCTTATGACTGACAAAGTCATGAAGGAGGCACATGATACCCCGATGTCTATTCATCCGGGTAGCACCAAGATGTATCGTGATCTCCGTCAAAGGTATTGGTGGTCTAAAATGAAGTAGGATATTGCTCAATATGTTGCTGAATGTGATGTTTGCCGTCGCGTGAAAGCAGAACATCAGAAGCCTGCTGGGATTCTACAACCGCTACCTATTCCTTTATGGAAATGGGATAAAGTGCAAATGGATTTCATTACTGGCCTTCCCAGGTCACAGAAGGGTCACGATGCTATTCTTGTTGTCGTTGACCAACTCTCCAAAGTTGCACACTTTCTGCCTGTCAAGGAGACGATCACTGCTAGTCAGTTAGCAGAATTATATATCTCCAGAATTGTTTCACTCCACGGCATTCCGAAGGAGATCAGTTCGGACCGTGGCGGTCTTTTCACCTCAAAGTTCTGGGAAAGTTTCCAAGAAGCTATGGGAACTCATATCACCTGGAGTTCAGCATATCATCCCCAGTCCCAAGGCCAAGTTGAGCGAGTCAATCAGGTTCTTGAAGACATGCTGTGAGCCTGTGTCATATTGTTCGGTAAGAAGTGGGAAGAATCTCTCCCGTATGCCGAGTTCTCTTATAACAATAGCTATCAAGCCAGCTTGAAAATGGGCCCCTTCGAAGTACTATATGGACATAAGTGTCGAACCCCTCTGAATTGGTCAGAAACTGGGGAACGACCGCTCGTGGGTCCGGATATTATTCAACATGCCGAAGAACAAGTCCGTATCGTCCGTGAAAATCTCGAGGCGGCTCAGGACCGCCAGAAGAGCAACTATGATCGCAAACGATGGGGTTTGACTTGTCAACCTGGTGATCAAGCTTATCTGCGAGTGACTCCTATGAAAGGCACTCACCGTTTTGGAATCAAGGGCAAGCTAGCTCCGCGCTACATTGGTCCTTTCCGCATTATTGCTAGACGTGGTCAGGTGGCATATAAATTGGAGTTCCCGCCGCAATTCTCTCATATCCACGACGTCTTCCATGTGTCGCAACTTCGTAAATGCTTCAAGGATTCTCCGCACCGCGCAGTGGATCACGAGATGCTCGAATTGCAAGATTATCTATCTTATAAGGAGCATCCGATCCGCATTCTCGATGAAGCTGAACGTCGGACCGTCAAAAGGTTACCAAGTTCCTCAAAGTGCAGTGGTCAAATCATACTGAAGATGAAGCCACTTGGGAATGCGAGGATAATCTTCGTGCGGAATACCCCGAACTTTTTCCTTCTACCTCTTAATTCTCGGGACGAGAATTCTTGTTAGTGGAGGAGATTTGTAACACCCCATGTATTAAGCTACAGTAATCACCCTTTTGATTATGCCATGTCATCATGATGAACAATGCTTAATCATCATTAGTAACATATCTCATTTCAAAATTCAAATTCAAATGGAAATTCAAACTGGAAGTGAAAATAAAAGCTGTCAAAACCCAGAAACTAAAATGTTCATTAAATAGCAACTAATTTGGAGGCAATGATAAAATTGTAACCAACCTTATTGAAATTGGATAAGTGACTTAAACATCCTCAAATAGTGGCTGAAAACATTATTTAATAACCTATTAATTAATATAATATAAATATGAAATGATAAATACACCAAACTAATTTTTGGTGATAGGATATGTTGCCCTGTGATTTATGAACCAGGTCACATATTTTACAAAAGTCATTTGGGTGCCCAACTATTTGCAAGACAGAAACTAAAAAGAAAACAGAAAAAAAAATAAGAAAAGGAAAAGGCCCACTGCGGCTGGGCTCTAGTCTACAGAGCCGGCCCAGCCCACTCCCCACCTCATCCCCTTCCTCCTGCTCACTCCTGCGCTGCTGTCGCTTGCACAGCACCCGCGCGCGCCATGGCCCTCCTCTCCTGCGCGACAGCGCGTCGCTGCACCCATCCCTGGTGGATAAGAGCACCCCCAGTGCTCCCTCGACTAACCCTAGCTTGCTCATCCTCCTCCCTCGCGTCGTTCACTTCTTCCCCGTGCAAGATCGAGCCGCCGTCGTCATGCTTCACCTCGCCCGCGTGCTCACCGGACTCCCCTCTCTGTTCTGAGCTGTCCGGAAGCTCCATCGCGGACGCCTTTGTAACACCCCAAAGATTTAATCATGTTTTTACTAAATAAAAATTTGGCCAAAAATAAAATTTTGAATTATATTAAGTCTTTTGATATTTTCAGGGTATTTTCTGTTTCTGTTTTTCAAAATTCTTCCCTCCATATAGCAATTTTTGGAAATAATATTGTGGCTTTGGTAGTTCTCTTAAAACTTTTCAATTATAGTTTAATAACAGTAGGAATTATTTTTATAATAAAATATTGCTCAAAACAATTCTTTTAATAGCATTTTCAATTTTTTAAATGCCTCTGTTGCACTACAACCACTTTAAATAATTGTTTTAAAATCCCACAAAAATTATGGGAGGTCATGTGAGGCCTACAGATCACTTTTATGCAAAAACCCAACTTGGTCTTTTGAAAATTTTGAGTGAAACAAGCTCTTTTCATTTCTTGTCCAGATCCAATTTTGCACTACAACCTCATTTTTCCTTGCTCGAAAAATCCTGAAATTTTTCCCACTTATTGTCCTTCCAACCAAACCCTTAAGTACAAAATTTCAGCTCCATTGGAATTATTTTAGTTCACTAAATATTCCTCTGTAATTTCTGTCGAGAAATGAAATTCCCCCAAACTTGCACTAGCAAGTTTTCTATTCTGCCAAACTAATCACACCATCATTTTACTCATCTAAGGAGACACCATCCTGGAAATTTTCATGCCTAGGAAAGCTTCCTAGATGGCCCTAACATTCTGTCGAGCACATCATGAGCATGACAGACTCCTTAAACTACATTAGGATATTGCTCCTCTGGTCAAACAAACATGTCCAGTAGCCTTGCCAACCTTCTCAGCATCATCATACCAAAAATTAGCTCATTTGGAGCAGCCTAACATGCATTGGCATTTGCCCGAGTACCTGGAGTGCATGTCCCGTGTGCGACCAGAGTGCGTGTATGGCACCATTGGCATCGAGCTTCTGCCACTCCCTCTGCTGACCCTACTCGCGCGCAAGCCATCCATATAGCTTCACGGGGAAGCCACGGAGCCCGCCGACACCTCCCGTTGTCTCCTAGCACCACCCTGCACCGTCCAGCGCCGCCGCCCGTGGCTGCCGTCTCGGCTACGCCACCGCCCAGGACGCGTGGCTCCAATCCGAGCCAGCCAGCGCGCCCCTCCATCACTGCAAGCCGCCACCATCCTCACCGAACCCCGCCGTCCACCAACGGCCTCGCCACCGTCCTCGCTTGCCATTAATGGCCGCCGCCACGATCCACTTGGGGAATGGCACCGTCCACGCTACCCAGCACTTCCCCGAGCCAGCCAGCTCACTTCCTGGACGGTGGCCTCGCTCAGAAGCTTGTCCACGTCGTGCCGCCCCCGCAACTGCCATTTCGGTGCAGTAATGGCGACGGCTACCTCGGCCATCTTCTGGAAGCCACGGAGCTGACCCTCTCCAGCTATATAAAGGGCTCCCGAGCTCACTCAACTCCTCATCATCACTCCCTTCCCCTCTGCAGGCCTCTCGGAGCATCCAACCGACCGAGAGCTCCCTTCTTCCCCGTCTCCGGTCGAAACCACTGCCGCCACCACTCGGTTGATTCCGACGCGAATGACGCCTCCCCCTTGCATTTTCCCCACCACACACATCCTGGAACACTCGCAAGACCATCCCATCCATCAATTTCACCAAACGGAGCTCATGGACGGAGTTCCTCTTTCGTCCGATGCTGTCGTCCGCCGGGAAGCTCACCGCCGTCACCCCCATCCACCCCGGAGGCCAAGACGGGTACACAGAGGTTCGCCTCGACCCCCTGAGCACGCTCATATGCTTGGCTTCCCGAATGGTGCCGCCTTTCGCCGGCGAGGATCGTCGGAGCGCCGCTCTGCTCTGTCATGGGAAGACGATCTGGGCGGACCAGTCAAACATGACAGGTGCGCCCGGTGGGACCCACTATCAGTCACTCAGCCCCTGCCAACTCAGCCGTTTAAGAGGAGACGGGTTCCATTCGGAGCCGTTTCCGCGCGAGGAAGGCGTATCCTTAGCTGTGCGCCTTCGACGTCGGCATCCTCTCGCGCAGCCGAACGGCTTGGCTTGGCCCAGTGGCACCGCAAGGCTAAACGCCGCTCTGGGCGTCCCTCTGTCTTTCTCTTTTATCTTTTTCCAACAGACTTCCAATAATTCCCATGTGGCCATTTCAAAACCAAACTTGATGGTTCAAGTTTCTACATGCTTCTAAAATCATGCTCTATCAAACTAGCTAGGGTGAACATTTTCATTATGCCTAGTTTCTGCTGGATCAATTAAATAGTCCTTTTAACCATTTATTTAAACTTAGAAAATTCATAGGTAATTCATATGAACTCCAAATAATTTGTTTCTTTTTCTAGTATTTCTAATTTTTCATCTAGTTTATTTTAGTAATTATTTAAAAAAATATTTGAAACAATTTTTGGCACTGTTCTTGTTCTAAGTAGTAATTTAAATGCTTTTGAAAATAGGAAATGGAGGGAAGATAAAGTTTTCAAACTTTTGGAGTGCACCCAATATTTCTGCATACTTAAGATAAGCATCTTGAACATTTGATATGGTGAATGTTTTGTGGTTACTAGCTAGAATATTTGAATCATGGTTGTGATAATTTTTAATAGAATTGCATATGGCTATTTCTGCATGCATGATCCATGGCTATTTTGCTGTCATCTTAAAAGCATGAAGTATGAGTGAGTATGGTTACCTTCATTTGTCATGTATGCCCGTGTTGTTATGGACTAAACTGCAGGAAAGAATCAGTCACGAGTAAAGTGACCGTGAGACTAAAATTTCTTTTGGCCACGAGAATGATAAGTAAGGGCATGTCGGGACATGCCGGGTGGTGATGCTGTTGGGTATCACCAAGGAATATATTGTGCTAACCACTGCAGGAAAACTTAACCTCCTGAGGTGACCGTAGATCGAGTCTTGTTCCGGTAACCCCCATACTTGATTCGTGCTGCCACTTGTCCCTGCCACAGGTGGGGTATGGTTCAGTAAGTTGTTAACCCCTTTTCGTGCACACACCACATAGAGGGCTACGATGAGGGTTTCCATGTTGGTGGACTAAATCCTATCATCGGGTCAGGGGGCATGGGTGTTTCCAGTTGTGACTGAGAGGGGGGCACCCCTTGTAATCCACGCGTATTAATAGTGATCCCATGCAGGACGTTGGTCTCTCCGTCTTAAAGTTTTTCTTGAACGATGCTTTGGGTGATTCCTGGCATCCAGAAAGATAATCTGGTGTGTGCTGGTTAGGTGTGTTTTCAACCCAAAGACCGTAAAAGGAATTAGTCGGTGTCACGGTACTGACTAAAGAAATCCTTTATTTGTGGGTAAAGAGTACACCCTCTGTAGAGTTTAAACCTATTCGAATAGCCGTGTCCGTGGTTAAGGACTACAGTCTGGGTTGGTCAAGTGTCGGTCTTAGGGTCGATCTTCGGAGGAAAATAATTAAATTGGGCCTGAACTATTTTGCAGGATATTGTTATCATCACTAACGCTGTCATGGTTATTTGAATAATATTGTTGTGAATATTTCATGGTTATGCATATTATTGTGGACTAACCCGTTTCTCTTATTTTATTTCCTGGGTGTCTCAGGGGCTGGCTAGACTACCCCGGGCACACAAATTTTATTTTCAAGACCTTTTGTGGCGTCCCTCGAGTTAACAGGCGGGTTATTCCGCCACTACTCTTGTGGACACCCGATTGGTATTACTCTTCAAGTCCGACCGTGGCGTCACTTGACACCCGACTGGCATTTCTTTTCAAGACCTCTCGTGGCGTCGCCTAAGTTCTCGGATGGTCCTGTCTCGTCCGATTTCTCTTTTAGACACCCATTTGGCATTTCTCTTCAAGACCTACCGTGGTGTCACTTTAGACATCCGACCGGCATTTCTTTTATTTTATTTTCCTTTAACTTTCCTTGTTTAATTATCACTAACATTCCCATATATTCATTTATTTGCACATGCTAATATTTTATCATGCCATGATTTAATTCCAGACAGCATGCCTTTAAGTCCATCATGAGCATACGCATATAGTGTGGTTCATCATGATCATATAATTTAATTGTTGCATTCGGTATATCTTTTGTTCATGATGTTTGCGAGTACATTCAAACGTACTCACAGGCTTGTCCCTGGCTATTTACTTGGCCAGGTAAGGAGTTCTACGAGGAGTACCACAACGACGCCCGTGCGGAGCCTAGGATAGCAGCCACACCGATAGGAATTATCAGGGTCAGCTATTCCTGTGGGAATGGAGCCCCATCGATGTTGGAGAACCATGAGTCATTTCCGTCATCCACCACCAGAGTCACTGTTGTATCATTGGACCTTTATGGTCTTGTATCCAATTCTTGTAATAGCTTGGTAATCTGTAACAAGGACGTGTCCACCAGTAACAGTAATCCTGGGCTGGTGATGACATGAGGGGTTAATTTCTGGGATTTCGTGTCCCGGCCCCGGCAACCTTCTTCCTCCTCACCACTGCATCAAGCACGGGGAGCACCACGGCCGTCGCCCATGCCGTTCCCCTCCATCGGCATCCGCCTCGGCCGCCGCTCGATTCGCCGTCTCCCCTACGCTCCCGATCACTCAAGGGCCATCTTGTGCCGCTCGGTGAGCATTCCCCTCTCCCTGGCCTCTCTCTTGCTCATTAACGCGCTAGGACGACGGCCCCGCTCGGACCCGTAACTGCGTCGTCCGCCATTGCCGGCGAGCTGCTCCATGCAGAGCCGCCCGAGCTTCTCCGCCGTGCCTGTCGTGTTCCTGACGCTCGCGGTAGGCCACCTAGCCGCGTAGCTCACTCGCTAACACCCCGTAGCCGCGCGACCGAGCTCACACGAAAATCGCCGCCACCTGCCGTCATCGTAGCGGCGAACTCCGGCCACCACCATGCCGTATGCGACCACCATCGGATGCGGCGCCTCACTCCCGTCCCGTAGGACCAAACCCCATGCCAAACGGGGCTCTGTACGCGGTTTCCGGCCAACTCCGGCGTACTGCCGCCGCGATTTTGGTCGTCGGCGCCGTCGCCGGCGCCACTGCTGATGTGGCCAGCTGGGGCCACCTCAGGGTCGCTGCCTGGTGGGCCCCAGGGGCCCGGTCGGCTCTGTTGACCGAAGTCAACTGCTGACTGGACCAGGTCCAGCCACTGACATGTGGGCCACCACATCCCCCTAATTAACTAAAATTAATTAAACATGCCTAATCACACACTGACAGTGCGGGCCCACCCGATAATTAGGATTAGATTAATTAAAATAACCCTGTTTAGTTAGTCCAGACACTGACATGTGGATCCCACGGGTCAGATTTGACCCTGGTCAGCCGACCGTTGACTGCTGATGTCACTATTGCATCATGCTGATGTCGCTGCTACTGTTCTGGATAATGTTGATTTAATAAATAAAATAAATTTCAGAAAATAATTAAAATCTTTAGAAAACCATAGAAAATAATCCGTAGCTCGGATCGAAAAACTTTGTACATGAAAGTTGCTCAGAATTTTGAGACGAATCCGAGGTCGCGGCCCGTTCGTCCGTCACATGTCCCTAACTATCCGAACATGGAACCGTTCCCCTTCGATCATCTGTCTGACAAATGTCCGGAACCAGGAAAACATTCCCGGATGGATTCCCCCTTCCTCGGTGGCGTGCAACCATACATTAGGACACACCTGGCACTGCATATTGTCATGTCATACATCGTGTTGCTCATATTTGCTGTGTATTTATACTGTTTCCTCCCCCTCTTCTCTCTTGTTAGACCCCGACGCAGTTCCCGGTACCGACGCAGCTCAGGAGCCCGACGACACCGTTGACGACCTTGCCCTTGCCGCCGAGCAACCAGGCAAGCACCCTTCCTTTGAGCATACCGATATCGCCTATTCTTTCTCTCTCATGCTTGCATTAGAATTGCTGCTGCTACTGCTTTACCTATTCTGATGCATAGCCTGTTTATTGTAACCTGCTATTGAAACCTTACCTGCTTATCCTAAACTGTCTAGTATTGGCTGGGTAGAGACCTATCAGTGACCCCACTTATCCCGACTGCCCCGCTGGATCATCAGAAGACCCGATCAATGGGATCGAAGACCAGGCCCCGACACCGTACATCACCACCCCTTAGTGTACAACACTACAGCATTACTATCGAGTGCCGAGGGTGATACCTCATGTAGCACTTCTGATGTTAACTCTGTAGAGTAGCTATTTGGTCGTGGTCATCAAGGGTGAATCCTCCTTCTCCACTTTCGATAACGACACCGTCGTACAACACATCAAGTGTGAACCCATCGAGGGTGATGCCTCCGAGTTCACCTTGACAGATACATCGAGTGGGAATTCAACGAGGGTGATACCTCGGATTCCCCTGATTTTATGGACACACGGATACTTGGACTGTACTACTGTTACTTGGAAAGGTGGGTCGACCCTGAGGGGTACCCGCGTGCGATGTGAGGACGGGTTGCCTGGATGGTGCCCGAGTGATGAATACGAGGCGTGGCCGGGCACTCTTGGCCCTTGCCGCAAGTCCTCGAGACGGGGCGACGGGGTCACATCGATCGTGAGTCTCTGCTCGTTACCGCACCCCCAAGGTACTAACGATTTGGATATTTGATTCGAGTGGGCCTCTGGCCCGATAGCACTAACCGTCACGCGGGAATTAATATGGGTACTCTTCATCGTGGTATCAGCCGATAGTTCTATCAGACGTCCAGTTCAGCATTGTGGCCGGGTCGGATCGTGCCGTTGGCGCTGGTATCCACCCTGCTCGCAATGACTCGGAGTGCGCAGGGCGACGGCCCAAGACCCCTGAGCGCTTAGGATGTAGACCGGCGGGGACCTCTCTGCTGAGCTCTAGGTAGGGCTACGGTGTGTCGTTTGGCCGAGGCCGGGCATGACCGAGAAAGTGTGTCCGGCCGGAGTTAAACGAGCGTGGTGGGTAAGTTGGTGCACCCCTGCAGGGAAGAACTAATCTATGCATAGCCGGATCCTCGGTAACGGACACTCGGAGTTGTATCCCGATCGATACAACTAGAATTGGATACTATGGCTCTGGGATTGCTTCTTGCAGGGAGTCGAGAAGGGATCTCCGGACGAGGTTGATGACTGTATGGTTCTGGGATTGCTTTCTCGCAGGGAGTCGAGAAAGGATCTCTGGGTGAGGTTGAGACTTAATGATACTACTACTTTATACGATACTAATCTACACTCTTCTAATGCTGCAAGACCGCTGAAGATGCTAGTCTCCGATAGGACTAGGACTTCTCTCTATTCTGGCTTTTCTGCAGCCCAGTCCACATATACAGCCTTCCTTTGGTAACGTTGCATATGTAGTGTAGATCCTTGCTTGCTGAGTACTTCGGATGAGTACTCACGGTTGCTTTGCTTTCTTTTTCCCCCATATCCATTTGTTGCAACCAGATGTCGTAGCCCCGGATACAGCTGCCCCGCCGACGATCGCTACTACTACCCCGAGGGTGGAAATTACTACGAGCTGACCGACGACCAGGAGTAGGATCGGAGGGTCCTAGGCAGGAGGCATGCGCCTTTCGATCGTAGTGTTTTCTTTTGTCCCGCCTCTTACGGGCCTTTCTGTGTTTTCTTTTATATCTTTACTCAGATATTTGATGCTTCCACTGACGCTTGTACGCTAGCTTATGTATTCGAGCCCTCGAGGCCCCTGGCTTGTAACATAAAGCTTGTATGACTTATTTATGTTTTAGAGTTGTTTTGTGATATCTTCCCGTGAGTCCTTAGGCTTGATCGTGTGCATTTGCGTGTATGATTAGTGCACGATTGAGCCGGGGACGTCACACAGATGATGATGCAGCTGTGGAGTGATAGGAAACTATAGATATCAGCATATTACAAGAACATTTTCTGTGCTAGAATGACTTCTACACAACGAAGCGAGAGCATGAATCACATGCTCAAGAGAGGGTTTGTCAAGGGGACCTAGAACCTACACAAGTTTGCTAGGTGGGTAAATGCTTGCATACAAACTCGGATGCAGAAGAAGAACGAGCAAACAATGGCCAGCATGGCATTAAGACAAAAAAAACACCCCCATATTGTGACTTCCTTGAACATGTGCATTTGGTATTTAAAATGAAACCCATACTCTGCTCGACTAATATCTTATTTTTTGACATGTGCAGAGCAATCCTGTGAAAAAAACAAATTACGGCTACGAGGAAGACATGGCTATCAAGTACACGAGATCCGTGTACAACGAGATGAGGAATAGGATGAGAAAAGCCACACTATTTCGCGCAAAGCCTACAGCAGAGGCCACTATGTACCTTGTGTACTACCACAACAAGGCTGGCCATGATGATGAAGAAAGATTTGCCTGGTCAAAGCATGAATTCCAGGTTGTAGCTGACCCAGAGAATGAAATATATGAGTGTGAATGAAAGCTTTGGACACACACAGGTGAGCGGAAAAACAAACTCATTAAATAGCTAAACTAGAAGTATCATATCAATATATGAAACTCATTGCTGGCTCACAAACTAGGTATTCTGCATTCATCACAAATGCAGGTCTGTTCTGCCTTCACATAATGAACATACTTGACTACCTAAAGCCTGACAAATTTCCAGACAAGTATATCCTGAAACGGTACACAAAGACTGCAAAAACACAACCAACATTTGATACAAGGGACTACAACACAATTGCATCGGATGGCAGCTCAAGACTATCCAAGCAAGACATCCTGCTACAGCTAAATTTGACGGTTAACAAGAAAGCGATCAGATGTGAACAGCAATATGACAGAGCCTTCTATGTTCTCAAGAGGCTCGTGGAAGAACTTTATGCAATACATTTAGCATATCAAGCGGATGCTGACGAAAGGATGGCTGAAGCGGATGCTGAAATTGAAGATGACCTTCATTATTAGGAAGCTGAAATGCTCCAGACTGCTGCTCAAGCCAACCGATGCAAGCAGGATGTTGACCAATTAATTGAGCAGCAGCAAGAGACGATAAAATTGCCGCTGTACTCTAAAACAAAGGGTAGGAAGAAACTTTCTGCAGCAATTAAAAGTGACAAGAGAGCTCAAATAAAGGCACCATCTGCAGATAGAGTCGTCGTGCTGGATGAGAATGGAGTGCCATGATACGTCTCCAACGTATCTATAATTTATGAAGTATTCATGCTATTATATTATCATTCTTGGATGTTTTACAACCATTTTATAGCAACTTTATATCATTTTTTGGGACTAACCTATTGACCCAGTGCCTAGTGCCAGTTGTTGTTTTCTGCTTGTTTTTTACATCGCAGGAAATCAATATCAAACGGAGTCCAAACACCGTGAAACTTTTTTTGGATTTTTTATGGACCAGAAGACATCCAATGGGCCAGAGTAGCATCTGGGGGTGCCCCGACGGGGGCACAACCCACCAGGGCGCGCCCCGGTGGGTTGTGCCCACCTCGGTGGCCTCCTGTATCCCCTCTTCGCCCTATAAATCGTCAAATATTCCAAAAACCCTTGGGGTAACCCTAGATCAGAAGTTCCGCTGCCGCAAGCCTCTGTAGCCACAAGAAACCAATCTAGACCCCGTTCCGGCACCCTGCCGGAGGGGAAAATCATCACCGGTGGCAATCTTCATCATCCCGGAGGCCACCATGATGAGGAGGGAGTAGTCCACCCTCGGGGCTGAGGGTTTGTACCAGTAGCTATGTGTTTAATCTCTCTCTCTCTCTCTCATGTTCTTGAGATGCACAATCTTGATGTATCGCGGGCTTTGTTAATATAGTCGGATCATATGGTGTTTTCCCCTCTCTATCTTGTTCTGATGAATTGAGTTTTCCCTTTGATATTTCGTTTTATCGGATTGAATACTTTTATGGATTTGAGAGCACTTGATATATGTCTTGCATACGAATACCCGTGGTGACAATGGGGTATTATATTGATTCACTTGATATATGTTTTGGCACTCAACTCGCGGATTCCTGAGGTGACATTGGGGTAATCTATGCATAGAGGTTGATGGACATTCTTGTCTTTGTTTCTCCGGTAGAAATCTTGGGGCACTCTTTGAGGTTCTTTGTGTTGGATTGAGCATTACGAATCTGAATTTGCTTTGGTGTTATTTTAGTACGAACTCTTGGATAGATCGATCGGAAAGAATAGCTTTGAGGTGGTTTTGTACCCTACAAACAATTTATTCTTATGTTCTCCGCTAGATAGAAACTTTGTAGTGATTCTTCAGCGCATGTTGAGGGATGGTTATATGATCCAATTAAATTAGCATTGTTGAGAGATTGCACTAGCGAAAGTACGGACCCTAGGCCTTGTTTTCAAGCATTGCAATACCGTTTGTGCTCACTTTTGTCACTTGCTACCTTGCTGTTTTTATTTATTCAGATTATAAAAATATATTTTGACCATCCATATTACACTTTTATCACCATCTCTTCGCCGAACTATTGCATCTATACAATTTGCCATTGTATTGGGTGTGTTGGGGACATAAGAGATTTCTTGTATTTGGTTGCAGGGTTGTTTGAGAGAGACCATCTTCATCCTACGCCTCCCACGGATTGATAAACCTTAGGTCATCCACTTGAGGGAAATTTGCTACTGTCCTACAAAACTCTGCGCTTGGAGGCCCAACACGAGTCTACAAGAACAAGTTGTGTAGTAGACATCAAGCTCTTTTCTGGCATCGTTGCCGGGGAGGTGAGTGCATGAAGGTATATCTTTAGATCTTGCAATCGAATCTTTTAGTTTCTTGTTTTGTCACTAGTTTGGTTTATAAAAAGAAAACTACAAAAAAAATGGAATTGAGGTTGCATCATATTGTTCATCTTTATAATGTCTTTCGTGAAAATGATGGAAAGGAAAATTGTGCTGAATTGATAGAGGAAGAATTCTATAAAATGTTTGACAATAAATCTTTCAATGATGAGCATGATTGCAATGTTGTTGGTATGAATTCTTTGAATGTCCATGATGCTAATGATATGTAAAGCCACAAGCTTGGGGATGCTATGTTTGATTAAGATGATATTTTTAGTCCCCCAAGTTTTGATGATGCTAATGGTAGCATGCCTCCTATTTATGATGATTATATTGATGAAAGTGGGTTTGGAAGAGTGTCAACTCTAGGCACTAATGATCCCACTATTTTGGAGGGTGTTGAATCTTATTGTGATAATTATGAAAGTGGATTTGGAGAGGTCATGACTTTATTTAGTGATGAATCCACTATTTTGGAAGAGGTTTCAATTAATTATGACAACACAGTTGCTAGCTATGATGATTATGGTGATGACATGTATGCTATAAAGAGTAATGATATCCATGAAACTTTTTTCATGATTTTAATGCTCAATATGATTATGCCAATCAAGAATCACATGATAGTTATTTTGTTGAGTTTGCTCCCACTACTATTCATGAGAATAAATTTGCATATGTGGAGAGTAATAAAAATTCTATGCTTGTGGATCATGAAATGAGTGCTATATGTGATAGCTATATTGTTGAATTCATTCATGATGCTACTGAAAATTATTATGAGAGGGGAACATATGCTTTTACATATTGCAATAATATCAAGTTTCCTCTCTTTATGTTGAAAGTTTTCAAGTTGCACTTGTTTTGCCTTCCTATGCTAGTTGATTCTTGTTCACATAAGTTGTTTTCTCACAAAATCCCTATGCATAGGAAGTGGGTTAGACTTAAATGTTCTAGTATTATGCTTCATGATGCTCTCTTTATGTTTCAATTCTTATCTTTTATGCGAGCATCATTGAAATCATCATGCCTAGCTAAAAGGCATTAAAGAAAAGCACTTGTTGGGAGACAACCCAACACTTTTACCTACTGTTTTTGTGTGTTAACATAATTAGGCTACTGTAGTAATCATGTTTTATAGCTTTTGTTTCAATAAAGTGCCAAGTAAAGCCTTTGGGATAGTGTGGATGATAGTTGACTTGATTCTGTGCAAAAACAGAAACTTTTGCGTCCAGTGCAGAAATTCCTGTCTTTTACTGGAATGTGTAAAAATTCTGAATTTTTTACAGCTGATGGGTATACAAATTTGCTACGTTTGCCTCATTTTTCAGAATTTTTGAAGTTATATAAGTATGACCTTAATTCAGATCTTTACGTACTGTTCTGTTTTTTGACAGATTCTGTTTGCAATGCATAGTTTGCTTGTTTTCTAGTTTCTATGGCTTAGATTGCTCAATATAAATTGTGGAAATGATATGCTACAGTAGGAATTGTATGGAAACAATTATTAATCTTGTCTTTGACAGTACCAAAGTGAAATGGTTTGCTCTTTATCATACTAACCTATCTCACGAAGTTCCGTTAAGTCTTGTGTGATTGAAGTTTTCAAGTTTTGGGTGAGATGTCGATATGAGGAGAATAAGGAGTGACAAGACCCTAAGATTGGGGATGCCCAAGGCACCCCAAAGTAATATTCAAGGAAGATCCAAGCAACTAAGCTTGGGGACACCCCGGAAGGCATCCCCTCTTTCGTCTACAACATTATCGGTAACGTCACTTGGAGCTACATTTTTTCGTCACATGATATGTGTTTTGCTTGGAGCGTCATTTTCTTGTTAGGATTTTCTTGCTGTTATTTAGAATAATTTTTTTCATATTTCTTTCAATAAAAATGTCAATGATAGCCTTTACCATGCTCATTTTGCAAGTATATGAGTTGCTGTTTCAAAACAGAAAGCTTATCGATGTTGCAAAAATTCTCGAGAAAAGTCAGAATGTGATAAATGTTGAAACTTTTTGCACAGTAAGCTATGATAAATTTTCTACAGTGTGGTAAATTTTCATAATTTTTGGGGTTAAATAAGTATTGATACTCTTGCATGCTTTACAGACTGTACTGTTTTGGCAGATTGCTGTTATATTTTGCATTGTTTGCATATGTTTGCTTGTTTAATGATTCTATTTGAGGATAGGACTATTAAATATGCAGAGGAATTTAGTATGCAATGTTAAATTATAATTTTAGTGATTTGCTACAGTAGAGAATGATAAGGTTTTTGAATTGGTTTATACTAACTTATCTCACGAGTTCTTGTTGAGTTTTGTGTGGATGAAGTTTTTAAGATTTAGGGAAACCGTGATATGAGAGGAATTAAGGAGACACAAAAGCTCAAGCTTGGGGATGCCCAAGGCATCCCAAGTTAATATTCTAAGAAGTCTCAAGCATCTAAGCTTGGGGATGCCCCGGTTGGCATCCCACCTTTCTTCTTCAACAATTATCGGTTAGTATCGGTTGAGCCTAAGTTCTTGCTTCTTCACATGATGTGTGCTATTCTTGGATTGTCATTTTATTTTGTTTTGTTTGCTGTTTTAATAAAATACTTAGATCTGAAAGTTTTTAAATAAACAAGAGTTCTCAAATAGCTACCCATTTACTTAACTACTCAATTGATCTTCACTTATATCTTTTTGGAGTAGCTTGTCATTCACACTTGTGCTTCACTTATATCCTATGAGTAAATTGTTGAATGAATTGAGTATCATGAAGTTGAAATTATATGTTCATATCATGCCTAGTGGTAGCTTCACATTGGGTTTATAAAGTGAAATCTTTTGAAGCTTCACAATCACAATATTGGTCATACAAGCAATTCATGAATGATTACTATAAGGAAGAGAACTTTCACATGCAAATACACTATCTTGGAAATCTTTTGTGATTGTGAGCCCCCATCAAAATATTATATGCCAAAATTGTTGACGTTGGACAAGGAAGACAACATAATGATTTATGTTTGTTCATATTCACATAGAAGTTATATTGTCATAGATCCTTCAACATGTGGTGCTTGCCCCCCATCTTTGCTAGCCAAAAATTCCGCACCAAGTAGAGATACTACTTGTGCATCCAAAAACCCTTAAACCCAAATCTTATTTTCAAGAGTCCACCATACCTACCTAAGGATTGAGTAAGATCCTTCAAGTAAGTTGTCATCGGTGCGACAATGCAATAAAAATTGCTTCTAAAAGTGTTAGATCATTTAGTGTAAGAGAAAATTGAGCGTTGTACGAACTTGTGATGGCAAAGAATAAAAGCGACAGACTGCATAATAAAGGTTGCTATCATAAGGGGTAATATAACGTGACATTCTTTTGCACTAAGGGGTTGAGCATACAAACAAATAAGCGCATGGCAACCTCTGCTTCCCTCTGCGAAGGGCCTATCTTTTACTTTTATGCAAGAGTCAAAGTTTTTCTCTCTATTCCTTTTTATTTTTCTCTTTTGGCAAGCATCATGTGGTGAGGAAAGATCTAGACACATATATCCAGTTGGATATGGGTAGCATGAGTTATTATTGTTGACATCACCCTTGAGGTGAATACGTTGGGAGGCGAAATTATAAGCCCCTATCTTTCTATGTGTCCGGTTGAAACGTTTTGCTCATGTCTATGCAGTGAGTGTTAGCAATCATAGAAGACTATATGATGGTTGAGTATGTGGAGCTCTTACTTAGACTCTGTTGAATAAGTTGAATTGCAATTGTTTGGTGACTAAGAATATAGGTTGTTGAGTTTCAAGAGAATTCATTGTTTGAACCTTAACATGTGAATTGGTTGCTACTTTAACATGATAAGTTTTATAAGAAAGAATTGCTGTTATGATGCTAGGAAAAGTGATTAAAATTATCATTGATCAAACTTATGCACTTTGCTAGCATTCACACTTCATAAATTATTTCTTTTATCATTTACCTACTCGAGGACGAGTAGGAATTAAGCTTGGGGTTGCTGATTCGTCTCCAACGTATCTATAATTTATGAAGTATTCATGCTGTTATATTATCATTCTTGGATGTTTTACAACCATTTTATTGCAATTTTATATCATTTTTTGGGACTAACCTATTGACCCAGTGCCCAGTGCCAGTTGTTGTTTTCTGCTTGTTTTTTACATCACAAGAAATCAATATCAAACGGAGTCCAAACACCGCGAAACTTTTTGTGGATTTTTTATGGACCAGAAGACATCCAATGGGCCAGAGCAGCACCTGGGGGGTGCCCCGAGGGGGGCACAACCTACCAGGGCGTGCCTGGGCCCCCAGGCGCGCCCCGGTGGGTTGTGCCCACCTCGGTGGCCTCCCGTACCCCCTCTTCTCCCTATAAATCGTCAAATATTCCAAAAAACCCTCGGGGTAATCCTAGATCAGAAGTTCCGCCGCCGCAAGCCTCTGTAGCCACAAGAAACCAATCTAGACCCCGTTCCGGCACCCAGCCGGAGGGGGAAATCATCACCGGTGGCAATCTTCATCATCCCGGCGGCCACCATGAAGAGGAGGGAGTAGTCCACCCTCGAGGCTGAGGGTTTGTACCAATAGCTATGTGTTTAATCTCTCTCTCTCTCTCGTGTTCTTGAGATGCACAATCTTGATGTATCGCGGGCTTTGTTAATATAGTCGGATCATATGGTGTTTTCCCCTCTCTATCTTGTTGTGATGAATTGAGTTTTCCCTTTGATATTTCGTTTTATCGGATTGAATACTTTTATGGATTTGAGGGCACTTGATATATGTCTTGCATACGAATACCAGTGATGATAATGGGGTATTATATTGATTCACTTGATATATGTTTTGGCACTCAACTCGCGGATTTCCGAGGTGACATTGGGGTAATCTATGCATAGGGGTTGATGCACGTTCTTGTCTTTGTTTCTCCAGTAGAAATCTTGGGGCACTCTTTGAGGTTCTTTGTGTTGGATTGAGCATTACGAATCTGAATTTGCTTTGGTGTTATTTTAGTACGAACTCTTGGATAGATCGATCGGAAAGAATAGCTTTGAGGTGGTTTCGTACCCTACAAACAATTTATTCTTATGTTCTCTACTAGATAGGAACTTTGGAGTGATTCTTCATCGCACGTTGAGGGATGGTTATATGATCCAATTATATTAGCATTGTTGAGAGATTGCACAAGCGAAAGTATGGACCCTAGGCCTTGTTTTCAAGCATTGCAATACCGTTTGTGCTCACTTTTTTCACTTGCTACCTTGCTATTTTTATTTATTCAGATTATAAAAATATATTTCTACCATCCATATTACACTTTTATCACCATCTCTTCACCGAACTAGTGCACCTATACAATTTGCCATTGTATTGGGTGTGTTGGGGACACAAGAGATTTCTTGTATTTGGTTGCAGGGTTGTTTGAGAGAGACCATCTTCATCCTACACTTCCCACAGATTGATAAACGTTAGGTCATCCACTTGAGGGAAATTTGCTACTGTCCTACAAAACTCTGCGCTTGGAGGCCCAACACGAGTCTACAAGAACAAGTTGTGAAGTAGACAACATGCCACTTGGACACAGGCAATGTAGTGTGTGCAAAAAGGTTGCAGGACACAACAAACTCACCTATCCAACACTCTTAGAAAGAAACGATGCCGAGGAGGTCGCAACCCAAAGTTCAAAATTAGCAGCCCAAAGTTCTAGAACAAAACAAGGGACCACACCCAGAGAAAGCTAGCAGCAGGCTTTGTAGCATATGCAAGGAGTATGAACCACACAATGCAAGAACATGCCCGAAGCGCATAGAAGTAGCTGAAAAGAGGAGTCAAAAGCCAGAAAAAAAAGGGAAAACAAAACCTAGAGTCGGCACAAAGAAAGTGGTGGAAGATGAAGATGAGCAAGACTTTGAAGACGAGAACGAGGAAGAGGAAGAAGATGAAGGCATCGTCGAAGAAGAGGAAGACGAAGAGGAAGAGGTACATGTCAAACAAAAGCCACTAGAAGCAAAGCCTAGGAGGAGCGCAAGGCTGATGAAAAATTAGACTAGGTCGATTAAACAAAGCAAACTGATGTCATGTCTGTGTACATAATGTTATTCTACTATTGAACAGTATTTTAGGAGAAGCTTACTTGAACTTCTATTGTAGAAGTTTCAAAGAAATTATACAGCAGAAGTCCAAGTAAGCTTACAGTAGAAGTTCTGGTGTATTATGAGATGAGGTGCTGGTGATGTATTCCATAAAAGAGCAAGCAGGAATAAAAATAAATATACACAGTAGAAGTTCAAGTAAGCTTACAGTAGAAATTCTGGTGTATTATGAGAGGAGGTGCTAGTGATGTATTCCATAAAAGAGCAAGCAGGAATAAAAATGAATATACATAGTAGAAGTCCAAGTAAGCTTACAGTAGAAGTTCTGGTGTATTATGAGAGGAGGTGCTGGTGATGTATTCCATAAAAGAACAAGTAGGAATAAATAATAAACTATGAAGTTCAAGTAAACTTACAGAAGAATTTCTGGTATAGTAATCGATGTAGGAAAAATATGCTTGACAAATAAGTATTGTCGTATAAACTAGGACGATGTGTGCATATATGAAGTTCTGTTTGGATACCTAGAGAAGTTCACGTAGAATGCCGACAAGATAAAGAAACATAAAGGAGTGTATGAGAATATTTTTACACGAAGTTCTAGTTGAAAAATAATAATACATTCTACAGCACAAAAATTCTCTCCATCTGAAACCAGCAGCCCAGCCAGATCTCAAGCAGAAGTTCAAGTTCATATGTTGGGGCCAAAATTAAACAACACTGGATTTGTGGACAAAAAACACTGTCCACAAAAAAACCAGCCGTTCAGCCAGAACCCAGGCAGAAGTTCAAGTACATATGTTGGGGAAAAACAAACAACACTAGAATACTGAAAACGATGCAATACATTAAAATTCACAAGCCAATCATTCTTCATTCCAGATACATTTGTCCTTAATAACATTAATAACAGTGCTGCAGCTATAGATATACAAATTACTAAACCATTCTTACAACCAAATCTTTACGAAATCGTTCCAATCATTATCAAACCAAATCTTTACGAAATCAAATCTACACTAAAACCAATGTTTCTACACGCAGAATTCACGGGCCCAAGGACTGGATCTCGGCAGGAAGCTCTCCACGCACAATTTCATTCTTCTCGCTGAAGACTAGAGTGTGCATGAACTCGGCCTTCCAGTCATCTACAACAGCCTGCAAACAAAAAGAATGAAGAATAAAAAAACAGCAAAGGATAACTAAAACCATAGCAGGAGCGTGTCGGCAAAAACACACAAATAAAATGAAAGGATGATGAGACAAGAACAAGGACAAAACATACTTCCACATCATCAAAATCATCAACAAGCTCATCGCCATCATATGTAGAGCAGAGCTTCACGGCGAAGAAATCACCATCACTATTCACTTACTTTGGAACATCAATAAAAGTCGGCCTCTTTGCAATAGTCACTCAGTTTGGCTGCTTGCTCGCTTTGTATGCAGCCTTGCCGTAAATCTCCTCCAGCAACCCAACGAATCTCTTGATCTGCCAGAAATGACAAATACGATAAAATAAAAAACATCTTAACCAAAATAGCTAAGTTCAGTTACATAAAGCGACACTTGCATAAAATCCAACTAAACGATACCAGAAGTTCAACTGTCAAATGATAGTCAGTTCAAGCACACAACTTTGAAGCAGTATTACCAAACAAAGATAAAAATATTTTGTCAACGGAAGGCACAATAAACTTCATGTCAAAAAGAGAATATGACAGGAGGTTCAGGCTAAGAAACACTCATGATATTTTGGCAGTCTCCGTGGAAACTTGTTCGTGAAAGTCCCTTATTAGAGTAAGGAAGTGAATCAAGGATGTCAATGCTCCCATGATATCTATTCAGCAAATACACACTGTTGTGCGCTATTTTGTTAATTGGCTTGAAAAGTATCAAAAAAACCTGCCAAGATTGAAAAAATAGTGAACACAAACTATCACTACTAGGGAAAACCCTAGTAGTAGCGCTTGAAATACATGTAGCAGTAGCACTGGGTCCAGCGCTACAGCTAAGTTGTAGCAGTAGCGCTGGTCAAGGCAGCGCTACTGGTAAGTATGGTTAGCAGTAGTGCTGCCCTGACCAGCGCTACTGCTAACTCTCTGTAGCGCTTGAACAAATGAAGCACTGCTGCTAATCCAGCACTGCTAGTAGATGCTTTCCAGCACTACTGCTAGTATTCCTGCTTTCACAGATTTATACCCCCTCTACGTATTTGTGATGTATTTATACAGGCTCATGTGAGGAAGAAACATGGATTAGATTCATTTGGATGAATCAAAAGTTGAATTAGAACGACGATTCTACTAATTCAACTTTTGGTCACTTTTGATCCATCCACATGAATCTAATCCGCGTTCCTTCCACCAATGATATAATAACTAATCATGATCATAATAACTAATCATTATGATAATCATGATCAACATCATCGTCATATTAATATAAAAACTCTTGCATCATATCATCACCAACAACACTAGCTAATAATCATCATAGTCATTACCACCAACACTATTTAATCATCATAGTCATAGTGTACTATCTAATCAGCACCAACACTATCTAATAATAATCATCATAGTCATTACCACCAACACTAGCTATTTAATCATCATAGTCATAGTGTAGCACATCATCATCTTCAAACTCATTCTAGCTAGCTAATCACTCCTGTTGCTCTCTCTCAGGTAAAATAGCATAAAACATGTGTAGCACTCCTGCTTCATCATATTGGAGAATGCAGATGAACCTGTCTCCTAATTATGGGCTGCGCTTCTGATTGCTGCCCCCTAGTACTTCTCTGCTGTGATCCTTCACAATTTTGCCCCAGTCTTTGACTATTAAGACTTGCTCGCTTTGAGAAATCATGAATGCACTCATGTGCAATGCAGGATGTCTTGGCCGTAAGCTAACCATTGTCATGCGACCTTTAGGCTCGATCCAATGAGGCACAACATTCATCGGGAGTCCCTGTTGAAGAACATCATAGCAACATACTTAGCAATGAAGTTTAGCTTAAAAAATAATGTATGCAAAAGATGCACTGAGGACAAATAGTAAAAAATCTTACCATCTTTCCTAAATAGATGTGACCGTAGTTCAATACGCACACTAGTGGTCGCACGTATTGAGTACAAATATTTCGAAGTCCAGGAAAATAACCTGTCTTGAAAGTATCAAGATCCACAAGCCATGAAACATAATGACTTATCTCCTCGCAGTTTAGTTCAGCCCCGGGACAGTAGTAGGTGCTGTCTAGCAAGCGCCGGACATGTTTGCTTGATTGGAAATAAGCTGTCAATAGAAATTAGTTGTCAACTATTTTTAACTAAACAATATAAATTACTTAATAAATATGGTTGAGAAACTCACGTATAGGTAGAACTGGAGGCGTCTGCACATCGACCCATATGTCGATATTACCTTCAATTTCATCTTCCGGATGAATATCAAAGGTGATAAGCATATTAGGCTCAAATGCATAAGCCTTGCATAGTGCTCTCCAATTTTTGCATTCAAAATAGGAGTTGGTGTCTGCATTGTATAATTTTACGGCAAAAGTATAACCAGGCTCGGTCCTCAAGTGAACTCTCTTTACCTCCATACTATCCATAGTACTAAAACCAATCTTATCCAAGACATAAATTCTTGCATGGCAGGGGATACGCTAGTAGAATTGTAAAAAATTAAAATTATAAGTTGAAGCAAAAGAAGCAGAAGTCATGCTTAATTACGAAAATAGACTTGTCGTTGTGACCTACTGTATCCACTTCGAAGGTCTCATCCAGCATGATGCTGAAGCGCCTACCACCAACTAGGTGAGGCCTGTCGCATAGGCGCGCTCGTCTTCGCAGTATTCGCACATAGCGAATTCCCTTTCGTCGTCAGACATTTCCTATGTTCATAGTTGAAACATTTAAAATCGATCGAAGGCAACTACCAGGAAACTCAACACACAGATCACTATTACTCAATATGCAACGGGTTGACTTTAGGTCTGTCGAGTCTTCCTTCCTAAACTCTCATCTCACGTATATGGTGGGCACTCCCTCTCTCATATTTTGACCGTCGGTGATGGTCGCTACTCCTCCTTTCCCTAGCGCCTTACAAATATCTAGCACAAGGAAAAGAAGGAGAAGCGACCCCCACGACAATAGTCGGGATTCTTCTTCTCTCATATATGGTGGACACTCCCTCACCGATTTTTCGACCGTTGATGATGGTCGCTACTCCTTCTTCCCCTAGTGCATAACAAAGGTCTAGCACAAAGAGAAGAAGGAGAAGCGACCCCCATGACAACAGTCGGCATTCTTCTTCTCTCATATATGGTGGAGACTCTCCCTCACTGATTTTTTGACTGTCATGTATGGAGCCCCGATAGACTTAAAGTCAACTCGAAATGTCGTTTAATTCTCTTTCTAGCAAATCCAGGGCACTCGATATTTCCTACATATTCTAGCACAAGTCATGCTTAAATTCACGAAAAAATCTGGCATGACCTTTGCTAAAATAGCACATATCGAGCGCCTAAAATTTGCCGGAACGGAAATGAATCAACACTCCGGCAAAACATAGGCCACTGTGAGGTGTTCCCTACAAACATAGGTCACTTGGGCAAGCACTAGTACTACAGAACACTACATATCACATGTCTAAATCTCCATCATATATGAAAGACCTACATTGAAAATTTACTATTCCATGAAAATTGTCACAGCTACTCATGTAGCTACTACTCTACTACAACTATCAAAACATGTACATCCTCATCGACATGGGGATTTGGCTGGTCTCACCTCGAGGTCGGAGGTGGTCACGGGGACGACGGTGGGGATGATGCAGGGGCTCCTTGATTTCTGCAAAAAAAAAATATAAACAAAAACATTATTATCCTCATCTTAGTACTTAGTGAAACCCTCATAAACCCTAGTTCTAATCATCGACATGGGCATTTTCATATTTTATTTGATACCAACATCGAACGAATAAAAAAAATCTATTGTATTCAAAAGTCTTACGTTTACTGAAATTTTTCTAATTTTATGTTCTATTCTACATTTACTAATTTTCTATTCTATTAAAAAGAAGAAAGTTTACTAAAAATTTCCTATTCTATTCAAAAGACCTACATTTACTTATTTTTTTTCAATTCTATTCAAAAAACCTACATTTACTAAAAAAAATCTCATATAGCATTCTATTACTAAATTCTGTTACTAAAAAAATTCTATTACAGAAAGGTGGAGGAGGAGGAGGAGGTGGGAGGAGGAGGAGGAGGCGGCCACCGGAGGGAGGAGGAGGAGGGGGGAGGAGGAGGGAGGAGGAGGAGAGAGCAGGAGGAGGGAAGGAGGGGAGGAGGGAGGCGGCTTACTGACGAGGAAGGAGGCGGCGACGGCGGCGGCGCGACGACGACAGCGGGCGGCGGCACCGAGTGATAGTGTGAGGGGGAGAGTGAGGACACGAGCAGGCAGATAAGGTGCCCGTAGTAGTAGCGCTGGTCCGTAACCACCGCTATTGCTATGATTAATAGCAGTAGCGCTTTGAGGGAACCAGCGCTACTGCTATGATCAGTAGCAGTAGCGTTTTTGTAGAACCAGCGCTACTACTAAGGCTATGATCATTAGCATGTAAAAAAACCATCAAATTAAAAAAAGCATTGGTCATCATTGATCTTTTTGTGTAGAATCTAAATTGTCAGTATGAATCTTTGCCAGTTTAGGTACCGGTGAAGATTCATATTGCCACAGATCCTACACATAGAGTACAATGAAGACCAAGTGCTTGTGATAGTTTGAGAAGCACCATATTTAAGGTGGTAAACATTCTGTTCGCGGAGCGAGGTGGGACTAAACTTTGGTCATAGGAGGGGACTGAATTTTAGCAGTAGCGCTGGTTTAGGGGAAAGCGCTATTGCTAAGTATAATAGCAGTAGCGCTTTTTACGTATGAGCGCTACTAGTATACCTAGCCTGCCAGCAACGGTCTGGCAATTATAGTAGTAGCGTGTTTTATAACTACAGCGCTACTGCTATTTGCATAGTGGCAGCGCTTTTTCTGCCCAAGCGCTAGTGGTAGATAGTAGCAATGCTGTCCTTTAAAAAGCGCTACTGGTAAGCTCCTGTGTATAAGGTTTTCCCTAGTAGTGTATAAACCATAAGTATTGAACAGCCGAGATGAACAAAAACTTCTTGACAAAAGTAAGCAAAAGTATGTACATAAAAAAAAGCAAGAGTTATGAAAACCTAACCAGCTTTGCATTAAGAAGGTCTTCCTTACGAACAAACATTGGGAGGAGTGCAACCGATTTTTTTTAATCGAATTTTGGAACTGATGCACCAAAAAAATCATACTCCAGGCAGTACTGCATTCACAAACAGACCATAAACAAAAGATTAAGAACACGAAATAATCACGACAAATTAAAACACCTCCCAATGCCACTTCACCAAAACTAGCGCAAAAAAGGGAGATAGGGTTACAAGAACAAAAACCTGTATGAAGTAGGGACTCAGAACAACCCTGTCAGCACAAGAGAAGATCTCAGAGGTCTCCGGCTTATCCTTCCACAAGTTTATGAGAAAGTCCATTACGTCTCCTTCCATCTGTTGCCCTTCACCAAAAAGAGTATAAAGGACACGTCCTGTGAGGTCAATCACATTCCCAGGGATGGTAAACATGCAGTAGCTTGTCCTGCAGATTTAAAGGATGGGAAAATATTAGAAGCGCAACTCCAGTACAAGGAGAATGAATAGAAGTTCAGATACTATAACATCAGAAGTTCACAAAAAATAGCATGTCTGGTAGCAAAAACATAAGAAGAATACTCACTCAGAATACTTCTTTAGGCCATCTTCACTAAGAACAAACTATTTCAACCTCCGGGCCTCAGATAGATGAGGGTAACTGTATTTCTTTTGGGGGGCGACAGTAGAACGCCACTGAAGGAAATATGCCCTAGAGGCAATAATAAAGTTATTATTTATTTCCTTATTTCATGATAAATGTTTATTATTCATGCTAGAATTGTATTAACCGAAAACATAATACATGTGTGAATACATAGACAAACAGAGTGTCACTAGTATGCCTCTACTTGACTAGCTCGTTGATCAAAGATGGTTATGTTTACTAACCATAGACATGAGTTGTCATTTGATTAACGGGATCACATCATTAGGAGAATGATGTGATTGACTTGACCCATTCCGTTAGCTTAGCAATTAATCGTTTAGTATGTTGTTATTGCTTTCTTCATGACTTATACATGTTCCTATGACTATGAGATTATGCAACTCTCGTTTACCGGAGGAACACTTTGTGTGCTACCAAACATCACAACGTAACTGGGTGATTATAAAGGTGCTCTACAGGTGTCTCCGAAGGTACTTGTTGAGTTGGCGTATTTCGAGATTAGGATTTGTCACTCCGATTGTCGGAGAGGTATCTCTGGGCCCACTCGGTAATGCACATCACTATAAGCCTTGCAAGCATTGTAACTAATGAGTTAGTTACGAGATGATGTATTACGGAATGGGTAAAGAGACTTGCCGGTAACGAGATTGAACTAGGTATTGAGATACCAATGATCGAATCTCGGGCAAGTAACATACCGATGACAAAGGGAACAACGTATGTTGTTAGGCGGTTTGACCGATAAAGATCTTCGTAGAATATGTGGGAGCCAATATGAGCATCCAGGTTCCGCTATTTGTTATTGACCAGAGACGTGTCTCGGTCATGTCTACATAGTTCTCGAACCCGTAGGGTCCGCACGCTTAAAGTTCTGTGACGATTTGTATTATGAGTTTATGTGTTTTGATGTACCGAAGGTAGTTCGGAGTCCCGGATGAGATCGGGGACATGACGAGGAGTCTCGAAATGGTCGAGATGTAAAGATCGATATATTGGACGACTATATTCGGACATCGGAAAGGTTCCGAGTGGTTCGGGTATTTTTCGGAGTACTGGGGAGTTATGGGAATACGGGGAAGAAGTATATGGGCCTTATTGGGCTTTAGGGGAGAGAGAGAGGCAGGCCGCGCGCCCCCCCAAGGCCTAGTCCGAATTGGACTAGGAGGAGGGGCTGCGCCCCCTCCTTCCTTCTCTACTCTCTACCCCTTCCTTCTCTCCTACTCCTACTACTTGGAAGGGGGGGAATCCTACTCCCGGTGGGAGTAGGACTCCTCCAGTGCGCGCCATAGCTAGGCCGGCCCTTTCCCCTCCTCCACTCCTTTATATACGTGCCCAGGGGGCACCCCATAGACACAACAATTGATCATTGATCTCTTAGCCGTGTGCGGTGCCCCCCTCCACCATAATCCACCTCGATCATATCGTAGCAGTGCTTAGGCGAAGCCCTGCATCGGTAAGATCATCATCACCGTCACCACGCCGTCGTGCTGACGAAACTCTTCTGTGAAGCTTTGCTGGATCGGAGCTCGCGGGACGTCATCAAGTTGAACGTGTGCTGAACTCGGAGCTGCCGTGCGTTCGGTACTTGGATCGGTCGGATCGTGAAGACGTACGACTACATCAACCGTGTTGTGCTAACGCTTCCGCTTTCAGTCTACGAGGGTACGTGGACACACTCTTCCCTCTCGTTGCTATGCATCACCATGATCCTGTGTGTGCGTAGGATTTTTTTTGAAATTACTACGTTCTCCAACAGTGGCATCCGAGCCTGGTTTTATGCGTAGATGTTATATGCACGAGTAGAACACAAGTGAGTTGTGGGCGATACAAGTCATAGTGCTTACCAGCATGTCACACTTTGGTTCGGCGGTATTGTTGGATGAAGCGGCCCGGACCGACATTACGCGTACGCTTACGCGAGACTGGTTTTACCGCCGTGCTTTGCACACAGGTGACTAGCGGGTGTCAGTTTCTCCAACTTTAGTTGAACCGAGTGTGGCTACGCCCGGTCCTTGTGAAGGTTAAAACAACACTAACTTGATGAACTATCATTGTGGTTTTGATGCGTAGGTAAGAACGGTTCTTGCTCAGCCCGTAGCAGCCACGTAAAACTTGCAACAACAAAGTAGAGGATGTCTAACTTGTTTTTGCAGGGCATGTTGTGATGTGATATGGTCAAGACATGATGCTATATTTTATTGTATGAGATGATCATGTTTTGTAACTGAGTTATCGGCAACTGGCAGGAGCCATATGGTTGTCGCTTTATTGTATGCAATGCAATCGCCCTGTAATTGCTTTACTTTATCATTAAGCAGTAGCGATAGTCGTAGAAGCAATAGTTGGCGAGACGACAACGATGCTACGATGGAGATCAAGGTGTCGCGCCAGTGACGATGGTGATCATGACGGTGCTTCGGAGATGGAGATCACAAGCACAAGATGATGATGGCCATATCATATCACTTATATTGATTGCATGTGATGTTTATCCTTTATGCATCTTATTTTGCTTTGTTTGATGGTAGCATTATAAGATGATCTCTCACTAAATTTCAAGGTAAAAGTGTTCTCCCTGAGTATGCACCGTTGCCAAAGTTCGTCGTGCCAAGACACCACGTGATGATCGGGTGTGATAAGCTCAACATTCAGCTACAACGGGTGCAAGCCAGTTTTGCACACGCAGAATACTCGGGTTAAACTTGACGAGCCTAGCATATGCAGATATGCCCTCGGAACACTGAGAACGAAAGGTCGAGCGTGAATCATATAGTAGATATGATCAACATAGTGATGTTCACCATTGAAAACTACTCCATTTCACATGATGATCGGTTATGGTTTAGTTGATTTGGATCACGTGATCACTTAGATGATTAGAGAGATGTCTATCTAAGTGGGAGTTCTTGAGTAATATGATTAATTGAACTTAAATTTATCATGAACTTAGTCCTGGTAGTATTAGCATATCTATGTTGTAGATCAATAGCTCGCGTTTAGCTTCCCTGTTTTATTTTTGATATGTTCCTAGAGAAAACTAAGTTGAAAGAAGTTAGTGGCAATGATGCGGATTGGATCCGTGATCTGAGGATTATCCTCATTGCTGCACAGAAGAATTATGTCCTTGATGCACCGCTAGGTGACAGACCGGTTGCAGGAGCAAATGCAGACGTTATGAACGTTTGGCAAGCTCGATATGATGACTACTTGATAGTTTAGTGCACCATGCTTTACGGCTTAGAATCGGGGCTTCAAAGAAGTTTTGAACGCCACGGAGCATATGAGATGTTCCAAGAGTTGAAATTGGTATTTCATACTCATGCCCGTGTCGAGAGGTATGAGACCTCTGACAGTACTTTGCCTACAAGATGGAGGAGAATTGCTCAACTAGTGAGCATGTGCTCAGAATGTCTGAGTACTACAATCACTTGAATCAAGTGGGAGTTAATCTTCCAGATAAGATAGTGATTGACAGAGTTCTCTAGTCACTATCACCAAGTTACTAGAATTTCGTGATGAACTATAATATGCAAGGGATAACGGAAACGATTCCCAAGCTCTTCGTGATGCTGAAATCGACGAAGGTAGAAATCAAGAAAAGCATCAAGTGTTGATGGTTGACAAGACCACTAGTTTCAAGAAAAAGGGCAAAGGGAAGAAGGGGAACTTCAAGAAGAATAGCAAGCAAGTTGCTGCTCAAGTGAAGAAGCCCAAGTCTGGACCTAAGCCTGAGACTAAGTGCTTCTACTGCAAAGGGACTGGTCACTGGAAGCGGAACTGCTCCAAGTATTTGGCGGATAAGAAGGATGGCAAAGTGAACAAAGGTATATTTGATATACATGTTATTGATGTGTACTTTACTAGTGTTTATAGCAACCCCTCAGTATTTGATACTGGTTCAGTTGCTAAGAGTAGTAACTCGAAACGGGAGTTGCAAAATAAACAGAGACTAGTTAAGGGCGAGGTGATGATGTGTGTTGGAAGTGGTTCCAAGATTGATAAGATCACCATCACACACTCCCTTTACCTTCGGGATTAGTGTTGAACCTAAATGTTATTTGGTGTTTGTGTTGAGCATGAATATGATTGGATCATGTTTATTGCAATACGGTTATTCATTTAAATCAAAGAATAATTGTTATACTATTTACATGAATAAAACCTCTACGGTGATACACTCAATATAAGCGGTTTATTGAATCTCGATCGTACACATATTCATAATATTGAAGCCAAAAGATGCAGAGTTGATAATGATAGTGCAACTTATTTGTGGCACTGCTGTTTAGGTCATATTGGTATAAAGCGCATGAAGAAACTCCATTCCGATGGACTTTTGGAATCACTTGATTATGAATCACTTGGTACTTGCGAACCATGCCTCATGGGCAAGATGACTAAAACGCCGTTCTCCGGAACTATGGAGCGAGCAACAGATTTGTTGGAGATCATACATACTGATGTATGTGGTCCAATGAATGTTGAGGCTCGCGGCGGGTATCGTTATTTTCTCACCTTCACAGATGATTTGAGCAGATATGGGTATATCTACTTGATGAAACATAAGTCTGAAACATTTGAAAAGTTCAAAGAATTTCAGAGTGAAGTGGTAAATCATCGTAACAAGAAAATAAAGTTTCTACGATCTGATCGTGGAGGAGAATATTTGAGTTACGAGTTTGGTCTTCATTTGAAACAATGCGGAATAGTTTCGCAACTCATGCCACCTGGAACACCACAGCGTAATGGTGTGTCCGAACATCATAACCGTACTTTATTAGATATGGTGCAATCTATGATGTCTCTTACCGATTTACCACTATCGTTTTGGGGTTATGCATTAGAGATAGCTGCATTCAAGTTAAATAGGGCACCATCTAAAATCCATTGAGACGACGCCTTATGAACTATGGTTTAGCAAGAAACCAAAGTTGTCGTTTCTTAAAATTTGGGGCTGCGATGCTTATGTGAAAAAGCTTCAACCTGATAAGCTCGAACCCAAATCGGAGAAATGTATCTTCATAGGATACCCAAAGGAGACTGTTGGGTACACCTTCTATCACAGATCCAAAGGCAAGACATTCGTTGCTAAGAATGGATCCTTTCTAGAGAAGGAGTTTCTCTCGAAAGAAGTGAGTGGGAGGAAAGTAGAACTTGATGAGGTAACTGTACCTGCTCCCTTATTGGAAAGTAGTTCATCACAGAAATCTGTTCCTGTGACTCCTACACCAATTACTGAGGAAGCTAATGATGATGACCATGTAACTTCATATCAAGTTACTACCGAACCTCGTAGGTCAACCAGAGTAAGATCCGCACCAGAGTGGTACGGTAATCCTGTTCTGGAGGTCATGTTACTTGGCCATGACAAACCTACGAACTATGAGGAAGTGATGATGAGCCCAGATTCCGCAAAATGGCTTGAGGCCATGAAATCTGAGATGGGATCCATGTATGAGAACAAAGTGTGGACTTTGGTTGACTTGCCCGATGATCGGCAAGCCATAGAAAATAAATGGATCTTCAAGAGGAAGATGGACGCTGATAGTAGTGTTACTATCTACAAAGCTAGACTTGTCGAAAAAGGTTGTTGACAAAGTTCAAGGAGTTGACTACGATGAGACTTTCTCACCCGTAGCGATGCTTAAGTCCGTCCGAATCATGTTAGCAATTGCCGTATTTTATGATTATGAAATTTGGCAACTGGATGTAAAGACTACATTCCTGAATGGATTTCTGGAAGAAGAGTTGTATATGATGCAACCTGAAGGTTTTATCGATCCAAAGGATGCTAACAAAGTGTGCAAGCTCCAGCGATCCATCTATGGACTGGTGCAAGCATCTCGGAGTTGGAATATACGCTTTGATGAGTTGATCAAAGCATATAGTTTTATACAGACTTGCGGTGAAGCCTGTATTTACAAGAAAGTGAGTGGGAGCACTACAGCATTTCTGATAAGTATATGTGAATGACATATTGTTGATCGGAAATAATGTAGAATTTTCTGGAAAGCATAAAGCAGTATTTGAAAGGAGTTTTTCAAAGAAAGACCTCGGTGAAGCTGCTTACATATTGAGCATCAAGATCTATAGAGATAGATCAAGACGCTTGATAAGATTTTTCAATGAGTACATACCTTGACAAAGATTTTGAAGTAGTTCAAAATGGAACAATCAAAGAAGGAGTTCTTGCCTGTGTTTTAAGGTGTGAAGTTGAGTGAAGACTCAAAACCCGACCACGGCAGAAAATAGAAAGAGAATGAAAAGTCATTCCCTATGCCTCAATCATAGGTTCTATAAAGTATGCTATGCTGTGTAACAGATCTATTGTATACCCTACATTGAGTTTGGCAAGGGAGTACAATAGTGATCTAGGAGTAGATCACTGGACAGCGGTCAAAATTATCCTTAGTGGAATAAGGATATGTTTCTCGATTATGGAGGTGCCAAAAGGTTCGTCGTAAAGGGTCACGTCGATACAAGTTTTGACACTGATCCAGATGACTCTAAGTCTCAATCTGGATACATATTGAAAGTGGGAGCAATTAGCTAGAGTAGCTCCGTGCGGAGCATTGTTGACATAGAAATTTGCAAAATACATACGGATCTGAATTTGGCAGACCCATTGACTAAACTTGTCTCACAAGCAAAACATGATCACACCTTAGTACTCTTTGGGTGTTAATCACATGGCGATGTGAACTAGATTATTGACTCTAGTAAACCCTTTGGGTGTTGGTCACATGACAATGTGAACTATGGATATTAATCACACGGTGATGTGAACTATTGGTGTTAAATCACATGGCGATGTGAACTGGATTATTGACTCTAGTGCAAGTGGGAGACTGAAGGAAATATGCCCTAGAGGCAATAATAAAGTTATTATTTATTTCCTTATTTCATGATAAATGTTTATTATTCATGCTAGAATTGTATTAACCGGAAACATAATACATGTGTGAATACATAGACAAACAGAGTGTCACTAGTATGCCTCTACTTGACTAGCTCGTTGATCAAAGATGGATATGTTTCCTAACCATAGACATGAGTTGTCATTTGATTAACAGGATCACATCATTAGGAGAATGATGTGATTGACTTGACCCATTCCGTTAGCTTAGCACTTGATCGTTTAGTATGTTGTTATTGCTTTCTTCATGACTTATACATGTTCCTATGACTATGAGATTATGCAACTCCCGTTTACCGGAGGAACACTTTGTGTGCTACCAAACGTCACAACGTAACTAGGTGATTATAAAGGTGCTCTACAGGTGTCTCCGAAGGTACTTGTTGAGTTGGCGTATTTCGAGATTAGGATTTGTCACTCCGATTGTCGGAGAGGTATCTCTGGGCCCACTCGGTAATGCACATCACTATAAGCCTTGCAAGCATTGTAGCTAATGAGTTAGTTACGGGATGATGTATTATGGAACGAGTAAAGAGACTTGCCGGTAACGAGATTGAGCTAGGTATTGAGATACCGACGATCGAATCTCGGGCAAGTAACATACCGATGACAAAGGGAACAACGTATGTTGTTATGCGGTTTGACCGATAAAGATCTTCGTAGAATATGTGGGAGCCAATATGAGCATCCAGGTTCCGCTATTGGTTATTGACCGGAGACGTGTCTCGGTCATGTCTACATAGTTCTCGAACCCGTAGGGTCCGCACGCTTAAAGTTCTGTGACGATTTGTATTATGAGTTTATGTGTTTTGATGTCCCGAAGGTAGTTCGGAGTCCCGGATGAGATATGGGACATGACGAGGAGTCTCGAAATGGTCGAGACGTAAAGATCGATATATTGGACGACTATATTCGGACATCGGAAAGGTTCCGAGTGGTTCGGGTATTTTTCGGAGTACCGGGGAGTTATGGAAATACGGGGAAGAAGTATATGGGCCTTATTGGGCTTTAGGGGAGAGAGAGAGAGGCAGGCCGCGCGCCCCCCAAGGCCTAGTCCGAATTGGACTAGGAGGAGGGGCTGCGCCCCCTCCTTCCTTCTCTTCTCTCTTCCCCTTCCTTCTCTCCTACTCCTACTACTTGGAAGGGGGGAATCCTACTCCCGGTGGGAGTAGGACTCCTCCAGGGCGCGCCATAGCTAGGCCGGCCCTTTCCCCTCCTCCACTCCTTTATATACGTGGCCAGGGGGCACCCCATAGACACAACAATTGATCATTGATCTCTTAGCCGTGTGCGGTGCCCCCCTCCACCATAATCCACCTCGATCATATCGTAGCGGTGCTTAGGAGAAGCCCTGCATCGGTAGCATCATCATCACCGTCACCACGCCATCGTGCTGACGAAACTCTCCTGTGAAGCTTTGCTGGATCGGAGCTCACGGGACGTCATCGAGTTGAACGTGTGCTGAACTCGGAGGTGCCGTGCATTCGGTACTTGGATCGGTCGGATCGTGAAGACGTACGACTACATCAACCGCGTTGTGCTAACGCTTCCGCTTTCGGTCTATGAGGGTACGTGGAAACACTCTTCACTCTCGTTGTTATGCATCACCATGATCCTGTGTGTGCGTAGGATTTTTTTTGAAATTACTACGTTCTCCAACAGTGGCATCCGAGCCTGGTTTTATGCGTAGATGTTATATGCACGAGTAGAACACAAGTGAGTTGTGGGCGATACAAGTCATAGTGCTTACCAGCATGTCACACTTTGGTTCGGCGGTATTGTTGGATGAAGCGGCCCGGACCGACATTACGCGTACGCTTACGCGAGACTGGTTTTACCGCCGTGCTTTGCACACAGGTGACTAGCGGGTGTCAGTTTCTCCAACTTTAGTTGAACCGAGTGTGGCTACGCCCGGTCCTTGTGAAGGTTAAAACAACACTAACTTGATGAACTATCATTGTGGTTTTGATGCGTAGGTAAGAACGGTTCTTGCTCAGCCCGTAGCAGCCACGTAAAACTTGCAACAACAAAGTAGAGGACGTCTAACTTGTTTTTGCAGGGCATGTTGTGATGTGATATGGTCAAGACATGATGCTATATTTTATTGGATGAGATGATCATGTTTTGTAACTGAGATATCGGCAACTGGCAGGAGCCATATGGTTGTCGCTTTATTGTATGCAATGCAATCGCCCTGTAATTGCTTTACTTTATCACTAAGCGGTAGCGATAGTCATAGAAGCAATAGTTGGCGAGACGACAACGATGCTACGATGGAGATCAAGGTGTCGCGCCAGTGACGATGGTGATCATGACGGTGCTTCGGAGATGGAGATCACAAGCACAAGATGATGATGGCCATATCATATCACTTATATTGATTGCATGTGATGTTTATCCTTTATGCATCTTATTTTGCTTTGTTTGACGGTAGCATTATAAGATGATCTCTCACTAAATTTCAAGGTAAAAGTGTTCTCCCTGAGTATGCACCGTTGCCAAAGTTCGTCGTGCCGAGACACCACGTGATGATCGGGTGTGATAAGCTCAACGTTCATCTACAACGGGTGCAAGCCAGTTTTGCACACGCAGAATACTCGGGTTAAACTTGACGAGCCTAGCATATGCAGATATGGCCTCGGAACACTGAGACCGAAAGGTCGAGCGTGAATCATATAGTAGATATGATCAACATAGTGATGTTCACCATTGAAAACTACATTTCACGTGATGATCGGTTATGGTTTAGTTGATTTGGATCACGTGATCACTTAGATGATTAGAGAGATGTCTATCTAAGTGGGAGTTCTTGAGTAATATGATTAATTGAACTTAAATTTATCATGAACTTAGTCCTGGTAGTATTAGCATATCTATGTTGTAGATCAATAGCTCACGTTTAGCTCCCCTGTTTTATTTTTGATATGTTCCTAGAGAAAACTAAGTTGAAAGAAGTTAGTGGCAATGATGCGGATTGGATCCGTGATCTGAGGATTATCCTCATTGCTGCACAGAAAAATTATGTCCTTGATGCACCGCTAGGTGACAGACCAGTTGCAGGAGCAAATGCAGACGTTATGAACGTTTGGCAAGCTCGATATGATGACTACTTGATAGTTTAGTGCACCATGCTTTACGGCTTAGAATCGGGGCTTCAAAGAAGTTTTGAACGCCACGGAGCATATGAGATGTTCCAAGAGTTGAAATTGGTATTTCATACTCATGCCTGTGTCGAGAGGTATGAGACCTCTGACAGTACTTTGCCTACAAGATGGAGGAGAATTGCTCAACTAGTGAGCATGTGCTCAGAATGTCTGAGTACTACAATCACTTGAATCAAGTGGGAGTTAATCTTCCAGATAAGATAGTGATTGACAGAGTTCTCTAGTCACTATCACCAAGTTACTAGAATTTCGTGATGAACTATAATATGCAAGGGATAACGGAAATGATTTCCAAGCTCTTCGTGATGCTGAAATCGACGAAGGTAGAAATCAAGAAAAGCATCAAGTGTTGATGGTTGACAAGACCACTAGTTTCAAGAAAAAGGGCAAAGGGAAGAAGGGGAACTTCAAGAAGAATAGCAAGCAAGTTGCTGCTCAAGTGAAGAAGCCCAAGTCTGGACCTAAGCCTGAGACTAAGTGCTTCTACTGCAAAGGGACTGGTCACTGGAAGCGGAACTGCCCCAAGTATTTGGCGGATAAGAAGGATGGCAAAGTGAACAAAGGTATATTTGATATACATGTTATTGATGTGTACTTTACTAGTGTTTATAGCAACCCCTCAGTATTTGATACTGGTTCAGTTGCTAAGAGTAGTAACTCGAAACGGGAGTTGCAAAATAAACAGAGACTAGTTAAGGGCAAGGTGATGATGTGTGTTGGAAGTAGTTCCAAGATTGATAAGATCACCATCACACACTCCCTTTACCTTCGGGATTAGTGTTGAACCTAAATGTTATTTGGTGTTTGCGTTGAGCATGAATATGATTGGATCATGTTTATTGCAATACGGTTATTCATTTAAATCAAAGAATAATTGTTATACTATTTACATGAATAAAACCTCTACGGTGATACACTCAATATAAGCGGTTTATTGAATCTCGATCGTACACATATTCATAATATTGAAGCCAAAAGATGCAGAGTTGATAATGATAGTGCAACTTATTTGTGGCACTGCCGTTTAGGTCATATTGGTATAAAGCGCATGGAGAAACTCCATTCCGATGGACTTTTGGAATCACTTGATTATGAATCACTTGGTACTTGCGAACCATGCCTCATGGGCAAGATGACTAAAATGCCGTTCTCCGGAACTATGGAGCGAGCAACAGATTTGTTGGAGATCATACATACTGATGTATGTGGTCCAATGAATGTTGAGGCTCGCGGCGGGTATCATTATTTTCTCACCTTCACAGATGATTTGAGCAGATATGGGTATATCTACTTGATGAAACATAAGTCTGAAACATTTGAAAAGTTCAAAGAATTTCGGAGTGAAGTGGAAAATCATCGTAACAAGAAAATAAAGTTTCTACGATCTGATCGTGGAGGAGAATATTTGAGTTACGAGTTTGGTCTTCATTTGAAACAATGCGGAATAGTTTTGCAACTCATGCCACCTGGAACACCACAGCGTAATGGTGTGTCCGAACATCATAACCGTACTTTATTAGATATGGTGCAATCTATGATGTCTCTTACCGATTTACCACTATCGTTTTGGGGTTATGCATTAGAGACAGCTGCATTCATGTTAAATAGGGCACCATCTAAAATCCGTTGAGACGACGCCTTATGAACTGTGGTTTAGCAAGAAACCAAAGTTGTCATTTCTTAAAATTTGGGGCTGCGATGCTTATGTGAAAAAGCTTCAACCTGATAAGCTCGAACCCAAATCGGAGAAATGTATCTTCATAGGATACCAAAAGTAGACTGTTGGGTACACCTTCTATCACAGATCCGAAGGCAAGACATTCGTTGCTAAGAATGGATCCTTTCTAGAGAAGGAGTTTCTCTTGAAAGAAGTGAGTGGGAGGAAAGTAGAACTTGATGAGGTAACTGTACCTGCTCCCTTATTGGAAGGTAGTTCATCACAGAAATCTGTTCCTGTGACTCCTACACCAATTACTGAGGAAGCTAATGATGATGATCATGTAACTTCAGATCAAGTTACTACCGAACCTCGTAGGTCAACCAGAGTAAGATCCGCACCAGACTGGTACGGTAATCCTGTTCTGGAGGTCATGTTACTTGGCCATGACAAACCTACGAACTATGAGGAAGCGATGATGAGCCCAGATTCCGCGAAATGGCTTGAGGCCATGAAATCTGAGATGGGATCCATGTATGAGAACAAAGTGTGGACTTTGGTTGACTTGCCCGATGATCGGCAAGCCATAGAAAATAAATGGATCTTCAAGAGGAAGACGGACGCTGATAGTAGTGTTACTATCTACAAAGCTAGACTTGTCGAAAAAGGTTGTTGACAAAGTTCAAGGAGTTGACTACGATGAGACTTTCTCACCCGTAGCGATGCTTAAGTCCGTCCGAATCATGTTAGCAATTGCCGTATTTTATGATTATGAAATTTGGCAAATGGATGTAAAGACTGCATTCCTGAATGGATTTCTGGAAGAAGAGTTGTATATGATGCAACCTTAAGGTTTTATCGATCCAAAGGATGCTAACAAAGTGTGCAAGCTCCAGCGATCCATCTATGGACTGGTGCAAGCATCTCGGAGTTGGAATATACACTTTGATGAGTTGATCAAAGCATATAGTTTTATACAGACTTGCGGTGAAGCCTGTATTTACAAGAAAGTGAGTGGGAGCACTATAGCATTTCTGATCAGTATATGTGAATGACATATTGTTGATCGGAAATAATGTAGAATTTTCTAGAAAGCATAAAGGAGTATTTGAAAGGAGTTTTTCAAAGAAAGACCTCGGTGAAGCTGCTTACATATTGAGCATCAAGATCTATAGAGATAGGTCAAGATGCTTGATAAGATTTTTCAATGAGTACATACCTTGACAAAGATTTTGAAGTAGTTCAAAATGGAACAATCAAAGAAGGATTGCTTGCCTGTGTTTTAAGGCGTGAAGTTGAGTGAAGACTCAAAACCCGACCACGGCAGAAAATAGAAAGAGAATGAAAAGTCATTCCCTATGCCTTAGTCATAGGTTCTATAAAGTATGCTATGCTGTGTAATAGATCTATTGTATACCCTACATTGATTTTGGCAAGGGAGTACAATAGTGATCTAGGAGTAGATCACTGGACAGCGGTCAAAATTATCCTTAGTGGAATAAGGATATGTTTCTCGATTATGGAGGTGCCAAAAGGTTTGTCGTAAAGGGTCACGTCGATACAAGTTTTGACACTGATCCAGATGACTCTAAGTCTCAATCTGGATACATACTGAAAGTGGGAGCAATTAGCTAGAGTAGCTCCGTGCGGAGCATTGTTGACATAGAAATTTGCAAAATACATACGGATCTGAATTTGGCAGACCCATTGACTAAACTTCTCTCACAAGCAAAACATGATCACACCTTAGTACTCTTTGGGTGTTAATCACATGGTGATGTGAACTAGATTATTGACTCTAGTAAACCCTTTGGGTGTTGGTCACATGACAATGTGAACTATGGATATTAATCACATGGTGATGTGAACTGTTGGTGTTAAATCACATGGCGATGTGAACTGGATTATTGACTCTAGTGCAAGTGGGAGACTGAAGGAAATATGCCCTAGAGGCAATAATAAAGTTATTATTTATTTCCTTATTTCATGATAAATGTTTATTATTCATGCTAGAATTGTATTAACCGGAAACATAATACATGTGTGAATACATAGACAAACAGAGTGTCACTAGTATGCCTCTACTTGACTAGCTCGTTGATCAAAGATGGTTATGTTTCCTAACCATAGACATGAGTTGTCATTTGATTAACGGGATCACATCATTAGGAGAATGATGTGATTGACTTGACCCATTCCGTTAGCTTAGCACTTGATCGTTTAGTATGTTGTTATTGCTTTCTTCATGACTTATACATGTTCCTATGACTATGAGATTATGCAACTCCCGTTTACCGGAGGAACACTTTGTGTGCTACCAAACATCACAACGTAACTGGGTGATTATAAAGGTGCTCTACAGGTGTCTCCGAAGGTACTTGTTGAGTTGGCGTATTTCGAGATTAGGATTTGTCACTCCGATTGTCGGAGAGGTATCTCTGGGCCCACTCGGTAATGCACATCACTATAAGCCTTGCAAGCATTGTAACTAATGAGTTAGTGACAGGATGATGTATTACGGAACGAGTAAAGAGACTTGCCGGTAACGAGATTGAACTAGGTATTGAGATACCGACGATCGAATCTCGGGCAAGTAACATACCGATGACAAAGGGAACAACATATGTTGTTATGCGGTTTGACCGATAAAGATCTTCGTAGAATATGTGGGAGCCAATATGAGCATCCAGGTTCCACTATTGGTTATTGACCGGAGACGTGTCTCGGTCATGTCTACATTGTTCTCGAACCCGTAGGGTCCGCACGCTTAAAGTTCTGTGACGATTTGTATTATGAGTTTATGTGTTTTGATGTACCTAAGGTAGTTCGGAGTCCCGGATGAGATCTGGGACATGACGAGGAGTCTTGAAATGGTCGAGACGTAAAGATCGATATATTGGACGACTATATTCGGACATCGGCAAGGTTCCGAGTGGTTCGGGTATTTTTCGGAGTACCGGGGAGTTATGGGAATACGGGGAAGAAGTATATGGGCCTTATTGGGCTTTAGGGGAGAGAGAGAGGCAGGCCGCGCGCCCCCCCAAGGCCTAGTCCGAATTGGACTAGGAGGAGGGGCTGCACCCCCTCCTTCCTTCTCTTCTCTCTTCCCCTTCCTTCTCTCCTACTCCTACTACTTGGAAGGGGGGGAATCCTACTCCCGGTGGGAGTAGGACTCCTCCAGGGCGCGCCATAGCTAGGCCGGCCCTTCCCCCTCCTCCACTCCTTTATATACGTGGCCAGGGGGCACCCCATAGACACAACAATTGATCATTGATCTCTTAGCCGTGTGTGGTGCCCCCCTCCACCATAATCCACCTCGATCATATCATAGCGGTGCTTAGGCGAAGCCCTGCATCGGTAGCATCATCATCACCGTCACCACGCCTTCGTGCTGATGAAACTCACCTGTGAAGCTTTGCTGGATCGGAGCTCGCGGGACATCATCGAGTTGAACGTGTGCTGAACTCGGAGGTGCCGTGCGTTCGGTACTTGGATCGGTCGGATCGTGAAGATGTACGACTACATCAACCGCGTTGTGCTAACGCTTCCGCTTTCGGTCTACGAGGGTACGTGGACACACTCTCCCCTCTCGTTGCTATGCATCACCATGATCCTGTGTGTGCGTAGGAATTTTTTTGAAATTACTACGTTCTCCAACAGCCACTTCATAGGCAATCTTGCTTCTCTCTTCGAGGAAGTTATGTTGCCAGACTCAACTGCCGGATTCCTCTTGGTGATGACAACATTCTTCCCACCTCTCCCAACAACAGTGGCAGCAGCAGATTTACCCTTCTTCGGGTAAGCAATCTTCTCAAAATTATCATCCGACGAAATCACCTCTGCTTCGACTGCACCATCCTTCCTGGAGCAAGGGGTATTTGGAGCAGCACCAATACCGACAGGCTGCTTCCCCAACTTGGAAGGAATAAGGGTTCGAGAGCTATCATCTTCTCTTGGAGTTGTACTCATCGATTCCTCCCTAGGCTGGCATTCCTTTGACCCGAGGAATGAGTAGTGGTAATCGGTCAAGTTCAATGGCTCCACTGTCAAAAAAAGGAAAAAAAAGACCATTAAATACAACTGAAGTTCAGGTACAACACAATGTACAGTCCAACAAATATAGATGACATGATTACTACTCAAGTTGACCTAAAAAATGTGTTGCATTTAAAAACTAATGAAGTTCAGGCACAACCCAAGGCACAGTTCAAGATAAACTGATGAAATGGAAAACATTCAACTACATCTAACAAAAGCATAAAAAGGTATCATCTCTGAAGTTCAAGTAGAATAAAAGCTGCTGTCGAAGTAAGCAATGACTGGAACAAAATACTGAAACAAAATACACAAGCAAATAAAAGACAATGAAGTTCACGTAGAATAAAAGCTACAGTCCAAGTAAGCAGTCCAAGTTTCAAGACTTACATGAATAGTAGCCAAACAGATCATGGAAGTCTGTTTCAAACATGTTAGAAGAAGCAATTGAGTACAACAATGTCTTCCTGATATCCAAGATATTATCACGGGAATAGTTTGCAAGAACCCCTTCATGAAACGAATTAACATTCGTAAGCATGAAGAATCCGCAGTCGATACTGTCATCAAACAAAAGAGAACAGTGTTAAAAACAAAGAAAGCCAAAGCAAAAAAAAATGTTGCAGCTTACGTACAACTACAATTAAACAGAAAGTGATAGAGAGAAAGTGGAACTCATACTTGTTAGTCTGCTGGGGGACATCAATCCAATCCAAAGGGAAATGGTCAATAGAAAGTGGACTGAAGGGTGTCTCCCTATCATTGCTGGCATCACTCCAAAGCTTCTTGATGTTATCAGTCAACCGACGAAAGAGGCGTACCGCACAGTCATCATTGGGTCCATAGTAGGAGTCGAGAAGCTGGAACCTTGAATTCTTCAGGTCAAGAAATATGGAAACCCAATGACCAACACCACCCAAGTGAGCAGGAATTTCAGGTGGGTCAAAAGTGAGAAAAACAACCTGACGCAAGATAAACACAAAATCATTAAAACTGAAATTAATATCAAGAGCGCAAAAAAATAAACAATATAAACAGAGAGGATCACAGTGGAAACAAAATACAAAGACAAAGAACAAAATATTGCTTACAGAATCATGCGCATCCATGCTATCTGGACCAGTCGCTAAGAAGTACTTCCTCACACGGGAATCAAACCGCCCTCTGAAAATCTTGTCCTAATATAATGCAGATAACAGCAACATATGAAAATACAATGAGACCAACAAGTTTATTTACAAACCACATGCATTACAAACCTTCCCCCACATAAAAACAGCTTCATTTCACTTTATTTACAAACCACATGACAAAGCACAAACCAGAAGTTCAACTTGCACCACACAGACAGTACATAGGGATATTAAAGACTAAAACCAACCACAAAAGGGATGTGGATGGGGAAAGAAGAGAGAAGCATGCTCCTCTCTTCATGGATTCTTGCCTAGAGCAGTTGCAGCACTGGAAAGATCATTCTCCTTTCCCACGTTATCGCTCTCAGTCTCTTCATCATCATCATCTCCAGTAGACATTGCAGTGTCGTCGGCAAGCACACCAGTAGCAACTGGAGCAGCTGGAGAATCTGAAACAACAAAAACTGTTGGTTGTGCTGCAGTAGGAAGAGCTGGAGAACCAGCATCAACAGCAACTGATGGCTCTGCTGCAGGAGACTTCTCCGGGCATGCAGGAGCACTACCAGTCTCAATAGCAGCCTCGATGGGATCTTTCTCTGAAATAATATCTCCAGCTGTCTTGCTCTGCTCAGCATCAGAAACCCCAGCACAGATGGTCGACTGAGGTTCAGTTGGATCCAGCCCATCGGAGCAGCCAGTGCTTGATACAGTCTGCAACCTTCTCTGAAGGAACACTAGCATCGTCATTCCGCAGCAAGACCAAAAAGTTAATAAATATGGGCACATAGTGAAAAATGTACAAGAAGTAAAATAAAAATGAAACAAATGGACAAGAAAAATGATACTTTAGGATCACTGCCATGAATCTCATCAACAAATAAATCACTTGCGGGAGCAGATTCATGCACAGGGACAGATGCAATTTTAGGTAAAACATCCTCGTCAACCCTAGCACCATCATCAACAGCCTACAAAAAATCATATAGAACACAATGTCTAATCAGGAGAAGTTCACATTACATAATTAAAGAAGGTCAGCTATGACCACTGACACATGGAGGAAGTCCAAAGATAGTAAACATAGAAGGTCAGATATCAAACTACTATCATACAAAGGGAAGAAAGGGCCAGTTATGGAAAGCTTAAAAGTTCAGATACTGTAGGCCTGGAAGTTCAGATACCGTAAACAGAGAAGGTCAACTACGAAACACTAAATACTCAAAAAAGAAGTTCAGAACACATGAAATCAAGAAGGGTCACCTATGACAAAAACCAGTAATAACTGAAAGCTAACAATGAACATTAATTCAAAGAACTATCAAAGCCAACATAAACAAACCTCTTTAGTATGCTCCTCGTGGACTCCTTCACGACCCAAACGAACAGAATCTTGCCTCTGAATCTGATTGACAACAACACTAGCCTCATCTTCAAAAGGCTTGCAACGACCATCCTGCATTTCCTTGAACAGCCCAAAGCTAGTCCGGAGGTGGGAAGTGCTCTGACGAACCTCAGCAAAAAATCTAGCTTCAATTGACAAAACCTCCTTCAAAGACTCAGCGTCAAAACCATGGCCGGGAGGAAGAATCCCATCGACGCGACTAAGACGCTCAACAGTTGTCGGAACACGGGCCATCTCCCCACAAACAGTTTCTAGAAGACCATCAATCCTAACAAGGGAAAGATTGGCAGCATCAAACAAACCCTCAGAAGAAACGCCACCTGCAGCACTCACACGGGTAGAAGAACCTCCTAGATCTACAGGGGGAGCACCAGTATTGACGTCCCGGGAAAATTCAAATCTCAGGGAAGCTCCACTCCCTAGGCCGGTGGAACGAGGCATAGTAAGAACAGGACATTCGATATGCCTAAAGAACACAACCTCAGCCTATGTCTTCCACTACATACAAAACAAAAGTCAACGCATCAAAAAACAATGAAGGAACATGGAACAAATATTGAATACAATATCAGAAGTTCAAGTTAAACTACACAGGAAAGAATGATGCATAGAAAACACTCACAGGCAGTTTCCCAAACACCCAGTTGGCTGGGTCATCATCACCCTTCTTAACCAAGTCAGCAGCAGCAAGCTCAAAAAGCTTGGCCTGATCCATGAAATTGATGCGAGGAGTTCTTAAGTCAGAATTAGGCGTCTTGCCAATGATAAGGCAGTCCAGGTACATAAGAAGCGGCGCAATGGCATAGCCTGTGACAGCTTTTCCTCTGCTAGTCCCTTGCTGATACCTAGCAATAGCCCTTCGAAGATCATCAACAACCAACTGGCAATAGTCCATATTTGCCATATCTTCAAAGACAAGATTCTCAGCCATTGCTGCCTCCCTGGACACTCGTGTAGACATACCAGGAATAATAACCTTCATAAAAAGAATCAGGTAAAACACCTGCAGAGCCAGATCATCCTTCGTCTCATCCTTCACAAGTTCCCCGAGGATCTTCCGCAGATCCTTTGTCTTGATATCATCACTGCTCTTGTAGCCAAGTTTGGCCTTCGGCCTCATAACAGAATCATCAAACCCATCCTTCGAGGGCCTAGGAGGGGTACGATCACCTTGAGGGAATCCAAAAAGATGGTGAACAGTGCTACTTCTTGAGCTTGCGTTGGTTTTTCCCTTGAAGAGGAAAGGGTGATGCAGCAAAGTAGAGATAAGTATTTCCCTCAGTTGGAGAACTAAGGTATCAATCCAGTAGGAGACAACGCACAAATCACCTAGCACCTGCACAAACAATCAAACAACTTGCACCCAACGCGATAAAGGGGTTGTCAATCCCTTCACGGTTACTTGCAAAAGTGAGATCTGATAGAGATAGATGAAACTAAACAAACGATAAAGTAAATATTTTTGGTATTTTTGGTTTATAGATCGGAAAGTAAAAGATTTCAAAATAGTAGATCGGAAACTTATATGATGGAAAATAGTAGATCGAAAACTTATATGATGGAAAATAGACCCGGGGGCCATAGGTTTCACTAGAGGCTTCTCTCAAGATAGCAAATAATACGGAGGGTGAAGAAATTACTGTCGAGCAATTGATAGAAAAGCACAAAGTTATGACGATATCCAAGGCAATGAATATGAAATATAGGCATCACGTCCGTGTCAAGTAGACCAAAACGATTCTGCATCTACTACTATTACTTCACACATCGACCGACTCCTGCCTGCATCTAGAGTATTAAGTTCATGAAGAACAGAGTAACGCATTAAGTAAGATGACATGATGTAGAGGAATAAACTCAAGCAATATGATGTAAACCCCATCTTTTTATCCTCGATGGCAACAATACAATACGTGCCTTGCTGCCCCTACTGTCACTGGGAAAGGACACCACAAGATTGAACCCAAAGCTAAGCACTTCTCCCATTGCAAGAAAAACCAATCTAGTTGGCCAAACCAAACCGATAATTCGAAGAGAAATACAAAGATATCAAATCATGCATATAAGAATTCAGAGAAGATTCAAATAATATTCATAGATAAGCTGATCATAAATCCACAATTCATCGGATCTTGACAAACACACCGCAAAAGAATATTACGTCGGATAGATCTCCAAGAACAACGAGGATAACATGGTATTGAGAATCAAAGAGAGAGAAGAAGCCATCTAGCTACTAGCTATGGACCCGTAGGTCTGAGGTAAACTACTCACGCTTCATCGGAAGGGCAATAGAGTTGATGTAGAAGCCCTCCGTGATCGAATCCCCCTCCGGCAGGGTGCCGGAAAAGGTCCCTAGATGGGATCTCACGGGTATAGAAGGTTGCGGCGGTGGAAAAGTGTTTTCGTGGATGCCTCTGGTGGTTTGGGAACATATGTGAATATATAGGCGAAAGAATTAGGTCAGGGGAGTCACGGGGGGCCCATAAGGCAGGGTGGCGCGCCCTCCACCCTTGTGTCCGCCTTGTGGCTCCTCCGACTTCATCTCCAAGTCTCCTGGGTGTCTTCTGGTCCAAGAAAAATCATCGAGAAGGTTTTATTCTGTTTGGACTCCGTTTGGTATTCCTTTCCCACGAAGCTAAAAAACAAGGAAAAAACAAAAACTGGCACTGGGCTCTAGGTTAATAGGTTAGTCCCAAAAATAATGTAAAATAGCATATTAATGCATATAAAACATCCAAAATAGATAATATAATAGCATGGAACAATAAAAAATTATAGATACGTTGGAGACGTATCAAGCATCCCCAAGCTTAATTCCTGCTCATCCTCGAGTAGGTAAATGATAAAAACAGAAATTTTGATGTGGAATGCTACCTAACATATTTATCCATGTAATTTTTCTTTATTGTGGCATGAATGTTCAGATCCATAAGATTCGAAACAAAATTTTAATATTGACATAAAAACAATAATACTTCAAGCATACTAACAAGGCAATTATGTCTTCTCAAAATAACATGGCCAAAGAAATCTTATCCCTACAAAATCATATAGTCTGGCTATGCTCCATCTTCATCACACAAAATATTCAAATCATCCACAACCCCTATGACAAGCCAAGCAATTGTTTCATACTTTTAGTGTTCTCAAACCTTTTCAACTTTTACGCAATACATGAGCGTGAGCCATGGACATAGCACTATAGGTGGAATAGAATATGGTGGTTGTGGAGAAGACAAAAAGGAGATAGTCTCACATCAACTAGGCGTATTAATGGGCTATGGAGATGCCCATCAATAGATATCAATGTGAGTGAGTAGGGATTGCCATGCAACGGATGCACTAGAGCTATAAGTGTATGAAAGCTCAAAAGAAAACTAAGTGGGTGTGCATCCAACTTGCTTGCTCATGAAGACCTAGGGAAATTTGAGGAAGCCCATCGTTGGAATATACAAGCCAAGTTCTATGATGAAAAATTCCCACTAGCATATGAAAATGACAACATAGGAGACTCTCTATCATGAAGATCATGGTGCTACTTTGAAGCACAAGTGTGTAAAAAGGATAGTAACATTGCCCCTTCTCTCTTTTCTCTTTTTTTTGGTTTGGCTTCTTTGGCCTCTTTATTTTTTAATTTCCTCACATGGGACAATGCTCTAATAATGAAGATCATCACACTTTTATTTACTTACAACTCAAGAATTACAACTCAATACTTAGAACAAAATATGACTCTATATGAATGCCTCCGGCGGTGTACCGGGATGTGCAATGAATCAAGAGTGACATGTATGAAAGAATTATGAAAGGTGGCTTTTCCACAAATACAATGTCAACTACATGATCATGCAAAGCAATATGACAATGATGAAGCGTGTCATAATAAACGGAATGGTGGAAAGTTGCATGGCAATATATCTCGGAATGGCTATGGAAATTCCATAATAGGTAGGTATGGTGGCTGTTTTGAGGAAGGTATATGGTGGGTGTATGGTACCGGCGAAAGTTGCGCGGCACTAGAGAGGCTAGCAATGGTGGAAGGGTGAGAGTGCGTATAATCCATGGACTCAACATTAGTCATAAAGAACTCACGTACTTATTGCAAAAATCTATTAGTCATCGAAACAAAGTACTACGTGCATGCTCCTAGGGGGATAGATTAGTAGGAAAAGACCATCGCTCGTCCCCGACTGCCACTCATAAGGAAGACAATCAAAAAATATCTCATGCTCCAACTTCGTTACATAACGGTTCACCATACGTGCATGCTACGGGACTCACAAACCTTAACACAAGTATTTCTCCAATTCACAATTACTCACTAGCATGACTCTAATATCACCATCTTTATATCTCAAAACAATCATAAGGAATCAAACTTCTCATAGTATTCAATGCACTTTATATGAAAGTTTTTATTATATCCTCTTGGATGTCTATCATATTAGGACTAAATTTATAACCAAAGCAAATTACCATGCTGTTTAGAGACTCTCAAAATAATATAAGTGAAGCATGAGAGTTCAATAATTTCTACAAAATAAAGCCACCGCCGTGCTCTAAAAAGATATAAGTGAAGCAAATAGAGTATTCTAATAAATCACGATTCATGCGTGTCCCTCTCAAAAGGTGTGTACAGCAAGGATGATTATGGAAAACTAAAAAGTAAAGACTCAAATCAAACAAGACGCTCCAAGCAAAACACATATCATGTGGTGGATAAAAATATAGCCTCAAGTAAAGTTACCGATAGACGAAGACGAAAGCGGGAATGCCTTCCGGGGCATTCCCAAGCTTAGGCTCTTGTTTGTGCTTGAATATTACCTTGGGGTTCCTTGGGCATCCCCAAGCTTAGGATCTTGCCACTCCTTATTCCATAGTCCATCAAATCCTTACCCAAAACTTGAAAACTTCACAACACAAAACTCAACAGAAAATCTCATGAGCTCCGTTAGTATAAGAAAATAAATCACCACTTTTCGTACTGTTGTGAACTCATTCTTTATTTATATTGGTGTAATATCTACTGTATTCCAACTTTTCCATGGTTCATACCCCCCGATACTGCCCATAGATTCATCAAAATAAGCAAACAACACAAAGAAAACAGAATCTTTCAAAAACAGAACAGTCTGCGAAGATCCGAATTGTTCTAATACTTATTTAACTCCAAAGTTTCTGAAACATTTGGAAAACATAGAAAATTTGTATATCAATCTCATGTAAAAAAATTCAGGGTTTTTCAGCGCTCCAGTGAATTATTACAATTCTGTGACTGGACGCAAAAGTTTCTGTTTTTCAGCAAGATCAAATCAACTATCACCGTAAGCCATCCTAAAGGTCTTACTTGGCACAAACACTAATTAAAACACAAAACCACATCTAACCAGAGGCTAGATGAATTATTCAAAGCAAAACAGGAGCAAAAAGCAAAAACAAAAATAAAATTGGGTTGCCTCCCAACAAGCGCTATTGTTTAACGCCCTTAGCTAGGCATAAAAACACGAATAGATCTAGGTATTGTCATCTTTGGTATGCAATCCACAAGTAGCTCTCATAATAGATTTATATGGCAATTTAATTTTCTTTCTTGGAAAATGTTCCATGCCCTTCCTTAATGGAAATTGAAATCTAATGTTTCCTTCTTTCATATCAATAATTGCACCAATCGTTCTAAGGAAAGGTCTACCAAGAATAATAGGACATGTAGGATTGCAATCTATATCAAGAACAATGAAATCTACGGGCACATAATTCCTATTTGCAACAATAAGAGCATCATTAATCCTTCCCATAGGTTTCTTAATAGTTGAATCCGCAAGATGCAAATTTAAGGAACAATCATCAAATTCACGGAAACCTAACACATCGCATAAAGTTTTTGGAATTGTGGAAACACTAGCACCCAAATCACACAAAGCATGGCACTCATAATCTTTAATATTAATCTTAATAGTAGGTTCCCACTCATCATAAAGTTTTCTAGGTATAGAAACTTCCAATTCAAGCTTTTCTTCCAAAGATTGCATCATAGCATCAACGATATGTTTAGTAAAAGCTTTGTTTTGATTATAAGCATGAGGAGAATTCAACATGGATTGCAACAAGGAAATACAATCTATTAAAGAACAATTATCATAATTAAATTCCTTGAAATCCAAAAGAGGGGGTTCGTTGCTACTTAAATTTTTGACCTCTCCAATCCCACTTTTATCAATTTTTACTTCAAGATCTAAAAACTCCGAATCATTGGGACGCCTTTTAACTAAAGTTGACTCATCTCCAGTCTCATCTTTATCAAGATTTATATTGGAAAACAAAGATTCAATAGGATTCACATCAATTAATTTAAGATCTTCATCATTATTTTCACGAAAACTAGAAGAGCACGTTTTTACAAACAATCTCGTTTAGCATGCATCTTAGCGGTTCTTTCTTTGCACTCATAAATGGAAATTCTCATAGCTTTGAGAGACTCATTGATATCATGCTTGGGTGGAATAGATATAATTTTCAAAGAATCAACATCAAGAGAAATTCTATCCACGTTCCTAGCCAAATCATCCATCTTAAGCAATTTTTCTTCAATCAAAGCATTGAAACTTTTTTGCGAAATCATAAATTCTTTAACGCTATTCTCAAAATCAGAGGACATCTTATTATAATTTCCATAAGAATTGTTGTAGGAATTACCATAATTATTAGAGGAATTACTAGGAAATGGCCTAGGATTAAAATTACCTCTATACGCGTTATTATCAAAATTGTTCCTACCAACAAAATTCACATCCATAGATTCATTATTATTCTCAATCAAAGTAGACAAAGTAATATCATTAGGATCAATAGAAGCACTCTTGCTAGGAAATAATTTCATAATTTCATCCATCTTTCCACTCAAAACATTAATCTCTTCAATTGCATGCACTTTTTTACTAGTGGAAGATCTTTCGGTATGCCATTGAGAATAATTAACCATAATATTATCCAGAAGTTTAGTAGCTTCTCCTAGAGTAATTTCCATAAAAGTACCTCCCGCGGCTGAATCTAAAAGATTTCTAGAAGCAAAATTCAATCCGGCATAAAAATTTTGTATAATCATCCACAAATTCAAACCATGAGTAGGGCAATTTCGTATCATCAATTTCATCCTCTCCGAAGATTGTGCAACATGTTCATGATCAAGTTGCTTAAAATTCATAATATCATTCCTAAGGGAGATGATCTTAGCGGGAGGAAAATACTTAGAAATAAAAGCATCTTTACACTTATTCCATGACTCAATACTATTTTTAGGCAAAGATGAAAACCAAATTTTAGCACGATCTCGAAGTGAGAACGGAAATAGCTTTAATTTAACAATATCATTATCCACATCTTTTTTCTTTTGCATATCGCACAACTCAAAAAAATTATTCAGATGGGATGCGGCATCTTCACTAGGAAGGCCAGAAAATTGATCTTTCATAACAAGATTCAAAAAAGCGGCATTAATTTCATAAGATTCCACACTAGTGGCGGGAGCAATCGGAATACTAATAAAATCATTGTTATTAGTGTTGGAAAAATCACACAATTTGGTATTCTCTTGAGCCATCGTGACAAAGCAAGCAATCCAACACACAAGCACATAAAAAGCAAACAAAAAAGACGAATGGAAGAAGGGCGAATAAAAAAGGCAAATCTTTTCGAAAATCATTTTAGAAGTGGGGGAGAGGAAAACAAGAGGCAAATGGCGAATAATGTAATGCAAGAGATGAGAGTTTTATGATGGGTACTTGGTATGTCCAGACTTGGCGTAGATCTCCCCGGCAACGGCGCCAGAAATTCTTCCTGCTACTTCTTGAGCTTGCGTTGGTTTTTCCCTTGAATAGGAAAGGGTGATGCAGCAAATTAGAGATAAGTATTTCCCATAGTTAGAGAACCAAGGTATCAATCCAGTAGGAGACAACGCACAAATCACCTAGCACCTGCACAAACAGTCAAACAGCTTGCACCCAACGCGATAAAGGGGTTGTCAATCCCTTCACGGTTACTTGCAAAAGTGAGATCTGATAGAGATAGATGAAACTAAACAAACGATAAAGTAAATATTTTTGGTATTTTTGGTTTATAGATCGAAAAGTAAAAGATTGCAAAATAGTAGATCGAAAACTTATATGATGGAAAATAGTAGATCGGAAACTTATATGATGGAAAATAGACCCGGGGGCCATAGGTTTCACTAGAGGCTTCTCTCAAGATAGCAAATAATACGGTGGGTGAACAAATTACTGTCGAGCAATTGATAGAAAAGCACAAAGTTATGACGATATCCAAGGCAATGATTATGAAATATAGGCATCACGTCCGTGTCAAGTAGACCGAAATGATTCTGCATCTACTTCTATTACTCCAAACATCGACCGACTCCTGCCTGCATCTAGAGTATTAAGTTCATGAAGAACAGAGTAACGCATTAAGTAAGATGACATGATGTAGAGGAATAAACTCAAGCAATATGATGTAAACCCCATCTTTTTATCCTCGATGGCAACAATACAATACAATACGTGCCTTGCTGCCCCTACTGTCACTGGGAAAGGACACCACAAGATTGAACCCAAAGGTAAGCACTTCTCCCATTGCAAGAAAAACCAATCTAGTTGGCCACACCAAACCGATAATTCGAAGAGAATTACAAAGATATCGAATCATTCATATTAGAATTCAGAGAATATTCAAATAATATTCATAGATAAGCTGATCATAAATCCACAATTCATCGGATCTCGACAAACACACCGCAAAAGAATATTACATCGGATAGATCTCCAAGAACAACGAGGAGAACATGGTATTGAGAATCAAAGAGAGAGAAGAAGTCATCTAGCTACTAGCTATGGACCCGTAGGTCTGAGGTAAACTACTCACGCTTCATCGGAAGGGCAATAGAGTTGATGTAGAAGCCCTACGTGATCGAATACCCCTCTGGCAGGGTGCCGGAAAAGGTCCCTAGATGGGATCTCACAGGTACAGAAGGTTGCGGCGGTGGAAAATTGGTTTCGTGGATGTCTTTGGTGGTTTGGGAACATATGTGAATATATAGGCGAAAGAATTAGGTCAGGGGAGTCACGAGGGGCCCACAAGGCAAGGGGCGAGCCCTACCCCCCTGAGCATGCCCTCCACCCATGTGGCTGCCTCGTGGCTCTTCGGACTTCATCTCCAAGTCTCCTGGGTGTCTTCTGGTCCAAGAAAAATCATCGCGAAGGTTTTATTCCGTTTGGACTCCATTTGGTATTCCTTTCCCATGAAGCTAAAAAACAAGGAAAAAACAGAAACTGGCACTGGGCTCTAGGTTAACAGGTTAGTCCCAAAAATAATATAAAATAGCATATTAATGCATATAAAACATCCAAAACAGATAATATAATAGCATGGAATAATAAAAAATTATAGATACGTTGGAGACGTATCAAACAGCATCACTTGTAATACGCAAAACCTTGTTCACCTCACCCATGTCCAGAATCATACTTGAAGGGTCAATCCTCATGTAGATGTGGCCCATCAAAGGACGAGAAATGTTGGAATAAACCTTCAAATCAAACACACAACCAAAACCAGCCTTGATAACCCTCTCCTTTTGCCTAAGTTGTAGCATTTTTGTGCACGACTTGACCTCTTTCTGTGAGCAGCGAACCGTCTTGTTAAAACGTTTCGCATCATCTCCTCCTTCATCACCTTCTTCGACTGCTTTGCCTCCTCTCTTCCTCAGCTCAGGCCGCTCCACAAGCTGATACTGCAAAAAATGCAATGACAGGGAAAAAAGGCAGAACAATGAGATAAACAAACTAAACCAAAAGTTCACTAATGCTGAATTGGAAAAACTACATAAGCAAATAGAGCATGGACCAAAAAAATGTATATAGTAGAAGTTCAACCATTCAAAAAAAGAAAGAAAGTACATCTGCTTTCTAAATGTTAGCACTGTACATTTCAGAAGTTCAACTATGTCTACATAGGCAGTACAACCATGTATGACCAGAAGTTAAGATGCTTTCTAAATGTTAGAAATTTACAGAGCATAAGTTCAACTATGTACACTAAGGCAGTAAAACCATGTATACCAAGAAGTTCAGCTAATTTCTTCATGTATATATCCAGAAGTTCACATATGTACACAAAGGCAGTAATACCATATAAACCAAGCAGTTCAGCTAATTTCTTCATGTATATAAAGCAGAACGTCAGCTATGTTCACCAAGGCAGTACTACATACACAAATATAACAACAAATCTACAATGTTCTAAAAAACAGTAAACATGAGAGATTCATACCTGATCAGCAGCAGCAGCATCATCGTCGTCATCCTCGTCATCAGCGTTGAAATCAACATCACCCTGGTCATCTGTATTAACACGAGAATGCTTCTTGCAACCCTTGTTAACCTTTGCCGGTGCAACCTTGTGCTTAACGCCTCATTTCTTGCCCTTACTAGATGCACTAGCACCAAGCGGAGAAGGTGTAGGCGCTGCATTGGCAAGCACACGAGGACTACGACATGGCGTACCACTGCGGACTTGGCCTTCCACTTCAGGAAGTTCACCCACACTTGGTCCTGCAGCCTTTGAAACACGTGGGCTCCTCCGAGGAGTAACTTCACCAACTAAATGCCTCCTCGCCGTGGTCTTCTTGATTTTCACAGGGGCAACCATGCCATCAGTGGCACACGGCACGTCTTCTTCAGCAACAGAGCCATGCCCAACTGTGAGCTCAGCAATATCACCAGATTCAGGAACATCAGAACCTTTCTGAAGGCGGGCCGCCATCTTCTTGTCAAAATCTTCTTGCTTCTTCCTCTTGCGTTGATCCTCTAGAAGAAGCTGAAGGGGCACATCCTCATCTTGCGTGACAGGTTCAGTGCCATCAACAGACTCGGACTGCGTCTCTGACATCTGAAGAGAGCACAAAGGCTCCGGAACGGAATCACAACCTTCAATTGATGGAGCCCCATGCTCGGCCGCAGCAGTGTTATCTGGCACACCCAAGTCAGATAGTACATCGTTGATGGTGTTCACAGCTTCCTCCTCTGTGGATACATCTGCAAGAACAGAAAAAACATAACAAAAAGGAAAAGAGTCAGGAACAAATACAAAACACACGACAAGAACAAGTTCAAAAACATGGCTCGAGAATTAAAAAAGAAAAGAAAAGGAGTTGCACACACTAGGTGAAGCAAGAGCTGCAGAAGCAAGATCCTCGAGGCTTAAATTTTTCTCAAGGCTCGAAGCAACCTCAACAATTACAGTCAAAGGGATAATAGGTGGTTTAGCCGCATCAGATCTTGGAGCATCAGTATTAACTTCTGAAGCTCCATCTTGATCACAGGCATTTTTTTCAGAACTATTAAATTCATCACCAACTACAAAAAATGGAAGTAAAAAGGCAGCTGAGTTCTAATCCACAATCTACACCAAAGGAAGTACTACATATACATGAATGTCCAATGTCCAGAAGTTCAACAATACCTAACAAAGCATTAGACCAATGCACAATCTACAATCTACATACTAAAGATAAAACAATCTACACCAAAGGAAGTACTACATATAGATGAATGTCCAGAAGTTCAACAATACATAACCAAGCAGTAAAACAATGCACAAACAGATGTTCAACCAAATTTCATTATAAACAAAAATAATTAAAACCAGAAGTTCAACTATGTGACCCAAGGAAGTACTACATGAAAAAGATGAAGAATGAGCAGAAATACTTTTTCACAACCAAACTACTTATCAATACCATGAAAATGATAACAAAAATACAAAGATATACACTAAAAAAATGAAACATTTGGGAAGTCCAAACACACTTGGTGACATAGTTCACTGGCAATTCATCAAAAAAAATTAAGCAACACTCTACTAACTTAAACTAAGAGTAAAATGCATACACATCACCTATGTTAGAAGTTCACACTTTTAAACATGGGCAGTCCAACAAGACAACCAAGTGAAGATATGGGCAGACATATAAAAGAAAACTCCTATCTAAAATACAAGATGCATATACATTTGCATACCTGAAGAAGGTTTTGAAGCCATGACAACACCACTCCTTGATGAATGGTAGTCCAAACCCTAGATCAACCTACAAAAAAACAGGGAAGAAATTACATCTAATTAGCAAGTAGAAAATCATACAACAATACAAAAAGCAACTAAATCAAACCCTAGGATGAAACAACTAAAACACATATACAATTATGAAAGATGAACAGTAGCACATCTAGGCAAGCAGAGCAAAAAACAGTACTCATAAACTAACTAGCATGAGACAGACACAATCTAGACTACGAAATCAATAACATTAATGGATGTAGATACATCAGATCCAGCAGCTACCACCACACCACACCCTTCTTACATGCATCTCACTGGTGAAAATACCAAAGGGGAAATTAAATCCACACAAGTCTGAAGGGTGAAATAGCACACAAAAGCATCTCGTCAGATAAAATTAACCACGGGGCAAAGGAATCCAGCCACCACACGCACAAGAACCCTACCTAATCTCCCATTCAACCATTAGAAGAAAAGGGAGGAGGCGGATGCGAGAGCACACAGAAGAAACAGAGAGAGCTCGACAGATCTAGCGAAACCTAAGAGCAAGCATTGGGGGGAGGCAGCATTTGTACCTCTCCAAACGACCCCGACGCACGAATCCACGGCGGTTCTTCCACCCCATGACGCCACGCGCACCTTGGAACCGCGCAGACAGTTGCCAGCTTCGCTTCAGAGGAGAAGAGAGCGGGCTGAGGGAGGCAGAGCGGGGCGTGGGGCAGAAATAGGAGCGGGGCGTGCGCCGGTTACTCCACTCACGAGCGAAAGAGACAACGGCGGAGAAGTTGGGGGAAGTTGGAGGAAGGGAGCGGAGCGACAGAGGAGGGAGAAGAGAGCGAGCGACAGTGGGGGAGGGATTTCTGACAGGTGGTCGCGAGCGAGATGGCCACTTAATGCCTCTCTGTAGCGGGTGTTGGAGCGCCGGGGTAATTATAGTTTTACCCCCCAACAACTAAAAAAGTAAATGCATCTGTTGAAAAATGAATGCACCATTTGAATGCATCTACTTTAAAAAGATAAGATCAAATAACAAATCTACTGGTATCCCTTAAAACCAAAAATTGATGGCAAATAGAAGGTCAAGTACACTACCAAGGGAACAAAAATACATACACAAATAAGCACTTACAAACAAAGAAGAAGTTCAAAAAATAAAGAACAGAAGTTCAAGTACACTAATTAGCGAAGTAAGGCATATGAATAAATAAACACTAAGAAACAAAAGAAGAAGTTCAAATACAAAAACATATGAAGTCCATATCTAACTAAAATACACAACTTAGAAACAATATAGAAGTTCAAAATTCACCTACACACAAAGTACACATGCAACAGACTCTCCTCCGCATGCGACGACGCGGCACGCCACGTCGTCACCTCCTCCAGCTCGTTCCTGTCTCGGCCTCACCGGGGGTCCCCGTGGACTGGCATCCGCTCGCCGCGGGGCCCCCGGCTCGGCCTCGCGCAACCGCATTGGTGCGCTCTAGGTTGACAGGCGCAATGCGGTTATTTAGTTTCCACCCCCACCGCACGCAACCCAGAGCCACACCCCTAAGATAGATAGTGGGGTCACGGATGTGATGGACTCCCCTCCGCATGCGACGATGCGGTACGCCGCGTCGTCGCCTGCTCTGGCTCGTTCCTATCTTGGCCTCGCAGGGGGAGGAGAGGGTCCTGACCCCCCTCCCCCCCGGCTCGGCCTCGCGCTACCACATTGGTGAGCGCTAGGTTGACAGGCGCAATGCGGTTTTCAATGATTAAATATTTAAATCCAAAAAAAATTATCAAAATTTATTGAAGAAGTTCAAATTGTAAAGACACAGAAGTTCGAGGTTTTGAAAAAACATCAGATGAACATGTCAAAAAAAGCAAATTATACAGGAGCAAAATCTAGTAAGTTCAGGTTAAATACCTACTGAAGTTCTACCACTATTCGAAGTATGAAAACATATTACAAAAAAATAAAAAGTATGCGTCCATACTTGGGACAATCCCATGGTTGCTCACGGGACAAAATCAAAACCATTTCAACAATGAAAATTACAAAAAAAAACAAAGAAATATAGAGCACAATGTTGCATCGCCTTGCAATGTGGAAAACCAGAAGTTCAACCGTGAGTAACAAAGAAGTCCAGCTTCTACTACAGACCATGGATGATCCAAAAAAACTATCCCCGAAGATAGATTAAAGATAAAGAGGATGCGTGTGTCTATGGACCAGCTCCACATTTACACACATGAGTACTATGAAAAATAAAAAAACATACACAATTTTCTTATAACAACAGCAACCGAACATATCATATTGCCGCATCACCTAAAAACATGCATAAAATGACATAAGTTCTAACACAAAAGATATAGAAGTCCAACTTGTAAAACAGACCGTAAAATGATTGGAAAAAAACCCACGATCAAATTTGATTTCCAGATTTAATCATTTGGGTGACTACAACTTGTCAGCCGCCATCTCGAACAATATCCTAGTCCCCGCTAACATCAAAACGATGCGCCTCCATGCTGTCTGATTGAAGAACCAACCACTGCGGGCAGAACGAGATCCAATCGCCCGATTTCAGAGTGTATGGGCCCGCCCGACCAAATTAACAATGTAGGAAGGCTTCAATCACACTAATGTAAGCAAATTCGCCGCCAATCTTCACAGGAAAACGACAAATCAACAGAAGCGGCGGAAACCACTCCCGCGGACGAAGAACACAACCCGAAATCAAATCCGTTAGAAATAACAACAAATTTTCCACGAAGCTCGTACCTAAACCCAATTCCCATCATGTTAGAGGTTCGAGAACATCCAGTGCATGCATTAAACTTGTAACAGACACAAGTTCATCACGTCCCGAGAGCAAATCCGCCAACGAGCGAGATTTTGAATCAAAACGACCATTTAGATGCTAGCAAGCGTATTCTGATTACACTTACATCACAAAGAACACAACACACCTGAATAATTCACGCGGGGAGGCACGGTTGCGAAGATAGTCCGAAGGTCGGGTTCGTACAGAGAGAAGTTCAGGTTGTGTAACTCAGGAAGTTCAGGTTGTGATCAGAATAATATTCTGATCCCGTGATCAAAATAGTGTTTATATATATATATCAAAGTTGTGTGTTGCGTATTCAAACATCACACAAACACCTCTTTGGGCCACATGTAGACGGTGGTATGTAGTCCTACATAGGATGCTCACTCGCGTGCGACGTACGCTTCATTCCTATGGGCCCGCGAGGTCGTCGTCCATCACTTTGACCCAATGAGAGAGAGGCACATTTGACGAATAAGGAGGATTAATTCTTTTAGGGCTGTGTTAGCTAGGGTAGGAGTATATATATAGTACGTGTCGAAGGAGGGATGGGACCAACATATACTAGGTGTCACATGAAGCTCACTCTCTGTGGGGACTTTGCAGTTTTTTAGGCAAATGCCACATCAAAAGGTTGTGCATTAGGTATTTCAAAACATCGCAACCACACACCTCTCCATATATATGTTTTGGCACACATGCAAGCAATGGTGGTTGTCCTGTGGCACTCACTCACGTGGTTATCAGCGATGCTTCCATCTGTCGGCCCGCTTGGTCTATCACTTTCACCGACAACAAGAGAGGTTAATTATTTTGATTTAGGAGGGGATTATTTTTTTTGTTGTCTCGCGATATAGGTCATGATGTGAGATTACATATATAATAGAGCATGTGTACACATGAATCCATCCCGCTGGATCAAGGGGGGGGGGGTAAGCACACGACAAGTCATGAACCTCTTGGTCTATGTGGGGACCTGTGCAATTTTGAACGCATGCACCACATCAATGTTGTGCATTAGGTATTCAACACATATGCATGCATCACGCACCTCCATAAATATGTTTGGGACACATGCATGCAATGGTTGTCTTTGGACACTCTAACTCGCTTGGTTATGGGCGGCAAGCCTATATATATTTGCGGGCCCGCGTGGACGTCCATCATTTCGACCGACGACGAGAAAGGTTACCAGGGTGGATTCTTTTTCTTTGGTTCATGTTACCGTATAGTAGGTCGATCATTCCAGGCCTAATTAAGTTTGAGCGCATGCATGGTACGCATCGTGAAGCCTCGCTCAGTGTGAGGATTTTACGGTTCCGAAGCATGGTGCCACATCAAATTTGCGCATTGCATATTCAAACACCACAGACGCCACTTCCATATATATAATTGGGCCACATGCACAGAGTGGGTTTTGTCTTCAGAGAGTACTCCCTCACGAGGTTATTAGAGACAAGCTAGCCCATTTTGCGTGGCCGTATGGACGTCCATCATTTTGACCAACGACGAGCGAGAGAGGTTATACGATCAAGTTGGATTCTATTTGGTCCGTGTTACAATACGTCTTGGTGAGATGCCCTCCCCCCCGACACGTGTGTGTGGGGGGGGGGCTACTTTGCATTACCCGCAACCTCCGTGGGGTCGGGGAAGTCCGGTTACTTTGCGAGGCACACGTGGCACATCAAAAGTGAATGGTAGTTAAATATCACACCACACCCTTTTCATACATATAGTATAGGGCCACCCGCAGGTGGTTCGTATGTGGTCTCACCCATCTCCGGCCACAAACACACATTTGTGGGTCGGCACATGGTCCACCTTTCTCCGGAAGCGAAAGGGGAAGTTTGACCCCATATATGATGGACTCCTATAGGTTTTGTGTTACGGTATGGTGAGATTTCAAACCTAACTATCTGGGGGCATGCATTCGTAGCTAGGATTCCCTTACCGCTGACATGAAGTGGGGTTCGTAGGGGGTGGCTGACTAGCAATACTGTGCGCTTCGTGCGACAGGTGCCACATCAAAGTTGTGCATTGGGTATTCGAACATTAAACCACCCTTTTCATACATATATTTGGTCCACATGCAAGTGTGTTCGTGTTCTGACCCTTTCCCGCATTATTCTTTTTGCCAGATTTATAAACAACACACGAGTTGGATGCAGAAACCATCTGCGATTGGGCACGCAACACACATGGTTCGGTCAGACTGCCTGTGTGCCATGCTCGTGCCCCTGTAGTCACTCATATCAACACAGTAGATTGGGCTCCACGAGGCTTGCCTCCCACTCTCGAAAATATCTACTGCCTCGTAATCTCGAAAATATCAACCGCTTGGAAGGTTTTTTTATGTTTGATAGCACACGATTAGTATGTGCGGACCATATGCGATGTCTGTTACTCCCGCTCTGCTTCAATGCCTTGATTCAAATTTTCAGTAGCCCCGGCATTTTACTCCCGCCTCTGCATCCCTCGCAACCTCAAAAATATCTGCTCGCCCTTGATTCAAATTTTTAGTAGCCCCGCCTTGTTACTCCCGCCTCTGCATCCCTCGCAATCCCAAAAATATTTGCTCTCCCTTGATCCAAATTTTCAGTAGCCCCGGCATTTTACTCCCACCTCTGCATCCCTCGCAATCTCAAAACTATCTGCTCACCCTTGATCCAAATTTTCAGTAGCCCGGCATTTTACTCCTACCTAGTAAAATTTTCAATTGTTGCGGTATTTCCCCAAACACCACCTTGCCCCCCTCCACACACACCACACACTCCCCAAAACCTCCGCTCACACAGACACACACCACCCCTCCCTCACTTGAAACCATTGGTAGGTCGCCGCCGCCTCCTCCATCCTCAACCTCTGCCTGTGTGCCGGGGAGCTCGAGGAGCCAATGGCTAAAAAGAGGTTTATCGTGGCCTCTTCGCCCGACGCCGGTGAGGTGGCCGCCGAGGTGTCCCCGTCGTCCTCCACGGGCTCTTTATCGATCCGCCATTGCCGGCTGCCTGATCTGCCCGCCGCCGCGCCCCTACGCCGGTTTGAGGACTTCCTCGTCCTCCCTCGGGCCCGGCCGCTGATGAGGTCCTACCTCGGGGTCCGGCAGCAGCGGTGGGGGACGTGGGTCGCCGAGATTACGGATCAGGAGACCCACACCAGCCGGTGGCTCGCTAGCTTCCACACGGCCGAGCTCGCGGCCATGGAGTACAACCGTTGGCAAGTCACTACCACGGCGCGGCGGCTAGGCTCAATTTCCCCTTCAGCACATGTCTGGTCGACCTCGTCCCACCGGAGCCAGGGGTGATGAGCTCGGCTATGGCGCGGGAGGACCGCGAGGCATGGGAGCGCCTCGAGGCCGAGGCCGCCGACGAGGCCTACATGCAAGAGCTCCGCTGGCAGCACCCGGAGCTCGTGGACGCGGAGCGAGTGATCTTTGCAGGCGCGGAGGGCGGCAATGTTATTGTGCTCTCCTCCGATGATGAGGTCGAAGGCGGCGAGGACGGCGGCGCAGAGGGGTCGAGGTGGGCGGCGAGGACGAGGAGATCGACGTCGACAAGTGGAGGAGTTTCTTCCCCAACGACCCCTACGACGGCACCGGCCCGGACCCGGCTCGCAGCACACCGTACCTAACGAGGAAGGATTGGCTCGACCTCCACCTCGACCGAAATTAGTTTAGTTTAGTTTAAATTTATGTTTTATGTTCAGTTTTGCAAAACTATCTATGTTTATGTTTGAATGCATGCTACTTTCGGTTGAACCTGCTTTGAACTTGATCAAATTGAAGTTTACAATGTTAAGTTTAGGGGATCGACTAGAAACAGCCAAAAATTGCTGGAGTATATATATACTCCAATAAGGGTTTTAGTCTATGAACTTTTAGGGGATTGGCTAGAGATGGCCTTATGCCTTGTTTATTTCAGTTCTTCACAATGTGATGCTCTATATGTGCAACTATTTGCCGTGCAGTTCAATCTCATCAATAACAGTTTCAACAATACCACTATGAATTATGATATTTGGTTGTTGTTAAGAATGTTGCAGTTAACATGCCTTTTCGGCTTTTTAACAATAACTAGTGTACTTTAGACCTGCACAATACCAGTTTGAATGACTATATTTGCTTGTTTTTAAATGTTATGCATGTTGCAGTTAACACACCTTTCCACTTCTTGTTTTGCTTAACTAGCATGCTTAAACCTGCACACTGAAGCTATCATTTGTAGATTATGTTGTCTACCATGGATATATTTGGTTGATGTTTAGCCTGTTGTGCTTAACATGCCTTTATATGTACTCATACAGGACAATATTGAGAACAACTGCTGTTTTCCATCGAGGTTAGTTTCATCGCATTGCTTATATATACTCACTGTTCAGGATATCAGTAGCTGATACCATATACCCTGGGGACTGATAAGGGATTAATCATCGAATCGGACATTTCACTGAATATATCTGTAACCCATTTATCGGTAGGTTAACTAGGGCCATATTTAATATATCAGAGGCTACATAGCAACATGCATTGTACTGAATGACTAAATATGCAATCCTAGGCTACATAGCAACAAGGAAGAGTGTTACCTTAATGTTCTGATGATGTCTAGATATACATGTAATAAGATCTTATATAATGGTATGGAGGGAGTGTTGTACTACATCATTTTGCAATTGTTGTTTAGCTTCTAATATTAACTTGGTGCTTTTAGGTACATATGTCATTCCCAAAGATCCACACTTTGACCCTTTCTGTGTATGGGGCAATGAGATATTCATGAACCAGCATCAAGTGAGGAAACTGATAAAGATTGTTATTAAAATGGGTCAAAAGATGTCAATCAAACTATTTGTTTACAATAAATGCAAGACAAAAGGGAACTGCAGGATGGTAAGTAAGAACTCTATAGCCTTCTTTTTACTGCCCGTAATGAGTTGTGTTAGATGACAATGTCTGAATCTTTTTCCTTTGCAGTGGATCCTGAAGCAGTTTACTCAAGATTACCTCTCAAACTACATGATTGGCGGCCGGCCATCACAAGGGGTTGGACTAGAGTCGTGCGTGCCTTCTGCATCGAGGAGAGCACAATAGGGCCATTCTGCTTCACCTTGTTCAGCAACCAGAATGTCTCTCGCCTCTTTCTTTACCATCTATAATAGTACAAGTATACAACCCTGGTTCATCATTCTTTATTTGGTGCTTATGTAATTCTTGAACATATGTACATGTGAATCGAATAATGCATTGGTTGTTTGAACCTGATGGATATGAATAAAGCTATAGCCTACTTTCAAATTCAAATTAGGTACAATTTTAAATGGCATCAATTAAATTAGGGTGAAATTACGCTCTGCAGGTCATTACGGCGCACACGGTCTATAAAGCACATCGTGTGTGATATACATCATAATCCAACATGGTTCACGAAGAGGAAACGTGTGTAACCATGCACACAGTTGCCATTTGCAAAGCGTGTGTGATGTCAGACAATATCACAAACGGTGCAGGAAAACTAAATATGTGTGATTGTCGACTTATCGTACATGGTTTACAATCATGAACTGTTTGTGATGTGACAGGCATCGTAAATGTAGAGCCAGTTGGGCACATGCCTGGAAAAATTCCGTGCCTGGAATGTGCCTGGACTGCGCCTGGTTTTAGGTAAAACCACAGAACTCTGACTGCGATGGCAATGCGAGCACAAACGAGTAGCAAGCATGAAGCGTTTGGGATATTCGAGATATCAGAAACAGTTTTATAGGGACAACTGTATGCATCAAGGCACAATATCCCCGACGGTTTCTGGGTCGTGTGGGAAGGACCCCCCTATCGCACACACTTACTCGGCGACGGTTCAGAACACCGTCGCTGAAAGGGGTTAAAAACCGTTTGTATAGCACCTCGTTGTACCAGTGCATGGTCAACCCGACTTATCAAGAGATTGTCGGGAACTCAAGTCCACATCTACTGGGGTGGTACCGCCTGTCCCTTCAGTCCCACAGTAACAATAAATGGGGAACATTTAAGGTAATAGTGTGTCCTTTCCATCAAGGTGAACTCAGAGGAATCACCCTCTGTAGGTCACACCTGAGGTAAAACATCAAGGTGAACCTGGAGGAATCACCCTTAGTAGGTTCACGCTTGAAGAGCTGCACGACAGAGACATCATTGGGAGTGGTGAGTGAGGAATCACCCTTGGTTAACCGCACTCGATGTGCTACACTACAGAGATATCATCATAAGTGGAATACGGGGCATCACCCTCGGCAATCATAGTAGCTCTGCAGAGTGTTGGTGTGTGTTCGGTCTCTGCACCTCGATCACATGGATCGTATCACCGGTAGTAGAGCATGGCAACACAGACAAGGGTGTGGGGCCTCTGATGGATCACTAACCAACCTATACTGAGCATATAGGATAGCAGTTAAAGTAACAATAGCAGGTTACAAAAGCATGCTATGCATTAGAATAGGAGCTATCGAACAACACTAGCAAAATCTAATGCAAGCATGAGAGAGATAGAATGGGCGATATAGGAATGATCAAGGGGGTTTTACTTGCCTGGAAGCTCTGCTGAAAGGGGCTGGTCGTCAGGAGTGTAGTCGTAGTCGGGAGCAGCGTCGGTCTCGGGGTCTACCGGAGAGAAGAGGGGGAAGAAACAATAAATACAACACAAACAAAAGTATCACAATGCATGACATGGCAATATGTTGTGCTAGGGGCGACATAATGCAGTGCTACGCATTACAGACGGAGTGAGAAAATATCTGTGAATATTTTCCCGGCTTTAGACAGTTATCGAACAAACGAACCGGAGGGGAATGTTCCATGTTTGCAGTGTTGGAGACATGCATGTGACACGTATGTGGATGGCATAAACAGATTGGTCTTATTTTTTGATCAATTTTCATATATAAATTATTTTCATCTGGGCTACGGATTATTTTATATGAATTTTCAAAGTTTAAATGATTTTCTGTATTTACTTGACTTAATTTAATTTGAAATTATATTATTATTAATTGCTATGGGTACACAGAGAGTGTACCCAGAAGGTCACCTATGAGGCTGACTTGTGGGGTCTAATTGACTGCCCAGTCAGCAGTCAACATGGACCAGTTAATGGTCAATGGGTCCACTGGGACCCACATGTCATACACTGGTAGTTTAACAGTGTTTAAACTAAACTAATTAAGATAGTTAGGGTGCGAGCCCGGGCTGTTAGTGCCTGTTTTAGTTTACAGAGTTATTTAAACTAATCCTAATTAGCTACTACTGGGCCCACGTGTCAGTGGGGTTTAGGGCCAAGATTAGTGGCTAAACCGGCCTGTGCCCACCTGTCGGCGACCCAATGGCGGTGGCGCACAGGCGGTGGTGCTCCGGCGACCACGGGCATGGCGGAGTGGCTCGGGCGGCCGTCGGGATTAAGACACAGGCCACCATTTGGAGTGCGGTCGGGCCCATTCGAACGGGGGCGATGAGGGCGCCGATTGGGGGTGGTGGTAGGCCCGGGGGCAGCTCGTAGCGATGCCAGTGATGAGATGAAGTGGCGGCGGCTTCGGGCGAGCTTGGCTTCGGTGATGTGGAGTACGACAGGAGCTCAGGATGGTTGCTACGGCTTCCTACGGTGACGCTGAGCACGAACATGTGCTCGGGCGTGAGTTTCGCGAGTTGTGGCCATGGCGGCGACGCGAGTGGTGGCGACAGGAGCAGTAGCAACGGAAGAGCTAGCAGCGGGCACGGAATCGAGTCGCAAGCAGAGGGGAAATGGGGGAATCCTCACCAAGAGAGCACAAGGAGGCCCGGTGGTGGCTTAGGAGCAGCAGTGGCGGCGCAATCGACGACGAGCCCCGGCGACGGAAGCGGGAAGAGGAGCTCGATCCCGATGAAGAAGGGGCGAGGAGCTCAAGCTAGTCCTTGCAGAAGATGCGGTTGACGACAACGCTTCTCGAGGATAACATCTCACGGCGTGGGAGCGACGGTGGCCATGCGGGCGACATGAAGTATGGCGATGGCGGCTCAGCCTTGCGCGGGCAAGAAGAAAGTGGTGCGTAGGGGAAAGATGTGCATGGTCTAGGGCGGACGGGGGCGTCGAGGGGCAGTTGTAGGACGCCAGGGAGGAGCTGGATGCTCGGCACATGGCGATTACCCGCTATGGACGTGCGGCCATCATCCACGGCGCCTCTGTGAACAGAGCTAGGAGAAAGTGGGGGTTGGGCTGGGCCAAGCCATACTGTTGACTTGAAGCCCAGGTGAACAGGTATGTGTTTAACTTTCCCCTTTTTCTTTTCTGTTTCTTCATTTCACTGTTGCTTTTCATTTAGTTTTGCTAGCAAACAATTTTTGTTTAATATGAAACTTTCCTCATAAATTCTAGTCAACACTACAAGATTGCACAAAAAGTTTGAGGCCAATTAGAACTGTCCAAATTTAGTTTTGAATTTGAATGTGTTTATTTAATGTTGCTGGTCCAGTTTAAAATAGGTTAAGGGCATTATATTCAAATAATGTTGGTTTATGCGTGACAAATATTTAGTGAATATTTGCAACCCAACCTACATTTTTATTTTGCTATTTGAAAATTTATTAATTTGACTTGTAATTTACATTTTGAATTTGACTTTGATTTTTATCGAATGGCCATTTGGCTTAGCAAATATGGTGACATGGCATCATTAGCATGAGATCTCTGTAGCATGACACTGGAGGTATTACATAAGTTCACTACTACAGAATTGAATACTACGGACCCATCATTACTGACCATCCTCTGGCCAAGCACTACTAGAAATAAGTTTTTTCTTCACAGGGGTTGTGAACTCTTGACAGCTACAACGGCACCGTCAAGAATTATACACTATTTCCTCTTGGGGTGGCCTAAGTTGACGATCGTGTGCTAACCATAATTTTTTTTGTCTTTCCTCATGTTGATAGTGTGCACGTCAAGAAAGGACTAGCCTGGCGTCAGATACATCACCATCAAGAAATCACTATTTTTTCCAGAACACGCATGAGATTTGCGTGTTGATTCATTAAGGTTGGGGAAACTAGTACAGAGTAAGATTTACAAGGAGCTAAGCTCAACTATCCACCACCACCCATGCCCGAGGCTGTTGCTCACCAACTCCTACCATGTGCCTATTCCTATCCCGATCCTGCCAAGCATTGTTCCAAGTTTGTCATTCCACTATGATTTTTCCTAGTGCCTGTCTCCACCGCTGAAACATTGTAAAAAGTTCTATTATTGCGTTCCTTCCAAATGAAAAACATGACAAGATTAACAAGTGCATTCCTTTCCTTTCTTAGCTTGCCTGGTGTGGAGCTGTGCACCATTTCCCACCATTCCACCATGTTGGAGTCCACCAGGGGGTAGGCAGCGCTAGTCCGAGAGCTTGAGCTACCAAGTGCCAGACCGTATGGGAGAAAAAGCATTGAACTAGTAGGTGCTTGATGGACTTGTTTTGCTGTGCACATGCTAATGAGCTAGGGTTGAAAATTTTAGCTATAGTGCACTTTGTCTAGCACTTTACCACGTAGAATCTACTACCCCTATGAAGTGCGGAGATCCAAAACTGCGTCCTATCCATCTACTAATCCTCGTACGGTCCAGATACGTCATTAAATGTGTTTAATCTAAAACTCATGTTTAGCAACCGCCACACTAACCAAATCCATGTCCCCCGCATACACATGAGAGCACAGCCCCGCCCGCTGAGCCCATCCCCATGTGTGCGTCGCCGACTCATCATCGAGACACATCCCCCAACGCAGCCCCCTTCGTCGGTGCTGCTGCTGCTGCCCAGCATGGCACTAATAGGAAAAACCCTATAGATAGGCAGGTAACAATTGCGTGGGGTAAACGGGCTGCGCTACTGCTACTTAGTAGTAGCGTGAGTAAAAACAGTGCGCTACTACTAGAGAATAGTAGTAGCACAGGCCTACCGTTCCCACGCTACTACTAAGCGGTCCTCACCGTGTTCCCCGGAACAAGCCATACTAGTAGCAAGGGGTATAAAAGCCACGCTACTACTAAGTTGATAGTAGTAGCATGGGTGTACTACCCCGCGCTACTACTATGTATAGACGGGGTCAGCTAGTGTACCCCGCTTACTAGCAGCGCGGCACCTGTGCCCCGCACTGCAACTAATCGGCATGCGCTACCACTGCACTGCAACTAAGCGTGGGTTCTCTCCCCTCTCACTTGTCCCTCTCCCTCCCACAGCCCTGATAAAAAAATTGAAATGGTCAAACTTAACTACAATAAGATTAAGATAGTATATCTATAAGCTACAATTATGAATTACTAAGTCAATACAGTAACATACCTTTGCTTGACATTGTTAAACTTTTGTTTTATTTTGTCTTTTGCATGATCAGTCTCATCATAGATGAACGGCATTGCTGGCTTCTCATCTGAATCAACCAATCGAAGAACTTTTATAACTGCGAGTGCAGCCTTCAGACATGTGGCAACATTAGGCCAAAACCCACAACTATCCAAAACAATTCCTTGAACGACCTTCCTTTCTGCAGAATTAAATCTATTACCCCTCCACTTTGTTGAAGTGAACATATTAATAAATGTGCCCTTGTGCTCATGCAGACAACCCAAAGTCAAATAGGCAGTAGCAAATCTTGTCACTGCTGGCCTAACCAAATCCTTCCCTCCAGTGAATTCTCTCAACCAAGTAAGAACCATTGTCCTAGAATATTTATAGGTGGTGATTTTTTCGCCCTTTGTAAATGTTGTTTGATGCATCTTAATTTTCTTTTCAAAATCCTCAACAATTAAATCAATACAATGAGCTGCAGATGGAGTCCAAAACATTTCCCCCTCTTTTCCATCAATAGCTCACCAGCTGCTTTATAGTTAGCGGCATTGTCCGTTACAATTTGAAAAACATTATCTTTTCCTACTTCCTCAACAATATCATTTAACATTTCAAACACTTTATCCGCTGTCTTGGAAATGTGAGAAGTATCGACTGAGGCAAGAAAGACAGTGCCTTTGGGGCTATTCACTAAAAAGTTGCAGATGGACCTTTTCTTTTTATCTGTCCATCCATCAAACATAATTGTACATCTTGTCTTTTTCCACTCTTCTTTGTATTAAGAGAGTAAATTCATTGTTCTCTTAACTTCTGGCTTGAGAAATTTTACCCTCACTTCATCATATGATGGATGTTTAAAACATTTACCAAAGCTTCATTAAAGGGAGGTGAAACAACAACACCAATGACTCCAAGGATCACAAGTTCATTAATACCTAGGAATCTAACAACCAGTTAGGCACACATATCCACGACAAAATGTCAACACCCACAACAATAGATGAGCTCACTCACACACAAATACTCGAGTCATCTTCTATCTTTCTTGCAAAGTACTTGCACTGTGAACAACAAATAATCATGTTACTGTTCGAAGTGGGCATCGAATACTCGAGTCTTATAGCCTTTTTAGTGTGTTGATATTTGAAAGGAGAACATGGCAATGTGTTGCACTCCTGCTGCTGTTAGAGCACTATATTTTATTTTCAATCATGCTATGTTCCAAACTCCTTTTTATTCTACTCATATGATATTGCTCATCTTTTGTTTTCTGTCCCGATGCCTCACGTATTTACAGTAGTAATGTTCTAAATTTAGTGTTTCTTGAACATGTTCAGGGACTCGGAGCAATGGAGAAAATCTAGATGCTAAGTTGACTTTTTTTCCTGCGGATTTGCTTATCGTGAAGATGCACAAAGGGTTAATACCTCAAGCATTGGATGCTGGCAAAATAGAAGTCCTTCACCAAAGGAAGAAGGTAATTCCACCGATTCGGAAGCTATTACAGATACTAAAAAGTTTGAAATTAGTGATGACGACGATGATGATCGTAATCACAAGCATCGAAGACCACTGCCATGTTCCTGCACTTTTGTGTTATCTCAATCGCATCGTTGAAATAGTACGATCTATTACTTCACATTTTTTTATCATGAGTACCACTGCCATGTTATGCCAATATAACCGTAGCCTTGAAAGGTGTCCTCTAAGTATTGTTACCATTGATGATTTCAGTTGCAATTAACATTCTTCCGAATACGTCCAAAATCCTAACTAAGTGTCGGCTTCAGATCCCACTTTGATGTAACACTTGCTTGCCTGGACTGTTTTCTGTACTGCGGCATTTTATTTTAATTCCTAATTAGTTAGTAGTAGCATGGGGAAAATGGTGTGCTACTGGTATTTAGGATACTAGTAGCATGTGGTTTATGGATGCGCTACTACTATTTCGTTTTAGTAGCGCGCGTTCAAAATGTAGTAGTGCAGGTTTGAAATAGTAGTAGTGTGGGTGGCACCGCGTTACTACTAACTTTGTAGTAATAGCACGTGGTGGCATCCGCGCCACTACACACAAAGCGTACAAGATGTACCGTGAGGGATCAAGTGATCCCATGGTATGGTAAGCATTGTCCATTATGCTTTGTGTACTAACTCATGGTCTATGTGAGAGTTCTATGTGGGGTTAGGTATGTTTCCATGGGTTTGCACCAAGAGGAAGGTCTCATACAAACCATGGAGGATGACATCAAGTGGTGACTGTCATCAAGATTGCGGTGTGTAAGTTCAAGTGGAGCATCATGAAGAGATCATGCTTGAAGCTTGCCGTCCATTGTGGTGACAATGGACTTGTGAAGATGTGCCGAAGAGTGGCTCACCCATAGTGGAGTATGAGGGAGTAATCTACTAGTCTTCATCAAGCCAACGCAATCAAGAAAGGTGGTCCAACTTGAGGATGTCAAGATCTTTATCATCTAGCTCAAGTGAACTGTGCAAGGCAAAGGTTTGCCCTTTGTTGTGGTTTTGTCACGGTAGATCTCCTAGTGTGAGTACTTGTCGTGAGGCCATCGCAACTAGGTAGTAGCTTGAACGGGGTTGGTCGGAATCGAGAGACACGAAGTTTTACCCAGGTTTGGCCCCTCACAGTGGAGGTAAAAGCCTACATCCTTCTTCATTAATATTGATGATGATGATGCTCATGATTACAAGGGCACTATTTCGCAACCTCTATCTCGAGAGCTATTGACTTGTCTGTCTAAACTTGTAAAACTTGTCCCTCTTGGGGTGCCCTGCCCCTCCTTATATAAGTTAGAGGGGCGGGTTACATGTGGAGTCCTAGTAGGATTAGGACTATTCTATTACAAGAGGAATCCTAGTCTTGCTTCCCTTGTCAAGGAATTATTCATTTTGCCTTCCTTCCCAAGATGGCCTACTATAATATGAGCCGGCCTTCTGGGCCTTGGGCCTTGTCCTCCATCTGACCCGCTGTCAGGGTCATCAGTGAGTCGCCAGACCAGTGAGTCGCCAGACAAGTGAGTCGCCAGTCTTCAGGCGGGTTACCGATGAAGCGCCAAGTCTCGGCCGGGTCATATATCCGGTCGGGTCATACCGCGGGGTATGTCCCCGACATTAGCCCCTAGTTTAATTTGGATTTATCCATGTTAAACTGATCCTGCAAAATAAACACAAGAACAAATTTGACAGGTTGTGCGTCGGGTCAAACATTCTTCTGAACCGGCATCTGATCATCCTTAAGTCCTTGTCATTTCCTTCTTCTGAAAAGTCCGGGTCAATATGCCAGGTACATAGTCAATTTGCTTGTAGAAAAATATTGTGAAAAATAATCCATTTGAGTCGGCTTCCAATGCTCTGACTTGACAAAAATATTGGTCTTTGAAATATTCATCTGATATTCAGCCGGCTTGAAGATGTAGAACTTGTCAAGTTACAATCACCAAAACTGCCGGGTTATAAAAACTGAAGAAACCCAGTCATGATTGTTGCTGATTTCGGGTCAATCTTATGGCGACTTGGTGTTTGCTTATGTAAATATAGATTCCAATCGTTGAGTCGATTCTCCAAGCCTTTCTATGAATAGCTTGGAAGAAATAAACTTTGCAAATTCCTCCAATAAGAATATGATACCTGGTTTGCTCAAAACTGAGAATTTGAAGATGTTTCTCCCTTATATGCATATCACCTGTAGCCCCCAAGTCTTAAGAGGAGAACATAGTGATAGCTTAAGACTTGCTTTAATATAAATGCTGCAACTTTGGAGAAATCCGGGTTGTTCATGTAAGTCAGCAATCATAAACTGAACATTTTGTACTTCTCATGTGTAGCCCCCAAGTGCCGGGTCATTATGCAATAATGAGCAGGGACTTTGCAGATCTGATTACGTAGACTTGAGCTAGAAGCAATGTGTAGCCCCCAAGTGCTGGTTCATTACGATAATACTGAGCTGGGCTTTTGCATGTACTTCATTGAAAATAACATCATATGATGTAGCCCCCAAGTTTCGGGTTACCTTTGACAGGAGCAATTAGTAGCCCTAAAGGGCCGGCTCATCACTACGTGATGGGTCGGGTCTTCAATGAGTCAAGTTAAAAATGACTTTGCATTAGCCCCCAAGTGCCATGGTGCATGCTTGCAGCGACATGAGACTTGCATACTTGATGTAATCTTAATTTGAATAATGTAGCCCCCAAGTGCTAGGTCGTATGCCTGCAGCGACTTAGGACTATTCCTTCCATTGTAGAATAAATTATATCCACTGTCTGAATGACGTTACTGAATGCCTTGCATATCAATATTTAACCATGCTCTCTGTTGTGAACTGGTATTCTTGGATGAAGAAATAATAGCCAATGCTCTGAAGCGACTTTGAAAACCTTAATCATAATACTGGTTATTGCTAACCATAATAAAAATCCAGCCATGTTGCCTATTAAAGATTTGAATAATATAACCCGGTTGGAAAACCTCAATCATTCAATACTGGTTATGACAACCATATTAAAAAATCCAGCCATATTTGGCTATTAAAGATTTGAATAATATAATCTGGTATGAAAACAATCACAAGATCTTCTCTGTTGACAAGTAAATCCAGAGTTAAATACTCAGTGACTCTTGGCAGATGACGACTTAATGCGCATTCATTGTAATCCGGGATTTTTGTAACCCGACGGCTTATAGCCTTTGTAAAAATCAATAACTGATAACCCTTTTGAAACACCAATTTTAATCTTTGATGATGGGCTTGAATTTAATCATTTATGTAAGCCATAGCTCTGCATGTCCTGCACAAAGTTTAAACAACATATGCCCTGGCGACTTAACGTCAAAGGCCAGGGCGGGTAACAACCCAAACGTAATATAGTCTTATGCAATTATGGAAAAGACTAGAATTAAGGCCATCGAAGCCAAAATTACTAGCGAATTAAAGTCAAAAGTCAGGGCGGGTTACCAAACCTCACATACTCGTATAACCAGAAAAACATACCAGTAGAATTGACTTATACTGCCGGCTTACATCGCCATATCCAGTGAGGGTGATAACCCAAAGATTTGTAAGCGTCTGACTCCAATTGCGCAAACCAAAGCATACTGGCGACTTAAAGTCCATAGTTAGGGCGGGTAATAACCCAAAGCATAAAAAGTCTGAAAAGACCAAAACAGAGAACATGCAAATCTCAAATATTTGTTGATCCAGCTTTTAAGGCACGACTGAAAAAAGTTGGCTCACAGGCCTCATGTTTGCTTTCAATGGCCGCAATAGCCGTTGGCTCACAAGGCCATGTGCTTTCAATGGCCGCACTAGCCGTTGGCTCACAGGGCCATGTGCTTTCAATGGCCGCACTAGCCGTTGGCTCATAGGGACATGTGCTTTCAATGGCCGCACTAGCCATTTGGCACTCAGGCCACATAATTGCTTTCAATGGCCGCAATAGCCATTTGGCACTCAGGCCATATGATTGCTTTCAATGGCCGCAACAGCTGTTTGGCACTCAGGCCACATGATTGCTTTCAATGGCCGCAACAGCCGTTTGGCACTTAGGTCACATGATTACTTTCAATGGCCGCAATAGTCGTTGTTAATCCTAGCTTACTGTAAGCCGGCTCTCACGTGACACAAGCCGACGTTTTAACCTTAACAAGTTCAGGGTCTTAAAAAAGATTGACAGTTAAAAGTTCGGCGGGTCACCTGGCGGAGTAGCAAGTTGCAAACAGGCAAGTTTAACCCATAATTTGGCGTCCACGCCTGGTCAAGAGAGTATGAAAGCTAAACCCGGTGGGTTGGAAGCCCCCAAGCAGTGAACAATTATCCTGCATCAAAAAATATCACAAGCCAGGGTACTTGTTCTTTAAAGAATATAAACATATCAATAAAATTGACTGGACAGGATTCACCTGGCTTGTTCGGACGATAAATGATCCGTTCCGTGAACAACTTCCAGTACTTGCAATGGCAATTTAACCACTCTCCACTGCCCGTGCAAAAGGGCATCAATCACAGCAAGTGGAAACACGATGGCTCAGAACGAGACCGATCGGGGTGGCTCCGCACGAGGTCCCAGTGATGATGGCGGAAGCGGCGGCTTGAAACACGACTATGGCGGAGCCTTGAATCGGGCGGCTAAGCACGGACCCTCCGGGTCATTTTTTTTCAGATCTTACATCAGCACCTGGCTACTTTTGTTCAGGTACCCGACCGCAGCTGTTGAGGAACAGGCAGAACTAGAGACCGGCGCATGCGGGTGGGTCGCGGCAGAGCGGCTCGACTACAATGGCGTCTCTGGAGGTGCGGCCGCACAAGGCCGGCTCGAGGAAGCGCGTTGCGGCAGCGGCAGGCCAACACGGAGTTGGTCGGCGGTGGCCACAGCGGTTTGTGGAAGAGAGGCGAGCCGAAGCGGCCGACGGATTGAGGACGCGCCCGCCACCACAGCAGCAGAGCCCCTGAATTGCACCCAAGAAGGATCGCCGCCTCTTCTGCGGCAGAATGCTCCAGTGAGATGCATAAACAGTGTCATTTCTTCTTGGATGCCTATCAGGAAAGTGATCCGGGCTGAAACTTTGACACATCATGCCTAGCAAGTTCTTGCACGCCCTGTTTCTTCTGATGCGATGTGTGTATGTATCAACTGAACTAAGCATCTCATAGTTAATGATATGAGCGACAGCAGGACTACCAATACCACGCCCTGCAACATCAGTCACTACAAGAATATTGAACCTGCAGTTCCTAAATCCATCAAGGCTGATCTCCCTCTGATCTTCTGACCTCCCTCCATGCAGTGTTGCGACTCAGTCATGGCGGCTCATCAGCTGCGACTGCTGTGGCAGCTCGAGGCCGGACCCGGCAAAAGAGCGAGGTTGCGGCGGCTTGGAGGCCGCGACAGCTGCAGCTGCTCGATAGCATTAGGCGGCTCAAAGCGGACCGGCGGCTCAATACACAAAAGCACGGCGACTCCACGCAGTAAGGGCGGCTCAACGCGGCCCCAACGGCTCAACTTGCGGCAAACGGTGACTCAACATGGCAGGGGCGGCTCAACGCGGCCCCGGCGGCTCAACGCGCGGCAAAACGGCGACTCAAGGCGACGGGAACAGAAGGCAAGATGCGGTCGGGCACGGTGACCTGGAACCAGCGCAGGGGAGGACCGGCGTGGCCGAACGCGAGGTTAGCGCGAGGCGGGTCAAGGCGCGAGGTCGTGCTGACAGATGCAGCGGAGCGAGCCCGTGGCAGAGGCGGCTGAACGAGGCTGGGGGAAGAGGGCGTGACGGCTGCGGAACACGGCCACTGACCCGGCGCCGGAAGCAATTTGACGACGAGGTTGCTTGGGGGCGGCTCGGAGCAGAGGCATGGCGGGCTTGCCCAACAGGTCTTTGTGTTTTGAACGCTGGATTTGGAGAGGAAACTCTCGCGTGACAATCTGATTGCTTGTTAAATTGTACGAGCAGAGCTTCCAACCAACCGTAGTAAGACAAAACATCAGGCTATCATGCTTGTGCTCACGCCTAAGCCATTGGCTCCCTCCTGGACGGCAATATTAGACGACCATGTTCTTAAGGTCTAGTAGAAGCACGACGCAGTCTGCATCAGACATCAAGATGGCAATGGGGCCCCGAAACCCGCGTCCCCGCGGGTTTTTACGCTATTAAGGGACGGGAATGGGCGTCTTTTTAACCCCGTGGGACTGCTGCTGGGTAAAGTATAAAACCCGACACGTTTCGCGGGTTCAAACCCGTTTGAGCAATACCCGAACCTGAAACCCGCCATCCCCGTCAAAATACTACACTAAGCGTAATTGGACAACTTGTTGAACCATGTATGGCTGAAATATGCTATTGTTTGTTGCTCAAATATGCTTATGTAGCTGTTGTTACTGCTCTTTGTAGCTGTTGTTATTGCTGGTTTCACTCAAGTTATGCTGCTGAAATATGCTTCTTGTAGCTGTTGAACCATGTATTATTGTATTGTGCTGAAATTTGCTCCTTGTAGCTGCTGTTATTACTTTTTTTGCTAAAGTTATGCTGCTGAAATATGCTCCTTGTACATGCTGAACAATGTACTATTGTATTGTGCTGAAATTTTCGCAAGTTATGCTGCTGAACTATGCTATTTTTCTTGATGCAATGCTATTCTTTGTTGCTACTATATTTGTCTAAATATGCCGATTTCCCCGTGGGTTCCCCGTGGATTTAGAAAACCCGATGGGTTTAGGGGACGGGCAAAAAACTAACCCCGCGCATGGTGACGGGGACGGAGACGGGTTTGTGATTTTCTCGTGGGGATGGGTTTGGGAAGGCAAAACCCGATGGGTTTCATCCCCGTTGCCATCTTGATATTCAGACACCTGCTGTCTCCTACACCATGCTCTTGGTCGATGGGAAGGCAAATTCTCTCGAGACTTGACGGATTCCACAGGAAGGTGTTGCGCGATTCAAGATGCAGCATCATCAGCCACCCTTGTGGGGTTACCCAGTTACGGTGACCGGTGAAACCGGCGGCTCTCCTGGTCCTGGTCAGCAACTCCCTCTTTAGCAGCGTGAGGCGGAGGCGGCGGCCCGATGCGGGGCGACCCAGAGGCAAGCAACGGCGGCCGCGGTAGTCGAAGCTGGTGGCGGCTCGCCAGCAGCGAACGCGAGCTGTGGCTCGAGGCAAGGATTTGGCGGTGAAGGCAGCAGCATAGACGCGAGCGGCGACCCGGAGAGGTAGCGGCTCAGCGGTGGCGGCTTGGCGCGGTCCTCAACAGCTTGAAGGTGGAGATGAGGGCGGCTCGATGGTGGCGGCTTGACACCACTGGAGCACGGCGACTCAGAATGGGCCGGAGGGGGCGGCTCGCAGGCGAAGGGAAAACGGCGAAGCGGCAGAGTTCGAGGGACGGTCGATCCCCCGTTCCTGTGCCCATCCTGGTCGTTTGTCAATTTGATGCTTTGACTATCATATCTCCCAGGTCATGGGCTCGTGGTCCCTCCTTTTTTTTAATCTAAGACAAAACCGATCCCAGGTTGACTGCGGAGATTCGGTGGTTGCACGGGTAAAACTCGGACTGTCACTGATCTCCTCGTCACGTCTGGACTCCTCGGGACTTGAAGCCTATATGTGGTGGCGAGGAAGAGTAGGAGAACTCGGCGGATCCAGCCGTAACTTTGGAACAATTTGTACCATATACATGCAGCAGATCAACTCCTTGTCGACCTCGGACTTGGCGTAGAAGCGGTTTCAATGGATCACCTTGTCACGCCTGGCGGCGTAGACGAAGGATCCCTAACCTCTTGATCTCAATCTTCGTGTTATAAACTCCAAAGTTAATCATGATTCTGATCACCAAACCATCTTTTATTCAGCTGATCAATCATGAGCTTCTCGATCCGTATGAGAGATCCCTCCAAGAACATAAACCACCGTGCTAGTGCCCCACGGTGGGCGTCAACTGTCGTGGTTTTGTCACGGCAGATGTCCTAGTGTGAGGACTTGTCGTGAGGCCACCGCAACTAGGTAGTAGCTTGAACGGGGTTGGTCGAATCGAGAGACCCGAGGTTTTACCCAGGTTCGGCCCCTCACAGTGAAGGTAAAAGCCTACATCCTGCTTCATTGATATTGATGATGATGATGCTCACGATTATAAGGGCGCTATTTCGCAACCTCTATCTCAAGAGCTATTGACTTGTCTGTCTAAACTTGTAAAACTTGTCCCTCTTGGGATGCCCTGCCCCTCCTTATATAAGTTGGAGGGGCGGGTTACATGTGGAGTCCTAGTAGGATTAGGATTATTCTATTACAAGAGGAATCCTAGTCTTGCTTCCCTTGTCAAGGAATTATTCCTTTTGCCTTCCTTCCCAAGCCGGCCTACTATAATATGAGCCGGTCTTCTGGACCTTGGGCCTTGTCCTCCATCTGACCCGCCGTCGGGGTCATCAGTGAGACACCAGACCAGCGAGTCGCCAGTCTTCAGGCGGGTTATCAATGAAGCGCCAAGTCTCGGCCGGGTCATATATCCGGCTGGGTCATACCGCGGGGTATGTCCCTGACACCCTTGATAGGTTTCTATTTTTACAGTTCTCATGGCGGTAGTTAGGAGACCGGTTTATAGGACCGATTGCCGTACTATCAAAGGGGGCTCTCAAGTGAGTAGCTTGATCGTATCGTTCGTAGAGAGCTTAAACCATTGCATCCTTGCATCATCTTTCTTGGTTCTTGTTTGGTGTTTCTCTTGGTGAGTTTTAGAGCTTATGGTCATCTTCATGACAAACTCGAGTTCATCGAAAATGGAGTTCATGTATGCATCTTCTATGATGTTTTCGGTTATGGAGTTTATGCCGGTTTTTCACTAATGGAGGTTTCACACCTCTATATCATAGGCATACTCCCCCTGCCACTTCTTACTATAAGCTTGAGTTTTCTCTTTTCGGAGCTCAGTTGCAGAAGTTATGGCAGTTCTGGTTTTCTTGCTCCTCTGTTTTCTGTGCATGTCTCCGGAAGGCCTCAAGCGGTAGTACCGCTTTGGGTAGCGGTAGTACCGCTGTCCAGTACCGCGTGTACTATGATACGTCTCCAACATATCTATAATTTTTTATTGTTCCTTGCTATTATACTATCAATCTTGGATATTTTATATACATTTACAAGCAACTTTATAACATTTTTTTGGGACTAACCTACTAACTTATTGCTAGTGCAAGTTGATATTTTTTCCTTGTTTTTGACTTTGCAGAAAATCAATACCAAACGAAGTCCAAATGCCACGAAACTTTTCGGAGATATTTTTCTGGCGATAAGAGACCCTGGAAACTTCGGGAGACCACGAGAAGATGGAGGAGTGGCCCACTAGGCAGCAGGGCGCGCCAGGGGCCTCTGGCACGCCCTGGTGGGTAGGGGAGACCATGAGCCTCCATTTGACCTAACTCCGCCTCTATAAATACTCTAAAATCAGGAAACCTACCAGGGAAGCCACAAAATACTTTTTTCGCCGCCGCAAGCCTCTTTTCTCGAGAGATCCCATCTAGGGACCCTTTCTAGCACTCTGCCGGAGGGGGAAACGATCACGGAGGGGTTCTTTATCATTCTTGCTGACCCGCCGCGGAAGAGGTGAGTTGCCCCCCCCCCCCCCCCCCTCTTCCGCGTGAGTATTTTACCACAGACCTATGGGTCCATAGTTAGTAGCTACATGGCTTCTTCTCTCTTTTTCATTCTCAATACAATGTTCTCCTTGCTGTTCTTGGAGATCTATTTGATGTAATGACTTTATGCGGTGTGTTTGTTGAGATCCGATGAATTGTGAGTTTATGATCAGACCTATCCATGAATATTATTTTAGTTTTCTCTGAACTCTTTTATGCATAATTAATATAGCTTCGTATTTCTTCTCCGAATTATTGGTTTGGTTTGGCCAACTAGATTGATTTATCTTGCCATGGGAAGAGGTGCTTTGTAATGGGTTTGATCTTGCGGTGCTCAATCCCAGTGATAGAAAGGGACATGACACGTATGTATCGTTGCTATTAAGGGTAAAAAGATGAGGTTTATTCATACGTGAGTTTATCTTGTCTATATTATGTCATCTTGCTTAATGCATTACTCCGTTTTTCATGAACTTAATACACTAGATGCATGGTGGATAGCGGTCGATGACTGGAGTAATAGTAGTAGATGCAGAATCATTTTGGTCTACTAATCTTGGACGTGATGCCTATATGTTTGATCATTGCCTTGGATATCGTCATGATTATTTTCTTTTCTATCAATTGCTCAACAGTAATTTTTTTACCCACCGTATGCTATTTTCTCGAGAGAAGCCTCTAGTGAAAACTATGGCCCTCGGGTCTATCTTTTATCATATATTAAATCTAAAAATACCTTTCTGCAATTTTCTTTTATTTATTTTATTTTGTATTTTTGTCAGATCTATCTATCAAAAACTATACAATTTAATCTTGCTCGTAACCGTTGAGGGACTGCCAACCCCTTTACGCGTTCGGTTGCAAGTATTTGTTGTTTGTGTGTAGGTGTTGTTTACATAGTGTTGCTTGGTTCTCCTACTGGATTGATAACCTTGGTTTCATAACTGAGGGAAATACTTAAGTCTACTGTACTGCATCATCCCCTCCTCTTCGGGGAAATCCCAACGCAGCTCACAAGTAGCAGGAAGAATTTCTAGCGCCATTGCAGGGGAGACATCATCAACATCTATCAAGTACCTACGCATAAATTTTCATCTCCTTGCAATTACCTTATTTGCCATTTGCCTCTCGTTTTCATCTCCACCACTTCTAAAAAGTTTTACAAAAAAATACAAAAATATTTTTCGTTTGCCTTTTTCTTGTTTGATCTTTTGTTTGCTTGTTATCTTGCCTTGTCATTATGTCTAGCATAACTATCCCTCCTTTGTCATCAGATTTTGAAGTTCTATACTTCAAACAGAAACAAGGAGAAAATTTAAAAGATGCTTGGTATAGATTAATGGAATCTTACCATGTTTGCACTATAAAAGGGGATGAAAAATTTTGCTCCGCAATTTTTATGTGGGATTGACCATGCCCCATAGACAACTACTGGATTTTATCGTAAAGGGGAATTGTGACGCCCAGATAATTAAGCTACAGTGAACCTCTGCTAATGATGCCACGTCACTCGGTTACTGTTGTTAATCTCGTGTTAGTTCAAAACCGATTTGGAATTCAAATTTAAAATAAACTCAAACCAGAAAAGTTTTCAAATGTCAAAACTAAAAAGTATAAATGGTGACCAATAAATCATAGGTAATTGTGGTGGACAAACCAAACTTGGATAAAATGTTTAAAGGCTCTAAAATAATTAAAACAGTAGTTAAAACAATTAATTAAATGCCTTTTAGAATTATTAAATTGTAAACTTAATTATTTAGTCACCAAACTTTTGGTGGCACTGGGATAGTTTGAGACACTAATTTAGGTGCGAGTGATATGTTTTTCAACACTAAAATAAATTGGAAACTAAAAATAAAACAGAGAATAAATAAAAGTAAAAGTAAAACAAAACAACAGAAAACAAAAGAACACCCCCACTGGGCGACGGCCCAGCTGGCCTCTGGACCCACCAGGCCGGCCCAGCCCATCCCCTCTTAAACCCACTCCCCCCCCGCCGGCGAAACCCTAGCCAGTCAACCCCCACTTACCCCGATCCACCTCTCCTTCCCCTCTCTCGATCTGGATCGGGAGATCCCAATCCCGTCCCCGATGCCATCGCCTCGTCGTCCCTGTTGCCAACGCCAGCGGACCTCGCCACCCCGTCCTCGTCCTCCTCCCCGCCGGACCGCCGTCGCCGACGTCGCCGCTCGCCGCCCCGACCCCGTCGCCTGCCACCATCGTTGCCGTCTCCGACCTCCTCCCCGAGCAGCTTCCTCGAGCCTCGCCGCCCTCTTCTCACGAACGGAGGGTGAGGAAACCCCCGGCCTCTCCTCCTCTGTCCTCGCCCCTCGCGTCGCTCGGCTCGCGCCCGCATGGCCTCGCACGCGGCGTCGCCGGCCTCATCGAGCCCCTGTGCCCCCACTCACCCCACGGCCGCGCTGCCTTGTTGTCATGCTGCCGTGGCTCCCTCCCCGTCCGCCATGGCGTCGCCCCTCGCCGCGCTCGCCGGAGCTCCCCTACGGCCCCTGCGCCGCCTCGTGGCCGCGCTCCTGCTCGGCCCCTGGCCTCGCCCGCAGCCCCCCCCCCCCCCCCGTGCGCTGCTCCCGCGTCCGCCTGCTTCAGCAACAGCCACCGCTCGGCCCGCGCGCACTGCCCCGCCTCGCCGGTGATGCTGCTACCTCGTCGCCCCGGCCTTCCCCACACGCACGCATCTGCAGCCGAACGCCCCCGCCTTTGCTCCTGCGCCCCGGCGCCGCCCCGCTGTGACCTCGCCACTGCCGCCTTCGGTGGCCAGCCTTGCCGCACCCATGGCCGGTGCCCCCTCCTGTCGATCTGGGCGTGTGCCCGCAGGGCGCCAACGCCCGTTAAACACTGCCCAGACGCCCGGTTAACCGCCCCGTTAACCTCCTGGGACTATGACATATGGGCCCCACGCCCCAGGACAAAAAAAAGAAGAATAAAAATAAAAAGTAATTAATTAATTAATTAACTTCACCTTAATTAACCTGCTAATTAACTAATAAACTGATAGTTAGTTAGATCTGTGTATGACAGAGGCCCCACCCCCTGTTGACCAGTCAAACGTTGACTGGTCAACTGGGTCCCCCTTGTCCCACATGTCAGCCCCTCTGGTACACTTCTGTGTACCAGAGTTGGGTGCACCTAGCATTTCACATTTTTTTTCAAAATAAATTAAATTCAGAAAATGGTTAAAACTTTAAAAATTAATATAAAATAATCCGGAACTTGGATGAAAATACTTTGTACATGAAAGTTGCTCAGAACGACGAGACGAATCCGAATACGCAGTCCGCCGCGCGTCCCTAGCATAGCGATCATGCAACAATCCACCTCCGTTTCATCTATCCGAAAATGCCAAACACTGGGAATACTTTCCCGGATGTTTCCCCCCTTCGCCAGTACACCTAGTACCGCGTTAGGGCACACCTAGCACCGCTTAATGTCATGTCATGCATCTTCATGCATCTGTTTGCATTGTATTCATTGTTTCTTCCCCCTCTTCTCTCCGGTAGACTACGAGACTGACGCCGCTGCTGCCCCGATCGACTACGGTGTTGACGACCCCTCCTTCTTGCCAGAGCAACCAGGCAAGCCAACCCCCCTTGTTCATCCCGATACGCCTACTCTTTCCCTCTACTGCTTGCATTAGAGTAGTGTTACTATTTCATCGGTTTGATCCTATACTGCTGCATAGCCTGTCCTTGTTGCTACTGTTGTTGATACCTTTACCTGCAATCCTAAATGCTTAGTATAGGATGCTAGTATTTCATCAGTGGCCCTACATTCTTGTCTGTCTGCCATGCTATACTATCGGGCCGTGATCACTCGGGAGGTGATCACGGGTATATACTATTTATATTATACATGATACATGTGGTGACTAAAGTCGGGTCGGCTCGTAGAGTACCCGCGGGTGATTCACGGATTGGGGGCTGAAAGGACATTTGTCCCGACGGCCCTCTGAGTGGATCTTTGTGGCGGAGCGATAGGGCAGGTTGAGACCACCTAGGTGAGAGGTGGGCCTGGTCCCTGGTTGGTGTCCGCGGTTATATCAATTAACACGCTTAACGAGATTGGGTATTTGATCTGAGTCTGGCTACGAGCCTATACGCACTAACCAACTACGTGGGAACAGTTATGGGCTCTCGACGTCATGGTATCAGCCAAAGCCTTCTTTACGTCAGCGGTTGAGCGGCGCGTGCCAGATTGGACTGGAACGCTTGCGCTTGTATTAAGGGGCTAGGTCTGCTTTCGGCCGCGTTCACAACAGGCAGGTGTGCAATGGGCGATGGGCCCAGACCCCTGCACGCTTAGGATTTAGACTGGCGTGCTGACCTCTCTGTTGAGCCTAGGTAGGGCTGTGACGTGTTGATCTTCCGAGGCCGGGTATGACCCATGAAAGTGTGCCCGACCAGAGGGATCGAGCGTGTTGGGCAATGTGGTGCACCCCTGCAGGGAAGTTTATCTATTTGTATAGCCGTGTCCTTCGGTAAAAGGACGACCCAGAGTTGTATTCTGACCTCATGAAAACTAGAACCGGACACTTAATAAAACACACCCAGATAAGTTCCAGAGACAACCCGGTGATCGCTTTCCCACAGGGCGACGAGGGGAGGATCGCCGGGTAGGATAATGCTATGCGATGTTACTTGTTACTACTTGCTACTCTCTTCTCCATGCTTCGAGATGGAGGCTGCCAGAAGCGTAGTCTTCGATAGGATTAGCTATCCCCCTCTTATTCTGGCATTCTGTAGTTCAGTCCACAGATACTACCCATTTCATTGACACCAATGCATATGTAGTGTAGATCCTTGCTTGCAAGTACTTTGGATGAGTACTCACGGTTGCTTTGCTCATTCTTTTCCCCCTTCTCCATTCTTCTCAGACGTCGCAACCAGTTGCTGGAGCCCCGGCGCCAGATGCCACTGTCGACGACGACCCCTACTACACCGAGGGTGCCTACTACTACGTGCAGGCCGCCGACGACCAGGAGTAGTTTAGGAGGATCCCAGCCAGGAGGCCTGCGCCTCGTTCGATCTGTATCCCAGTTTGTGCTAGCCATCTTATGGCACCTTGTTTAACTTAATGTCTGTACTCAAATATTGTTGTTTCTACTGACTCGTCGATGATGGAGCATTTGTATTCGAGCCCTCGAAGCCCCTGGCTTGTAATATTAAAGCTTGTATGACTTATTTGTGTTTAGAGTTGTGTTGTGATATCTTCCCGTGAGTCCCTGATCTTGATCGTACACATTTGCGTGTTTGATTAGTGTACGGTCAAATCGGGGGCGTCACAAGTTGGTATCAGAGCCGACTGCCTGTAGGAATCCCCCTTCCAAACTCCTTAGCCGAAGTTGAGTCTAGTCACTACAAAAACTTTTACTAACATGGCTTTGTGGCTTACGGGCCCACATCGCCATTGGGTGGTATTAGGATCTTTTCTTCCTCGTCTATACTCTGGGATTCTAATCTCTCTTCTATTCAGGTTAAATGATTTTGCTAATTCTAACTCTAGGTTCTCGTAACCACTTCCTACCGGAGAGCCCAGATGATCGACTGCTTCAGCAGAAGATTTTGAAGATACTCTTCGATGCTTCCCGAGACCCTTGTGCCCTCTGCCTTTTCAATTCCCTACTACCGATATATCCATATGGATAACGACATACACTTGTCGTTCATACAATTACTCCCAGCTGCTCTTGTTATTACAGAATACATCGAATTGTTCTCCGACTTTTAAGAATCCCTTGTGCCACTGCCTTGTAGTTCCTTGCCACAGAAGTACCCCTACGGATAATTCCTCGCACTTATCGAGTATCCGCTCTTTCCCATTTGTTCATGTGTTTCACAAAAGTCTTCAAAATACCATTCGGTCTTGCGAAAATCCTGAGCAGCCTATTGCTCTTGAAATTCTTGCTTGCTTGCATTATGGTTAATCCCATAAGTCTCGTAATCTTATTGGCATCCCTTGTCATTATCATTTTGAGTCTGTTGATTCAATATGTTGCGAATGCTCGCAATCCTCAATCAGATCCTAGAATTCATCCTTCTGGCTTAGACGTCATATTAAACATGAGCTGAATCTCGACCAATCAAATTGTCGTCGATTGTACCCCTAAGCTAACTCAACTTATCCATCCTTAATCAGAGCGCTTGCTTTTGATCCCTTGATTTGGAAATCATAATTCCTTTACATTTGAGCTTTGAATTAGTCAGTTGTTTCTATAATCAGATCCCTTGCATTCCTTCTTCTTCTGGTTGAGTACCGTTACTCACCTTAGATCCTTTGCGGTCCGCTAGATCCTTTGCTGGATTATTATCTGACTGTTCTTGCATATTATCAAAACCTGAAGTTCTTTCTCTGATACATAATGCCATTGGTAAATCCTATTCTCTGATTTGGCCAACCATGCTCTGCTTTCGAGCTGGTGATAATTACTCTCGAAGCTTGTGGTATATGTTTTTAAGATGCCCCGATGGGTTGAACCTATGCCTTCCTTAATCTGTGTGAACCCGAAAGTTTTTCAAGGTTCATACTCCTCTGGTAATTCACCAGGTAGGTCTTTGCACTCAAATCATTTTTAATAGAGCAGTGAATGAAAGGTTATGCATTGAAGAAGTGGGAGTCGACCTTGAACTTTGTGTTCATGCCCATGGACATGATGTAGATCTTATCATTAAAGCTTCTCTTAAATTAATTATTCCCTGGGTATAAGTTCATCTTATATCTGGGATCTGGCCTTTTGCAATCGTGGTTCCGACCATGTTCTCCTTTAAATACCATTTCTCGTGCAAGTTTAAGCACTTGTCCTCTGCAAAGCAATACCCCAGTCCAACCTCTCCTTTGGTCTGTCGTCGAGTATTACCCCCTAGTATCTCGAGATTATCACGGAACTGCATAACTTCTTATGAGTTCTCCATCAAGTACTACATTCTCACTGATTCCAAAAAAAATCATGGGCTCTGAGTTATTAAACACTCAAGGACACCGATTACTAAATCGAGTCTGCATCGCGATTAAACAACTCTTAGTAATCTTCTTTACTTGCGAGGTTGTACTCGATCCCGTCATTCCTAGCCTAATCGGCTATATCATTATCGTGTTGATTTTAACTGTGCTACCTGGTCCTTATTCTCGGAGCACAACTTTCGATGATGAGCTAAGCTTACGTCGATCTTCCTTGTCTTATCGTTTCACCTCGAACATCAAGCTTGATTCTGACATGGTGTCGTATCCGTGGTTCCAATAATCTTTCGCTGCATTAGTCCTTTTGCTTGATGTAGTTGCTGTTCGATTGCTTCTTCGTGGAGCCTCTCGACAAAATTTGTCATGATCATCATCAACATTTTGACTCCTTCCAGGATATCAATCGAATTCATGATGATAAGTGCCATCCTCGTCCCTTGGTAATTTGAGTTACCATCGACAACATCCTTATCTTCCTTTCATCACAAACTTGTTCATGTTGTGGATGCAACTTGCTATTGAGCTTGTATTATGCTCTACCTTGAAGTATTACCATCTTTTATGTCAAGGATGTTGTGAGAATTGCTTCACCTCTTAAGAGTTCTTGTTACAGTGGTTCTTCTTGCCATCACCATTCTTTTCTTGGACCCCGTGTTGCTTCCAACCGGAATACCAATAAGTGAACTCTGTTGTGAGACTTTAGTATTTCTAGCAACCCTATTACTCTGAAGTTAATGGTCGACAGTTCATTCTTAGACTATTGATTATTGAATCACCATTCTAACATTGATCGTGCTACCTAGCCCATATTTCGGGTGCACTTTTCAACCAATGTTTCAATTGCGTAGGTTTTCCTCGAGCATACATCATTATACCATTTGGTCTGACAAATGTTATCTCCTTGTTCACATAATTGTGGAAATCCATCTTTTTGGAAATCTCGATGAATCATCACTGAGTCCATCAGCCACCTCCTCATCCTCCCCTTGGTTTAATGATGAACTCTTGTTTTGGAACTCGCTTCCATAGTTCATTTCCCGAGAATCTTACAATGTCTTCTCGTCAATTTGTGCACTTCTCCTTCTCAGGCATCCTGAGTCTGAGGTATCCTGACACTAACCAGATCTGAATCTCGGTCAGATATGATGGTTGGAACAAATTCCCAAGAGTTATAACATTAGTATTTGACCCGATAAGGTGATGTCATGCATAGCACACCTGGCTGGAGGACCTATTGTTATAGTTCTCCCGTTTTAGCAAGGTTAACCATCCTTCCATGAGGAAATTGGAAGACTTATTCTACAAGCTGTTCCTGATGGATCCTTCGTGTATCCAGAGTCTGACCTTTGCTTGAAGACCATGTCAATGCTATCTCGAAGCATGTCAGTGGTACTCTGATTTTCAAAAAAAACATTGGAAGCACAATGCTAAATTTTCCTTATCAATTATCCAGACACTGTTGTATGGGTAATGTCATGAAGTTTCTCTCCCCTTACCTAAAGGGTTTTCTACTTTATATCCTATCATGGATATCATGCTCTACTTGTTCGTGGGAAGGATATACCCCTGAATTATGTGTTTAAACACATTTTCCTTTCCATTGTTCTGTTTAATCTGATGATCATATTTTCCTTTCCATTGTTCTATTTAATCTGATGATCACATTTTCATTTCCATTATTTTGTTTAACCTTTCTTGTGATCTATATGATCTAAGCAGTAATATTCTTCTGCTTATGTAAACACCTTGGTGTACAACCGTGTCAGTAAGACCCTGTTACTTTTGTTGATGGCATCCCGGTAACCATCGATGGACGAGAACCTTGCCTATTGGTCTGCCTCGTTCAACGAGCAGGAAAATGGTTCTCTTCATCCCTCGGCCTTGGTACCGACGTTGTTGCCAACATAACTGACAGGCCAAGCTCTGGCCTGCCTTGCCATCATGACCGTGCAAGATGTCACCACTTTTTCTACTTTTAACCCACATGGTGGGCCCATAACCCACAGTTCCACAGGATTGAAACCTGACTCTCCTATACATCCCTGTTTCAAAGTTATCCCTTGCGTTTGGTTTCGTATGTAATTCGGGAGCCACTTTCCTAGTGATCTATTCTGGTATCAGACGCTATACTTATTCTCGTTGCTCTGGACCCCTTTCACACTTTGTTTCAGACATCGGACGATTGTCTATCCACTTGAAACTTCTTATTGTACCTTTTTACTTGGCTCTCGATGTGTTTCATTTGATCAACTTGAGAGATACTCATATGTTCATTCATTGGTTAACCCCAGACGAATACCCTCTTAGCATTCTATCATTGCCGAGCTGGCCTTACCTATTCGTAAGTACGATGGGATTCCCGAAGAAAGTATGATGACTTCATCATGATGACCTGAAGCAGAGAAATGAAGACATTAACGTAGTGGATCAAACTCTTCGAGAAGAGCAACCAAGACTGAGAAGAATCGCTAGAATTTCGTAACCTAGTCTTTCCCCCTTACTCCACCCCTTAAATCTCGGGACGAGATTTCTTGTAGTGGAGGAGAATTGTGACGCCCGGATAATTAAGCTACAGTGAACCTCTGCTAATGATGCCATGTCACTCGGTTACTGTTGTTAATCTCGTGTTAGTTCAAAACTGATTTGGAATTCAAATTTAAAATAAAGTCAAACTAGAAAAGTTTTCAAATGTCAAAACTAAAAAGTACAAACGGTGAAAAAATAAATCATAGGTAATTGTGGTGGAGAAACCAAACTTGGATAAAATGTATAAAGGCTCTAAAATAATTAAAACAGTAGTTAAAACAATTAATTAAATGCCTTTTAAAATTATTAAAGTGTAAACTTAATTATTTAGTCACCAAACTTTTGGTGGCACTGGGATAGTTTGAGACACTAATTTAGGTGCGAGTGATATGTTTTTCAAAACTAAAATAAATTGGAAACTAAAAATAAATCAGAGAATTAATAAAAGTAAAAGTAAAAGTAAAACAAAACAATAGAACACAAAAGAACCCCCCCCCCACTGGGCCACGGCCCAGCTGGCCTCTGGACCCACCTGAAGGAAATATGCCCTAGAGGCAATAATAAAGTTGTTATTTATATTTCCTTATATCAAGATAAATGTTTATTATTCATGCTAGAATTGTATTAACCGGAAACTTGATACATATGTGAATACATAGACAAAACACCGAGTACCTAGTAAGCCTCTACTAGACTAGCTCGTTAATCAAAGATGGTTAAGTTTCCTAACCATAGACATGCGTTGTCATTTGATGAATGGGATCACATCACTAGGAGAATGATGTGATGGACAAGACCCATCCGTTAGCTTAGCATAATGATCGTTAAGTTTATTGCTATAGCTTTCTTCATGACTTATACATGTTCCTCTGACTATGAGATTATGCAACTCCCGAATACCGGAGGAACACCTTGTGTGCTATCAAACGTCACAACGTAACTGGGTGATTATAAAGATGCTCTACAGATGTCTCCGAAGGTGTTTGTTGGGTTGGCATAGATCGAGATTAGGATTTGTCACTCCGAGTATCGGAGAGGTATCTCTGGGCCCTCTCGGTAATGCACATCATATGAAGCCTTGCAAACAATGTGACTAATGAGTTAGTTACGGGATGATGCACTATGGAACGAGTAAAGAGACTTGCCGGTAACGAGATTGAACTAGGTATGAGGATACCGATGATCGAATCTCGGGCAAGTAACATACCGATGACAAAGGGAACAACGTATGTTGTTATGCGATTTGACCGATAAAGATCTTCGTCGAATATGTAGGAGCCAATATGAGCATCCAGGTTCCACTATTGGTTATTGATCGGAGATATGTCTCGGTCATGTCTACATAGTTCTCGAACCCGTAGGGTCCGCACGCTTAACGTTCGATGACGATTTGTATTATGAGTTATGTGATTTGATAACCGAAGATAGTTCGGAGTTCCGGATGAGATCACGGACATGACGAGGAGTCTCGAAATGGTTGAGAGGTAAAGATCGATATATTGGAAGGCTATATTCGGACATCGGAAAGGTTCCGAGTGATTCGGGTATTTTTCGGAGTACCGGAGAGTTACGAGAATTCGCCGGGGGAAGTTAATGGGCCTTAATGGGCCATACGGGAAAGGAGAGAAGGGCCTCAAGGGGTGGCCGCGCGCCCCCCCATGGGCTGGTCCGAATTGGACTAGGAGGGGGCGGCGCCCCCTCTTTCCTTCTTCCCTCTTCTTCCTTCCCTCCTCTTCCTACTAGGAATAGGAAAGAGGAGGGGAATCCTACTTGGACTGGGGAGTCCTAGTAGGATTCCCCACACCTGGCGCGCCCCCCTTGGGCCGGCCACCTCTTCCCTCCCCTCCTTTATATACATGGCCAGGAGGCACCCCATAGACACACAAGTTGATTGTTTTTAGCCGTGTGCCGTGCCCCCCTTCATAGATTTCCACCTCGGTCATATTGTCGTAGTGCTTAGGCGAAGCCCTGCGTCGGTAACTTCATCATCACCGTCACTATGCTGTCGTGCTGATGAAACTCTCCCTCGGCCTCAACTGGATCAAGAGTTCGAGGGACGTCACCGAGCTGAACATGTGCAGATCGCGGAGGTGCCGTACGTTCGGTACTTGGATCGGTTGGATCGCGAAGACATTCGACTAAATCAACCTCGTTGCTAAACGCTTCCGCTTTCGGTCTACGAGGGTACGTGGACACACTCTCCCCGCTCGTTGCTATGCTTCTCCTAGATAGATCTTGCGTGATCGTAGGAAATTTTTTGAAATACTACGTTCCCCAACAGTGGCATCCGAGCCAGGTCTATGCGTAGATGTTATATGCACGAGTAGAACACAAAGAGTTGTGGGCGATAATAGTCATACTGCTTACCAGCATGTCATACTTTGATTCGGCGGTATTGTTGGATGAAGCGGCTCAAACCGACATTACGCGTACGCTTACGCGAGACTGGTTCTACCAACGTGTTTCACACACAGGTGGCTAGTGGGCGTCAGTTTCTCCAACTTTAGTTGAATCAAGTGTGACTACGCCCGGTCCTTGTTGAAGGTTAAAACAGCACACTTGACGAAAAATCATTGTGGTTTTGATGCGTAGGTAAGAACAGTTCTTGCTCAGCCCGTAGCAGCCACGTAAAACTTGCAAAAACAAAGTAGAGGACGTCTAACTTGTTTTTGCAGGGCATGTTGTGATGTGATATGGTCAAGACATGATGCTATACTTTATTGTATGAGATGATCATGTTTTGTAACAGAGTTATCGGCAACTGGCAGGAGCCATATGGTTGTCGCTTTATTGTATGCAATGCAATCGCCATGTAATTGTTTTTACTTTATCACTAAGCGGTAGCGATAGTCGTAGAAGCAATAGTTGGCGAGACAACAACGATGCTACGATGGAGATCAAGGTGTCGCGCCGGTGACGATGGTGATCATGACGGTGCTTTGGACATGGAGATCAAAGGCACAAGATGATGATGGCCATATCATATCACTTATATTGATTGCATGTGATGTTTATCCTTTATGCATCTTATTTTGCTTAATTCGACGGTAGCATTATAAGATGATCTCTCACTAAATTTCAAGGTACAAGTGTTCTCCCTGAGTATGCACCATTGCGAAAGTTTGTCGTGCCGAGACACCACGTGATGATCGGGTGTGATAAGCTCTACGTTCACATACAACGGGTGCAAGCCAGTTTTGCACACGCAGAATACTCGGATTAAACTTGACGAGCCTAGAATATGCAGATATGGCCTCGGAACACTGAGACCGAAATGTCGAGCGTGAATCATATAGTAGATATGATCAACATAGTGATGTTCACCATTGAAAACTACTCCATCTCACGTGTTGATCGGACATGGTTTAGTTGATATGGATCACGTGATCATTTAGATGACTAGAGGGATGTCTATCTAAGTGAGAGTTCTTAAGTAATATTATTAATTGAACTTTAATTTATCATGAAGTTAGTCCTAGTAGTATTTGCAAATTATGTTGTAGATCAATAGCTCGCGTATAGCTCCCCTGTTTTATTTTTGATATGTTCCTGGAGAAAACTAAGTTGAAAGATGATAGTAGCAATGATGCGGACTGGTTCCGTGATCTGAGGATTATCCTCATTGCTGCACAGAAGAATTATGTCCTTGATGCACCGCTTGGTGACAGACCTATTGCAGGAGCAGATGCAAACGTTATGAACGTTTAGCAAGCTCGATATGATGACTACTTGATAGTTTAGTGCGCCATGATTTACGGCTTAGAACCGGGACTTCAAAAACGTTTTGAACGCCACGGAGCATATGAGATGTTCCAAGAGCTGAAATCGGTATTTCAGACTCATGCCTGTGTCGAGAGGTATGAGACCTCTGACAAATACTTTGCCTACAAGATGGAGGAGAATAGCTCAACCAGTGAGCATATGCTCAGAATGTCTGGGTACTACAATCGCTTGAATCAAGTGGGAGTTAATCTTCCAGATAAATAGTGATTGACAGAGTTCTCTAGTCACTATCACCAAGTTACTAGATATTCGTGATGAACTATAATATGCAAGGGATGAATAAGACAATTCCCGAGCTCTTCGCGATGCTAAAGGCTGCGGAGGTAGATATCAAAAAGGAGTATCAAGTGTTGATGGTTAACAAGACCAATAGTTTCAAGAAAAAGGGAAAAGGGAAGAAGGGGAACTTAAAGAAGAATAGCAAGCAAGTTGCTACTCCCGGGAAGAAGCCCAAGTCTGGACCTAAGCCTGAAACTGAGTGCTTCTGCGGCAAAGGGACTGGTCACTGGAAGCGGAACTGCCCCAACTATTTGGCGGATAAGAAGGATGGCAAAGTGAACAAAGGTATATTTGGTATACATGTTATTGATGTGTATTTTACTAGTGTTCATAGTAGCCCCTGGGTATTTGATACTGGTTCAGTTGCTAACATTAGTAACTCGAAACAGGAGTTGCAAAATGAACAGAGACTAGTTAATGATGAGGTGACGATGTGTGTTGGAAGTGATTCCAAGGTTGATAAGATCACCATCGCACACTCCCTCTACCTTCGGGATTAGTGTTGGACCTAAATAAATGTTATTTCGTGTTTGCGTTGAGCATGAATATGATTGGATCATGTTTATTGCAATACGGTTATTCATTTAAGTCAGAGAATAATTGTTGTTCTGTTTAAATGAATAAAACCTTCTATGGTCATACACTCAATATAAATGGTTTATTGAATCTCAATCGTAGTGATACACATATTCATAATATTGAAGCCAAAAGATACAAAATTAATAATGATAGTGCAACTTATTTGTGGCACTGTTGTTTAGGTCATATTGGTGTAAAGCGCATGAAGAAACTCCATGCTGATGGGCTTTGGAATCACTTGATACTTGCGAACCATGCCTCGTGGGCAAGATGACTAAAACTCCGTTCTCCGGAACAATGGAACGAGCAACTGACTTATTGAAAATAATACATACTGATGTATGCGGTCCGATGAGTGTTGAGGCTCGCGGCGGGTATCGTTATTTTCTGACCTTCACAGATGATTTGAGCAGATATGGGTATATCTACTGAATGAAACATAAGTCTGAAACATTTGAAAAGTTCAAAGAATTTCAGAGTGAAGTGGAAAATCATCGTAACAAGAAAATAAAGTTTCTGCGATCTGATCGTGGAGGTGAATATTTGAGTTATGAGTTTGGTCTTCATTTAAAACAATGTGGAATAGTTTCACAACTCACGCCACCTGGAACACCACAGCGTAATGGTGTGTCCGAACGTCGTAACCGTACTTTATTAGATATGGTGCGATCTATGATGTCTCTTACCGATTTACCACTATCGTTTTGGGGTTATGCATTAGAGACAGCTGCATTCACGTTAAATAGGGCACCATCTAAATCCGTTGAGACGACACCATATGAACTGTGGTTTGGCAAGAAACCTAAGCCGTCGTTTCTTAAAGTTTGGGGTTGCAATGCTTATGTGAAAAAGTTTCAACCTGATAAGCTCGAACCCAAATCGGAGAAATGCGTCTTCATAGGATACAAAAAGGAAACTGTTGGGTACACCCTCTATCACATATCCGAAGGCAAGATATTTGTTGCTAAAAATGGATTCTTTCTAGACAAGGAGTTTCTCTCGAAAGAAGTGAGTGGGAGGAAAGTAAAACTTGATGAGGTAATTGTACCTTCTCCCGAATTGGAAAGTAGTTCATCACAGAAATCAGTTCCAGTGATGCCTACACCAATTAGTGGGGAAGTTAATGATGATGATCATGAAACTTCGGATCAAGTAACTACCGAACCTCGTAGGTCAACCAGAGTACGTTCCGCACCAGTGTGGTACGGTAATCCTGTTCTGGAAGTCATGTTACTAGACCATGACGAACCTATGAACTATGAGGAAGCGATGATGAGCCCAGATTCCGCAAAATGGCTTGAGGCCATGAAATCTGAGATGGGATCCATGTATGAGAACAAAGTGTGGACTTTGGTTAACTTGCCAGATGATCGGCAAGCCATAGAGAATAAATGGATCTTCAAGAGGAAGACGGACGCTGGTGGTAGTGTTACTATCTACAAAGCTCGACTTGTCACAAAAGGTTTTCGACAAGTTCAAGGTGTTGACTACAATGAGATTTTCTCACTCGTAGCGATGCTTAAGTCTGTCCGAATCATGTTAGCAATTGCCACATTTTATGAAATCTGGCAAATGGATGTCAAAAACTACATTCCTTAATGGAATTTTTAAAGAAGTTGTATATGATGCAACCAGAAGGTTTTGTCAATCCTAAAGGTGCTAACAAAATGTGCAAGCTCCAGCGATCCATCTATGGACTGGGGCAAGCATCTCGGAGTTGGAATATACGCTTTGATGAAGTGATCAAAGCATATGGTTTTATACAGACTTACGGTGAAGCCTGTATTTACAAGAAAGTGAGTGGGAGCTCTGTAGCATTTCTGATATTATATGTGGATGACATATTGCTGATTGGAAATGATATAGAATTTCTGGATAGCATAAAAGGGTACTTGAATAAGAATTTTTCAATAAAAAGACCTCTGTGAAGCTGCTTAAGTATTGAGCATCAAGATCTATAGGGATAGATCGAGGCGCTTAATAGGACTTTCACAAAGCACATACCTTGACAAGATTTTCAAGAAGTTCAAAATGGATCAGTCAAAGAAAGGGTTCTTGCCTGTGTTGCAAGGTGTGAAGTTGAGTAAGACTCAAAGCATGACCACGGCAGAAGATAGAGAGAGAATGAAATTCATTCCCTATGCCTTAGTCATAGGTTCTATAAAGTATGCCATGCTCTGTACCAAACCTATTGTGTACCTTGCCATAAGTCTGGCAGGGAGGTACCAATAGTGATCTAGGAGTAGATCACTGGATAGCGGTCAAAATTATCCTTAGTTACCTAAGAGGACTAAGGAAATGTTTCTCGGTTATGGAGGTGACAAAGAGTTTGTCGTAAAGGGTTACATCAAATGCAAGCTTTGACACTGATCCGGATGACTCTGAGTCTCAATCTGGATATATATTGAAAGTGGGAGCAATTAGCTAAAGTAGCTCCGTACAGAGCATTGTAGACATAGAAATTTGCAAAATACATATGGATCTGAATATGGCAGACCCGCTGACTAAACCTCTCTCACAAGCAAAACATGATCACACCTTAGTACTCTTTAGGTGCTATTCACATAGCGATGTGAACTAGATTATTGACTCTAGTAAACCCTTTGGGTGTTGGTCACATGGCGATGTGAACTATGGGTGTTAATCACATAAAGATGTGAACTATTGGTGTTAAATCACATGGCGATGTGAACTAGATTATTAACTCTAGTGCAAGTGGGAGACTGAAGGAAATATGCCCTAGAGGCAATAATAAAGTTGTTATTTATATTTCCTTATATCAAGATAAATGTTTATTATTCATGCTAGAATTGTATTAACCGGAAACTTGATACATGTGTGAATACATAGACAAAACACCGAGTCCCTAGTAAGCCTCTACTAGACTAGCTCGTTAATCAAAGATGGTTAAGTTTCCTAACCATAGACATGTGTTGTCATTTGATGAATGGGATCACATAATTAGGAGAATGATGTGATGGACAAGACCCATCCGTTAGCTTAGCATAATGATCATTAAGTTTATTTCTATAGCTTTCTTCATGACTTATACATGTTCCTCTGACTATGAGATTATGCAACTCCCGAATACCGGAGGAACACCTTGTGTGCTATCAAATGTCACAACGTAATTGGGTGATTATAAAGATGCTCTACAGGTGTCTCTGAAGGTGTTTGTTGGGTTGGCATAGATCGAGATTAGAATTTGTCACTCCGAGTATCGGAGAGGTATCTCTGGGCCCTCTCGGTAATGCACATCATATGAAGCCTTGCAAGCAATATGACTAATGAGTTAGTTACGGGATGATGCACTATGGAACGAGTAAAGAGACTTGCCGGTAATGAGATTGAACTAGGTATGAGGATACCGACGATCGAATCTCGGGCAAGTAACATACCAATAACAAAGGGAACAACGTATGTTGTTATGCGGTTTGACCGATAAAGATCTTCGTCGAATATGTAGGAGCCAATATGAGCATCCAGGTTCCGCTATTGGTTATTATTCAGAGATATGTCTCGGTCATGTCTACATAGTTCTCGAACCCGTAGGGTCCGCACGCTTAACATTTGATTACGATTTGTATTATGAGTTATGTGATTTGATGACCGAAGATAGTTCGGAGCTCCAGATGAGATCACGGACATGACGAGGAGTCTCAAAATGGTCGAGAGGTAAAGATCGATATATTGGAAGGCTATATTCAGACATCGAAAAGGTTCCGAGTGATTCGGGTATATTTCGGAGTACCGGAGAGTTACGAGAATTCGCCGGGGGAAGTTAATGGGCCTTAATGGGCCATACGGAAAAGGAGAGAAGGGCCTCAAGGGGTGGCCGCGCGCCCCCCCATGGGCTGGTCCGAATTGGACTAGGAGGGGGCGGCGCCCCCCTCTTTCCTTCTCCCCACTTCTTCCTTCCCTCCTTCTCCTACTAGGAATAGGAAAGAGGAGGGGAATCCTACTTGGACTGGGGAGTCCTAGTAGGATTCCCCACACCTGGCGCGTCCCCCTTGGGCCGGCCACCTCTTCCCTCCCCTCCTTTATATACGTGGCCAGGGGGCACCCCATAGACACACAAGTTGATTGTTTTTAGCCGTGTGCGGTGCCCCCCTCCACAGATTTCCACCTCGGTCATATTGTCGTAGTGCTTAGGCGAAACGCTGCGTCGGTAACTTCATCATCACCGTCACTACGCCCTCGTGCTGACGAAACTCTCCCTCGGCCTCAACTGGATCAAGAGTTCGAGGGATGTCACCGAGCTGAATGTGTGCAGATCGCGGAGGTGCCGTATGTTCGGTACTTGGATCGGTTGGATCGCGAAGACGTTCGACTACATCAACCGCGTTGCTAAACGCTTCCGCTTTCGGTCTACGAGGGTACGCGGACACACTCTCCCCGCTCATTGCTATGCTTCTCCTTGATAGATCTTGCGTGATCGAAGGAAATTTTTTGAAATACTACGTTCCCAAACACCACCAGGCCGGCCCAGCCAGCCCACCCCATCCCCTCTTAATCCCACTCCCCCCCCCGAAACCCTAGCTGATCAACCCCCACTTACCCCGATCCACCTCTCCTTCCCCTCTCTCGATCTGGATCAGGAGAGCCCGATCCCATCCCTGATGCCATCGTCCCCGTCGCCAACGCCGGCAGACCTCCCCACCCCGTCCTCGTCCTCCTCCCCGTCGGACCGCCGTCGCCGACGTCGCGGCTCGCCGCCCCGACCCCGTCGCCTGCCGCCATCATTGCCGTCTCCGACCTCCTCCCCGAGCAGCTTCCTCGAGCCTCGCCACCCTCTTCTCACGAACGGAGGGTGAGGAAACCCCTGGCCTCTCCTCCTCTGTTCTCGCCCCTCGCGCCGCTCGGCTCGGGCCCGCATGGCCTCGCAAGAGCCGTCGCCGGCCTCATCGCGCGCCTGTGCCCCCACTCACCCCGCGGCCACGCTGCCTTGCTGTCGTGCTGCCATGGCTCCCTCCCCGTCCGCCACGGTGTCGCCCATCACCGCACTAGCTGGAGCTCCCCTACGGCCCCTGCGCCGCCTCGTGGCCGCGTTCCCGCTCGGCCCCTGGCCTTACCCGCAGCCCCCCCCCCCCGTGCGCTGCTCCCGCGTCCGTCCACTCCAGCCGCAACCACCACTCACCCCGCGCGCGCTGCCCCGCCTCACCGGCGCTGCTGCTACCTCGTTGCCCCGGCCTTCCCCACACGCATGCATCTACAGCCGAACGCCCCTGCCTCTGCTCCTGCGCCCTGGCGCCGCCCCGCCGTGGCCTCGCCACTGCCGCCTCCGGCGGCCAGCCTTGCCGCGCCCATGGCCGGTGCCCCCTCCTGTCGATCTGGGTGTGTGCCCGCAGGGCGCCACCACCCGTTAACCCCTACCCAGACGCCCGGTTAACCGCCCCGTTAACCTCCTGGGACTATGACATATGGGCCCCACGCCCCAGGACAAAAAAATAAAAATAAAAATTAATTTATTTATTAATCAACTTGATTAAGTCTGCTTAATTAACTTAACCTTAATTATCCTCCTAATTAACTAATAAACTGATAGTTAGTTAGATCTGTGTATCACAAGGGGGCCCACCCCCTGTTGACCAGTCAAACATTGACTGGACAATTGGGTCCCCCTGGTCCCACATGTCAGCCCCTTTGGTACACTTCTGTGTACCAGAGTTGGGTGCACCTAGCATTTCACATTTATTTTTGATTTAAATTAAATTCAGTAAATGGTTAAAACTTTAAAAATTAATATAAAATAATTTGTAACTCGGATGAAAATACTTTATACATGAAAGTTGCTCAGAACGACAAGATGAATCCAAATACGCAGACCGTTTGTCCGCCGCGCGTCCCTAGCATAGCGATCATGCAATAATCCACCTCCGTTTCATCTGTCCGAAAATGCCAAACACCGGGAATACTTTCCCGGATGTTTCCCCCCTTCGCCAGTACACCTAGTACCGCGTTAGGGCACACCTAGCACCGCTTAATGTCATGTCATGCATTTTCATGCATCTGTTTGCATTGTATTCATTGTTTCTTCCCCCGCTTCTCTCCGGTAGACTACGAGACTGACGCCGCTGCTGCCCTGATCGACTACGGTGTTGACGACCCCTCCTTCTTGCCAGAGCAACCAGGCAAGCCAACCTCCTTTGTTCATCCCGATATCACCTACTCTTTCCCTCTACTGCTTGCATTAGAGTAGTGTTACTGTTTCATCGGTTTGATCCTATACTGCTGCATAGCCTGTCCTTGTTGCTACTATTGCTGATACCTTTACCTGCAATCCTAAATGCTTAGTATAGGATGCTAGTATTTCATCAGTGGCCCTACATTCTTGTCTATCTGCCATGCTATACTATCGGGCCATGATCACTCCAGAGGTGATCACGGGTATATACTATTTATATTATACATGATACATGTGGTGACTAAAGTCGGGTCGGCTCATAGAGTACCCGTGGGTGATTCACAGATTGGGAGCTGAAAGGACATTTGTCCCGACGGCCCTCTGAGTGGATCTTTGTGGCGGTGTGACAGGGCAGGTTGAGACCACCTAGGTGAGAGGTGGGCCTGGTCCCTGGTCGGTGTCCACGGTTATATCAATTAACACGCTTAATGAGATTGGGTACTTGATCTGAGTCTGGCTACGAGCCTATACGCACTAACCAACTACGTGGGAACAGTTATGGGCTCTCAACGTTGTGGTATCAGCCGAAGCCTTCTTAACGTAAGCGGTTGAGCGGGGTGCACCCGATTGGACTGGAACGCCTGCGCTTGTATTAAGGGGGCTAGGTCTGCTTCTGGCCGCATTCGCAACGTGTAGGTGTGCAATGGGCGATGGGCCCAGACACCAACGCGCTTAGGATTTAGTCCGGCGTGCTAACCTCTCTGGTTATCCTAGGTAGTGCTGCGACGTGTTGATCTTCCGAGGCTGGGTATGACCCAGGAAAGTGTGCCCGGCCAAAGGGATCGAGCATGTTGGGCAATGTGGTGCACCCCTATAGGGAAGTTTATCTATTCGAATAGCCGTGTCCCTCGGTACAAGGACGACCCGGAGTTGTATTCTGACCTCATGACAACTAGAACCGGATACATAATAAAACACACCCAGATAAGTTTCAGAGACAACCCGGTGATCGCTTTCCCACAGGGCCATGAGGGGAGGATCACCCGGTAGGATTATGGTATGCGATGTTACTTGTTACTACTTGCTACTCTCTTCTCCATGCTTCAAGATGGAGGCTGCCAGAAGCATAGTCTTCGATAGGATTAGCTATCCCCCTCTTATTTTGGCATTCTGTAGTTCAGTCCACAGATACTACCCATTTCATTGATACTAATGCATATGTAGTGTAGATCCTTGCTTGCGAGTACTTTGGATGAGTACTCACGGTTGCTTTGCTACCTCTTTTCCCCCTTTTCCATTCTTCTCGGATGTCGCAACCCGTTGCTGGAGCCCCGGAGCCAGACGCCACCGTCGACGATGACCCCTACTACTCCGAGGGTGTCTACTACTACGTGTAGGCCGCCGACGACCAAGAGTAGTTTAGGAGGATCCCAGGCAGGAGGCCTGCGCCTCGTTCAATCTGTATCCTAGTTTGTGCTAGCCATCTTATGGCACCTTGTTTAACTTAATGCCTGTACTCAGATATTGTTGCTTCCGCTGACTCGTCAATGATCGAGCATTTGTATTCGAGCCCTCGAGGCCCCTGGCTTGTAATATTAAAGCTTGTATGACTTATTTGTGTTTAGAGTTGTGTTGTGATATCTTCCCGTGAGTCCCCGGTCTTGATTATACACGTTTGCGTGTTTGATTAGTGTACGGTCAAATCGGGGGCGTCACAAGTTGGTATCAGAGCCGACTACCTGTAGGAATCCCCCTTCCAATCTCCTTGGCCGAAGTTGAGTCTAGTCACTACAAAAACTTTTACTAACATGGCTTTGTGGCTTACGGGCCCATGTCGCCATTGGGTGGTATTAGGATCTTTTATTCCTCGTCTATACTCTGGGATTCTAATCTCTATTCTATTCAGGTTTTGAATTAATAGAGGGTATATTGGGGGTTCCTTCACCACAAAAGGGATTTGCTATTTCTCAAGAAGGAATTCAAATTTTGGACAAACTAGGAGAGATGCATAAAAAATTGGTTGAATTACAAAAGTCCAACGAACCCCTCAAGAATACTAGTGGAAACCTCAATCGCACGAATACTTTTATTACTCTTTGTAATAAGCGGTTAGATATCTTAGATATGAAAATTGCTTCTTTTTTTGAGAATAATGGAAAACGTAAGGAACCTCCTGGGTTTGAAAAAACTCCTACGAAGGTTATTAAAACCAAAGATGACAATAATTTAAAACATGCATTATGCCTAGCTAGGGGCATAAAACAATAGCGCTTGTTGGGAAGCAACCCAGTAGTTATCTTAATTTTTCTTGTTTACTTTCTGTTTTCTTGTGTTCACACAATTATGCTACTATTATGATTGTGTTTTTATGTTTAATTAGTTTTTGTGCCAAGTAAATCCTTTAGGATTATGTTGGATGATAGTTGACTTGATTCTATGGAAAAACAGAAACTTTTGCGCCCAGTTCTGGAATTTTGTAAATCACAGAAACATTTTTTTGCTCTGATTTTTTTTCACATAATTGATATACAAATTTGCCAGGTCGTCCTCAGTTTTCAGAATTTTTAGAGTTACAAAAGTGTGAGCAATATTCAGATCTCTACAGACTATACTGTTTTTGACAGATTCTGTTTTTGTTGCATTGTGTGCTTATTTTGATGAATCTATGGATTGTATCGGGGGGTATAAGCCATGGTAAAGTTGGAATACAGTAGGTGTAATGCAATAACAAAATATGAATGGATTTGCAACTGTACTTAAAGTAGTGATATGTTTTCTTATACTAACGGATCTCACGAAGGTTTTGCTAAGTTTTGTGTGATTGAAGTTTTCAAGTTTTGGGTGAGATCACGATGGATGAAGGAATAAGGTGTGGCAAGAGCCTAAGCTTGGGGATGCCCGAGGCACCCCAAGGTAATATTCAAGGACTCCCAAGCAACTAAGCTTGGGGATGCCTCGGAAGGCATCCCCTCTTTTTTCCAATGACCATCGGTAATTTTACTTGGAGCTATATTTTTATTCGTCACATATCATAAGTTTTGCTTGGAGCGTCATGTATGATATGAGTCTTTGCTTGTTTTTCTTTTTAGTTTGTCACAATCATCCTTGCTGGACACACCTATTTGAGAAAGCCATAATGATATTATGATTTATTAGAATTGCTCTATGTGCTTCACTTAAAAAAAATTAAGCTAGGCAATTGCTCTATCTTCTTCACTTAAACTTTTTAGAGCACGGTGGTGATTAAATTTTCAAGAAATATGCTCTCATGCTTCACTTATATTGTTTTGAGAGTTGATAAATTTTGAAGAAATATTTATACTCTTGTGCTTCACTTAAATCTTTTTGAGAGTTGTTAATAGCAATGGTAATTTGCATGAGATATGAATTTGGTCCCAAAGTGATGAATATTCAAGAGGGATATAATAAAAACTTTCATGAAGATCATTGGATGTAAAAAACTTGATTCCTTGCAATAGTTTTGCGATATGGAGATAGTGATATGTGAGTTATGTTGGTGAGTAATTATGCTTTAGTAAGAATATTGGTGTTAAGGTTTGTGATTCCCTATGCAAGGACGAAAGTCAATAGTTATGCAATGAAGTTATATCCTACTTGTGGTGCATTACTCATTGTTAGTTATGTTCAATGCATGTTTATGATCATTTTCATTTTCTTGGTTGGTCGCTTCTCAATCTATTTGCTAGCCTTCATTTGTACTAAGCGGGAATGCTGCTTGTGCGTCCAACTCCTTAAACCAAAGTTGTGCCAAATTAGTCCACCATACCTACCTATATGCGGTACTTCCATGCCATTCCAAGTAAATTTGTATGTGCCAACTCTAATATTCAAAATATAATTCCGTTTTGTGTGCCCGTACCGCTCATGAAGCGGCAGGGGGTGGCCAATATTTTCCATGCTAGGTATGTTATTCTCAAGATGAGTGTTTATTCACTTGTCATTGCACGAGAGTGTGGCAGGTAATAGGGATGCCCAGACCCTAAATGAATTTTTTTATATGTTGTTAATAATAAATTCCTTGGAAAGTGTTGGTATGGAAGGCACCCGTGGATACGGCTAGCCATGGAATGTGTAAGAATGGTGGAAAGGGAATAATCTTTATTTTCTATTTGGGAACCGCCTATGATTTATCCAGCATGGAAGATATTAGGAATTCTCGGTCAACCAGGGAGTTCTGCTTGTTCTTTGTGCTGCCCCGAACCCTGTAGTGGTGACGGATGTCGACAAGGTTCTGGCAGGCCAAGCCCAAAACCTCGAGCGCTTTTAGATCGTTGATGATGTCCACCGTAGTGAAACTATAGTCGCGGCTGTTTATAAACCTGTCAAAACGCTCGCAAGGCCTTGTGGCCAGGCAGTAGTGGTAGACAAGGACATGATGGCGCACGCACAACTGGGCGACAGCAACCTTCTGATCATGCCTGGCATGACCGCCGGTAAACTCGAGGTCGTAGCCGACCACATGGTACTTGTCTTCGGCAAGCAACTACTCCATAGTTTGGATGGAGCTCTCCACCAAGACCGGCTCATTCATGTACACCACCAAGAGGTCCTTCCCTCTCACGTGGGTGTCCGCTACGTGAGGCGAGGTGAACTATCGTCCGTTGTCATCGTTAGCCACGGGGAGCGACATTGGAGCCGCTGGATATCCTTTTTGTATGTGTCATCGTGGGTGTGCTTAATTACTGTGTCGTGGGGTGCGAGAGATGAAGGTAAATGGCCGCGCGAATAAATGGGGGCCGGGCGGCCTGGATTCTCGGCATGTTCGCATGGCAGTTTTTGCAGCGGGGAACTGCATCGTGGTGCCGCGCCCGGCGCAACCGCATGCATAATGGCAGCATGAATGTACGTGATCATGCGCCGACCCAAACACTAGCAGCACACGCGGCGGGACGCGAGCAGAGCACGCCGTGGCCGCCTCAACTACGAGCAACCACACGCATAGAGCAGTTGAACAGGGATTGGTCGTCTACAAGTCGGCGGGCAGTTGCGAGCCGGTGGCATGATGTGAAACTATGTCGCGTTCCACATCACACGATGGTCAAACAATCGTTCGTGACGTGCGTAGAGAGCGGCCGTGTGCTACTACCTTCGTCCTGGTTTATTAGTCCCCTTTATATTCAGTGCCAAATGTTGACCTTAAATTTAACTAAAAAATGTCAATGCATGTTATAAAACATAATATAATTGGAAACTATGTTCAAATACGAATCCAATGATATAATCTTTGGTGACATGCATTCATATTTTATTAGTTAAATCTCTAGTCAAAATTTGGCACAAAAATACAAAGAGGACTTATAAACCAGGGCGAAGGTTGTAGGTAATTAAATCGCAAATGTTTTTTTTAATTAACCGTATGTGTATGTGTCGTTTCGTCCTCCTCTCACACATCATGTCACCCCGCCGCCACAGACGACTTCGAGCGCAAGCTTGAGCACCGCGCAGGCATTCTTTTGGCCAAACGATGGCTCGAAGTGGCAGCAATGAATCATCGGTGAGCCTGTTCCCGCGCAACCGCACAGGTTCCCACGCATAGCCGCACAAGCTTCCCGCCCGACTCGGTGAAATGCCCCAAAATCCCAATGCTAACCGGCCTGCTATATAAACCCTCATGGCCGGCGAGTCCTGCTTCGCATTTTCACCTCCCTCCCTGTAGCTTATCTTGTCTGCTTCTCCACAATCGCCAATGGCACTAGTCCGTCGTCGTTGCTCAGCCACTCCACCGTCATCAGAGGACAGCTCCAGCTGGGAGGCTACACCATGGCAGCGGCACAGTCCCCTGCGTAGTGCAGGGCGCGTGGCATCCCTATTGGGTGTGCGCACAACACCCACCACACGCTCCACCGCCGCTGCCGTCGGCAGCTGTTGCCGACCGCTATTGCCGCCACCCCACCATCTGCCGCTGTGGCCGCCACACCATCGTCGAAAGCCAGGGCCAGCGCCTGCTCCGCCACCGCGGCCCAAAGGAGGGAGGTGGCCGTTGTGGTCACCACCCCACTGTCGGCCACCGTGTCCATCACCCGCTCCGCCACCGTGGCCCGACGGTGGGAGGTGGCCGTCATGGCCGCCACCCCACCATCGACCGTCGTGGCCGCCATCGTACGATCGACCGCCGGGGTCATCACCCGCTCCGCCACCGCCGCCCGAAGGCGAGAGGTGGAGGTGGAGCCCCGCATATGTGTCAGCGACCTTGTGCGTTGCATCGAGTTCCCGCGGGAGGAGGAAGGAGCACCTGGTCGAGCACGCAAAGAGTCTTACTACCGTCGTGCCGTAGCACACACCACCGCAGAGGCGGCGAATGAGACCTACGAGGAGTCCCGCGCTTCAAGAGGGGTCGTGTGGAGCAGCAGAGGGCATTCGAGGTGAGTGTCGCTAAAGGTGCAGCAGCGGCAGGCACCAGATTCCAGTTGTCTAGCTCATCGGTAGGCTCCTCCTCCTCTGCCTCTTACTAAGAGCACTCGGCAGAGGAGAGGCTGCTGGAAGTAGTACAAAGCCCCCTCTGTAGTAGTAGTATTTAGGGGCTATTTTGTTCAGTTCATCTGACTATAGATATGGTTGAACTGTACTACATACTTAAAATTAGCTAGTATATATGGTTCAACAAGCTATTTCAGTACGTGGTTGGCAACAATTGGGGAAAAGTTTGGTCGGTTTAGCTGTCGAGTTGAACTATTTGTATAAAGAACGACCACTTAATCTATGAATGAAATCTATGATTACTTAATTTCAGTTGCAAAATTAGATAGTGCTAGTGATCTATAGCTACAAATTTTGACAAATGGCAGTGTTACAAGGTTGACAAAGGGCAATGTTACTAGATCGACAAATGCCAATCTTTCCAGTTTGACAAATGGCAATATACCCAATATGACAGATGCAAATCTTACCAAATTGTTTGTATGTGGTTGCACACAGGTCATCAGAAAAAATTGTTTGCATTGAAGGGATGTGCAAATCCTCCCCGCCAGATTTTTGCTTGGCTTAGTGGCGAAGGAACCATAGCTCTCGCTTTGCATACCGTGTTCAATCTAAACTATTTGCGATGAAGAGATGCACAAATCCTGCGCGGAAAATTTTCCCTTGGCTTACTTGGGAAGGACCATAGCTCTCGCTTTGCATACGGATGCTGTATCTAAAACGTTTGTGGTGAAGAGATGCACAAATCCTGCGCGGCACATTTTCCCTTGGCTTACTGGGGAAGCTCTCGGTTTGCATACGGGTGTTCTATATAAAACGTTTGCGATGTGTGTTTTAAATTTAAAAACTATTTATATTTTTTAACAAAAATTGTTTGATAAGTCTGTACATTCAGAGAAAAAACACAAGTTTGTTCAAACCATAGGTTTCATTCAGTCACACTTTGACATTATATTCATACATCAAGATACAGTATTAAACCCAAAAAAAAACTAACTGCGGTGGCAGCGAAGGCAACGTGTCGCGCCGGCATTGTCATTGTTGTCCTCCAAGACGCCGTTGTTGAAGTCTTCAAGCCAGCACAGAATGTTCTTCACTTGGAAATCAAATACCCTGTTGTCGCGCGATCGACGGGCGGGCGCGGGAGGACGGCAACTCGCGGCACTGTGAGGTAGCAGTCGACGGCGGTGTCCCATGACGCTGAGGGGGCGCGCGCACGGGCACGGGCGCATCGGGTGCAAGCAAATGCACGGGGACCGGCGCCACGGTGGGTGCAGGGGCGCGCAGGGGCATGGGTGCGGGCGCTGGTGCTGGCATGTACACGAGCTCGGTGGCAGCATCCACCGCGGCCAGCTCATTCAGGGCCATGTCCATGAGGCCCCATTCCTCCTAATTTTCTATCTCGTCTAGCTCGGAGTCGACTTCACCAAACTGGAAGACTAGTGGCAGATGATCCTTCTGCACCATGGCATTGGTGGAGGTCTGCGGAAGGGGAATGGGAGATGAAGAGTAAGGCCGCCCGTAATATACAGTGGCTCGGGCACCATTAATGGGGATTTGGGAGCGAGGCGGGCGGCCATGGAAGTCAGAGTGCTCGCTTCCCAGTGAGCCTGCGTAGCGTATAGCTCGCACGCTTCCTGGTGAGCCTGTGCATTGGGGGACTTCTTGCACGCCTCCCAGTCTGCCTGCACAGCGGACAGCGCTCGGACGCCTCCCATGTACTCAAGAAGTTGTACACACGGCACCTCCTAGCCACTAAAAGTTTGACGCGTGGCGTCACATGAATGGTTAGCAGAAAGCCCACGATTTAAATTATACAAATGTTTGAGATGACAATGTGGCAGCTATTTGTTTCAAAAAGCCTTTGTTGGCTATTAATTCATGCGCCTTCTCTCAAATTGGACACGAAAAAATCCACTACATGTTGGTGCCATTCCATGATAGCATGCCAACTTTCATGAATTTCAGACGAGTTTTGGATTTATTACAATTTTAAAACCAAGTATCTCAATGCTTGCGGCCGAGCCACGATGCCGAGGTGTTTGAAGTTCATTCCCATTTCTTGCATGGGATCTAAGCATGCACGCAAGGACACACATATGATTTTTCAACCCAATTTGCTACACTTGAGCATGTGCATGTAGTTCAAATTTGAATTATGCACATAAAATATCTAGAAAACTTGGTTAATATATAAAAATGTCCAAATGAACCCCGAATAATTCCAAATTTTAACATAACACTCATGTTGGTCTATGTTGTATCTAGAAAAAAAATCATGGTGAGAAGAGACAACGAATGTCGTTTCATCCAGAAAGGTGACACACATTCCCTACGGGAACCACGAGGCTTCTTGTGAGGAGCTCTGGTTTGTGAGGAGCGTATACCAAAACCTGTCCCAAATGGGACAAAATCCACAGCATGTTGGTGCCATTCCATGATAGCATGCCAAGTTTCATGAATTTCAGACGAGTTTTGAATTTACTAGAATTAAAAAACCAAGTATCTCAACGTTTGCTGACAAGCAACGGTGCCGAGGTGTTTGAAATTCATTCCCATATCTTGCATGGGACCTAAGCATGGACCCAAGGACACATATTTGATTTTTCAACCCATTTTTCTGCACTGGAGCATGTGCCTGTAGTTCAAATTTGAATGATACACATAAAATGCCTACAAAAACTCAGTTAATGTACAAAAATGTCCAAACGAACCCTGAAAAATTCCAAATTTTAACACGACACTCCTGTTGGTCTATATTGCCACTAGAAAAAAATTGAAAGCAATAAGAAGCAACAATTATCGTTTCGTCCACAAATGTGACACATTCCCTACCGGAACCATGAGGCTTCTTGTGAGAAGCTCTGGTTTGTGAGAAGCTTATACCAAAACCTGCCCCAAATGGGAAAAAATTACCACAGCATATTGGTGTTGTTCCATGATAGCATGCCAAGTTTCATAAATTTTAGAGGAGTTTTGGATTTACTAGAATTTAGAAATCATGTATCTCAATGTTTGCGGCCGAGCGACGGTGCCGAGGTTTTCGAAATTCATTCCCATTTCTTGCATGGGACCTAAGCATGCACCCAAGGACACACATTTGATTTTTCAACCCATTTTTTTGCACTGGAGCATGCGCGTGTAGTTCAAATTTCGAGGGTAGAGTAACAGTTTTCGAGGGTAGAGTATTCAACCCAAATTTATAGATTCGACACAAGGGGAGCCAAAGAATATTTGCAAGTATTAGCAGTTGAGTTGTCAATTCAATAACACCTGGAGATTAATTATCTGCAGCAATATGATCAGTAACAAAGTAATATGATAGTTTTGATAGTAGTGGTAATAGTAGTAGTAACAGTAACAGTGATAGCAATAATTTTGTAGCAGGTGTAACAGTAGCAGCAGCAGTAATAACTTAGCAAAAACTGTATGCGGAAAATTCGTAAGCATTGGATCGGTGAATTCGTTGGATAATATTCACCATATAACAGTCATAACCTAGGGCAATACGGCACTAGCTCTAGTTCATAAATATAATCTAGGCATGTATTCCGTAAATAGTCATACGTGCTTATGGAAAGAACTTGCATGGCATCTTTTGTCCTACCCTCCCGTGGCAGCGGGGTCCATAAGGAAACTAAGGGATATTAAGGCCTCCTTTTAATAGAGAACTGAAACAAAGCATTAGCAATAGTGAATACATGAACTCCTCAAACTATGGTCATCACCGGAAAGAATCCCGAATACTGTCACTCCGGGGTTTACGTAGCATAACACGTAATAGGTGACAATAACTTGCAAGATCGGATCTAGAACATAGATATAATGGTGATAACATAAATGGTTCAGATCTGAAATCATGGCACCTGGGACAAAAGTGACAAGCATTAAGCATGGCAAAGTCATAGCAACATCAATCTCAGAACATAGTGGATACTAGGGATCAAGCCCTAACAAAACTAACTCGATTACATGATGAATCTCATCCAACCCCTCACCGACCAGCGAGCTGATACGTCTCCAACGTATCTATAATTTTTTATTTTTCCATGCTATTATATTATCTGTTTTGAATGTTTTATATGCATTAATATGCTATTTTATATTATTTTTGGGACTAACTTATTAACCCAGAGCCCAGTGCCAGTTTCTGTTTTTCCCTGTTTTTGAGTTTTACAGAAAAGGAATACCAAACGGAGTCCAAATGGAATAAAACTTTCGTGATGATTTTTCTTGGACCAGAAGACACCCAGTAGACTAGGGGAAGTCAGAAGAGTCCCGAGGGCTCCACAAGCCCTCAGGGTGCGCCCTAGGGGGGTGCCCCCCTAGCTTGTGGGCCCCCCGGGAGTCCACCGACCTCCTTCTCAGCTCTATAAATTCCCAAATATTCCCAAATGACCAGAAGCGTCCACCAAAATACTTTTCCGCCGTTGTAACCTTCTGTACCCATGAGATCCCATCTTAGGGCCTTTTCTAGCATCCTATCGAAGGGGGATTCGATCATGGAGGGCTTCTACATCAACTCTATTGCCCTTCCGATGAAGCATGAGTACTTTACCTCAGACCTACGGGTCCATAGCTAGTAGCTAGATGGCTTCTTCTCTCTCTTTGATCCTCAATACCATGTTCTCCTCGTTGTTCTTGGAGATCTATCCGATGTAATCTTCTTTTGCGGTGTGTTTGTCGAGATCCGATGAATTGTGGATTTATGATCAAATTATCTATGAATATTATTTGAGTCTTCTCTGAATTCTTATATGCATGATTTGATATCTTTGTATTTCCCTTCGAATTATCGGTTTGGTTTGGCCAACTAGATTGGTTCTTCTTGCAATGGGAGAGATGCTTAGTTTTGGGTTCAATCTTGCGGTGTCTTCACCCAGTGACATAGTATGGGTCGCAAGGCACGTATTTTATTGTTGCCATCAAGGGTAAAAAGATGGGGTTTTCATCATATTGCTTGAGTTTATCCCTCTACACCATGTCATCTTACTTAAAGCGTTACTCTGTTCTCTTGAACTTAATACTCTAGATGCAGGCAGGAGTCGGTCGATGTGGAGTTATAGTAGTAGATGCAGAATTGTTTAGGTCTACTTGACACGGACGTGATGCCTATATGCATAATCATTGCCTTGGATATCGTCATAACTTTGCGCTTTTCTATCAATTGCTCGACAGTAATTTGTTCACCCATCGTATTATTTTGTTTCAAGAGAGAAGCCTCTAGTGAAACCTATGGCCCCCGAGTCTATTTTCCATCATATATTTTCAGATCTATAAACCAAAAAAACCAAAAATACCTCGCTGCATTTTGTTTGTTTTTACTTTGTTTTATGTTTTAGAAATCTTTTATACATATCTCTATCAGATCTCACCTTTGCAATTGACCCTGAAGGGATTGACAACCCCTTTATCGCGTTGGGTGCAAGTGTTTGATTGTTTGTGCAGGTGCATAGATTGGAGACTTGCTTGTATCTCCTACAGGATTGATACCTTGGTTCTCAACTGAGGGAAATACTTATCTCTACTTTGCTGCATCACCCTTTCCTCTTCAAGGGAAAAACCAACGCAAGCTCAAGAAGTAGCATGAGCCTATGAAGGAATTACTCACTCCCAATGGGGAGCATCATGGAATTGGCGATGGAGAAGGGTTGATGATGACGAAGATCAAAGATTCCCGTCTCCAGAGCCCCAAACAGACTCCAGATCTGACCTCCCGATGAAGAACAGGAGGCGGCGGTGGCTCCGTCTCGTGAAAAGTGATAATTCTTCCTCCTCTATTTTTTTCTCTGAAAATAGGATTTTAGAGCTTCAGAGATAGGGTCAGCGGGGCCACCAAGTGGGCACAACCCACCTGGGCACGCCAGGAGGGGGGCGCGCCCTGGTGGGTTGTGCTCCCCCATGGACCCCCCCCCCCTCCGGTGGTTGTTGGCTCCAGTATTTTTATTTTATTGTATAAAAATTCTCCAAAAAGTTTCGTTCCATTCCGAGAACTTTTATTTCTGCACAAAAACAACACCATGGTAGTTCTGCTAAAAACCGCGTCAGTCCGGGTTAGTTTCATTCAAATCATGCAAATTAGAGTCCAAAACAAGAGTAAAGGCATTAGGAAAAGTAGATACGACGGAGACGTATCAACTCCCCCAAGCTTAAACCTTTGCTTGTCCTCAAGCAATTCAGTTGATAAACTGAAAGTGAAAATGAAAAACTTTTACAAACTCTTTTGCTCTTGTTTACATAAATAAGCTTAAGTAGCACCCAGGTTTTCAGCAAAGATTATAACTAACCATGTCAACAATAACTCTTAGAAATTATATTAACTCATATCAATGGCATAAGTAACTAGCACTACAAAAAAATACACTTCCGTGATGATACATGTTTGTCACAGTAGGTCACGTTTTCTGTTATGCATGTACATCCATGACGATTTTATGACAGAATCAAGATAGTCATACCTGTGTTGTCGTAGAAGTGTGTTCCATGACAATACCAAAATTATCATCACGGAAGTGTCCACTTCCATGACGATAAATGGCGCGTCATGGAAGTGCTTTCGTCAAGGGTAACCGACACGTGGCATCCACCGTAATGGGTCATAGTTAAGCTATCGGGTTCCGGTTTGAATCCGATAACCCGTTAACAGCCCGGACCAATGGCGATTTTCCACGTGTAAAATTCTCAATGGCCAGAGGAACCACGTGTCGGCTCACCATTGGGACAGATGTCATCCACTCATTGGACCGGAGGCGCCTATGATACGTCGACACGTGGCACGGCACAATAGAGGCCCATTCCAGTGAAAAGGCCGGCCCGTTTGACTTGGCCAAAAGGTAGCGGGCCGGCCCACGGAAAGCCTGTCAACGGCCTATTCGCATATAGCCCATTTACAGCCCGCTAACTCACGAACCGTTACGGCCTATCTGAATTAGGCCCAGTAGCGTCATCTGGGCCATCCAATATGATTCCAGCCCGTTGTAACTTTCGGCCCATGTATGGCCCATGACGTCTTTCGGCCCATATGAGGCCCTTTGTAACTCTTGGCCCATTAACGGCCCATGGAGAAACTGGCCTGTAATGAACAATGTATCGCTTTATACCCATTAAGGACCCATAATTCCATTGGGCCGTTTCTAGCCCGTGTTATCTTTCGGCCTTCCCAGGGCCCATTTATTCTTGGGCTGATTTGCAGCATTCGATTACTTACGGTCCATTACTGGCCTGTTCCGGTTGTGGGCCAAATTCAGCCTGTGGTTAAAGTCGGCCCGTTTGTGGCCCGTTAATCCATTGGGCCGTTTTCATAGCGTCATGAAATACGGCCGATTAATGACGGCCCGTTATGGTCGGCCCATGAACGGGCGATTCTAACTCTAGCCCGTTTACGGCCCATAATGCGGTCCGTTATAGGCCCATGTTTGGCCAATCGATCATACGGCCCGTAGAAGGCCCATTGATGCTACGGTCCGTATAAGGCCCATTGTTTCTATGGCCCGTAGAAGGCCCATTGTTTCTATGGCCCGTAGAAGGCCCATTGTTTCTGTAGCCCGTAGGAGGCCCATGGTCACTACAGTAAATATGTAGCCTATGGTTATTGTGGCCACTAGCAAACCGCGGAAAAAGAACTGCACTGACTACAAGCAAACAAATAAACAAGACAACAAGGAAATAAATAAGCAAGCAACTTACGCTAGGCTATCACGGCTATTACACATATTACATCCACTGGGCATCAAAGTTCGCCACCAGTGCAAATATGGGGAACAAAGCAGCATATTACATACACTGCTTGTCAAAGTTGGCGACCAGTGCAAATAAACGCCGCAGCAAAACAAGTCTAGCACTGAAACCACTTCACAAGAGCTCAAGAAACAATATCATAGGTATCCACCATGCTGGCAAGACGCTTAGCAAGCTAATTAGCTTTCTCTTGTTTGGCGCTTAAATCCTCCAACAATTGCTGTTACACCAGAAAGTATGCATCTGAATTCTGCAGGGACTTCCTCAGTCCTTCGGCTTCCTGTCGCAGCACATCTGATCGATGTCTTTCAACTTGAAGTTGAGACTCAAGAAGCCAAACTGATTCAGGCAGCGAGTTCGAAGAGCTGGTGCCAGCAGTAGTGGCCAGTAACTCAAACACTACATCAAGACAGGACTTTGGGGTTGTCTCGGTGTCTTCAATATAGTTTTTATCAGCTTTCTTGGAGACCAATAGGGATGTCTCACTATCTTGAACCTTATCTGCACTACCTCCTTTACCATTGCATAACGGGGTACTCTTCTCCAATATTTTGTTCGCATTCTAAAATAGAAACAAGCAGACAGATCACAGGTTTACCATGTTGTATATGAAACTCATTTTGGTAAACCAGTTCCGTAGTAAGGTGGACAGGATAACAGCATGAAACAAACATATATCTATGTAGTATGGTCACTGTATGGTCTATATCATTCTAGTTTATGCTGCCAAATCAAGATAGAGACAGTTCAAATGATATCTGTTTTAAGACAAAGCAGCATAGACAGAATATAAGTGTGGGAAACTACACAGCAATAACAACACTTGTAATGTGCATGGCATGAGAACATAACTGTTTATTCAATTGAAACTGAAACCAACATAGAGCAAGTTGCAACAGCAAACACGTTAAACAAACAAGTTTAAAACATACCTGTTGCACCATTGGAGTTTCAATTGCATCCTTCAAATTTGAAATTAGTTGGTATGAGTAAATACAGTGATGCAAGAGCAAAGGAGTATGAACCATATCTACGGAACCTGACCTGAGAACAATTCTTCTTCTACTTTAAGGGTTGACTTGGGGTTTGGAGTGGTGGTCCTCGTGCTTTGGGCACTGCAGTTGCCTTACTAACTGCTCGTGTTTGGGTGCTCTGTGGTGGAGACGGTGCTGTGTCAACTGGAACTGGGTTACTATCTGCTGGGGTTGGGGTTAGAAGGGGTGTAGCTGGTTCTCTGTCTAACTGGTAGGGGTACAATCTACGTGAGTCTGGGTTATGTGTGGTGGGGCTGGTTCTTGGGCAAGTACAACCATGGTTCTATCTGCATCGACGGGTAGCACGATCTTTTCTGAAGATCGTGTTTTTACTCCCATAGATACTGCCATCACCCCCTCCAATTCAAATGGCTGATAAACAAGAAAAGTAATTGAATGTACAGACATTGTAAGATAGACATGTGCAATGGATAGTAGGGAAGAAAACAGGGCATGAAATAATTCACATTTATGTTGTCTAACCAAACAGGATAGCATGACATAATTTCACATATATGATGGCAAATTAAACAAGATAGCATGACACAATTTCACATATATGATGGCTAACTAAACAGGATAGAATGACATACTTCAAAATATGATGACTATGTAAACAGGATGACATGATATAACTATACGATGTGTCTATTAAAGTGGTTGGCATGCCATAATTCACAAACATGCTGTCGATGGAAACATGATGGCATGATATAATTCACGGATAGAATGACATAATTCAAAATATGATGACTATGTAAACAGGATGAGATGATATAACTATATTATGTCTTTAGAAAATGGGTTGGCATGCCATAATTCAGATACATGCTGTCTATGTAAACATCATGGCATGATATAATTCAAATATATGATTTATATACTAAGCTAGTGAGTAGAGGGCAATCGCATATATGATGTGTCAACTAAGGAGATGGCATTCAATATTGTGTATATGATTTAAAAACTAAGCATTGCAAGACAACATAGGCAAGATATGAGTAATATAACCCTGCCAAGTTTGAGCATACACCTCAGGGGGAAAATAGGACTGGTCATCTGCCTCTGAATCCTCCTTTGAGGAGCTATCTGTAACCAGCAAGATATCTGCTTCAGCAGGTAGCGTTGTCTGCTCTGAAGACCTTGTTTTCACTCCAGATTTCTCCATCACCAATTCAAATGGCTGATGCACAGGAAGAGCAGTTGAATATACAAACATTGTCGACAAATGGAATGAGTAATACAAAAAAAGGATGGCATGATATAATTCACATATATGACACTTGGCTAAACAGCATGGCATTGCATAATTCACATACATAATGCCTTGCAACAAGATAGCATTGCATAATTCACATATATAATGTCTTGCAACAAGATGGCATTGCAAAATTCACATATATGGTAATTAGACACTAAACAGGTGGCATTCACACAAAGCATGTCTAAACTAATCAAATGACATGCCAATGCAAGACACCATATGCACGATATGAGCAATATAACCCTGCCAAGTTAGAGCATGCACCTCGGGGGGGAAATACGACTGGTCATCTGTCTCTGAATCCTCCTCTGAGGAGCTATCCATAACTAGCAAGACATGCGCTTCGTTAGATAGCATTGTCTGCTCTGAAGACCTTGTTTTCACTCCAGATTTTTCCATGACCGTGTCGAATGACTGATGCACAGGAAGAGTAATTGAATGTACTAAAATTGTTGACAAATTTAATACATAATAAAAAAGGATGGCATGATATAATTCACATATAAGATGACTGGCTAACCAGGATGGCATTGCAAAATTCACATATATGATGCCTGGCTAAACAAGATGGCATTGCATGATTCACATATATGATATAGAAACTAAACATATGGCATTCACACAATGCATGTCTAAACTAAGCAGATGACATATTTTATGTATAAAGTAAGCAATGCAAGGCACCATATGCATGATATGAAAACATCAGCATGCCAAGTTAGAGCAAAAGACCTCAGGGGGTAAATAGGAGTGGTCTGCTCCCTCTGAATAGTTATCTTCCTCTTGATTACAGTCTGGAATGGTGGGAGGGGGGTTGCTTTTGCGCCCACCATGGAGCAACGTCTGCATGAAATTTTATTGCCACGCAAGGCTTGTCTCTTTTGCTCTACATGTTCAGTACCATTGTGTACAATAACTGAAATGCATAGGAATAAAACATAGTGAGATTATGTAAGGAGTGCATGCACAAATCCAGAGTGATGGTAGCAAATTGTGGATAGACCCAAAACCAATGATAGCAGGCAGATAATAGCTTCAGTTAAAAAATACAGATAATGGCTCCTTTAATGTTTGTTTCCACCCAACATGAAACTCATAGTAGACACCCCAGATTAACAAGATAGTAGACAGATAGTATTGATTGTTACCCCAATATGTACCCCACAACCATTTAAAAACTCAAGTTTGAGCATTAGTTTGGACCTGACTGTGAGTCTAATCGGTGAACGGGACGATAAAGTAGCATGTCATCATATTAAACGATACATAACGAAAGCAGACACGAAAGAGTGCGACCTCTCTTGCGAACCCGTGTAGTCCTCAAGGTCATCTACTCAGTTGATGATGGTAATGCAGTTGTCATGGATGCCGGGGAAGAAGATCTGAGGCGGCGAAAGACAGTCTAGAGGGCGGATCACTGTTGTGGTGAACCCGTCCGTCGTTGGAGCAGCTGATCTGGGGTGGACCACAGTGCAGCAGGAGCAGGACAAACCACACAAGGTTTTCTTTGACACATATCTGTAACAAAAGTAATACTGTAAGGGCTTGTTTGAATTGGAGGATTCTAACAATGCAGGGATAGGAAATACACAGGAATAGGATAGGAATGCACGTGCAAAACACAGGATTTCTGCCAATCTGGGTCTTTGGTTCACAAGAATTGGAAGATCACAGGATGCAAAGAAGCATGGTGAGATTAAGTCAAACCACAAGAAAATGTACGGTTATAATGTTATTGTGCTACTATCTCTTAGTCTTGCGCTTCATGAATAGGAATTTGAAAAGGAGGACAAGTGGATATTAAAATTCCTACGGTTTTTCTTTCAAGGAGACACTAAAGGAACAAATCCTACAGTTTTCCTTTCCTCCATTCCTTTGTACCAAATGCATGAATAGTAGTACCATAGGAAACTTTCCAATTCCTATGTTTTTCCTTCACTTTTCCATTCAAGCATTGGCGATTCTAGTAGGCAGGCTTGAACAGGGAAAAGCCTACACTCAAAAAATCTTTTTGTGCTACTTCTACTACTTTAGACCCAGGCCACTGCCCTACTAGCTCAACTCCCAGGCCCATCTACAAATGCACAGCTCAAACGCGCAGAAATAAATAATGATGGCGTTCAAGAGAGTCCATCACGGATAGCTAAATTGCTTGGTACCTCACTGCTTGTCATATAGTAGGAGAAACTAATCGTACTTCACGTTACTACGTGTGCTCAGTGGACAATATATATAACATGTAGAGTAAAAAAGCGATGCAACAAGTGTACAACCTCTTTGGCGAAGCCATGTCGATGTTAGCATGATTGGGTTGGTCGGTGAGGATGCTCCGGCTGATTTGGCTGTCGGAGGAGGGGAAGAAGATCTTACACGTCTGGAGATGGAGCCGGGGGTACTGCTCCTCTGTGATGGAGGGTTTCGTCGTTGGAGCAGCTCCGGTGAGTTGTACAACGGCGAGGCTGAAGCAGGACAAGAGAGACAACGTTAACTTGAGTGGAATTCTAATAGCATCTCTAATAGATGATGTAAAATACATAACCAAAAAGTGCTAGATGTAAAATACATCAGCCGCTCATCTCTGAACTTAACTATCGAAACTGAATTTTACTGTCAAAACTGAATTTTGCTGTCGAAACTAAATTTTACTGTCGAAACTAAATGCACTAGTAGCAGAAAAGCAGTAGCAGCAGCAGCAGCGCCCGGAGCAGCAGCGCGTGCGAGAGCCGGGGCAGCTGGTCGTGTAGCAGCATCTCGGGTAGCAGCTGCAGGGGCTTGAGCGAGAGCAGGATCTGCTGCTCATGCAGTAGCAGCGCGAGCAAGAGTAGGGCAGTAGCGCAAGCAAGAGCAAGAGTGAGAGCAGCAGCGCGAGCAAGAGTAAGAGTAGACCAGGCAGGGGACCGAGAGCAAGAGCAGAGAAGCAACGCGAGTGAGAGCCAAAGCAGCAGCAGCTCCTACTGATGTGGACGTTGCCGCTAAGGGAGCGATGCCGTGGAGGAAGTGGCCGGCGAAGCCGCCGTAGATGGAGCCGCACCATGTCGGCTCGGGACCGACCGCCGGCAGCACCATGAGATCGAATCAAGAAGAAAATGCAGCAATTAGTGTAGAACCTCTTTGGTGGCGCCGATTAGGCCTCAGCTTCATCCGAGGAATCGATGATGATGCTGCTCTTCCGGTGGTGCAGGTGAAGACGGCAGTATGGGAATGGAGGTGCGCAAAAGACGAGGGGAACATCGGGGCAGCTCCTTGGAGGTGGAGGACGGGGTGGCTGAACCGGCGGGACGACGAGATCGACGACGGGTCCTCATCCGGTGCGGTGGATGAGGGACGTCGAGGTGTTGCTGTGCACGACGTCGTCGGGTAAGAGGCTCCGGCTGGGTGGGCGGACGGAGGAGGGTGTGGGGCTTCGTGGGTTTTCATAGCCTCGGTGTACGAATGGGGGCGGAGGGGATGGGAGGGGAAACCATGGCTTAGGGACGCGCTTGTCCGAAATGTGGGGTAAGTTATGAAAGTACCCCCACCGATTTGAGCTAGGCGGTTCTTTAGGTTCAGGGGTATCACGGGCATTTCGCGTGTCGTGATTTCGGAGGAGGTGGGAGTTTTTGCGCGCGTTGTAATTTTGGGATAGCAAGCCGTAGGTTGAGATGGAGGGAGTTTTTGGAGCACAATGAGACAAAGAGATATCTTAAAATTTTGGGGTAACAAGGCGTTGGTTGAAGAGGCGGGAGTTTTGCAGCACGATAGACAAAGATGCTAGCTTGAAATTTCGGCATAACAAGGCATGGCTTGAAATTTTGGGAGAACAAGCTTAACGTGTACAAAAAAAAGACAATTCGCACCTCACTAGAGAGAGCAATGGAGAAGATGGAGAGGAGAGGGGGTGGTTTTGCAATGGAGAAGAGGGAGAGGCGAGACGGTGGTTTTGGAATGGAGATGATGGAGAGGAGAGGGGGTGGTTTTGCAAGGGAGAAGAGGGAGAGGCGAGACAGTGGTTTTGGAATGGAGATGATGGAGAGGAGAGGGGGTGGTTTTGCAATGGAAAAGAGGGAGAGGAGCGTGCACCAGTGATTTAGGATTGGACGAGAGGGCCGGCGCGCTGTGACTGGATCAAAATCAAAATCAATTTACCCTTCAATTAAGAAAGCGACCCCACATTAAATAGTCTCCCTTGTATTCTGGGTCATATTTGACCATGATTTTCACAAATAAAATATATGTTATACATTGCAAAAATAATATAATTTGAAAGTACATTCAGATATGAACCAAATGATACAATTTTTTATGACATGCATTCACATTTTGCTTGTCAAATACAGTACATGGCCAAACTTTGACACAAAATACGCAAAACAAAAAAATACTTCCAAGACCAGCGCCGCTCTTCTCCTCTTAAACCACCGCCGCTCCTCCCCTGTTCCAATCCAAATCCAGCGATGCTCCTCTCCTCTTCCATTTCAAAACCACCGCCTCTCCCCTCCCGTTCTAATCCAAAACCAGCGCCGCTCCTCTCCTCTTCCATTCAAAAACCACCGCCGGTGAGTGAAGGTGCTGCGGAGAAGTAGATCGATGGAGGAGTACAACCGATACGTGTGTCTCGCAGGCGGCGACCCTGTGAAGCTAGCTAGGATGTTGGAGATACAGTCTTGGTTTGACAACCCGGAGCAATTAGCGGCGACGGTGAAAGGGATGGCCAAATATCTGGAAAAGAGCGAAAAGGAGGCGATACACCGGGAGGGAGTCACGCAGGAGTACATAGAGCTGCTCCTCTGGGCCATGGAGCAAACAGATTCACCGGATCCGATCATGAGGCTGCGGTGGTGGGAGTATCGATCCAAGATGGAGCATCCACCCAAGATTGAAGGATCGAGCATCTACACGGTGTCGTTTGTGATGGCGCCATGGCAGAGCGAGCCGGTGGAGTCTTCGTCGACCGAACCCAACTGCAAGAGGAGAAAAACAATTGGCGTGACGACGCTTCCCCGCCATCCTCTCTCTTGCCATTCACCTCGTCCCACGGGGTGGCTGTCTGTCGCCGAGGAATAGGAGGGGACTCCCCCCCCCCCCAAATAGTCTGAGGAGCAGCTTAGGGTTGTCAGTATTTGCAGGTTGTGTTTTGTGTTTCAGATTTGAGAGTACTTTCAGATATGAAGGTCTTTTGAATTTCAGATTTGCAGTATTGAGCATATGAAGTATTTTAAGAATTCTAGAGGTCTATTTTTAGCACTTTAAAAAATGTAGTTTCATATAAAAGTGCAGACAATGTGATTCTCAGAGAAGAAACTACAAGTTTCAGTTTCAGATAAGAAACTGCAAGTTTCCGAGGCAGAGCATTTATATTAATACGCCCTTTTCAAATAGGGATAACATCATGTTGGAAGTTTTATTCATGGTCAAAAATGGAACTACTAGCTAGTTAACATCATGCTGATCAACATTCATGCATAACACATCTTCATATGATGCACAGTCAAAAAGATATGCTATTTTCAAAATGCCCACACAATATTGAGTGTGTTGGAGGTGGTGTGCGCAGATGACAATGGGCACCCACATGTCAGAGGCAGAGGCAAAAATTTGTGGATATTTTCACTGCATCAGGTGGAATCGAACCCGGGCAGAAGCAGCGGTTGGGGAGTGGAACTTGACCACTAGGCTACTCCAGTACTTTTGCTAGAAATTAGGCACAACATCTACCACTACTGTAGCACGTCTATGGCCCTACCAGGTCCATGGCCGTACGCAAGCAAGTGCCTCATTGAAAAAATACTTCCTCCGAATGCTATACTGACGTTGGGGGCCACAGGTTTGTCAACGTAGTTACTAAAGGAGATAAATTAACAACGAAGCTAGTCATCGGGGAGCTGGCATGTATCATTTATTATCAGTGGGCCAACAAGTATCAGTTGGGTTGTGGGCTGCCCAGTCTAGGCTTTCTTTTTTAACATGTGCAGCCCACGACATGCCGGTTTGTATTTGTTTGAGGGCCGTCATGTATCGACCGGCCTATGGCCCTCCCATCCTAGGTTTTATTTGTTCTTAAACATCTGTAGCCCAACTTATGTATTTTTTTGAAGAAAACGCAGAAGTCTGTTCTATTTTTCTATATAAGAATAGGAACGCCAGGTCCAACTTATGTTTCCCTTCTAACTATATTATATATATTTATATTTTTTATATGTTATTATATATTATTGTTATTATCATCATATATTTAACAAATACTTACATATATAAGAAAAAATATCCCACGTATTATGAACTTATAAAAATAAATATTTAACAATAAAATTCTGGTTTTTTTTACTTAAGGTCAACGAAAATACAGGTGATTGTGTACAAAAGCTTGGTAAGATTTAAGGACCAATGTAAATAAAGCACTTATTATTTAAATATATTTATAACAAAATGCTCAGCCCCTGTTTATTTTTTGATAACATTGTTGCGCCCAACCCAACATTATAATTAGAACCAGCCCAGCAAAATCGTGTATTTCGAGAAAGTGCAAATGGGCTGTAGTTTTTTTAGAAAAAAAAATAAATGTGCCGCATGGACGCTACATTATTTGTTCACCCAGTGCAGCGAATGGACTGTAAATTCTAAAAAAAATGGGTTGAAGATGTGCGACATTTTTGGAGGCTGAAATGTGGGCCAATAGGTTGAAGCCAACGCAAGGCGTTGTCAACTTAGTCAACAAATGATTCTGACATCGATAGCCGTTGGATTTACATCCAACGGTCGGCATTCATCTTCGATCTCTTGTCTTCTTCCTCCAACGCCGCCGGGACCACCTGCTCCCGCCTCCGTCTGTTAGCAGCTCTGCTTAGCATGCTTCGCTGCGAAGCGCTACCCCACCGCCGGCCAAGCCATCCCTCCACCCCTTCACACCTCATGTTATTCTCCGCCGACTGCAGAACCACGCTGCACCAAAACCAGTTAACCCTCGTACACCTCTCCGTCTGCGACTCCACTGCCGTGTCTTCCCATCACCGACTCGTTGTCGTCCGGGGCCTCGCCGTCGTCCACCGCCTTGGTGGGCTCGGCCCGGCGTGGTCAACGTGGTCAACAAACGAGAGTCATTGGAAAAGGACTGTATGTGGAGAGGCTGACTGTGGGGACGCGCCAGGTCCATGGACGCACGCATGCAACCACCTCCTTATTACGCGAAAATAAAATTATTCCTCCCCCTGAAAGCTGGGACCCACCACGTATATCTTCGCAAGGAAGGAAGTGCCTCCTTATGCCTGCCCCTGACACCTGGGACCCACCAACAACATCTTTGCACGCAAGGAAGTGCCTCCTTATTACGGGCAAAAAATATATGATTCCGCCCCTGACCGCTGGGACCCGCCAGCTATATATTCGCTCGCAAGAATGTGCCTCCTTGCTCTCCCTGATAGCTGGGACCCACCAGGTCGAAGCGTACGTAGCTATGTACATACCGGTCAATCGGTCTGTCAGCCACGATGAACCGTGGCCGAGTAAGGATCGGTAGCAGTTCAGGCAGTCCAGTCAAAACCATGTACACGTACGTACAGCCAGATGCCAAAAAATACGGCCATTTACGTACATAGAGGCGGGGTCTCGAACGCATGCTCGCGCATACGTACGGACAGGGCTCGTGTACATGGAGAGGCAATTGACGGCAACAACGGCATCCTGTTCATCAGAAGCCAACCGGCTGGGTCGGAACGGAGAAACTGAGTCGTGTTCATCAGGAGGCAACGGAATGCGTCATGTTCATCGGGAGGCAACGGAATACATCATGTTCATCGGGAGCCAACCGGCTTTGACGGAACAGCCGAAACGAGGTCTGGCGTACCGTAGAATGGAGGAAACCGGCCTTCTGTTTGACCGCATATGGTCAAAACGGGGTCCTGTCCATCGGGAGGGGTGTGGCATACCGCAAAACGGAGGAAACGGACTTGTGTTGGAGTTCCTATGGTCGAAACGGGGTCCTGTTGATCGGGAGGGGTGTGGCGTACCGTAAAACAGAGGAAACAAACTTGTGTTGGAGCGCCTATGGTCGAAACGGGGTCCTGTTCATCCACCGTCTACTGCCTCGCTCCAGCCTCCACGGGCTACAGTTCATCCACCATCGACCTCCTCCAGCCTCCACGGGCTACTATTCATCCATGGCTACTGTTCATCCAGCCTCCACCGGCTGCTGTTCATAGAGCCTCCACGGGGTCCTGTTCATCCACCCCCAACCGGCTGGGGTGCGGCGGCCTTCTCGGGGTCCTGTTCATCCAGCGGCAACGGCCTACTACCACGGGGTCCTGTTCATCCGACCCCCACCGGGAACTGTTCATCCACAGCCAACCAACCGGCTCGACTTGTTCTACGTACCGCGCGCACGGTAGCAACGGTCACTGTTCATCGAGAGGCAACCAACACCAGTTGGCTAGCTACGTCTCGCACGGGGGCTCGATCGACTTCAGTGTAAGCAGTAGCAGTGATCGATCGCTCGGTTCAGTTAGCAGCAGCAGCGAAGGAATCGCTCGGGTTCAGTCAGCAGCGAATGAATCGCTCGACTTCAGTTACAAGCTAAGGATCGATCGCTCGGGTTCAGTAACGTGCGATCGCTCAGGTTTAGTTAGCCAACGCCTCGCACACACGCGCGTACATGATAGAAACGTGCAAACCTCCGTGCATCGCTCGGTCCCGACAACCCACCGTAACCGGGAACTCCCCGATATTTTCCTCGCCCTCGCTTCTACCATGATTTTTTCTGTCATGGATGGCCTAAAGAATGTCATGCAGGTGCGTCTCCAGCCCGCCTAGGATGAAAAGCCCATTTTTTGTCATGATTTTTTGTCATTAAGTAGGAGCCCACCACATCTATGATGATACCGGGTTTTGTCACAATTATCGTCATAGAAGTGTCATAAGCATGACAGAAAAAAAATTCGTTCGGCCCAAAATGTCACAGATGTGTCTTTTTTTTGTAGTGTAGTGAGCAATAATAAAGCATCTCAAATGACAACACTTTGTCAAAACAAGCATGATATAATATGAAAATAGTGGTATCTCGCTAGCCCTTTCTGAGACCGCAAAACATAAATGCAGAGCACCTCCAAAGTTCAAGCAGCGACTAAACATTGTAATTCATGGTAGAAAAGATCCAGTCATGATGCATCCAACATTAGCTATACACAATGCATGAGGATGACAATAGTGCTCTCAGATCTGGCGCTTGTTTGAGAAGGTGATGACACAACATAAAATTAAATAGATAGTCCCTTCGCAGAGGGAAGCAGTGATTTGCAGCGGTGCCAGAGCTCAAATTTTTAAAACGGAGATAAATGAAATTTTGAGAAATGCACCCTTCCTGTTTACTTCGTGACCATCAGTTATCGATATCTTCCACGCTAAACACATTAGTGGCGGTTCCCAAGCGATAAAAGTAAAGGTTTATTCCCCCTCCACCAACAAACACACTCCACGGCTAGCCGAATCCACGGGTACCGTCCATACTAACATCAGTCCTGGGGGAGTTTTGTTTAATTATTTGCAATTTTTGAATTCGGGACTGAGAATCCCTATTACCGCCCCTCTCGTGCGAGGACGAGTGAATAAACACCCATCATGGGAATAACCCGCTTAGCATGGAAGATATTGACTACCTCCTTTCACTCTATGAACAATCCAGGCACACAAAAATGGATGTTTATTTGAAGTTTTTAGAGGTGGCACATGCAAATTTACTTAGAACGGCAGGGTAATACCGCATACTAGATCATTGATGGCGCGTGTTGCTGCACCCATCTATTTTGGATGTTGTCTGAGTGTTAGAAATTGATGTCAAAAGATCGGAGTTCATGTTTATTTTAAAATAAGACATTGCAGAATAGATACTACATTGTGCTGGTTGTAGGCCCCAGAATAGTGTACTACTACATTGTGCTGGTTGTCAGCCCCAGAATAGTGTACACATTTCCTCCATCGACTAATCGAGGAATGAGAGGTAGGGAGATAGAGCCTACATGCCCTTGTCGGTGGCATATGGTCGGGCTGCCGATGTCGATCTCCTCCTTGCTGGCGGTACACCCTGCCTCGGACTGTTATCAGGCATCCTTTGTACGGCGCATCGTGTGCATCATGGTACATCTGTTCGTCCTCAATCCGGTAGCAATAGGGCTTCTCCCATCGATCCTTTTTATGATCAAGCCTCCATGCAGCTTGGCATCGCTGTCATTATTAAATATGATGAGGCTGACCTTCAAGGTAACCTAGAGATCATTAGGATACAAACCATATAAATTGTCTTGGCCAACACTAACACAAACATGTGGGGGGAGAATAGAAAATAGCTTCATTAAGTTAAATTAAGCATAGCGTCCAATTAAGTATACTAAATCCATAGTTTGTAATTAACTTCAAGCCTAGCTTGACTTGGATAAAAACCTACATTATCTTAAATCCACTTTATATGCAATCAGAGAGTATAAAGTATTTTTCAGTTCAACTTCTCTGGCCAAGTATGGTTTGTTTCATCAAATGGGAGCCTTCTGTCTTACTGAGGAGGCTTATCGGAGACATAATTTAATGTTTCAAGTCAAACACAGGACCCCTCAAAATAAATTCTATATACACATGGCTCAAATTAGTAATTGTTGCAACATATATAACCTCACACGAAAGGACAATAACTAACTGAGAGTGGACAAAAATCTGCCCAACTGCTCATGGATGAAGGATCTGCACACCTGCCCGGGTCACTAATTGTCCAAAATCAAATCTAATTAAAAGAACATTAACAATTGATTTAACCGGTTATTCGTATGATGCCAACACAAATAAAATTATCCGGTATCAAAGGGTACCTTCAGTGGACAATAGAGTACTAGCTTGCTATTGGAATCTGAATAAGGCATTTTGATTATTCAGTTGATGTTGGCAGAGATGAGAGTACACTTTTAAGGTGGAGCAAATGACGAAAATACATAACAGATTGTATAGCAAATCCAATCCCCAACCGGATTGAGTAAGTTGTATAAACCTCCATCCGCTTTTGCATGGTGTGGCATAAGACAAGTGGTGTCCACACCCAGCTCATAGTAGCTGCACCTGGCATCAGATAAAGCATATGTTAAGATATCTTCATTACATTAGCTGATTTCACCATATTTAAACCTTAAGTGGCTCTAATCTTAAGTAAAATTAACTTTACAAAAAGAAAATAATATAATGGTTTCTTGATGTTGATAAACCCTGCTATTCCATCTGATCAACTACTCGCAGAAGCAACCTTACTAAGAGCTGCCAAAACTTTGGTGTGCATATACAATTCTGAACACCTGCTATTCCATCAGATCAACTACTCGTACAAGCAAACTTACTACAAGCTACCAAACTTTGATGTGCATATCGTCATATCAACAATTTTGAACACACAGAAGATGTAAATCCAAACAGGAACTTACCACTAAAGAATTGTATGCAAGCCACTCCTCTAGTGTTTGATACTGGTATCCTAAGCAAGCTCCATCTGAAAAAGTACACTGGAACAGAACAGGGCAATTAGTATCATAAACAGTTTGGTCCCAAAGAGAATTTTAGGTGCAGGAGGCTCATCTATCCTAGTTTTTTTTCTGGGGTTTGGGGCCTGGCCACCGGAGGGGTAGGATATCACGCTGCTATGGAGGAGGGATTAGTTCTGGCCGTCCATGCTTTTAGTCGATTAGACATAGTACCTGAGGTGATAGAGGAGGATTGCTGGTATTCCAATATCAGGCTGGTTGCACTCTCCCCCCTGTCAAAGATCCCAAAACAGATTTACATCGATGCACGAAGGAATGCTTGCGCTTATATAGTCCGAAGAGAAAATACCTTTGATTCACAAGGATCAGTGCTTCCATGGATTGCGAATTTTGCCTCAGTACCCATGAGATACTCTCATGCACGGTGACCCCAAGATCTTTTCTCTGTTAGCGCGAGGTTGGGGACAAAGTGCAGGATATAGAATAGATGGGGGAAACGGCCACCACCATCTGCAATATTTGGAGGCTTAGTCTAGAACAACGGCGATCTGAGTGGCTCCACTTCGCAATTAGGTGCCCCGGCTTTGATCCGATTTGTTTCTGGCGTGAGCGCACCTTTGGGGAGGGGAGGAGCAGGAGGGAGTTCACCCCCCTCCAGTGACACATCTTGGGGAGGGGCAGGCTGTCGCCGAGGATGTGGTGTGGTTACCACGCCGAATCCCGTGGTCGTGGCCGAATATGTGGAGAATAGGAACCCGCTGTCTAGTCAGGGCCATGTGGATGCAGAAGCAGGGTTAATGGCATCATCGTGTTGGGGGCAGTGAGGCTGGGATCGGGGCGTATGCGTCGCTGAGGCCTGAGTGGGCGTCGCGGCATGGGTGGAGATGGCAATCCACTCTAGTCCGCCGTTGCCATTGTCGTCTCTCTCTATGCGGCAATGATGGCGGCGATGGCGCACCTAGGTCTACCCTAGCAAAGGCCAAGAGGGGTCGGGGACTCGGGTGTGGGGAGCGGGTTGGGTGCGGGAAGGGGTGCGAAGTGGGCGGGGCTACGAAGAAGCGAAGCACAATCACGATCGTTCGTTCGGCATCCGACGTTAGAGTATGTCAGTGAACGAGAAGCTTACGATTCGGCCGTGGGAATAGCGGCCCAGGACATCCGGCCCAGTACCAGCCCAAGCGGGAGGAAGCAATGCCTTGGATGGCCAGGGACGACCGAGATGCATGATCCAACGGTCTAAATCAGTGATGGCGTGAGAGAGCTCGAAAAGGGTTCGGTTTGACTGTCCTTAATAGGTAGATATATGGTGGACTCATCTGGAATAACTTGAGTTTTAGGATTTTGATGCACAAGCAATTTTTCCTGCTTAGTACAGGCGAAGGCTAGCAAATAGGTTGAGAAGCGGCCAACTAGAGAGCGAAAACGGTCATGAACATGCATTATGCATAAGTAACATTGGATACTAGCATGAGTAGGATATGAACACCTTGAACATAAATATCATAGAGGCTATGTTGGTTTTGACTCAACTACATGCATGAACATGTGCCAAGTCAAGCCACTCGAACATTCGGAGGAGGATACCATATCATCATACTACATCACAATCGTTTTAATGCATGTTGACATCCAAGATAAATCATTATCCACTCCTAGCTACTTAAGCATGGCATGAGAAACTATAATCTCTAGTTGTCATTGCAAACATGTTTGATCATAATAGGCTGAATCATGGATACTAGGTTAAACATATTTACAAAAACAAAACAAGTTGAGTTCGTACCCGTTTCTCTCTGCCACAGCCAGTTCATCAGATATCGTCATTATTGCCTTTCACTTGCATGACCGAATGATATGAAAATAATAATAGTGCAAGAGTGCCGTGGACTAAGCTGGGATCTGCAAACATTTTATTCAAAAGGAGAAGACAAGGCAATTTGAGCTCTTTGTTAGATCAACAATAATGCATATGAGAGTCACTCAACATTTTCATCGTGGTCTTCTCCTCGGTATGACTCAATAAAAGGAAAAGAATTTCAGAGAAACACACTGAAATATTTTTGGAGTTTTTAGTTTTTTCTTGAAGAAAGCAAATTGAAGAGAAAAACAAAAACGAGAAAAACTATTTACACGAGAGAGATCCCAACAAGCAAAAGAAGAACAAGGAAATCTTTTTGGGTTTTCTTTTAAATACTACAACTAACTAAACTAGAAAGAAAAACCGAAAAGAAGCTAGCAGCATTTTTTGTGATTTTCTCAAAGCTTTTCAAACACACAAGAAGAAAGCGAGAAAATAAATCTAGCATAGATAATACAATGAAAAAGTGTGAACACCGACAACTGGAATGAAATGTGTGAACATGAATATAATATCGGTGGAAATACGTACTCCCCCAAGCTTAGGCTTTTGTCCTAAATTGGTAATCACCACTTGTAGTAGCCATCTGGTCCCATCTCAAAGTGTTGTGGAGCGAGCACCTGAGCGTCCCACTCCTGAGGCTCCTCCTTAGCCGCTGCCTGGGCGTTCTGGTAGGCAATGATGTCATCTGGCATGATCCTGTATCCACCCCTGGCAATAGAATCAAACAAAGCAGGTGCAGGCAACGGAATAATATCACGGGTATCATCTCTGAAAACCAGGATATAAGGAATATGAATGGTAGTGTTCTCACCATCAATAAATTGATGAGCTGCCATAGCCTGGTGATCTAAATAAACCTTGGTTAAACGATAATCATGCTTGCGAATCTGAACATTAAAGTGACTCGCTAAACGAGTCGCATAAATACCGCCATGAATTTTGCCCTTGGTCCTGTTAAGGTGTAGACGACGTGCAATAATAGCTCCTAGGCTATAAGTGTTATCGCCGTATAGTGCACGACGTAAGACAGCGAAATTAAGGGCACTAAGTGCACCAACCTTATCTCTAGCAAGTAAACACTTCGCAATGAATAGAGCAAAATAATGCACAAAAGGAAACTGTAAGCTAATGGCCGTGACACTCGATACCCCTCTCTCATCTCCCACTGATAGAGTGCGATAAAAGTCCTCACACTCTGCAGGCCTATGCTCTCTTATTTCCCCGTCAGAAGGGATCAAGCAAATATCACAAAAGTCATTAAGTGGTATCTGACGAGTTTCAGCATATAAATTAAACTGCACCTCAGGAGGGTTATTCCTACTCAGAAAATGGAAACTTTGCACCAAGAAATTTGTGAGGAGATGGTATTTTTCACACTCAGCTGCGATGAAGTCGGTGAGCCCAGCATTAGCAGCAAATTGTGCGAACTCTTGACTGATCCCGGCCTCATCCATGAAGGGGTTATGCGGCCATTCGCACGGCCGCACCTCCGCCATTCTCTGAGTGTGGAGATCGTTGTCCGATGACTCCCCAATGACTCCCTTAGAGTTCTTCTTGGAAGCAAACTTCCTAAAGAAACTCATCTTATTCCTATAAATAAAATTCTGAAATTTTTAGTCCACAAAATTTTTGGTTAACAAAACTTTGCAACATTGATAGCAACTACTCATAGAGATGTATAGAGGCCATATTGAGCATTCAAACTACTTAGAACTCTAAGACTTCAACATGCAAGCTCATCTATAGCAGCACCAAGAGTAGCTAATTATTCAAAATATAATCCACTAAAGCAAAACTAATTGGACCAATGGAGGAGTCACATACCAAGTAGCAATCCCCCAAAACAGTTTTGGAAACAGAGCTTCGAGCAAAGAGATCGAAATCCACGGGTTTGAGAGCAAGAACACGAGAGAGAGAGAGAGAGAGCAATGGTGAATTTTTTTTTCTGGAGGTAGGTGATGACATGGGCTAAAGAGGTAAGTGAGGGGGCCCACGTGGGGACCACAACCCACCAGGGCGCGCCTGGGGCTGCTGGCGCGCCCAGGTGGGTTGTGCCCACCTGGTGCACCCCCCCTCCCCCTATGATGTTATTTGCATCAAAAATTCTTAAATATTCAGAAAAAAATCATATTAAATTTTCAGGGCATTCTGAGAACTTTTATTTTTGGGTCATTTTTATTGCACGGGAAATTCGGAAAACAGACAAAACATGGCATTTCATTTTATTTAACTAAGAAAATCAGAAAACAAACATTGGAAACCGAAAGTTGTGCTTACTAAATTCATCAACTTCATACCTCTCAAAAATGATCCATTAATAAGGTTGATCAAGTCTTCTTAACAACCACTTTCGATTAGCAATAAACCAAAGAATTTTCGTAAAACACTAAGTTACCTCAACGGGGATATGCATATCCCCAACAATAAGCATTTCATATTTCTTTTTGGCAATAGGTAGAGGTAGTTGAAAACTTCCAATAGTGAGTGTCAAAGATTTTTCAATAACATTAATACCATTCACTTGGAATTGTTTCTTCGGAAAGTGTACCGTATGCTCATTACCATTAATATGAAAGGTGACCTTGCTTTTATTGCAATCAATAACAGCCCCTGCAGTATTCAAGAAGGGTCTACCAAGGATAATCGACATGTTGTCGTCCTCGGGCATCTCAAGTATAACAAAGTCAGTTAGGATAGTAACATTTGCAACAACAACGGGCACATCCTCACAAATACCGATAGATATGGCAGTTGATTTGTCAGCCATTTGCAAAGATATTTCAGTAGGTGTGAGTTTATTCAAATCAAGTCTTTCATATAAGGAGAAAGGCATAACACTAACACCAGCTCCTAAATCACACAAGGCAGTTTTGACATAATTTCTTTTTATGGAGCAAGGTATAGTTGGTATTCTCGGATCTCCAAGTTTTTTAGGTACTCCATCCTTAAAAGAATAATTAGCAAGCATGGTGGAGATTTCAGCTTCAGGTATTTTTCTTTTATTAGAGATGATGTCTTTCATATATTTTGCATAAGCGGCCATCTTTAATATATAAGTCAAGCGAGTGCGCAGAAAGACTGGCCTAAGCATTTCAGCAAAACATTCAAATTCTTCATCATCCTTTTTCTTAGTTGATTTAGGTGGAATGGGCATGGGTTTTTGAACCCATGGTTCTCTTTCTCTTCCATGTTTTCTAGCAACAAAGTCTCTTTTATCAAATCTTTTATTTTTAGATTGTGGGTTATCAAGATCAACAGCTGGTTCTATTTCAACATCATTATCTGGTTGTTTATCCTTGTCTGGTTGAGTGTCTTCATGAACATCATCATTATCTTTTTCATTATCACTAGGTGAATGTTCATTACCAAATTGAGTTTCAGCATCAGAAATAGAAACAACATTATTATCAGGAGGTTTTTCTATCTCAGGTTCACTAGAAGCATGCAAAGTTCTATCATTTTTCTTCTTCTTCTTCTTTTTAGAAGGACTAGGTGCATGATACGTCTCCAACGTATCTATAATTTTTTATTGTTCCATGCTGTTATATTATCATTCTTGGATGTTTTACAATCATTTTATAGCAAATTTATATCATTTTTTGGGACTAACCTATTGACATAGTGCCCAGTGCCAGTTGCTGTTTTTTGCTTGTTTTTTACTTCGCAGAAAATCAATACCAAACGGAGTCCAAACGCAGAGAAACTTTTTCGGTGACTTTTTCTAGACCAGAAGACACATGATGGGCCAAGGAAGTACCAGAGGGGGGGGGGCTCCGAGGGGAGCACAACCCACCTGGGCGCGCCTGGAGGCCCAGGCGCGCCCCGGTGGGTTGCACCCACCTCGGTGGCCTCCCACACCACCTCTTTGCTCTATAAATACCCCAATATTCCAAAAACACTAGGGGAGTCGACGAAACACAATTCCAGCTGCCACAAGTTCCAGAAACCACAGATCCAATCTAGACACCATCACGAAGGGGTTCATCATCCTCATTGGTGCCTCTCCGATGATGCGTGAGTAGTTCATTGTAGACCTACGGGTCCGTAGTTAGTAGCTAGATGGCTTCCTCCCTCTCTTTTGATTCTCAATACAATGGTCTCTTAGAGATCTATTTATGTAACTCTTTTTGCGGTGTGTTTGTTGAGATCCGATGAACTTTGAGTTTATGATCAGATCTATTTTATCCATGAAAGTTATTTGAGTTTTGATCTCTTATATGCATGATTACTTATAGCCTCGTATTTCTTCTTTGAATCTTTGGTTTAGTTAGGCTGACTAGATCGATTTTTCTTGCCATGGGAAGAGGTGCTTTGTGATGGGTTCGATCTTACAGTGCTCAATCCCAGTGACAGAAGGGGAAATGACACGTATGTATTGTTGCTATTAAGGATAACAAGATGGGGTCTATTCCTACATGAATAGATCGTGTCTACATCATGTCATCGTTCTTATTGCATTACTCTGTTTCTCCATGAACTTAATACACTAGATGCATGCTGAATAGCGGTCGATGTGTGGAGTAATAGTAGTAGATGCAGGCAGGAGTCAGTCTACTAATCTTGGACGTGATGCCTATATAATCCAAAAACCCAAAAATACCTTGCTGCAATTTTTTTTTATCTCGCGTTCCCGCGAGATCTATTTATCCAATCTACTACAATTTTATCTATCTTTTTACCCGGGAGGGATTAACAACCCCTCTTTTACGTTGGGTTGCAAGTATTTGTTCTTTGTGTGCAGGTACCGTTCACGTATTGTTGCGTGGTTCTCCTACTAGTTCGATAACCTTGGTCTCATCACTTAGGGAAATACCTACCGTAGATGTGCTGCATCATCCCTTCCTCTTTGGGGAAATACCGACGTAGTTCAAGCCGCATCAAAAGGAATTTCTGGCGCCGTTGCTGGGGAGACATCATCAGCATCTACCAGGTTCCTAATCAGAAATCTCATCTCCTTGCAATTTACATTATTTGCCATTTGCCTCTCGTTTTCATCTACCCCACTTCACAAAAATTTGCCGTTTTATTCGCCCTCTTTTTCGTTCGCCGTTTTCTCGTCAGATCTATTTTTGTGTGCAATTTTGTTTGTCACTTTTTGTCGTTATGGATAGTTCTTCCTCTATTGCGTGCACTCCCGAGAACGAGGTTCTTAACTTTAAACAAATGGGAGGGGAGAATTTAAAAGATGCTTGGTATAGGATTTGCAATGCCCATAATAGATCTATTCGTAAGCAATCCATCGTTGTTCTTCTTCGTTGTTTTTATGTGGGAATCACCACTTGGTATAGATTCGTCCTTGATACGATTACAGGTGGGAATTTCTTGATGTTTCCTTCCATAGATGCTTTTAATGCTATGGGGAATTTAGTGGGTTCACCACCTCTTTTGGTAAATGAAACAACTTTAACTCTCGAACATGTTATGGAGAGGCTAGATGCTATTGAAAAGAAAATGCTCACTAAAGAAAATACAGAAAAATTAGATAAAAGGATGCACAATCTTGATAATAGAATCGGGTCAAAAGAGGGAGATGCTCTTAAAGTACTAAAAGAAAAAGAATCCGCATTCAACGAAAGAATAGAGGAGAGTCCCGCTAGAATTGATAAGTTGGAGGAAATTTTTAGTAATCTAAGCATGGATTTTTTTCCTCCACTAAAACTATTGAAAAAACTCCGGTAAAAATAGGCAAGATTACTCAAGTCACTAAAAACAAGGGTGCAACTTCTAATAGTAACAAAGAAGATCTTAAGATGATTAGTATTCACCCTGATTTTGTTGAAATTATAAGAGATCCTACGTGCAAGAATGAATTCTTCAAACTTGTTCCTAGGAGTATTGTTATTGAAAATTTGTATGCTAAATCCTTGAAGAATTCTAAGTGTTTGATTGAGGAGTTGAAAAATAAATATGACAACACTTAGATCTTTGCATTATGCCTAGCTAGGGACATAAAACGATAGCGCTTGTTGGGAGGCAACCCAATGAATAAAATTTATTTTTGTCTTTTTCTTTCTGCTCTTGAGTGTTTGCACAATTATGCTACTATTATGATTGTGTTTTTTGTGTTTTAATTAGTGTTTGTGCCAAGTAAAGCCTTTGGGATAGCTTTGGTGATAGTTGATTTGATCTTGTTGGAAAACAGAAACTTTTGTGTCGAGTAAAATAATTGTTTAACATCACAGAAGTGACGAAAAATTCTGAATGTTTTACAAAAGATTTACGTACAAATTTCCTCTGTTTTCCTAATTTTTCAGAATTTTTGGAGTTACAGAAGTATGATAACAATTTGCATATTTACAGACTATTCTATTTTTGACAGATTCTGTTTTCTTTGCATTGTGTGCTTATTTTGATGAATCTATGGTTTGTATCGGGGGGTATAAGCCATGGTAAAGTTAGAACACAGTAGATATAATGCAATAACAAAATTTGAATGTGTTTTCTACAGTACTTAAAGTAAAGATTGGTTTTCTTATACTAACGGATCTCACGAAGGTTTTGTTGAGTTTTGTGTGATTGAAGTTTTCAAGTTTTGGGTGAAATCACGATGGATGAAGGAATAAGGAGTAAGAAGAGCTTAAGCTTGGGGATGCTACCGCACCCGAAGATAATATTCAAATATGAACAAGCAACTAAGCTTGGGGATGCCCCCGAGTGGCATCCCCTCTTTCTCCTAACGACCATCGGTATTTTACTTGGAACTATATTTTTATTCGTCACATATCATGAGTTTTGCTTGGAGCGTCTTGTATGATATGAGTCTTTGCTTGTTTTGCTTTTTATTTTGTGTCATCTATCCTTGCTGGACACACCTATTTGAGAGAGCCAAAATTATGCTATGATTCGTTAGAATTGCTCTCTATGCTTCACTTAAATCTTTTTGAGCTATGGAATTGCTCTAGTGCTTCACTTATATCTTTTTGAGCATGGTGTGCTTTAGTATTTTTGAAGAAATGATCTCATGCTTCACTTAGATTTATTTGATAGTTAGTAAAAAAATTAAGAAATTCTCTCATGCTTCACTTAAATTATTTTGAGAGAAGAAAATTTTTATGCTCATGTTCTTCACTTAGATTTGTTTGAGCTATCAAAAGCAACTTATGAAATTAGTCCCAAAGTGATAGATATTCAAGAGGGATATAATAAAAACTTTAATGAAGATCATTGGACAAAATAAACTTGATTCTTTGCAATAGTTTTGCGATATGATGATATAATATGTGAGTCATGTTGGTGAGTAATTATGGCTTAGTAAGAATGTTGATGTTAAGGTTTGTGATTCCCTATGCAAGCACGAAAGTCAATAGTTATGCAATGAAATTACATCCTACTTATGGTGCATTATTCGGTGTAAGTTATGCTTAATGCTCGCTTATGAGATTTTTCATTTCTTTGTTGGATGCTTCTCACTCTTTTGGTAGCCTTCACTTGCACTAAGTATGATTACTACTTGTGCATCCAAAATCCTTAAACCAGTTTTGCCATATGAGTCCACTATACCTACCTATATGCGGTATTCTTTTGTCGTTCTAAGCAAATTTGTATGTGCCATCTCTAATTTTCAAAATAAATTTCCTTTTTGTGTGCTCGTACTGCCCATAAAACGGTAGGGGCTGGCTAATATTTTTCCATGCTAGATGTGTTATTCTCAAGATGAGTGTTTATTCACTTGTCATTGCACGAGAGTACGGCAAAGGTATTAGGGATGCCCAGTCCCTAAATGAAAAATGAATTTACTTTATGTTGTCAAATAATAAATTCCTTGGAAAGTGTTGGTATGGACGGCACCCGTGGATTCGGTTAGCCGTGGAATGTGAAAGTATGGTGGAAAAAGGAATAAACTTTATTTTCTGTTTGGGAACCACATATGATATATCTAGCATGGAAAGTATTGGGAACTACTTGATCGTTTTCGTTGACAGGAAAAGCGTGCCACCCAAAATGTTTTTATCTCTATCTTTTTCGCTTTGAGCTGTGGCACCTCTACAAATCCCTACTTCTCTCTGCGAAGGGCCTTTCTATTTACTTTATGCAATTTTTATTTTTACTTGAGTCTCCATCTTCTCTTATAAAGCACCAACTAAGGGGCACTATGATCGTACTTGAGCATTGGGTGTAGCTAATATGCGAGTGTGTTTCATGAATGGATCAATGATTGAGCATAATGGGCTAGGGATAACTTGCTTTAGTGTTGATATTTTGAAAGACATGGTTGCTTGTTGATATGCTTGAGTATTGAAATCTTCATGTCAAAACTAGACTATTGCTTTGAATCATATAAAAGTCTAAATGTCCATGCTACAAAGAAAAGAATATGTGATGAACATGTTAGGCAGCATTCCACATCAAAAATTCTATTTTTATCATTTACCTACTCGAGGACGAGCAAGAATTAAGCTTGGGGATGTTGATACGTCTCCAACGTATCTATAATTTTTTATTGTTCCATGCCGTTATATTATCATTCTTGGATGTTTTACAATCATTTTATATCAACTTTATATCATTTTTTGGGACTAACCTATTGACATAGTGCCCAGTGCCAGTTGTTGTTTTTTGCTTGTTTTTTACTTCGCAGAAAATCAATACCAAATGGAGTCCAAATGCAGCAAAACTTTTTGGTGATTTTTTCTGGACCAGAAGACACACGATGGGCCAAGGAAGTACCAGAGGGGGGCTTGGAGGGGAGCACAACCCACCTGGGCGCGCCTGGAGGCCCAGGCGCGCCCTGGTGGGTTGTGCCCACCTCGGTGGCCTCCCACACCGCCTCTTTGCTCTATAAATACCCCAATATTCCAAAAACCCTAGGGGGGTTGACGAAACACAATTCCAGCCGCCGCAAGTTCTAGAAACCACAGATCCAATCTAGACACCATCACGGAGGGGTTCATCATCCTCATTGGTGCCTCTCCGATGATGCGTGAGTAGTTCATTGTAGACCTACGGGTCTGTAGTTAGTAGCTAGATGGCTTCCTCTCTCTCTTTTGATTCTCAATACAATGGTCTCTTGGAGATCTATTTGATGTAACTCTTTTTGCGGTGTGTTTGTTGGGATCCGATGAACTTTGAGTTTATGATCAAATCTATTTTATCCATGAAAGTTACTTGAGTTTTGATCTCTTATATGCATGATTACTTATAGCCTCGTATTTCATGAAGATCATTGGACAAAATAAACTTGATTCTTTGCAATAGTTTTGTGATATGATGATATAATATGTGAGTCATGTTGGTGAGTAATTATGGCTTAGTAAGAATGTTGATGTTAAGGTTTGTGATTCCCTATGCAAGCACGAAAGTCAATAGTTATGCAATGAAATTACATCCTACTTATGGTGCATTATTCGGTGTTACTTATGCTTAATGCTCGCTTATGAGATTTTTTGTTTCTTGGTTGGATGCTTCTCAATCTTTTGCTAGCCTTCACTTGCACTAAGTATGATTACTACTTGTGCATCCAAAATCCTTAAACTAGTTTTGCCATATGAGTCCACTATACCTACCTATATGCGGTATTCTTTTGTCGTTCTAAGCAAATTTGTATGTGCCATCTCTAATTTTCAAAATAAATTTCCTCTTTGTGTGCTCGTACCGCTCATGAAACGGTAGGGGGTGGCTGACATATTTCCATGTTAGATGTGTTATTCTCAAGATGAGCGTTTATTCACTTGTCATTGCACGAGAGTACGGCAAAGGTATTAGGGATGCCCAGTCCCGAAATGAAAAATGAATTTACTTTATGTTGTCAAATAATAAATTCCTTGGAAAGTGTTGGTATGGACGGCACCCGTGGATTCGGTTAGCCGTGGAATGTGAAAGTATGGTGGAAAAAGGAATAAACTTTATTTTCTGTTTGGGAACCACCTATGATATATCTAGGATGGAAAGTATTGGGAACTACTCGATCGTTTTCGTTGACAGGAAAAGCATGCCACCCAAAATGTTTTTATCTCTATCTTTTTCGCTTTGAGCTCTGGCACCTCTACAAATCCCTACTTACCTCTGTGAAGGGCCTTTCTATTTACTTTATGCAATTTTTATTTTTACTTGAGTCTCCATCTTCTCTTATAAAGCACCAACTAAGGGGCACTATGATCGTACTTCAGCATTGGGTGTAGCTAATATGCGAGTGTGTTTCATGAATGGATCAATGATTGAGCATAATGGGCTAGGGATAACTTGCTTTAGTGTTGATATTTTGAAAGACATGGTTGCTTGTTGATATGCTTGAGTATTGAAATCTTCATGTCAAAACTAGACTATTGCTTTGAATCATAAAAAAGCCCAAATATCCATGCTACAAAGAAAAGAATACGTGATGAACATGTTAGGCAGCATTCCACATCAAAAATTCTGTTTTTATCATTTACCTACTCGAGGACGAGCAGGAATTAAGCTTGGGGATGCTTATACGTCTCCAACGTATCTATAATTTTTTGTTGTTCCATGCTGTTATATTATCATTCTTGGATGTTTTACAATCATTTTATAGCAACTTTATATCATTTTTTGGGACTAACCTATTGACATGGTGCCCAGTGCCAATTGCTGTTTTTTGCTTGTTTTTTACTTCGCAGAAAATCAATACCAAACGGAGTCCAAACGTAGCGAAACTTTTTGGTAATTTTTTCTGGACCAAAAGACACACGATGGGCCAAGGAAGTACCAGAGAGGGGCTCCGAGGGGAGCACAACCCACCTGGGCGCGCCTGGAGCCCCAGGCGCGCCCTGGTGGGTTGTGGCCACCTCGGCGGCCTCCCGCACCGCCTCTTTGCTCTATAAATACCCCAATATTCCAAAAACCCTAGGGGAGTCGTCGAAACACAATTCCAGCCGCAGCAAGTTCCAGAAACCACAGATCCAATCTAGACACCATCACGAAGGGGTTCATCATCCTCATTGGTGCCTCTTCGATGATGCGTGAGTAGTTCATTGTAGACCTACGGGTCCGTAGTTAGTAGCTAGATGGCTTCCTCTCTATCTTTTGATTCTCAATATAATGGTCTCTTGGAGATCTATTTGATGTAACTCTTTTTGCGGTGTGTTTGTTGGAATCCGATGAACTTTGAGTTTATGATCAGATCTATTTTATCCATGAAAGTTATTTGAGTTTTGATCTCTTATATGCATGATTACTTATAGCCTCCTATTTCTTCTTCGAATCTTTGGTTTAGTTAGGCTGACTAGATCGATTTTTCTTGCCATGGGAAGAGGTGCTTTGTGATGGGTTCGATCTTACGGTGCTCAATCCCAGTGACAGAAGGGGAAATGACACGTATGTATCGTTGCTATTAAGGATAACAAGATGGGGTCTATTCCTACATGAATAGATCTTGTCAACATCATGTCATCGTTCTTATTGCATTACTCCGTTTCTCCATGAACTTAATACACTAGATGCATGCTAGATAGCGGTCGATGTGTGGAGTAATATTAGTAGATGCAAGCAGGAGTCGGTCTACTAATCTTGGACGTGATGCCTATATAATGATCATTGCCTGGATATCGTCATAATTATTTGAAGTTCTATCAAATTCCCGACAGTAATTTGTTTACCCGTCGTGTGGTATTTTTCTCGAGGGAAGCCACTAGTCAAATCTACGGTCCCCGAGTCTCTTCTTTATCATATTTGCCTTCGAGATCTATTTTTATTTGCTTTTATTTTCAGATCTATTAATCCAAAAACCCAAAAATACCTTGCTGTAATTTTTTGTTATTTATTTTATCTCGCGTTCCCATGAGATCTATTTATCCAATCTACTACAATTTTATCTATCTTTTTACCCGGGAGGGATTGACAACCCCTCTTTTACGTCGGGTTGCAAGTATTTGTTCTTTGTGTGCATGTACCGTTCACGTAATGTTGCGTGGTTCTCCTACTCGTTCGATAACCTTGGTCTCATCACTGAGGGAAATACCTACCGTAGCTGTGTTGCATCATCCCTTCCTCTTTGGAGAAATACCGACGGAGTTCAAGCCGCATCAGTGCACTAGTGTTAATTCTTTGAGAGTTTTGTTCAATTTTTTTGGGGTGTCCCTCGGGATAAAGTGGTTCCTGAGTCATTTTACTTCCTCTGGTCGCTACTCTAACAGCAAAGTCATTTATGCTGTTATTCATTTCATCAAGTAATTCTCTTTGAGATTTAGCAACTTGTTTTAGTTGAGTTTGAACCATAGAAGCATGTTTTCCTACACCTCTAACATCATTGGAAATTCTAAATAACAAGTCACTCAAGCTAGCAATCATGTCAATATTATATTTTAATTGTTTCATAACATTGGCATTGAAGTGATCTTGTTTTCTGATGTAATTGTCAAACTCATAGAGACATTGACTAGGATGTTTATTATAAGGGATATCACTCTCATCAAATTTCATTAAAGAGTTTACCTCTACCACCTTGGGTGGTGGTGTGTCAAGTCCATATATCTCTTCAATAGTAGGTAAATTTTTAACATCCTCTGCTTTAATACATTTTTCCTTCATTGATTTCTTTGCCTCTTGCATATCTTCCGGACTGAGATATAAGATACCCCTCTTCTTCGGAGTGGGTTTAGGCGGTGGTTCAGGAAGAGTCCAATCATAATAATTCTTCAATATATTATTCAATAATTCCTCAGCTTGTTCAATAGTTTGTTCCCTAAAAACACAACCAGCACAACTATCTAGGAAGTCCCTACAAGCATCGGTTAGTCCATTATAGAAGATATCAAGTATTTCATTTTTCTTAAGTGGATGATCAGGCAAAGCATTAAGCAATTGGAGAAGCCTCCGCCAAGCTTCTGAGAGACTCTCTTCTTCAATTTGCACAAAGTTAAATATTTCCTATAAGGCAGCTTGTTTCTTATGAGCAGGAAAATATTTTCCAGAGAAGTAATATATCATATCCTGGGGACAACGCACACAACCAGGAGCAAGAGTATTGTACCATATCTTAGCATCACCCTTTAATGAGAACGGAAATAACTTGAGAATATAATAGTAGCGAATCTTCTCATCATGAGCAAATAGGGTGGCTATATCATTTAATTTAGTAAGGTGTGCCACTACAGTTTCAGTTTCATAACCATGGAAAGGTTCATATTCAACCAAAGTAATTAACTCTGGGTCGGCAGAGAATTCATAACCTTATCATCAACAAAGATAGGTGAAGTAGCAAACCTAGGATCACATTTCATTCTAGCATTCAAAGATTTCTTTTTCAGTTTGCATAATAATTTCATAAGATCATCTCTATCATTGCAAGCAAAAAAGTCTCTAGCTGTCTTCTCATCCATAACATAACCTTCAGGTACCTTAGGCAATTCATATCTAGGAGAGATAGGTTTAATAGGTGTTTCAAGATTTTCAGCTTCAAGTACTTCATCAGTTTCAGCATTCTCAATATCTTTAGCTCTAGCAATTTTTTCATCAAGAAATTCACCTAGTGGCACATTATTATCAAGCAAGGTACTAGCATCATCATGAGTATCATTCATAGAAGTAGCATCATCAATAACTTGTGACATATCAGGATTAATAGCATGTGGTGGTGTTGCAAGTCTACTCAAAATAGAAGGTGAATCAAGTGCAGAGCTAGATGGCAGTTCCTTAACTCCCCTCATCTTAGAGGGAAAAATCTTAGTCTTTGTATCCTTCAGATTCTTCATAGTGATAAATAGATAATAATCCCAAGTGACTCAACAAATATAGCTATGCTCCCCGGCAACGGCACCAGAAAAAGGTCTTGATAACCCACAAGTATAGGGGATCGCAACAGTTTTTGAGGGTAGAGTATTCAACACAAATTTATAGATTTGACACAAGGGGAGCCAAAGAATATTTGCAAGTATTAGCAGCTGAGTTGTCAATTCAACCACACCTAGAGATTAATTATCTACAGCAATATGATCAGTAGCAAAGTAATATGATAGTTTTGATAGTAGTGGTAATAGTAGTAGTAATAGTAACAGTGATAGCAATAATTTTGTAGCAGGTGTAACAGTAGAAGCAGCAGTAATAACTTAGCAAAAACAATATGCGGAAAAATTCGTAGGCATTGGATCGGTGAATTCGTTCGATGATACACATCATATAACAGTCATAACCTAGGGAGATACGGCACTAGCTCCAGTTCATAAATATAATGTAGGCATGTATTTCGTAAATAGTCATACGTGATTATGGAAAGAACTTGCATGACATCTTTTGTCCTACCCTCCCGTGGCAGCGGAATCCATAAGGAAACTAAGGGATATTAAGGCCTCCTTTTAATAGAGAACCAGAACAAAGCATTAGCACATAGTAAATACATGAACTCCTCAAACTATGATCATCATCGGAAAGTATCTCGAACACGTCACTCCGGGGTTTACGGATCATAACATGTAATAGGTGACTATAACTTGCAAGATCGGAACTAGAACATAGATATAATGGTGATAACATAAATGGTTCAGATCTGAAATCATGGCACCTGGGCCCAAAGTGACAAGCATTAAGCATGGCAAAGTCATAGCAACATCAATCTCAGAACATAGTGGATACTAGGGATCAAGCCCTAACAAAACTAACTCGATTACATGATGAATCTCATCCAACTCCTCACTGACCAGCGAGCCTACGAAGGAATTACTCACTCCCGGTTGGGAGCATCATGGAATTGGCGATGGAGAGGGGTTGATGATGACGAAGATCGAACATTCCCCTCTCCAGAGCCCCAAATGGACTCCAGATCTGGCCTCCCGATGAAGAACAGGAGGCATCGGCGGCTCCGTCTCGTGAAACGCGATAATTCTTCCTCCTTGGTTTTTTCTCCGAAAATAGGATTTTATAGCGTCGGAGATAGGGTCAGCTGGGCCACCAAGTGGGCACAACCCACCTGGGCGCGCCAGGAGGGGGGCGCGCCCTGGTGGGTTGTGCTCCCCCAGGGACCCCCCCTCCGGTGGTTCTTGGCTCCAGTATTTTTCTTTTATTGTATTAAAATTCTCCAAAAAGTTTCGTTCCATTCCGAGAACTTTCATTTCTGCACAAAAACAACACCATGGTAGTTCTACTAAAAACAGCGTCAGTCCGGGTTAGTTTCATTCAAATCATGCAAATTAGAGTCCAAAACAAGAGTAAAAGCGTTAGCAAAAGTAGATACGACGGAGACGTATCAGGACCCGTGTCATGAGGGCAACTTCGGTGGCCCACTCCTACGAGAGCGCGTCTGGAGCCACCATGAGGGTGCTAACAACCTGCATGAGTGCGGCCGCAATCTGCGACCGAGCGGCCAAGGCAGCCCAAACGGCCGCTGTTGTTGCTCAGGTGGCGGCAGCAACATCTGTGGCGGGTATAGCAACTGGCTAGAATGGCACAGCAGTTATCCATTCCGCAGCAGCTGCCTTAGCCCTGATGGAGGCCGCCCATGCCCAGCTCCTGGCGATCACCGCACAAATCGCACAAAGCTTCTCTGACAATGGTCGGCAACCCACGGCCGAAGAGTTGGCAATCACCGAGAGCGTTCGAGCAGTCGTCACTTCGTTCAAGACATACCTTGCCATGATGGAGCCCACCCAAGACCAGACCACGGCCGCCCATGCCCAGCTCATGGCGGCCTTTTCCAAAGAGATGGCGGACGTGGATGGTGAGATGCTTGCCGAGTATGGTGCGATGGATGCCATGGAGCCCCTTCCCCGGGAGATCGTCAGGCGCGAGCTGGACATGAAGGAGGCGGCGAAGATCGACGAGCGCCAGACAGAGTAGTACTCTTTGTTTAGAGCGCCGGTCTGTAATTTGTTAGAGTAATGTTTAGGTCAGCTAGTTCTGTTTAATTGTTGTAATTGCTCGATTAAGAAGTGTGGGTGTGATGTAGGCTCTTTTGTGTACTGATGACCCACAAGTATAGGGGATCAATTTTAGTCCTTTCAATAAGTAAGAGTGTCGAACCCAACGAGGAGCAGAAGGAAATGACAAGCGGTTTTCAGCAAGGTATTTTCTGCAAGCACTGAAATTGTAGGTAATAGATAGTTTCATAGCAAGATAATTTGTAACGAGCAAGTAATAGTAATGGTAACAAAAGTGTAGCAAGGTAGCCCAATCTTTTTTGTAGCAAAGGACTGGCCAGAACGTTCTCTTATAATAAGCCAAGCATTCTTGAGGACACGCAGGAATTTCATCTAGTGACTTTCATCATGTTTGTTTGATTCGCGTTCGCTCCTTTGATAATATGATATGTTGGTGGACCGGTGCTTGGGTGATGTTCTTACTTGAACAAGCCTCCCACTTATGATTAACCCCTCTCGCAAGCATCCGCAACTACGAAAGAAGAATTAAGATAAAATCTAACCATAGCATTAAACTTATGGATCCAAATCAGCCCCTTATGGAATAGCGCATAAACTAGGGTTTAAGCTTCTATCACTCTAGCAACCCATCATCTAATAAATACTCCACAATGCATTCCCTTAGGCCCAAAGATGGTGAAGTTTCATGTAGTTGACATTCACATAACACCACTAAGGGAATCACAACATACATATCATCAAAATATCGAACGAATACCAAATTCACATGATTACTTATGACAAGACTTCTCCCATGTCCTCAAGAACAAAAGAACTACTCACAAAACATATTCATGCTCAAGATCGAAGGGATAATAAATAGCATAATAGATCTGAACATTTGATCTTCCACCAAATAAACCATCTAGCATCAACTACAAGATGTAATCAACACTACTAGTCACCCACAGGTACCAATCTGATGTTTTGATACAACGATTGAACACAAGAGATGAACTAGGGTTTTGAGATGAGATGGTGCTGGTGAAGATGTTGATGAAGATTGATCCTCCCACGATGAGAGGGTTGTTGGTGATGACGATGACGATGGCTTCGATTTCTCCCTCCTGGAGGGAAGTATCCCCGACGGAATCGCTCCGCCAGAGAGCAAAAGTGCTCATGCCCATATTCCGCCTCAAGATGGCGACGCTCCGTCCTGAAAGTCCTCTCTTTATTTTATTTTCTAGGGCAAATGACCTTATATACCAGAAGATGGGCACCCGAAGCTGGCCAGGGGCCCCACTACCCACCAGGGCGCACCAGGGGGGTAGGCACACCCTGGTGCCTAGTGGGCACCTGGATGGCCCCCTCTGGTATTTCTTTTCTCCAATATTTTTCATATATTCCAAAATAAATCTCTGTAAAATTTCAGCTCATTTGGAGATGTGCAGAATAGGTATCTCTGACGTAACTTTTTCAGGTCCAGGATTCCAGCTGCCGATATTCTCCCTCTTTGTGTAAACCTTGCATATTATGAGAGAAAAGGCATTAGAATTACTCCACAAGGTGTTATATTGAATAAAGATACTATAAATAACAGTAGGAAAACATGATGCAAAATGGACGTATGAACTCCCCCAAGCTTAGACCTCGTTTATCCTCATGCGAAAACCGATATCGAGAATCATGTCCACATGTTTAGAGAGAGAGGTGTCGATAAAAACAAAATACGGACATAGTAGCATCATGATCATTATTATAACAGCAATAAACTTCATCATAAAACTTCTCATGAGCAAGTAACAATTTCATCACAACATTGAAGTATAAAGCATAAACTTTCTTGAAAACTAATAAACTATGTTCTCAGTCAACAATGCAATTGCAAGTCATCATATTTTTAGGAAGGGTCTCATGTCGGAGCTTTTTAGCAAGTCCACATACTCAACCATCATTTAGTCTTCTCTGATTGCTAACACTCACACCATATATATGGAGCAAAAGGTTTCAGCCAGACACATAGAAAGATAGGGGCTTATAATTTTGTCTCCCAACATATTCACCTCATGGGTGATGTCAACAATAATAACTCATGATCACTCATATCCAACTGGATATATGTGCCTAGATCTGTTGACAGTCTTTTCCAATATTAATTTTTTTCTCTAGTGCTAAGTTCAACTTGTCCACTAGATTGAGGGTGTTAAGGGGATGCAATTCTATGGTTGACATCATATTTAGCAAGCAATTTACGGAAAGCACCATGAATAAAATGTGAACCATCATCATTCATTAAATATCTAGGGACCCCAAACCTCGGGAAAATAACTTCTTTAAGCATTTTAATGGAGGTGTTATGATCAGCACTACTAGTTGGAATGGCTTCCACCCACTTAGTAACATAATCAACAGCAACCAAAATATGTGTATACCCATTAGAGGAAGGAAAAGGCCCCATATAATCGAAACTCCAAACATCAAATGGTTCAATAACAAGTGAATTGTTCATAGGCATTTCCTGACGTCTACCAATATTACCAATTCTTTGACATTCATCACAAGATAAGACAAACTTACAAGCATCCTTGAAAAGAGTAGGCCAATAAAAACCAGATTGTAATACCTTGTGTGCAGTTCAATCTCCCGCATCACTACTAGGAAAATGCTTATACACAGTAGCATAGTAGTAGCGCTGTAAAATAGTAACCGCTACTGCTATTTAGCAGTAGCGCTTTTCCTAGAAAGTGCTACTAGTAAAACTCTAGTAGTAGCGCTGGTAAGCAAAAACGCGCTACTACTATGTGGGACCATACGAGGCCACCGACGGTCGTTGGAGTTGTAGCGCTATACAGAAACAAGCGCTACTACTAACAGTTTAGTAGCAGCGCTTGATTGTACTACGCCGCTACTGCTAATGGGCCCCAAGTGCTACTACTAAGTCCCATAGCAGCAGCGCTTTTTGCTAAGCAGCGCTACTGCTAGTTGCGGCTGGTGCCACCTTTTCCACCCCCTCCCCCTCCTCCCCCACTTTGCCCTCTCTCCCCCTCCTTTCCCCTCTCCACTCTCCACTCTCCACCATTGTTGCTCTTCTTCTCTCTTCCTCCTACCTCTCTTCTCTTCTCTCCTCATTAATGGCACCCTCCTCCATAAATGGCCTCTCTCTTTCTCCTACACCTCTCTTCTCTCCCCCATTAATGCCCCCCTCCACCATAACCCCTCTCCATTAGTTAGCTAGCTAGATTCACCTCTCCTCCCCAACAACTAGATCTAGCTAGCTATTTAGCCAACCACACGTGCTCTCTTGATCGTTCTCTCTCATCATCTAATTAACCGCGCGTGCTCTCGGTCTCTCTCGGGAGATATATAGGTGAGTAAAAAGTTGTTCATTTCAAGAATGGGAATATGTGCGTGAATGAGAATATGTGTGTTTGGGATATATATATATATATATGGGGAGATTTGTGCGAGTGACATGCCCTCGAGTTGCTTATGTTTTGCCAAAATGTCAATTTATTTCCGTTTCGGTGAATTTCAAGCAAACTCAATATGTCCTATTTTTAGGCAAGGTCATGCCAAAATTTTATATATATGACTTTGAAGCATGCATTATTTATTTTATAACCCTTTTGCTTGTTATACCGTGCAGTCGGTCATGAAGGTGAGTGGATGGAAGGTGGAGCGGTACATGCAATCCACGGTGATGGACATGTATGCAAATAATCGGACTAGGATTAGATGTCCGTGTGCAAGATGCAAGGAAGGAGTCCTTTTGGACCCTTTTGATTGTGGCACTTTGAAGGCGCACCTGCTGATGAATGGTTTCATGGATGGCTATACTCAGTGGATAAGTGAAGAAGATGATGATGATGAGGACGTCCACATGGCAGGGAATAACGACATGGGGCTAGACGAAGAGATGACCGATCGACATGAAGATGATGGCGCCGGACATGTCAGCGAGGAAGAGTCCGGAAATGACGACGGCGGTGGAGAAGATTTCGGACACGGCGAAGAAGAGTCCAGACATGGCGGAGAAGAGACGGCGGTCATGCCGCAGTCTTCGACGGTACTAAGTGCAGTCGTGCAGGACCCTCATGTTCGAGACCTCCTTCGCAAGAGTACGACTAGCGAGAGAGCTGCTTCTAGAGAGGAGGCCAAGCTGGCGCAACTTGAAGTAGACTCGAGGACTCCATTGTATGATGGTTGCGATCCCGAGGTGACCCGCTTGAGTTTCACGCTCGAACTTCTAAAGATGAAGGCCAAAAACAAATGGACAGACAAAAGCCTCGATGAGCATTTGAAGTATCTACATAATAAAGTTCTTCCCGCAGGGAACCTGTGTCCTACTAGTGTCGAGGAGGCCAAGAAAATCATTTGCCCTTTTGATTTGCCGCACATTAGGTACCACGCATGCATCAACGATTGCATCATTTATCGGGGGGAGCACGCGGAAAAAACCAGCTGTCCAGTGTGCAATGCTTCTCGATACAAGAAGGCAGGAAAGAAAGCTCCTCAGAAAGTTGTATGGTACTTTCCGATCACTCCCCGTCTGCAGCGGTATTTCGTAGATCCTAAGGAAGCAAAGCTCATGCGCTGGCACGCGTAGAGGAACAAGCCCGACGATGGAGATGATCCGAGGCTGAGACACCTCGTAGATGGTAGCCAGTGGAGAGCATTCAACGCCGTATATGGATTTGCTGCAGAAGATCCAAGGAACATCGTGCTTGGTGCGAGTACCGATGGCATGAATCCGTTTGAAAACCAGAACACCAACCACAGCACATGGCCGTGTTTGTATGGATGTACAACCTCCCCCCATGGAAGTGCATGAAGACAAAGTACATACACATGAGCATGCTGATTCAAGGGCCGAAACAACCGGGAAATAGTATTAACCTGTATATGGGGCTTCTGCAAGAGGAGCTAGACACGTTATGGAAAACACTGGCATGGACATGGGACGCCAGCAAAGGAGAATATTTCCATATGAGAGCCGCGCTGATGACGACGGTGCACAACTATCTCGGTTACGGGTACACCTCAGGCCAGGTGTGCCACGGATACTACGGATGCACGAGGTGCATGGATGATACAACATCTCAGCAGCTTACGTCAATGAAAGATGGCAAGTCCGGGAAAATTGTGTACATGGGGCATCGTAGATGGCTCGAGAAGGATGACCCGTGGAGAAAGCATGGAGATCTATTCAATGGGTTGGCTGAGCTTCGAGGACCTCCACGTAAGAGGAGCGGCGCCGAAATCGACAAGCTGTTGAGAAACTGGGAACAATGCCCCGCGCCGGGAACGATCAAAAAGGCGCCGGAGCCGCTGCTGAAGGTATGGAAAATGAGGTCTGTTTTCAGGGACTTGGAGTACTGGCCCAATCACGACACGCCTCATTGCCTTGATCAGATGCATATCACGAAGAATGTCCTCGAGAGCTTGCTTGGCACACTGATGAACATGCCAGAAAAGACAAAGGATGGGCTGAAGGCAAGGAAAGACTTGGAAGATTTGAAGATCAGGAAAGAGCTCCACCATAAAAAGTCGATGGAGGAGACGGAGACAGAGGAAGGGGAAAGGGGCAGAAAAGTCAACAAGAAGGAGGAGAATTATTGCCCCCCTTCTTGCTTCACCTTAAGTGCGAAGGAGATCGATCAATTCATCAAGTGCCTTATGGGAATCAAAGTCAGTTCCGGTTACTATGGGAAGATAAGCAGATTTCTAGACCCCAAGAAGAAAAGGTTCAGCGGGATGAAGTCTCATGACTGTCACGTGATGATGATGCAGATACTCCCGGTTGCCATTAGAGGGATAATGGACAAGCACGTCCGTGACATGCTTACTGGTCTCTGCAACTTCTTCGACATTATATCTCGAAAGACCATAAGTGTGAAGCAGCTCTGAAGGCTACAGGAAGAGATCATTGTCATACTATGTGAGCTTGAGATGTACTTCCCGCCCGCGTTCTTTGACATCATGGTGCATCTGTGTGTCCACATCGTGGACGACATCATCGACCTCGGGCCGACATTCCTTCACAGCATGATGCCATTCGAGAGGATGAATCGGGTCATCAAAGGATTCATTCGTAACATGTCCCGTCCCTAAGGGAGCATCGTCCAGGGGTATCTGACGCATGAGTGCGTCTCCTTTTGCGAGAATTATATAAGCGTCGGAGACCCTGTTGTTGGTTTGCCCGTCAAGAAGCATGATGGGAAGCTCGAAGGAGATGGTCACAACAACGGGCGGAGGGAATTGCACGTGGACTACTCGGATCGACGGAACGACTTTGACAGGGCTAACTTAGTAGTGCTACAACACCTAGATGTGGTAGATGATTATGTGGCACAGCACAAAGAAAGCATCGCAAAGAAGTACCATGATAAGGGGATGCTCAAGACGGACAACGAAGTTACTGTAGAGCACAACGCCACTTTCTTGTGTTGGTTCAAAGAGCAAGTTCTTGAAAATCCCCCGGAAGAGGGCAGTTCGGACGGATTGCTCATACACGCCTTAGCACATGGCCCCGCGCCCAAGCTCGCGACCTATCAATCCTACGATATCAATGGGTACACGTTCTACACAGAGGCCAAATACATGGACAGTGATTACCAGAACTCTGGGGTGACAATTCAATGCATGACTGACGCCAACGGCACAACTGAAAGATTCTACTGAAGGGTCGAAGAGATCTGGGAGCTTGACTATGCTGGAATGCACGATGCGATGATGTTCCGTGTCAGATGGGCCAAGGACGTCGTAAGAGAAAACAAGTATTTCACCACCATGTCTATACCCGACGCGAATAGCACTCCCGTGAACATTAACGTCATCGCCAAAAATAAGCCATGGGTTCACGCTAAGCACGTGACACAATGCTTCTTCATAACCGACCCGGCCAATCCCAGCCGTGTTGTCGTGAGGAGATCCAAAAGGAGCATCGTCGGAATGGATGGAGTCGCCAACGAGGAAGACTACGACCAATATGGCAACCCGATGAGGGAAGATGACGACGACAATGCAGCATACGTGAAAATAAGAATCAATACTACATTACCTAAGAAAGATCGTTCACAATCCAGCGCTACTACTATTTTGAGTTAACCCGTGAGGGCTCAAATTTTGCCAAGTCTGCCAAGTCCCAATCCCCCACTCTTCCCCCACTCTGTCGCCGCCGCCGTCGCCCTACCCGCCCTCGCGCCGTCCGTCGCCCTCGACCGCCGGCCGTCGCCCCTGGCCGCCATCGACCTCGTCGCCGGCCGTCTCCCGAGCCCGCCCTCGACCTCACCGGCGTCTCGTCTGCCCGTCCTCGACCTCAACGCCGCCCCCGCCTCTCCCCTGCCCGTGCGCCCTCGACCTCGCCGCCGCCGCCGTCCGCCGTCCTCCACCTCCATCCTCGACTTCTCCTACATCACCGTAAGCCTCTCCTCTCCCCTGCCCTCCTCTCCCTCTCCTCTCCCCTGCCCTCCTCTCTCTTTGTTTAGGGCTTTTAGGGCAAGTTAGCAAATTTAGCAAAAAATTAGGTATAAAAACAGTACCAAATAAAAAAAATAGTAGCAAATTAAAAAAAACAGTAGCAAAGTTAGCAAAATTTTGAGCAAGTTAGCAAAAACAGTAGAGAGAGAGAGAGCAAGTTTATAGCAAGTTTGTAGCTATTTTTGTCATTTTTGTGCATTTAAGTACAAGCATTCTTTGGCTTGAATGATATATGTCATTGATGTTATATGTTGGTTTTGCAATGTTGGTTGAATGTCGAAAAATATCCGAGTGACCTATGTTTTGCCGGAATGTTAACTCATTTCCGTTCCGGCAAATTTCAGGTGCTCCATATGTCCACTTTTTAGCAAAGGTCATGCTGAAAATTTCCGTGATTTTCGGCATGACTTGTGCTAGAAACTAGGACATATGGAGTACCCGGGATTTGCCAGAAGGGGAATGAATCAACATTCCGACCAAACATAGGCCCCTTTTTCGTCTTCATTATATCTTTTATTTATAATTGTCGATCAATAGGAAACATGTCTACCGACGCCGAAGTCGTGGGTGGTTCTGCTCGCCTCGAAGACCCCATCGAGGAAGCAAATCACTATTTTGATTACTTGGGCGAACACCAGATGGGGTTGCATCGTGGCGGCAGTGGCACCAACCCTGACACCGACGCCGAAACCGGCACCGAGACCGACACCACCCCCGAGACCGGCAACAATGTTGTCGTAGCCGGTAAAGCACCAAAGAAGAAGAGGACACGAAGAACAAACGAGCTTGGCATCGGACAAATTGTGGTCACGGAGATGCACCCCAAGAAGTTAGAGCCAACGGCGCCGGAGGATGCGCGCTCTTGCTGGGGAAATCAACTTGGATGCATCCTCAGGGAAACTGCCAACATCAATGATGAGAGGTTGAAGCAGATACCACATATGGAGCACATGCTCCTAAAGAAGTTGCACAATAGGTTCCTGTTCCCCGGCCGGAATGAAGGCAAATATAAAGAGCTGTGGGACGACGTCGCCATGACAAAGATAAACGACAAGGCGATGGTGACGTTCACCAATGACTTTTCCTCCTGGAAAGTTCAGGTGAAAAAAGCGATTGGGAAGAATGAACCGTGGTCCAAGATTCATGCTGATAATCCGACAATAACGGAAGAGGACTTTGCAAAATTCAAGGAGAATTGCGGTAAAGAAGAAGTCAAGGCAAGGTCGGAGAAAATGAAGGCGCTCCAGGCCAGGAACACGCCTCCCCACCTGTAACATCCCCATCATCACACTACAGTGATCACCTCTTAATCATGCCAAGTCATCTTCATCTGCCATGCTTGATCATCAGGCTTAAACACTTCAATTCAAATTTCTCTTTGTAACTCAATTCAAATTCAACTGGAAAATAAAGTTGTTCAAAAGTTGCTGCAAAAATGTTCATCATCTAGCATTAAATCCAAAACAACTTGTTGTTAACTTAAACAACATCATTCCTACAAAGATGAACAGTAGCAATTAAAACAAATCAAATCCAGCGTATTTAAATGCTATTTCATTTTTGAAAATTCCAAATGAATTTCTCTGGTTACCAAAATATTTGTGGCACTGTCTAAAAGTGTGTTGGATTTATTGGGCCTAGCCCCATATTTTTCCTACACTAATTGTTTGCCCAATTAATTGCATTTCTCTCTCTCTGCTAATGAATAAAAGAAAAACCAGAAAGAAATAAATAAAAAAGGGGCAGCAGCCCATTTACCTGGTGACTAGGCCGCCTCAGCCCAGTCCACTCCTACCTGCTCCCGCCCCGTGTCGGCGCTGCCATGGACAGAGCGCGCGCTCGCCACTCACCGGTCGACACCGCGACGCCGTCGACGCGAGGAGGCGATAAGGCCGAGCTGGTGCTTCCCCCCTGGCCTCTCCTCTCACTCCGGCTCTCTCTCTCTCTCTCTCGCCCACACGCTCTTTCTCCCTTCCTCTCTGTCTCCGCACCCGAGCGCCGCAGCCGCCGCCGTCTAGCCACACCGCGGCGACCGAGCCCCTCCTGCTGCCTCGACGTCTCTGCCACGACCGCCGTCCTTGGCCACGTCGACCACGCCTTCGAGTCGGAGCCGGGAGGCAATGCTGGCGAGGAATCGACGCCGCCTCCTCCATTCGGTCGTCGTCGACTTCCTCGTCTCCGGCAACGCTTCGGCAGCTACTAAACCTCCGAGGGCCGCCGTGAGCCGCACCGTAAGCCACCGCGATGAACCCCTCTCTCCCTCCTCTCTCTCCACGCTCGTAGACGCCTATCCCCTTCTTAACCGAATCGCCGCCACGCGAGCTCGTCGCCGGCTATGTTCCGGTGACCGTTTGGTCACCCGCGCGAGTCTAACATACTCACCGCGTCCCGTAGAGCCGTTACAGCCTTTTAGTTAGCGCAAACGCGTGCGGTTGCCGCGTTTCCGACATCACCCGAAGCCCACCGCCGCGGCACCTCGCCGTCCGGTCATCTCTGGCCAACCCCGAGCCGCCGCGCTAGCCCAGCTGGATGCGGCGTCCTTCCCTCGTTCGAACAAGCCTGGTGGCGCTCGATTTGGTGCTCTGTGGAGCGATTCCGAGCGTCGCCGGCGAGGCAGACGCCGCGGGAGCTCGCCGGAGCTCTCTCCGGCACCGGCGCTTACGTGGCGTCGCCCGGGCCCACTTCTGGTCACTGGTAGCTGGGCCCCGTGGGCCCAGTTGACCCAGTTTACTGGTCCACTGTGCTGACCGGGCAGAGCCCAGTCACTGACAAGTGGGGCCCGGTTGACCAGTCAACTGGTCAACGGCTGACCCACTGACCCAGCTGTCCGGCCCCACTGTCAGCCCCTCTAGCGCCTCTCTGGTGCACTGCACCGGGTGCACCCAGCATTTCCTGCTACTGTTCAAATTCGAATTAAATAATTCCAGAAATCCAAATAATCTTCGAAAATTAATAACTTTTAAACCGTAGCTCGGATCGAAAAAGTTAAAACATGAAAGTTGCTCATAACGACGAGCCGAGTCTGATCGTGCCGTCTGTTTCTCCATCGGAACCCCCTACATAGAAGAACTCGTAACTCCGGACCCATATCCAGCAGATGAATAGGGCACACACGTCGGATGTTAAATCCCAGAATAATTCTAAAAATAACTAAAATGACTTAGATGCATAATTAGGCAACCCTGCACTGCATCATAGCATCACACGCACCGTATTGCATTTGTTTGCATTATGTTTACCTGTTTCTTCCCCCTCTTCTCTCTCGGTAGACCCCGACGTTGGCATAGCTCCCGAGGCAGACGCAGCTCAGGAGTACGACTACGTCCCCGACGATACCACTGAAGACCTTGCCCTTGCCCCCGAGCAAACAGGCAAGCACCCCCATTTTGAGCATGCCTATATCGCCTACTCTCTTCTCTCTTATGCTTGCATTAGAACTGCTACTGGTACTGTTTTCCTATATCTGCTGCATAGCCTGATTATTGTACCCTGCCTTGTTACTTTTCTGGTTATCCTAGACTGCTTAGTATAGGCTGGGTAGAGACACGACAGAGACCCCCACTTGATCCCGACTGCCCTGCTGGATATCAGAAGACCCGATCATCGGGATTGAAGACTAAACCCCGGCACCGCACATCACTTCCCCCTTAGTTGCCGACACTGCTGGGTTACCGTCGAGTGCCGAGGGTGATACCTCATCAGCACTTCTGATGTTAACCTTGTAGGTTAGTTACTCGGTCGTGGTAAGCGAGGGTGATTCCTCCTACACCACCCCCGATAACGACGTCGTCGCGCAACTCCTCAAGTGTGGACCTCGAGGGTGATTCCTCCTTCGTTCACCTTGATGATAACATCGAGCGGGAATTCCATCGAGGGTGATTCCTCAGGGTTCCCTTCGGTTTTAGACACACAGGTACTGTTGATGAGTTGAATTGCACTAAACCATGATACTAAAGACGGGTCGGCCCTGAGGGGTACCCGCGCGAGCTTATTGCGAAGTGAGGTGGAGTCGGGTTGACCTGGATGGTGCCCGCGAGATAACTACGAGGCGTGGCCGGGCATTCTTAGCCCTTGCCGCAAGTCCTCGAGACGGGGCGATGGGGTCACATCGATCGTGAGTCTCTGCTCGTTTCCGCGCGCTCCTAATCCACTATGGTTTGGATATTTGATCCGAGGGGCCTCTGGCCCGATAGCACTAACCATCACGTGGGCATAGTATGGGCGTTCTACGTCGTATACATCAGCCGAAGCTTGTTTGACGTCAGTAAGGAGCGGCGCACGCCGAGTTGGACTGGTAACGCAACCGCGCTTGTATAAGGGGTTGCTAGGTCTGCTCTCGGTGGCCCCGTAACGTGCAGGAGTTCCCGGGGCGATGGCCCAAGACCCCTGGGGGCATAGGTTTAGTCCGGCGTGCTGACCTCTCTTATAAGCCTAGGTCGGGTTGCGGCGTGTTGCTTAGCCGAGGCCGGGCATGACCCAGTAAAGTGTGTCCGGCCGGAGTTAAGCGAGCGTGGTGGGTAAGTTGGTGCACCCCTGCAGGGAAGAAACTTCTATCGATAGCCTGTCCTACGGTAACGGACACTCGGAGTTGTATCCCGATCGGTACAACTAGAACTTGAGATGAGAACTGGATAGTACGGCTCTGGGATTGCTTTCTCGCAGGGAGTCGAGAAAGGATCTCAGGTCGAGGTTGATGATACTACTACTACTGCTTTACATTATGTTCATCTGATCTCTTCTAATGCTGCAAGACTGTCGAAGATTGTTGAAGATGCTAGTCTTCGATAGGACTAGGCTTTCCCCCTCTATTCTGGCATTTCTGCAGCCCAGTCCACATATACAGCCATTCCTTTGACAATGTTGCATATGTAGTGTAGATCCTTGCTTGCTGAGTACTTCGGATGAGTACTCACGTTTGCTTTATTTTCTTTTTCCCCCATTTTCCATTTGATGCCACCAGACGACGGAGCCCCTGAGCCAGACGCCCCAGCCGACGACCAGTACTACTACCCGCCTGGCGAGTACTACTACTACGAGGAGCCGTTTGACGACCAGGAGTAGGATCGGAGGGTCCAGGGCAGGAGGCCTACGCCTTTCGATCGTAGTATTTTATTTTACCCCGCCTCTGTGAAGGCCTATTTCTCTCTCTCTGTAAAATATTTGTACCCAGATATCTGATGCTTCCGCTGACGCTTGTATCCCAACGAGCTATGTATTCGAGCCCTCGAGGCCATGGCTTGTAATATAAAGCTTGTATGACTTTATTTATGTTTTAGAGTTGTGTTGTGATATCTTCAAGTGAGTCCTTAGGCTTGATCGTGCGCATTTGCGTGTATGATTAGTGCACGATTAAGCCGGGGTCGTCACAGGTTGGTATCAGAGCCGACTGCCTCTAGGTATCCCCCTATCCAATTCCTTGGCCGAAGTTGAGTCTAGTGGTCAAAAACTATTTTACTAACTTGGCTGTGTGGCTTACGGGCCCACGTCGCCAACTGGGTGGTATTAGAATCTTTTATTCCACGTCTTTACTCTGGGACTCTGATTTCTCTTCTATTCGGGTTTAATAAATTACTAACACCGACACTTAGGTTCTCGCAACCGTTTTCTCCCGGAGAGCCCCCTCATTCCGGAAGATGGCGTGTCATCATCAGAAGACTCCGAAGATACTTCCCGAAGTTTTCCGATACCCTTTAACCACTGCTTTTGCAGTTTACTAACACCGATAATCCCCATGGATATCTATACATCCTTGCCGTTGTATCATCATGGCCAGTCAATCATGCCTGTATGAGGTACCCCGTAATACTCCTCGTTAAACCGGGAATCCTTTGAACCTACTGCTGTGCAGCTTCTTTCGCACTGCGTTTAATTACTCACAGTACCGGGGATCCGATCATCCCCAGTTGTTCCTGTGATTCCTAAAACACTTGAAATATCATCTTATCTTCCGAGAATCCCATGCATCCTACTACTACTGAAATTCTTGCTAGCTTATATTATGGTTAGCTCCATATGTCAAGTAATTGTTGTTGATATCCCTTGTCATTATCATTTCGATCCCATTGATTCAACATGTGTGCAAATACTTGCAATCATCAGTTCTTCCCTACTAATTCATCCTTCTGGCTCAGACATCATTTCGGAGATGAGCTGGAACTCGGCCAGTCAAGTTGCAAATGGTTGCCCATCTAGTTCTATCCAACTTATTCATCCTTTGATTAAAGCTTCTGCTTCTGATCCTTCGTCTTGAGAATCGTAACCCCTTTGTGCTTAAGCGCCGAATTATTTTGGTGTTTCTATAATCCGATGCCTTTGCATCCCTTCTTCATCTGATTGATTGCCGATACTCACAATCTTGTCTTTTGCGGTCCGCCAGATCTTTTGGTGGAACATTATCTGATAGTGTCCTCCATATTCCATAACCTTGATAGTTATCCCCCGTTACCCAATACCATCGATACATTGTATCACCCGCTTTGATTCCGATACTCTGTTTTCAGTTCGCATCCCTTGCTTTGGCATCTGGTTGTATAGATTCGTAAAATCATCCCGATGGGTTGTATCTATGCTTCTGCCATCTGCGAGAACGCAGAAACTTTTATGAGTCATACTCTTCTGGTGCTTCACCAGATAAATCTTCAGCACTACAATTTCTTCGAAAACGAGAAGTGAATGAAAGGTTATGCATTGAAGAAGTGGGGGTCGACCTTGAACCTTTGTGTTCATGCCCATGGAAATGATGTAGAACTTATTATGGAAGCTGCTCGTAAGAATAATTATTCCCCTGGTACAAGTTCATCTTGTATCTAAGAATTGATCCTTTGCAAACATGGTTCCGACCATATTTACTCTTTGGGTTCATTTCCCGGATAAGTTAAAATACTTGTCCTCTGCAGATCATTTTCCCCGTCCAACCTCTGCTCCGACTTACCTTCCGGTGTTACCCCTAGTACTTGTTACTGGGAAGTCTAACACCCCATCACAACATTCCTAGCCGGATCAGCTATATCCCTATCGTGCTAACTTTTAACTGTGCTACCTAGCCCTTCATCCCGGAGCACAATTTTTGACGATGAGTTAAGCTCACGTCGGCCTTCCTCATCTTGTCATATCACCTCAAACAACAAGCTTGATTTCGAGCTTGTGTCGTATCCGTGGATCCAATAATCTTTCGCCTCGGCATTCCTTTCTCTTGATGTCATCGCTGACCGATTACATCTTCTTGAAACCTCTCAACAAATGTGTCGTGATCAACGTCAACATATTGGCTTCTTCAGAGATGTCAACTGAAATTCATGGTTAGTAATACCATCTTTGCCCTCGATGAATTGTGATATCATCGATGTCATCCTTGACTTTCGACCAACACAGACCTGGTTGTGTTTGGTTAATCCTTGCGTTCCGAGATAACCTTGGAAATGTCCCTTTGTATCTCTGGAGATCTTCGAACCCAATCTTTACTTGACACCATATCATTGCTGCCTCGAAGCATGACTGTGTTATTCCGAACTCCAGCATGAACATTGGAAGCACATTGCCAAATGTGTCTCGATCAATTATCCAAACACCGTTGTATGGGTAATACCATGATTCTTCCATTGCCCCTCTATCTAAATGATTTGGAACTTGCTGTCCCATCATGTATGTCCTGTTCCGCTTTTCCTAGGACGGAATGTACTCCCAATACTTGTGTGAAAACACAATTTTCCTTTCCATTCTTTTGTTTAACCTTTCTTGTGCTCTCTATGATATAAGCAGAAATAATTCCCTGATTATAAAACACCTCGGTCATCAGCTTTGACCGTGAGATCCTGTTACTATTGTTGATGACATTCCGGTAACCACCGATGGACGACAACTTTGCCTATTGGTCCGCCTCGTTTAACGAGCAGGAAAACGGTTCTCTTCGTCCCTCGCCCTTGGTACCGATATTGCCACCGACACAATTGACAGTCCATCCTCTGACATACTTGTTGTCGAGACAAGTAAGATATCACCGTTCTCCCTACCTTTGATCGACACCCCACCACAGATCCACAGGATCGGAACCTGACCCTCCTCTAACATCCTTGATTCCGAGTTACCCTATACTCTTGGACTTGTGTGTTATCACGAGCCATCTTCCGAGAGATGATCTACTCCCGATACCCTGAACCCCTGTTCACACTCCGTTCAGGTATCGAATGAATATCCCTTCGATTGATATTTCTTATGTACTTTCATACTTTGCTCTCGATGTTTCCCCAAGTTTCAACTCAAGAGATACCTCTGCCACATTCCTTGAATTGTCCACCAGAAAATCGACATGGCAAAGGTCCGTTCTTCCGAAGTTACCTATACTTTCCTACTTAAATCTCGGGACGAGATTTCTTGTAGTGGAGGAGATTTGTAACATCCCCATCATCACACTACAGTGATCACCTCTTAATCATGCCAAGTCATCTTCATCTGCCATGCTTGATCATAAGGCTTAAACACTTCAATTCAAATTTCTCTTTGTAACTCAATTCAAATTCAACTGGAAAATAAAGTTGTTCAAAAGTTGCTGCAAAAATGTTCATCATCTAGCATTAAATCCAAAACAACTTGTTGTTAACTTAAACAACATCATTCCTACAAAGATGAACAGTAGCAATTAAAACAAATCAAATCCAGCGTATTTAAATGCTATTTCATTTTTGAAAATTCCAAATGAATTTCTCTGGTTACCAAAATATTTGTGGCACTGTCTAAAAGTGTGTTGGATTTATTGGGCCTAGCCCCATATTTTTCCTACACTAATTGTTTGCCCAATTAATTGCATTTCTCTCTCTCTGCTAATGAATAAAAGAAAAACCAGAAAGAAATAAATAAAAAAGGGGCAGCAGCCCATTTACCAGGTGACTGGGCCGCCTCAGCCCAGTCCACTCCTACCTGCTCCCGCCCCGTGTCGGCGCCGCCATGGACAGAGCGCGCGCTCGCCACTCACCGGTCGACACCGCGACGCCGTCGACGCGAGGAGGCGGTAAGGCCGAGCTGGTGCTTCCCCCCTGGCCTCTCCTCTCACTCCGGCTCTCTCTCTCTCTCTCTCTCTCGCCCACGCGCTCTTTCTCCCTTCCTCTCTGTCTCCGCACCCGAGCGCCGCAGCCGCCGCCGTCTAGCCACACCGCGGCGACCGAGCCCCTCATGCTGCCTCGACGTCTCTGCCACGACCGCCGTCCTCGGCCACGTCGACCACGCCTTCGAGTCGGAGCCGGGAGGCACTGCTGGCGAGGAATCGACGCCGCCTCCTCCATTTGGTCGCCGTCGACTTCCTCGTCTCCGGCAACGCTTCGGCAGCTACTAAACCTCCGAGGGCCGCCGTGAGCCGCACCGTAAGCCACCGCGACGAACCCCTCTCTCCACGCTCGTAGACGCCTATCCCCTTCTTAACCGAATCGCCACCGCGCGAGCTCATCGCCGGCTATGTTCTGGTGACCGTTTGGTCACCCGCGCGAGTCTAACGTACTCACCGCATCCCGTAGAGTCGTTACGGCCTTTTAGTTAGCGCAAACGCGTGCGGTTGCCGCGTTTCCGACATCACCCGAAGCCCACCGCCGCGGCACCTCGCCGTCCGGTCATCTCCGGCCAACCGCGAGCCGCCGCGCTAGCCCAGCTGGATGCGGCGTCCTTCCCTCGTTCGAACGAGCCTGGTGGCGCTCGATTTGGTGCTCTGTGGAGCGATTCCGAGCGTCGCCGGCGAGGCAGACGCCGCGGGAGCTCGCCGGAGCTCTCTCCGGCGCCGGCGCTTACGTGGCGTCGCCCGGGCCCACTTCTGGTCACTGGTAGCTAGGCCCCGCGGGCCCAGTTGACCCAGTTGACTAGTCCACTGTGCTGACCGGGCGGAGCCCAGTCACTGACAAGTGGGGCCCGGTTGACCAGTCAACTGGTTAACGGCTGACCCGCTGACCCAGCTGGCCGGCCCCACTGTCAGCCCCTCTAGCGCCTCTCTGGTGCACTGCACCGGGTGCACCCAGCATTTCCTGCTACTGTTCAAATTCGAATTAAATAATTCCAGAAATCCAAATAATCTTCGAAAATTAATAACTTTTAAACCGTAGCTCGGATCGAAAAAGTTAAAACATGAAAGTTGCTCAGAACGACGAGCCGAGTCTGATCGTGCCGTCTGTTTCTCCATCGGAACCCCCTACGTAGAAGAACTTGTAACTCCGGACCCGTATCCGGCAGATGAATAGTGCACACACGTCGGATGTTAAATCCCAGAATAATTCTAAAAATAACTAAAATGACTTAGATGCATAATTAGGCAACCCTGCACTGCATCATAGCATCACACGCACCGTATTGCATTTGTTTGCATTATGTTTACCTGTTTCTTCCCCCTCTTCTCTCTCAGTAGACCCCGATGTTGGCGTAGCTCCCGAGGCAGACGCAGCTCAGGAGTACGACTACGTCCCCGACGATACCACTGAAGACCTTGCCCTTGCCCCCGAGCAAACAGGCAAGCACCCCCATTTTGAGCATGCCTATATCGCCTACTCTCTTCTATCTTATGCTTGCATTAGAACTGCTACTGCTACTGTTTTCCTATATCTACTGCATAGCCTGATTATTTTACCCTGCCTTGTTACCTTTCTGGTTATCCAAGACTGCTTAGTATAGGCTGGGTAGAGACACGACAGAGACCCCCACTTGATCCCGACTGCCCTGCTGGATATCAGAAGACCCGATCATCGGGATTGAAGACTAAACCCCGGCACCGCACATCACTTCCCCCTTAGTTGCCGACACTGCTGGGTTACCGTCGAGTGCCGAGGGTGATACCTCGTCAGCACTTCTGATGTTAACCTTGTAGGTTAGTTACTCGGTCGTGGTAAGCGAGGGTGATTCCTCCTACACCACCCCCGATAACGACGTCGTCGCGCAACTCCTCAAGTATGGACCTCGAGGGTGATTCCTCCTTCGTTCACCTTGATGATAACATCGAGCGGGAATTCCATCGAGGGTGATTCCTCAGGGTTCCCTTCGGTTTTAGACACACAGGTACTGTTGATGAGTTGAATTGCACTAAACCATGATACTAAAGACGGGTCGGCCCTGAGGGGTACCCGCGCGAGCTTATTGCGAAGTGAGGTGGAGTCGGGTTGACCTGGATGGTGCCCGCGAGATAACTACGAGGCGTGGCCGGGCATTCTTAGCCCTTGCCGCAAGTCCTCGAGACGGGGCGACGGGGTCACATCGATCGTGAGTCTCTGCTCGTTTCCGCGCGCTCCTAATCCACTATGGTTTGGATATTTGATCCGAGGGGCCTCTGGCCCGATAGCACTAACCATCACGTGGGCATAGTATGGGCGTTCTACATCGTATACATCAGCCGAAGCTTGTTTGACGTCAGTAAGGAGCGGCGCACGCCGAGTTGGACTGGTAACGCAACCGCGCTTGTATAAGGGGTTGCTAGGTCTGCTCTCGGTGGCCCCGTAACGTGCAGGAGTTCCCGGGGCGATGGCCCAAGACCCCTGGGGGCATAGGTTTAGTCCGGCGTGCTGACCTCTCTTATATGCCTAGGTCGGGTTGCGGCGTGTTGCTTAGCCCAGGCCGGGCATGACCCAGTAAAGTGTGTCCGGCCGGAGTTAAGCGAGCGTGGTGGGTAAGTTGGTGCACCCCTGCAGGGAAGAAACTTCTATCGATAGCCTGTCCTACGGTAACGGACACTCGGAGTTGTATCCCGATCGGTACAACTAGAACTTGAGATGAGAACTGGATAGTACGGCTCTGGGATTGCTTTCTCGCAGGGAGTCGAGAAAGGATCTCAGGTCGAGGTTGATGATACTACTACTACTACTGCTTTACATTATGTTCATCTGATCTCTTCTAATGCTGCAAGATTGTCGAAGATTGTTGAAGATGCTAGTCTTCGATAGGACTAGGCTTTCCCCCTCTATTCTGGCATTTCTGCAGCCCAGTCCACATATACAGCCATTCCTTTGACAATGTTGCATATGTAGTGTAGATCCTTGCTTGCTGAGTACTTCGGATGAGTACTCACGTTTGCTTTATTTTCTTTTTCCCCCATTTTCCATTTGATGCCACCAGACGACGGAGCCCCTGAGCCAGACGCCCCAGCCGACGACCAGTACTACTACCCGCCTGGCGAGTACTACTACTACGAGGAGCCGTTTGACGACCAGGAGTAGGATCGGAGGGTCCAGGGCAGGAGGCCTACGCCTTTCGATCGTAGTATTTTATTTTACCCCGCCTCTGTGAAGGCCTATTTCTCTCTCTCTCTAAAATATCTGTACCCAGATATCTGATGCTTCCGCTGACGCTTGTATGCGAACGAGCTATGTATTCGAGCCCATGAGGCCCTGGCTTGTAATATAAAGCTTGTATGACTTTATTTATGTTTTAGAGTTGTGCTGTGATATCTTCAAGTGAGTCCTTAGGCTTGATCGTGCGCATTTGCGTGTATGATTAGTGCACGATTAAGCCGGGGTCGTCACACCACCGCCTCGGAAGCCATGGTTACGAGGGGAAAAGGCACGTATGGGCCAAGGAGGACGCCGAACGTGAAAGTCACAGAATCCCAGACCCCTTGGCGGAGTTCACCGACCCGCTGGAGCATGACTGGATCAGGGCCCGGTACAAGTGGGACAAAGTCAAAAAAGATCTTTTACACGGACCCGAACACGAGGGAGTTCATGAGACTTCTGGTAATTGTTATATTACCACATTATCATATTAGCTTCTAATCAATTCGACTGCAATTTTTGTCACATTAGTAAACCATCCATGTTCCTTTTGTAGAAAGAGCAGCACCAAAAGGCAGCCGAAAGCGACGAGTCGTCATAGTCGTCGGCGAGGCCCAAGTGGGACACCCCATTCAACCGGGCCCTGAACATACTGAAAAAGGTCCCAGTGGACAAGCCGCCGTCCTATGGACGTGTGCACGGCGTCGGAGATGGCGCCTCATGGAAGACGTGCTACCACGAGGAGCCAGAGGAAAGAAGGAAGAGACGGTCGGTCGTCACTCAGCAGAGCATCGACGAGAAGGTCGCGATTGCAGTCAATAAGACCAAAGCTGAGACCAAAGAAGAGTTGCTCGGGGCTGTCAATGCAGCGGTCACTGATGCGGTGGTCAGCTTGCTTCCGGCACTTTTCGATTTCACAAAGAACAATCCAAATGCACGGCCGGAGGACTTTCCCCTTCCCAGCTTTGTCGGGAGCAATTCGGTGAACACCACAGCACCAGCACCTGCTCAAGCAACCGCAAAAGGTCCCGCTCCTATTCATAGCAGCCCGACCTCTCTTGCATGCTCGGTGGGCCTTCATCGCTGGCTGAGCTCGACGCCCTCACGGTAATTACGCGTCATACCCTTTTCACCAACATGTCTATAGTCTTTCGTTTCAGTTGCCTTTTGGATGTTTGACGTCGCAGACATGTCTCCTTCATAGGCCGACGACACCTCGTGCACCCTACTCTATGACATCAAGGGCTAGAAGGTGGCCGTGGGAAAGGCAACGATCGTGAAGCCGAAGGACCGCATGTTCCACAATCGAGAGATGCCCGATGGCGTCTTCAAGGTTAACGTGGCCAGTGTCTTAGCGGGCTTCGAGGATTTGCCTCCTCCGGTACCAGTCGATGACGATGAGACCCCTCAGATGATTGGCACATGCAAGAGCTGGTTCTTGCCTTGGCCGAAGTCTCTTCTTCGTCTCGAGGCGCCCAGTATCACGCCAATGCCACCTTCTCAAGAAGGTATGAACACCACCCCACCTACCACATTACCTGCACCTGTCGTGGCGAGTGATAGCGGACGACGCGAGGGAGAGCCTCCATTAGTGCCAGATGATGTAGCCCCCGCTGTTAAAGAAGCAAATGTTGATGATGACATGGAGGATGATGATGATGACCCAGAAAAGTATTTCAATACCGCCTATGATGATGGAGGATTGATGGCTCAGGACGACGAAGACTCGGGCTATGAGCGTGGAGATGATGACTTGATGCTGCCTGATTTGCCGGAGCCGAAACGTCCTAAGGCGGAATGCAAAAAGTCTCTCTTCAAGTGATCCTCGCAGGAGACGCCTCCAGATGCCGCCTGTACCCAGCAACCCCCCGAGGCCCATCCACTGATTAGCCCGACGACACTGGGGGTGGTGGTTAGGGAAGGTATGGTGGGCTCACTACTGCCACCCGCCAAGAAGCAAAGGAGGAGACCGTACAGGAAAGGCCCTAAAGGCGCCAGAGCTGCTTCAAGCAACCAGCCGCCTCCGAAGCCCCGGGTGGTAGACAGAATACCTGTCAAAGGTAAGAAGCGTTTCCATGTCGCCGGCGACCCGATCCTACCTGCCAAAGCGCTAGAGCACATACTGAACAATGATCTAAGGAGACTCCATGAAGATGTGCTGGCCAGAGAGAAAAGCCTTCTGATCGTGGAAAAACCAGGATACCCGCTTTACGCGGCTCAGGTGCCGGGTGGGAAGTTGTACGTCGAGAGATGGCCCGCGAATAAGTTCATCCTGCGATTTGACTACATCTACGACATGTTCCACAAGACCAAGCTAGATTTCCAGTTCATTCGCATGTATGCGCTGTATCTGAACTACTTCATCAGGGTCGAGAACATCAAATATATCTGCGTTGCGGACCCGTTCTATATGCACGAGAGCTTCTTGGCAGTTTGCAAAGAGCACCGTGACTATGCGAGCAAGTACCTCGGCGACTTCATGATCTCTAATAAGGACAAGGAAGCGATTCCCGTGCCTTATCATCCCACGTAAGTCATCCGCACATATCCTTTCGTAAGTGTTAATCATTCCTTTGCAAGCATGGAGGCTAATTTGAGGTGTACTTAATTTGCGCAGTGGGGGGGGGGGGCGGGGGGGCGCCGTCCTCATCGTTCTGTACCCAGAATACTCCCATGCTATGTACTTGGACTCATCGAAGAACCTCAGGAAAAAGGATTACAAGCACATAAAGAGTGTTCTCGATAGTGCCCTGTTAACCTTCAGCCTGTCTGGTGGATATATCAAGGTGAAAAAGTACAGGAATCGCAGGCTGGCTTTCAGTCATAAGACCGACTTCTGCTGCATCCAGTAACCGCACACCAGTATGGCTGATGGATTCTACCTCATGCATCACCTGCTCGAGTACAGAAGGGATAATCAATGCCTTCACATGTCACCTACTACCAACGCCGCTGAGATTGTCAGCTGGGACACAAGCATAGGAAAGACACCGAATCATCGAATCAGAGCTGAGTTTTATCACGTACAGTGTGAACTTGCCCAAGTGATCTTGAAGCACGTCCTCGAACCAACAGGGAAGTTCTACCATGGGCCAATCACGCGGGAAGATGTCCGAGCACTGCTGCTCACTCAGCGTCTGGACCTGAAGACTTTCAAGAAGCTCGGGTGCTTCCTCCCTGACTATGAAGATTGGACCGCCGACATGGAGGACTGATTGTTGATGACAATGTGTCACTACTGTCTTTTTCTATGGCAAAACTTTGAATTTATGCACGGCGAAACTATGTGATGTAACTAAACCGTGGTCCTGAACTAGCGTAGATCGCTCTAGTTAATTAGTTTGGGTATGAGGAACTTCGTCATTTATGTTTACTATTGGTTGCTTGTATTTTGCTAATTATGCCTCTTTGTTTTCTTAAGTACATTATGTTGCATATTATCGTTCAATTCATCAACTCACGATGCAGGTACATAGATCAGAGATGGCGAAGGGCTACTACGCCGTGTACATTGGAAGGGTTCCAGGAGTCTATGACCACTGGCCAGCCGCTCAGGCCCAGGTGCACAGGTACCCGGGTGCTAGCCACAGTGGGTTCGACAGCAGAGCCGAAGCAGAAAGTAGTTACTTGAGGTGGACACTCCAGCATTAGCAGGGGCAGGATCGCCGGTACTACATAGTCGCGCTCTTGCTCATGCTGATCGCTCTTCTCTTCTACATCATGGTTTAGATAGAGATGATGAAACTTGTGTGTGTGCCATGACCATACAGTTGCACTTATTCGAGACATGACATGATCACACTTGTATATCGCTATTTTCGAGATGTGATGATATTTGTGTTGAATGATGATGATGATGATGATGATGGTACGACGAGACTACTGTATGTCTATGATATGATGAGAATAGTGTATGTTTAGTATGATCTGATGAAACTTTTATATAGAGCCTGTATAAATACAACACAAATACGTAGAGGGGTGCGGATCGACGAAAGCAGGAACATTAGCAGTAGCGCTGGAAAGCACCTAGCAGTAGCGCTGGCTTAGCAGCAGCGCTTCCTGTGAACAAGCGCTACAGATAGTTATCAGTAGCGCTGGTCCAGGAAGCGCTACTGCTAACAATACTTACTAGTAGCGCTGCCCGTTACAGCACTACTGCTACAACTTAGCTGTAGCGCGCTAGCAGTAGCGCTGGACCCAGCGCTACTGCTATGCATATTTCAAGCGCTACTACTAGGGTTTTCCCTAGTAGTGCATGGTGTCCTTCATAAGCTTCGGAGTGACATTTCCGTAGGATTTGTTCTTATTCATGCTCAGGTATACAATGTCTAATAATAACATCTACTCCTTCTTTATAAAGGTGTGGGTCATCCCAAAAGTAATGTCTTAAATCAAAGAAGATTTTTTCTTTTGTTGGTATGTGAAACTAGGTGGTATAAATTTAGCAACAATATAATTAGCATAGTCTGCATACCAAGGAGTATTATGAGAAGCATTTATGATAGCTAGTTGCTCATCTAGGAAGCTATCATCAATAGGTAGTGGGTCATCAAGAATATTTTCTAACCTAGACAAGTTATCAGCTACGGGATTCTCAGCTCCCTTTCTATCAGTGATATGCAAGTCAAATTCTTGTAGCAAAAGAACCCACCTAATGAGTCTAGGTTTAGCATCCTTCTTTTCCATAAGGTATTTAATTAATAGGAGCATGATCGGTGTGAACAATTACTTTAGATTCAACTATGTAAGATCTGAATTTATCACAAGAAAACACAACCGCTAGAAATTCTTTCTTAGTAGTAGCATAATTTCTTTGAGCAGTGTCTAGAGTTTTACTAGCATAATGGATAACATTTAATTTCTTATCAACTCTTTGTCCTAGAAAATCACCAACAGCATAATCACTAGCATCACACATAATTTCAAAAGGCAAGTTCCAATCAGGTGGTTGAAGGATAGGTGCAGAAGTCAAGGCTTTCTTAAGTGTTTCAAAGGCTTCTACACAATCATCATCAAAAACAAATGGAATATATTTTTGCAAGAGATTAGTAAGAGGCCTAGAAATTTTAGAGAAGTCTTGAATAAACCATCTATAGAAACCAGCATGACCGAGGAAACTTCTTATACCTTTAACATCTTTGGGACATGGCATTTTCTCAATTGCATCAACTTTAGCTTTATCCACCTTCGTCAAAAAATTTATGCCCCAAGACAATACCTTCATTCACCATAAAGTGGCACTTCTCCCAATTCAAGACAAGATTAGTTTGTTCACATCTCTGCAAAACTCGATCAAGGTTACTTAAGCAATCATCAAAAGAAGTTCATAAACGGAAAAATCATCCATGAAAACCTCAACAATCTTTTCACAAAAGTCAGAGAATATAGCTGTCATACATCTTTGAAAGGTAGCAGGTGCATTGCATAAACCAAAAGGCATACGTCTATAAGCATAAGTTCCAAAAGGACAAGTAATAGTGGTTTTTTCTTGGTCAGGTTGTGATACAGGTATTTGAGAGAAACCAGAATATCCATCAAGAAAGCAAAAGTGTGTGTGCTTAGATAACCTTTCTAACATTTGACCAACAAAAGGCAAAGGGCAGTGACCTTTCCTAGTGGTTTTGTTTAACTTTCTAAAATCAATTAGCATTCTATAACCAGTCACAATTCTTTGTGGGATAAGTTCATTTTTATCTTTAGGAACAACAGTAATACCTACCTTCTTAGGGACACAATGAACATGACTTACCCATCTACTATCTTATATAGGATAAATTATACCTGCTTCCAGAAGCTTTAGTATTTCAGTTCCTACCACTTCTTTCATCTTAGGATTTAATCGTCGTTGATGATCAACAATCGGTTTAGCATCTGGTTCCATATTAATCTTGTGTTGACAGAGAGTGGGACTGATGCTCTTAAGATCATCAACAGTATATCCAATAGCAGCACGGTGCTTCCTCAGGGTTTTTAATAATCTCTTTTCTTCATGCTCTGTAAGGTTAGCACTAATAATAACAGGATATATCTTCTTTTCATCAAGATAAGCATATTTCAAAGTATTAGGTAATTGCTTCAATTCAAACACAGTATCACGCTTAGGTGGAGGAGGGCCTCCTAGAGTTTCAACGGGCAAATTATGTGTGAGAATAGGTTGTTGATCAAAGAATATTTTGTCTATTTCATTTCTTTTATGTAAGTGGTCTAGCAAATATTGTTTTAACGGATCAGTAGGTGGTACGGCAATAGAAGCAAGACCAATTATTTCATCCTTACTAGGCAATTCTTTGACATGAGGTTGCTTACAAAACTTGGAAAAATTAAATTCATGAGACACATCACCAAAATTAACACTGACGGTTTCTTTCTTGCAATCTATCTTAGCATTAACAGTGTTCAAGAAAGGTCTACCAAATATAATAGGACAAAAATCATCTTGTGGAGAACCAAAAACTAGAAAATTAGTACTAAATACATGAGAAACAAATACAATTGCTATATATACAAGTTGTTAAGCATGCTTGGTTTGGTTAATTGTCTGGTTTTCTATTAGGAGTATGTTATATTGTGGAATGTAGTGCTCAGTTAATGTTTGGTTCATTTGTTGTGGTGTTTAGTTAACTGTTTGGTTCAATTCTGCAATGCGATATTCAATTGTTGTGGGCACAATTTCGTATTGTTATGCATGTGAGGAATAAATCGAATTTGGTTGTACTAAATACATGAGAAACATATACAATTGCTATATTTCCTAGTTCTTAATCATGCTTGGTTTGGATAGATGGATTTTCCATGTGGCTCGAATTAATCTGCTGAATCTGCAATGTGTTTGTTTTTCATCAACATATTTTACTGATAGTATGCCAACCCTCACTTAACCTGATCAATAACAACCTTATATGTGTTGCGGGGAAACAATGGGAAGCACTGAGGTTTATAATCGAGGTTTGCACATGCATTGTCCTTGTCTAATAGCACATTATTGTGCAATTGCAGGAACCATTCTAATATTTAGGTTTTAACCATTTGGTCTTGCATATGTAGGTCCTGCTGTCAGAGGTTTTGACCCACTGTTCGACCCATTCTGCATATGGGGAAATGAGTTGTTCATGAATATCAGCCAAGTCAAGAAACTCAAAAAGATTGTTAGGATAAAGAAACTAGCGACGAAAAACAACAAGATCTTTGTCTACATAATGAAGAAGACATCAGTGCACTACAGGATGGTATTAACTATTATACCTTGTATTTTTTATTCCTTTGCGCCATTTTCGAATTTAGAGAAGATATTTATGCATATCTTTGTTTTCAGGCCTTTCCAAAGCATTTCACTGATGATTACCTCTCAAACCACTTGTATGGTCAGGAGGCGAGGAAGGTATTCACACAACACCCACGGTACAATATTGAAGTCTTCCTCAAGAGGACGAAGGATGGACGGTCAATCATCCACAGGCACTGGCCTAAAGTTGCAAGGACCTTCAACATCAATGAAGGATCAATATTTGCCTTCCACCTCAGTAGTTTTCCAGATGAGATTCATCTGTCTATCTACCGTCTATGATGCTAATTTCCAAAGGTTATAGATGTTGCATGTGAAACTTGGTGCTGGTGCAGTTGTGTAATGGGGTAGCTAGCTATATGCCTATATAGTGTAACTGAGTACTGAAGCTATATGTACTCTGATGTATTTCAATTATGAAATCCTGGCTCCGTAATACGAAAATGAAATATATTGTGTGCTTAATATGAAATGTCAATTTGATTAATTAATGGATTATTAATAATAGGCCAATTAGCATGCTTATTGGGTTTTTGTATTGCAAATGGTTATTGAGACAACACCGTGCACGAAGACCTCAGACAACCCACACAATTTCTAGGAAGAAAACATGGTGGATCAATGAACAATCACAGACGACTTCCTCTTGAAAATTGTTTGCGTTGGGCCACCTTGCGCAAACGTTTTCCACATAAAAAATGTGTGTGATGGACAGCCTATGCTACACAGTTTCTTCTATGCACCGTGCGTGATGCATTTAATAACGCAAATGATAAAATTCTTAATATCGTCTGCAATGGCAACGCTATCACAGATGATTTGGTGGGGAAAATTGTGTGTGATGTACGTGCGAGCGGAAACGTTTGTCTAGGATTCATCGTGTGGGATGTAAATACGAACGGAAACGTACTTCTTGGATTGACTGTGTGGGATGTACATACGAACGAAAATGTATTCCTTGGATTGACTGTGTGGAATGTATATACAAACGGAAACATTTCTCTGGGATTCACTGTGTAGGATGTACTTATGAACGAAAATGATTGGGCTTGTATAATTGTATGCGATGGCTAGCTCGATCGCACACGAGCTCATTTTACCCAGCGTGTGTGATCGGAGGGCCTATCCCCGACGGTTTTCTGGGTCATGTGGGAAGGACCCCCCTATCGCCCACACTGGCAAGGCGACGGTTTAAAATGTCATCGCGGAAAGGGGTTAAAACCAGTTTGCATAGCGGCTCGTTGTACCAGTGCATGCAACCCTAATTTATTTCCCCTTCACCGCATACAGCCCCCACCTATCCTTCCCCCTAGCCACCGCACTTACCATCCCCAATTCCCCATCACCGTCATCGTCGCGCTACAAGCAGCACCACTGCCTCCCTGTGCCACAACCCTGGATCCCCCACCCACACCGCTACCTAGTGCCTCGGCCCCGCATCCCCCACCCATGCCGCCATTGGAGGTCAGCGGCGAGTTAGTATGCGACCTTCGCAAACCGCCTGGCGATCTCGCCTTCATCCACAGCACAGAGTCAACGTTGGCGTCGGCATGTTCGTTCACCATGGCAGCTGCGCTGGTAGGGTGAGCCTGGCATTCAATGCCCTCTACCTGCCATTCAACTCTTGTTGCCTATGGTGTGCCTCGCCATCATGGGTAGGCCTGCAGGTCCAACGCCCACCACCTCTCCATTCTTATGCTTTCCTCACCATGTGTCCGAACGTTGCTCCCGTAGTGGGGAGTAACTTAGACTAGAAACATGCATATGTTACTAGTCTATGTTACTATCGCTATAGTGGGGAGTAGCATGTGTGTGGTGTCATGCAACACTTCATTTACTAGGTGTGATGTTACTGATAGTGTAAGTAACTAGCTATGTTACTCAATTTGTCTCTCTCCTTATAAATTAGCTGTCATATTGTATTTTTTGCTTAGGTGTCATCTATGTTACTCCCACTATGGGTAGTCATGGCAAGAAATCAATGCATACAGAGTTGTAATCCCTCAAATTCATCCTCCTACTTTATGTCATGCATGCATGGCAAGAAAGCAACACATTCATATGCTTGACTAGATAGGCAAGTTCATACTATTTCCAAATACACTAATTTATATAGATGGTACAATACAGACAAGGCAAGTGGTGGTTATGTCAGATCGTCTTGACTACTACATATCATGAATGGGCAATTTTGTTTCATTTCCAAATCCACATGATTAAAATGGAAACCAACGCTAATGGATTTTGCATGTTAATCCCGCAAAACAACCTAAGCTTGCCTAAATTGGTTTATTTCACATGTTAATCCCACATATATAATCTTGCATGTATGTTTGTAATATCAGATGTGCATATTAATTGATAAACTTTAAGTGCAATCAAAATATCTTTCAATGCATGTTAATTCTCACGTATGTTTGTAATATTAGTCAAGACGTGCATTGCATGTGCATGATTAATAGTACAGAGGAAGATGAAGAGTAAGGAAAAGAGACGTTTGCCAGGAAAGACAAAACGTAGAGAGAGAGAGAGAGAGAGAGAGAGAGAGAGAGAGAGATGGGCTTGGCCCATTTGGTTGGTAAGACAGAGATGCAGATTGGGCTAGGCCCATTTGGTTTGGAACGAGACAAAAAATGTGGGTTGCGCCCAGGGAAGAGAGAAGGAAATAGAAATGAATTTCTTTTTACATAAATTCTGACAGTGAATAAATAGTCAAATATAAAATCAAACGAAGTTCAAAAAATCCAAAGAAAATTCTGAGTAGCATACTTTAATATGTCAAAAACTAGAAAGATATAACCCAACTAAAAGAAATGTACATAAAAAAACCTTAATTTAGGTTAACATTAATTCAAATTAAATCCTACAAATGTATGAAAACTCAATTTAAGCTTTCCTTAACCAAATAAAACAAACACATTTTTTGGCCTTGCATTTTAGAAAATAATTTTTAAACATTCTGAAAATCACGATGTTATAGTGTTTATTGTTGGATTCCGTGCATGAGTTTGTTGGGCTTGTTTCCTACCAATTAGTGAAGCTTGGGATCCCAATCCATGTAAATGTAATAGAGATAACCAAAACACTAATGACGTAAAAAGCCATGACAACATAGTAGATTTGGTAAAACCGACCATAACTCACTTAAGTACAATCTCAGATTGAAGAGTTTTCTTTCTTGTCATTTCTTTTGTTACTCCAATTCAGCATATTTTCATGCGATCAATTATTCATGCTTAGTTACTTACACACATAACATTTTTATAGAGTCGCGAAAATTAACCACCGAATCAATTACCCATGCCCATGTAGACTTTCCTTGCGAACATGGCTTTTGCCTGCGATGGCTCTTCGGATGGCACCAACTCCGGCGCATTGTGTTGTGGCGGTGGTGCATGCATACCCTTTTTGAAGCAGGTGCATTTGGAGAGTATGCAGTATCCGCTGTCGAAGTCCCCCCTTTTGGCAACTCTTCCTGCATTCCTTCCAGTCCATGCATCCGTGGTTGTAATCCTTGTTCATGGAGGAGAAAAGCTGATGGAAAGCCTCCGCACCTGCACCAGAGAGTTTAACACCCAAAACTTTAATTAATATATGTACTTGCATGATACCACTAGATCAATTTGCCAAATGGACACTCATATATAAATTTCATAAAATAGCCCATGAGCTTACGATATGTACGTATATGTATAAATTGGAGTTAACATATGATCTTACGATAGTATCTGAACTTACCGTGGGACATGAGGAGCAAACTCAGAACGAAGGCAACAAGCAATTGTGCTCTGTTGAACGCCATGGCCAAGAAGATTAAACTTTGCTTTGCTTTGCTTGTGATTTGTTAGGATTGATGTGAACCGATCTGTGCTATTTATAGAGATGTTCATTTGAGCTTCCATTGAATGTGTGAGATGAATTGATGTGGAATCCAAATGACAGATATAAGAATATTCTTCTCTCATAAATGCAAGTGCTTTAATACTTCAAATATGTGATAACAAAATGTTGGATATACATATATTTCTATCTCAACTATAAATTCAAGTGCTTTAATACTGCAATACGTGATATCAAAATGTCAGATATACATATATTTGCGTCTCGTGTATAAATGAAAGCGCTTTAGTACTACAAATGCATGGTATCAAAATGTTGGACATGTTTGTATTTATATCCCGTGTACAATTGCAAGCATTTTAATACAACAAATACATGGTATCAAAATGTCAAATATACATGTAATTCTATCTCATGTATAAATGCAAGTGGTTTAATACTACAAATACGCAACATAAAAATGTCAGATATACATGTATTTATATCTTGTGTATAAATGTAGGTGCTTAAATACTACAAATACTTGTATTTCTATCTCGCGTTTGACTGCTGATGTGTACATCTACTTTTCCAATGCCATATAGGCAACTCGTGTTTTTAAACCAAGTGAATATTTCATGATAATCTGAACATTTCGTGTTAATACAAAGAAAGCTGTACAATACCTAACATCATGCGTTCATTGATCTAGTAAAGCATTACTATATCAATAGCCCCCACAGTCAATAGATACTCAAAACCATATAATCTGTTCAGCATTAATATTATCTTTATAATTGTATGTAACATCATCTGATCATTCGTCTAATGGAGCCTTACTATAATAGATACAACATCTTAACAATGCTTCACTGAACCCACATTACTACTTGGACCACAACATATAGATTTTTCTAACTGTAAATGCAATATGAACAAGAGTTTTAATCACATGTCCTGATATAGAATCACAAAAAAACATTGGCTATCTTGTGATCTTAGTTTAAACTCTATGTTTCCCGCAAAAAGAGATTAAACTCTATGTATTGGTCTAAGTTCCATACAAATAACACATTTTGGTCATTAATATTATGTTGTTTTGGTGATAGCGCAATAATTAAATTTCCACCAAATAAAGCAAATTAAATATAGTTCCCTCATAGGTGGTATGTAATTTAGCATAATGTTTTCAATGGTAGTTGAACCATATTATTTATATTCATGTGTAGTATGAATATCATGAAACCATAAGTTCATTTCTCATACAGTTCGACACGCATTTCACTCCACAACTAAGTGATGACCAACTTCAGCACAATTATGATGAGCTCTGATCACATCCTTGATTACATATAAGCAGCTTTGAATAGGAATGCCGCAAAATTAAAGGCCTCTCCGTTTGTATCATGTTTGAGTTGTGGGATCAATCATGTTTTCGTGCTTGAGATGTGGGAGGGAACTGAAAACACTAGTATATCACAAGTTACATGCAACATGTGAGCACAAAAGAAGCCAGACTAGTTAAAGAGCGGGATAAATGTATGGCTCAACTACCAGCAATAGCCAGTGATTACCTTCATTATAGTGCACCAGATTAGGAGCTTGAAAGTCGCAAAGCAAGAACAGGACATTTGGTTTTATGCTGGTTTTCTTTGTGATCCTTGTCCCTATCATCGTTTGAGTGCCATGGGGCACATGTTTGCTGATAAATATGGGAGGATGCCCTGCATTGTGTTCAATACCCTCTCAGTGTGTGTGCAAGATTCAGTTATATTACGAAATTACAATTCGTACTCTATTAGAAATCGACGTAAATCCTGTTCTACTGCTTCTTTTATAGGATTGTATTTAGCACCCTCTTTGGCCTTAGCAGGACCAACTAGGTGGCAGTTATAACCACGGGCTACTTGTGTTACTCTATGGTTTATTAGGACCAATTGTAGGGTCTTATTTGCATGAAGTAATGTGTACCTATCAAATGGCATGAATAAATTATATACCGAGGTTTATAAATTGCTGGAAAGTAATTAGATGAGAGCATCTTATGTAAATTAGAGGAGATAATGAATAATTAGCAAAAGTAAATCTTATGTAAAGGCGCACCATTACTGGAACCATCTCTTTTCGTTTTTTTGTGGTTTAAAAAATCTTATATAACCTAGGACTAACACCCTTACAATTAGACTTTCACTGAAAGCACAACACACGGCACAAAGCCGACCTCAAATACCACTAAAATATGTATGGGAAATTAACCGATTACGTTCTGAACTTTTCTTTTTTATGATATATGTTCTAAAGTTTTCATAATCTAAAAGGACACGAGACCTACCAGAACAAACTACTCCCTCCGTCCAAGTGCATACACTACAAGAAACTTGTTAATACATGACACGTTTCCCGTGGCATTTTCAAAAACCGTCATGGGCAGACTAGTACAGCCCTGCCAGCCCGCCTGAAGCCCTAAATTGTTCCCCGTATAAAAGCTAACCCCGGAGACACTCCCTTCTCCACTCTTTCTCCTCCGCCGCTGCCCCATCGTCTTATCCTTCTCTAGTTCCCCATTCCCGCCCTCCCCGTGCCACATCACCGTCTCCTCCTTCTTCGATGCACCGCTGCCGTCCTGCTCCTTCTCCTTCGCCGAAACCAACCGGAGCATGCCTGGAAGCGGTGGAAATCCCCGTCCATCTCTCTAGTGGATCTGAATTGGCTCCCGCGACTTTTCATCCCTCTATTGGTAGCACTAGCTCTATTACTACCTTTTGTGGTGAATAACCGAACTGAATCCAATCCAATCCAGGTGGATGTCTTATCTTTGGGACCTTTTGCGCAGATCCGGCATGGAGGTCAATCCTGACGTCAGCCTTGTCGGATGGGAGCAGCCGTGCAATGGCCGGTCTACTGCGACGGCTCGTTGCAGGCAGCAGCGACCACATCGGCATCGACCTTTTTGGTTCCCCTAGATTGAGCATATCTAAAATGTAATTTGTACAAGATGAACCAACGAAAAAAGGAACTTCAGACTTCGGCTTGTACCTTAATAACCTTTCATTGCTTTGACACATTACTAGAGTGGCCACATGTTGTTCGTGTATTCTGATTCGGCTTGTACCTTATCAACCGTGAAGTAATTTTTAAGCCATCTATCGACTCATGTGCAAGCCTTTTTCCTATTGTTGTCACCTTGTACATATATACTAGTTCATTTCATTTCATTATTGTTTCCTCTTGTAAATAATAGTACCATGCTGATAAGTTGGCAGCATACAGAATCGTTATGCATAGAAGTAACATGGATAATTATATCAATGGGTGTATGACAGAAAAGAATTTTAGACAACATGTAATTCATTTTCATATTTGTTGTAATTCTGTTATTTCTACTATCTATTCATATCTACAAATATCTAAGGTTTTTGCAAATATGCTAGGTAAGATTGGGTAGCGGGCTACTTGGTGCTGCCCATCACAATCTGCCACGACATGATAGTTGCCATCAGGAAGGCTGTCCACAAGAACCTGAATAACAACCTCAATAGTTTATATGTTATGTTGATGTAAAATGGGTTGTACGGGTTCCTAACCCTGTCGTGTAATATTTTTTTCAATCTATGCTGTAAGTTATATCATTTCATAGAGGATTTTGTAAATGTTACGTTGTAGATATATACAGATGGATGCAAACTGGATGAACCGTGTAATGTTTTACACTTTGCAGTTACTTCCTCTTTGGCCAAAATTGGCATTAGGATTTGTGTAACATATTATGCTAAAAATGTAATGGGTCAAAATTGGGCCAAAAGAAATGGGCTCAACCAAATTTAAATTGTGCCTAATTCCATGACTATTTTTGTGACGGAAAATAGTATCCACGTAGGCAGCCACGTCATTTGAAATGGTCAATAGGAAATCCTACTTGGCGTCGGTCGATGACGGTTTGTTCCATCACAAAGGATTGGGTCTGGGCGGGCCTGGGGCAGATCCATGACGATCAAGAACCGTCATGGAAGGTATGATGTCAAATTATGACGCGATATACATAATGGGTTACAAATCCGTCATCGATGGTCACCCATGACAGTTTTCACTAATCTGTGACGGACAAGAACCATCACGTATTAACAGATTTTTTGTGATAAGTCACATTAGGAGTAGTACAGGTTCAGATTACCCAACAGACGGTCATTGATCCTAAACCAACGACTCGAAGAGAAAATTGATTGCTGATGGGCCTTGTCTTCGGTAACGTTGTCGCCCTGATGTGCATCGGTCGTCTCTTGCACGTTGCCGACAGTTCAGTCACCACTGCGAGTCCCCATTTTCTACCCGTCAATGATAACATTTTTCACTCATACTAGACCATGTGTCAAACTCACTAGCTGGTGCCTGCGTTCAGTGGGAGGAGACGTTTCCGTCGACAACGAAGGCGTCTATGGCGTCTTCATCAATCTCGAGATTGTGTGTCGGCTAAGTCTCTCTGAGATGCTCATAGGGCTAGGGTGTGTGTTCGTGCATTTATAGGGATGATTGTTTGTGTGTATGTATGAGCGTCTGCGTCTGTACTGTGTTAAAAAACAAGGAGATCCATTGCGGCTAAGCACGACAAATCATTCTCTCCGACTTGGTAATCATGGCCCGATCTCATCTCCCTCTGCGTGCCATGTCTACAACCACATCTGCTCTGGTCTCCATCACAGGAACCTCATCAAACTCGGCCTCATGAGAGAAAATTTCCCCGTGCGGAAAACACAAGTTGTCCCAGCCCTCTGCTTCATTGGCATGTACGGCTATGTCGACCGCTCCATCGCAGGGCCACCTTCCGCCACACACAGTCATTGAAAAAACCAATGCCACCGCCAAGGGCTTGGCGAACCCGGACTTCATCCACTGGTGCCAGCAGGACTGGACACTAGTAGAAAACAGGGCTTTGGTTGAGGCCAGGATAAGGGCATTAATCCCGATTCACTTACAAACCGGACCAAAGGGTGCATCAGTCCCGGTTCGTGAGGCCAGGGCGCCAGCCGGGCCTCAGGGGCCATTGGTCCCGGTTCATCTGGCACCTTTGGTCCCAGTTCTAGACACGAACCGGGACCAATCACTAGTAGAAAAAGGCCCATTTGTACCGGTTCCAGAGGCCCCTTTGTCCCGGTTCGCCTATGAACCGGGACAGATGGGGCTCCACATGGCCGCTGCGGCGAGCCCAGGCAGGAGGGCCTTTAGTCCCGGTTGGTAACACCAACCGGGACCAAAGCATCCACGCATCAGCAGCTCAGGAGCTGGGGTTTTTGTTTTTTTTAAAGGGGGGGGGGTTTGGGGGTTTTGTAGGGTTAATTTAGAGGTTTCATATATTGTGTTAGCTAGCTAATAGAGAGAAGTGTCCTCTCTTATCTCCGTGCTTGGTCGACGCTACGTACTATACGTATAGAGAGGACTCGACATGCTAGCTAGTAAGCAAATGAAGGAAACCATTAAGTACACAAGATCATCATGAACATATACAGAGAGAAGTGATCGACCTCCTCCTTCTCCGAGAGATTGGTCGAACAACAAGTTTTCGTATATCTATCCGACGCTACTAGCTACATATATACAATATAAGATCTCTTACAATCCCTAACATCTGATGTCAAGTTTCACATGGTATTCTCCGGCTGGATTGATGACGTGGTCAAGAAAGAATCCCGCCAATTCCTCTTGAATTGCTTTTATCCGATCTTGTGGTAGGAGTTCATCCCGCATCTGCCAAATCTAATTTGAAGAAGGGGGTCAATACATATATATGAATGAAACTCAACACAAATGATGGTAATAAAATAAAATTGTGAATATTATTGCTTACGCACTTCATATTGTTTTTCATAGTAGCCCCGCTTAGAGGTCGTCGCGTTGTAGATGTACTCGCAAACGTAGTATCCACAAAAATTATTCCCGCCTTCCTGCCATAACCACTTTACGAGAAATAGTGGTCAATCAAACTGATAATCAAGCATTATAAATGGTATTGATGAAACTAGCTAGATTCAATGGTAGATGCGCGGAACTAGCTACTAGTACTTACTTTCGGGTGTGTAAATCGCAGCTCCCCCGACAGTCCCGGAGCTTCTGTGGTGAACACTTTCCAAACCCTGCGAGACAAAGAAAATAATTACTTGATATCAGGAAATGAACAAAGTTGCCGATATGGTGCGATAATGATCGATTGAACTTACTTCTGGAGCATTTCAGTCATGGCCGCATACTCCTTGGGATCTTTTCGTCTTGAGTCTAAGACGGTTACTAGTCCCTGCTCAAGCTTAATCTCTAGGAGAATAAAGTGGAAGCTGCACACGCATGCATAACTCATCAATTACATTACTATAACCTCGAGTAATAAGGGAAACCGAATATGCAGAAGACAGTAACACTCACTTGAAGTTGTAAGGAAAGAGTATTTTATCTTTGTTTTGATTTTTAAGCAACGATTGTAGCAAGTTGGCCTCGGTTTCTTTCGCATTATATTTAACCGTCCATTCATTTATGAGATTTGTGTTAATGAACCCAATATCATAGATTTGTGCATTTCTGCATTCGATGATCTACAATCTGCATAATATAGTGAGGATAATTATATATACATGCAATGAAAGAGCTGAGCTATATATAGAGACTTAATTACAGAACTATAGTACTTACAGACAGTAGCAAGTGATGATTATTTTATCGAGGGCCTTTTGATTGAAAAACTGGAAGAACTCCTCAAATGGAACAGACAACAGATCAATTCCAACAAGGTCCTGCTCCTCTTTAACTCTCAGCGTCAAAATATCCTTCCCAGACTTGTAGGTGTCCATGTACCACTTATGGAATCTTTGCATCATCATTGTTAGAGGAGGATCACCAAGTCTGACGAGAGGCTTCCCGTACCGGTATTTGTGTTTGTCCACCTCCATTGTATCAAAATGTGCATCGTCGGGCAGGTAATCACCAGGATTGGTACTGGGCAGCATCCCCGGCAGATTTGCGACGATATCGCTAGACACCTTGAGCGGGGGGCACGATTGGTTTGCCTATTCACCGAGCTGGGGAATTTTGTTCCCACTTCTTCGTTCTTGTAACCTTTTGTCAATTGAAGTAGTTCCCGACCAGCGCGCTCCTTCCACTGCCTTTTTAAGAGCACGAACATGGTTGTCATCCCGCGGAGCGGTGGTGGTCGCTTCAGGTTCTCCAAAGTGCGCTTCAATTTACCGGATCTATCTTCTCCTCCGGAGGTGGATTTTTCTTTGCAAAAAAGTCCCTCACTTGGGCTTGACAGATCTGCGCATTTTCCTCCTCGGTCATCTCGTATGGTAACTTCTCTAGAGGCGTGAGAGTCGGACCGAATCTGTATTGCCTCCCGCCTCTGGCTGTACTGCTAGACGCTGGAGCAGCCGGAGCGGCTGCGGCAGTCTTCCTTTGTTGCTTACGAGGCGGAGAAGGAGGCGGAGTGCTACGACGCGCCGGAGCAGCCAGAGTGGCGGCGACTGTCTTTCGCTGTTGCTGACAAGGCGGAGAAGGAGGCGGAGTGCCGCCACGCACCGGAGTAGCCAGAGAAGGAGGCGGACTGCCCTGATCACTCGCCGAAGGAGGAGGCGGAGGAGGAGGCGGAGTGCCCTGACTCGCCGGAGGAGGAGGAGGAGGCGTCCAGTTCGGAAGGTTGATGAGCTCCTTCCGCCATAGACATGGAGTCTTCAGAGCAAGACCCAGCTGAGTCTCCCCTTCACCGGTAGGGTGGTCAAGCTCGAGCTCCTCAAATCCCTCCGTTATTTCATCGACCATCACAACAGCATAGCCTTGTGGAATCGGAAGGCAGTGAAAAGTTGTGCCGGGTTGAGGAGGTGCAACAGAGCCGACAGACGCCTTGACTTTGAGGTGCTGCCATTGCGTCATAAGGTGGCAATCTTGAGCCTCCGTGATAGCATCCACGGGGTAGCTGGGAGCCGTGAAGTCAGGCTGCTGAAGGAGCTCGGTGGAAGCCACGCTGCTTCTCCGCTGAGATGGTGGGGTAGCTTCTGGGGTAGCTCTGGCAGGTCGCTGGCTCTGAACTAGTAGTGCTTGTTCCTCTAGCGCTCGTACCCTTGCATTCAGCTTCTGCAGTTTGGTCTGCTCCACTTTCCTCCTCCTCTCCCGGGTTTTGTAACCGCCTGTGCTGGGAAACCCAACCTTCCACGCAACGGAGCCTGCCGTGCCTCGTGTTCGTCCTGGGTGCTCAGGATTCCCGAGGGCCTGTGTGAGCTCGTCGTTCTCTCTGTCGGGAATAAACATCCCTTGCTGCGCTGCGGCGATATACTTCTGAAGCTTCTTGACGGGTATTTCAAGTTGCTCCTTCGTCCAACGGCACTTCCCTGTTTCAGGATCCAAGGTTCCCCCAACCCCGAAGAACCAAGTCCTTGAACGGTCTGGCCAGTTCAATGTCTCTGGTTCGACCCCTTTATCAAGCAGGTCCTTCTCAGCCTTGTCCCACAACGGCCGGGCTTTGAGGTAGCCACCTGACCCCGTGTGATGGTGATGCTCCTTCTTTGCAGCATTTTTCTTGTTTGTCGCTGACATCTTCTTACTCTTCTCCGATGTCTTGTGGGCCACAAATGCGGGCCAGTGATCTCTTATCTTCTCAAATCGGCCGGTGAATTCTGGAGTCTTCCCTTTGTCGACAAACATTGATTTCAACTCATTCTTCCACCTCCTGAATAGATCTGTCATCTTCTTAAGAGCATGAGCCTTGACCAATGGCTCTATAACTGGCTTATCCGGATCCTCCTCTGGCGGTAGGGTGAAATTTGCCTTCAGCGCGGTCAAAAGATCATCTTTCTGTCTATCGTTGACAAAAGACACTTGAGGGTCTTCGCTCTTAGGCTTATTCCATTGGTGGATGCTGATCGGGATCATGTCCCTAACAAGAACCCCGCACTGAGCAGAAAATGCTTCCTTGGTCCGGCTGGGTTCAATCGGTTGGCCATCGCCCTTGATTGCTGTGATCGTGAACCTTTCATCCTGGCGCAACCTTTTCTTCGGGCCTCGTCTTGTTACCGAAGTTCGGCTCGATCCGGAGGGCTAGAAAAGAAGAAAGAAGAGAGTTAATATGTGTACATACCAAAACAATTAATGCATCAATTAGCTAGTCAGCATAGGCTTAATTAATATATATACCTCACCGGACTTTGCAACATCTCCTTCCTTCGTTCGCTCACCGGAGCAGTCATCACGGTCTCCTTCTTCCACCGGCATTCCGTCACCGGAGCCATCATAATCATGTCCTTCCACCTCCATTGTTCGATCACCGGAGCCTGCTTCACCCTCTCCTTCCAGACCATCGGTGTCGTTGAGAAATGACAAGACATCACCTCCGCCGAGGATTATGTCCCCCAACAACTGTTCTGCTTCGATGTCTCGGTGCTCCATAGTTTCTGCAAATATTACAACATGGCAATTAATATACAAACATGACAGATGGATTTATTAGTGCAAACGTAGACCTAGCTAGCACGACGCTTCTACGGTTTGGGGTGGCCTCGACAACGCTTCTAGGGTTTGGGGTGGCCTAGGCAACGCTTCTAGGGTTTGGGGTGGCCTCGACAACGCTTCTAGGGTTTGGGTCGGACCGCCACTCTCATGAATGTCCGACGTCCGGACCGACAAGGGATTTAACAAAATGACGCCATTCTGGATGTGCAGAAAATGGTCCATATTTTTCCTGATCTCATCTACCCTTCTATATGTCATGTTGTCTAGTGTCAAAGAATTCAAGAAAACCTTGACTTCATCATTAGCCGGAAATGACAGGCGTATAATGGTACGAAGCTCTTCAAAGTTGTTTTGGAACGGAGTTCCCGATAGAATAATTCACTTTCTGGTTCAAAGTTCAGCAAGAGCCTTCCGAATATCGCTATTTGGAAGGCCTTTGCTGAAATTCGTACCAAAAGGCGAATTATTCTATCAGGAACTCCGTTCCAAAACAACTTTGAAGAGCTTCGTAGCATCATACGCCTGTTACTTCTGGCAAATGATGAAGCCATGGATTTCTTCAATACTTTGACAGACAACGTGACATATAGAAGAATATATATATATATATAGATGAGATCAGAAAAAAATTGGATGAACTTGTGCACATCCATAATGGGGGCATTCTTGATAAATCTGGACCCTCGACCCCTGGACGACCCTCAACACTCGACCCCTCGGCGACCCTCTACCCTAGTTCACGACCCTCGACCGCTCGGCGATCCACGACCCTCTACCCTAGTTCCTGACCCTCGACCCCTCGGTGTTCCTCGACCCTCTACCCTAGTTCCCGACCCTCGACCCCTCGGTGTTCCTCGACCCTCGACCCCTCGACTTTCCTCGACCCTCTACCCTAGTTCACGACTCTCGACCCCTCGGCGTTCCTCGACCCTCGACCCCTCGACGACCCTCGACCCTCGAACCTTCGGTGACCCCTTGACCCTCTACCCTAGTTCACGACCCCGCCCGCTCGGCGATCCACGACCCTCTAACCTAATTCCTGACCCTCGACCCCTTGGCGTTCCTGACCCTCTACCCCTCGGCGTTCCTCGACCCTCTACCCAGTTCCCGACCTCGACCCCTCGGCGTTCCTCGACCCTCGACCCTCGGCTTTCCTCGACCATCTACCCTAGTTCACGACTCTTGACCCCTCAGCATTCCTCGACCATCGACCCCTCGACGACCCTCGACCCTTGAACCTTCGGTAACCCTCGACCCCTCAGTGACCCCTCGACCCTCTACCCTAGTTCACGACCCCCGACGCTCGGGATCACCACCCTCTACCCTAGTTCCCGACCCTCGACCCCTCGGCATTCCCGACCTCTCTACCCCTCGGCGTTCCTCGAACCTCTACCCTAGTTCCGACCCTCGACCCCTCGGTGTTCCTCGACCCTCGACCCCTCGGCTTTCCTCGACCATCTACCCTAGTTCACGACTCTCGACCCTCGGCGTTCCTCGACCCGACCCCTCGACGACCCTGACCCTCGAACCTTCGGTGACCCTCGACCCTCGGTGACCCCTGACCCTCTACCCTAGTTCACGACCCTCGACCGCTCGGTGATCCACGACCCTCTACCCTAGTTCCCGACCTCGACCCCGGGGTTCCTCGACCCTCTTACCCTTAATTCCCAACCCTCGACCCCTCGGCATTCCGCGACCTTCGACCCCTCAGCGTTCCGCGACCCTCGACCCCTCGGCGTTCCTCGACCCTCGACCCCTCGGCGTTCCTCGACCCTCTACCCTAGTTCCCGACCCTCGACCGCTCAGCGATCCTCGACACCCTCGTTCCAGATAAAAATTAAGAAGAGGAAGAAGAAGAGAAAACAAAAGAGGAAGAAGAAGAAAAAAAAGGAGAAGAAGAAGGAATAGAGGAGAAGAAGAAAAAATATATTAATCTATTTTTTCTTCTTCTCCTCTATTCCTTCTTCTTCTCCTCTTTTTTTTCTTCTTCTTCCTCTTCTTATTTTTTTCTCCTCTTCTTCCTCTACTCTTCTTCTCCTACTTTCTCTTCTTATTTTTTTTCTCCTCTTCTTCTCTTTTTTCTCCCCTTTTTCCTCTCCTTTTTCTTCCCTTCTTCCTTCTTCCTCTTTTCCATACATATAAAAAGTTTAAAAAATACATACATACATACATATAAAAAGAAAGCATATATATATATAACAAAAAAACATATATAAAAAAAATAGCAAACCAAAAAAAAAAAGCAGAGGACCGGACGGAGGGACGGGGATGCAAAGAGGAAGGAGGGGGGGGAAGAGGAGAGGGAGGAGCAGGAGACCGGATTCGAGCATTTTGTCGCCGTCAAGAAGAGGAGCGGAAGGGGAGGAGGGGGAGAGGTAAATGGGAGGGCCTTGGAGGGGCACAGGGTGGGACGGCTTCGCCTCTCTGTGTGCCGTACTTGAGGGATAGGGGCAGGAGAGGAACGGAGGAAGTTGAAGGGAGAGGCAGAGGTTGAGAGGGAGAAGGAGGAGGGGAGCGCGACGGAAAGATGGGAGGAAGGGTAGGGGAGGGGAGGAGAGACGGAGGAAGGGAAGGGAGGGAGAGCGAGGAGACGGGGAGGAGAGCGGAACGGGGAGGGGTGACGGTCGCGGGCGCGGGGCGACGGGTCGGGGACAGGGCGGCGCGGGCGACGGCGTCGGGACAGAGGGGCAGCCTGGCGGTGTCGTCGGGGCAGTGGAAGAAGAACTGAAACGAATTATTCACAAGTGCTGCCTTATATAGACGAGGCATTGGTCCCGGTTCGTGGCACCAACCGGGACCAATGCCCCCCTTTAGTCCCGGTGGTGCCACCAACCGGACAAAGGTCTCTTTTCAGCAGCCCAAAGGGCGGGAAATAGAGACCTTTGGTCCCGGTTGGTGGCACCAACCGGGACTAAAGGGGGCATTGGTACCGGTTGGTGCCACCAACCGGGACCAAAGCCCAGCTTTAGTCCCGGTTTGGTGCCACCAACCGGGACCAAAGGCCTTGTGCTGCCCGCAGCCAAAAGTTTAGTCCTACCTCGCTAGTTGAGAGGGGCTCGGAGTGGTTTATAAGCCCCACTGCGGCTGCCCTCTCGAGCTCCTCTCAAATGCAGACTTACGGGCCTAACCTGACATTCCGCTGCCTGTGGGCCTGCTGGGCCTTCTGCGGGCCTGAATCCTGGCCCGTGGTTGGGTTTCTAGTCGTATTCAGGCCGTGGTGGCCCAGTAGGTGGCATTTTTTTCTATTTTTTTCCAGTTTTTCTGTTTTGTTTTTTGCTTTATTTATTTTCTTTTGTTTTTTGCTTTATTTTTTAATTCTTTTTCCTTTTAGGTAATAAATATTATAAACTTTCTGTTAGTGCCATTAGTTTTCCAGTTCGAATAGTTTAAATTTGAATTCTTTGAAATTTGTGTGAATCACTAGTTTGTGATTAACTTTACTATAAAAATAGATTTTTGAGTGATTCTTTTTCCTGCTATTTAATATTACTGTGTTTTATCATTATATTCAAAAACAATTTTTGTTATTTTAGTTTCTAACAAAAAAAATCTTTATGATAATTCTTTTTGCTATTAAAGTTTCTAACAAAAAAAGTTTTTTTGAAAATTCTTTTTGCTTTTAATGTTTTGAACAGAAAATACTTTGCTAATTTTAGTTGCATAAATTTTAGTTGATTCCTTTTGCTATTAGAGTTTCATTAAAGTTTTCTAGTTCATTCTTTTTTCTATTAGAGTTTCATTAAAGTTTTCTAGTTCATTCTTTTAGTTTATTATTTTTGCTATTAGAGTTTCATAAAAGTTGAGAGGGTTACGGCAAAAACTAGATGCACTTCGTGTACAAAATGGGCAATCTCTTTCGAAGTATTAGGGTTTCGGACGAAAACACATCTGTTACAAAGGGATTTCATTTTTTTGAACTTATTTGAACTCCAGACTTTTTGTGTGCTCAAAATGAACCATTCAAAGCCACATCATCAATTTTCAACCCTTTCTGACTTCATCTGTTATTTTTCATGCATTTACTGATTTTTTTTGAGCTAAATGACCCTGAAATTGAAAAGCACTTCAAATGAACTCTGAAGAGGTTGAAAATTCGCATGATATCATCATTTCACCCACATAGCTTGTGCTAAAAAGTTCAGAGGGTTACGGCAAAAACTGGATGCACTTCGTGTACAAAATGGACAATCTCTTTCGAAGTATCAGGGTTTTGGACAAAAACTCATCTGTTACAAAGGGATTTCATTTTTTTTGAACTTATTTGAACTCCCGACTTTTGTGTGCTCAAAATGAACCATTCAAAGCCACATCATCAATTTTCAACCCTTTCTGACTTCATCTGTTATTTTCATGCATTTACTGATTTTTTTTTGAGCTAAATGACCCTGAAATTGAAAAGCACCTCAAATGAACTCCGAAGAGTTGAAAATTCGCATGATATCATCATTTCACCCACATAGCATGTGCTAAAAAGTTGAGAGGGTTACGGCAAAACTGGATGCACTTCGTGTACAAATGGACAATCTCTTTCGAAGTATCAGGGTTTCGGACAAAACTCATCTGTTACAAAGGGATTTCATTTTTTTGAACTTATTTGAACTCCAGACTTTTTGTGTGCTCAAAATGAACCATTCAAAGCCACATCATCAATTTTCAACCCTTTCTGACTTCGTCTGTTATTTTTCATGCATTTACTGATTTTTTTGAGCTAAATGACCCTGAAATTGAAAAGCACTACAAATGAACTCTGAAGAGGTTGAAAATTGGCATGATATCATCATTTCACCCACATAGCATGTGCTAAAAAGTTGAGAGGGTTACGGCAAAAACTGGATGCACTTCGTGTACAAAATGGACAATCTCTTTCGAAGTATCAGGGTTTCGGACAAAAACTCATCTGTTACAAAGGGATTTCATTTTTTTGAACTTATTTGAACTCCAGACTTTTTGTGTGCTCAAAATGAACCATTCAAAGCCACATCATCAATTTTCAACCATTTCTGACTTCATCTGTCTTCACTTTTTCTTTGCTTGTGTCCTTTGCTTATTGCGCCGTAACCATGGATATTCTTCATCGCTTAACAGGGTGCTTGGGTCAGCCTTAACTTTGAAGGGAGGAATTTCATGAAACTTTTCATATTCTTCAGACATGTCTGTCTTACCCTCCACTCCCATGATGTCTCTTTTCCCTAAAAGAACTATGTGGCGCTTTGGCTCATCGTATGATGTATTCGCTTCCTTATCTTTTCTTTTTCTCGGTTTGGTAGACATGTCCTTCACATAGAAAACCTGCGCCACATCATTGGCTAGGACAAATGGTTCGTCTGTGTACCCAAGATTGTTCAGATCCACTGTTGTCATTCCGTAATGTGGCTCTACCTGTACCCCGCCTCCTGACAGATTGACCCATTTGCACTTAAACAAAGGGACCTTAAAATCATGTCCATAGTCAAGTTCCCATATGTCCACTATGTAACCATAATATGTGTCCTTTCCCCTCTTGGTTGCTGCATCAAAGCGGACACCGCTGTTTTGGTTGGTGCTCTTTTGATCTTGGGCGATCGTGTAAAATGTATTCCCATTTATCTCGTATCCTTTATAAGTCAATACAGTCGAAGATGGTCCCCTGGACAACGAGTACAGCTCATCAGAAACAGTGTTGTCACCTCTGAGACGTGTTTCAAACCAACTGCCGAAAGTCCTGATGTGCTCACATGTAATCCAGTCGTCACACTGCTCCGGGTGTTTGGAGCGCAGAATGTTCTTGTGTTCATCGACATACGGGGTCACCAAGGTAGAGTTCTGTAGAACTGTGTAGTGTGCTTGAGACCAAGAATGCCCGTCCCTGCATATTATTGAGTCCCCTCCTAGCGTGCCTTTTCCAGTCAGTCTCCCCTCATACCACGATTGAGGGAGACCAATCTTCTTAAGGTCAGGAATGAAGTCAACACAAAACCCAATGACATCCTCTGTTTGATGGCCCATGGAGATGCTTCCTTCTGGCCTAGCGCGGTTACGGACATATTTCTTTAGGACTCCCATGAACCTCTCAAAGGGGAACATATTGTGTAGAAATACGGGGCCCAGAACGACAATCTCGTCGACTAGATGAACTAGGACGTGCGTCATGATATTGAAGAAGGATGGTGGGAACTCCAGCTCGAAACTGACAAGACATTGCGCCACATCACTCCTTAGCCTTGGTATGATTTCTGGATCGATCACCTTCTGAGAGATTGCATTGGGGAATGCACATAGCTTCACAATGGCTAATCGAACGTTTTCCGGTAGAAGCCCCCTCAATGCAACCGGAAGCAGTTGCGTCATAATCACGTGGCAGTCATGAGACTTTAGGTTCTGGAACTTTTTCTCTGCCATATTTATTATTCCCTTTATATTCGACGAGAAGCCAGACGGGACCTTCATACTGAGCAGGCATTCAAAGAAGATTTCTTTCTCTTCTTTGGTAAGAGTGTAGCTGGCAGGACCTTCATACTGCTTTGGAGGCATGCCGTCTTTTTTGTGCCAACGTTGCAGGTCCTCGAGTGCCTCCGGTGTATCTTTTGTCTTTCCATACACGCCCAAGAAGCCTAGCAGGTTCACGCAAAGGTTCTTTGTCACGTGCATCACGTCGATTGAAGAGCGGACCTCTAGGTCTTTCCAGTAGGGTAGGTCCCAAAATATAGATTTCTTCTTCCACATGGGAGCGCGTCCCTCAGCGTCATTCGGAACAGATAGTCCGCCGGGACCCTTTCCAAAGATTACGTGTAAATCATTGACCATAGCAAGTACGTGATCACCGGTACGCATGGCGGGCTTCTTCCGGTGATCTGCCTCGCCTTTGAAATGCTTGCCTTTCTTTCGACATTGATGGTTGGTCGGAAGAAATCGATGATGCCCCAGGTACACATTCTTCCTGCATTTGTTCAGGTATATACTTTCGGTGTCAGCTAAACAGTGCATGCATGAGTGGTATCCCTTGTTTGTCTGTCCTGAAAGGTTACTAAGAGCAGGCCAATCATTGATGGTTACAAACAGCAACGCATGCAGGTTAAATTCCTCCTGTCTGTGCTCATCCCACACACATACACCATTTCCATTTCACAGCTGTAAAAGTTCTTCAACTAATGGCCTTAGGTACACATCAATGTCGTTGCCGGGTTGCTTAGGGCCTTGGATGAGTACTGGCATCATAATGAACTTCCGCTTCATGCACAGCCAAGGAGGAAGGTCATAGATACATAGAGTCATGAGCCAGGTGCTGTGATTGCTGCTCTGCTCCCCGAAAGAATTAATGCCATCCGCGCTTAAACCAAACCATACATTCCTTGGGTCACCTGCAAACTCAACCCGATACTTTCTCTCGATTTTTCTCCACTGCGACCCGTCAGCGGGTGCTCTCAACTTCCCGTCTTTCTTACGGTCCTCTCTGTGCCATCGCATCAACTTGGCATGCTCTTTGTTTCTAAACAGACGTTTCAACCGTGGTATTATAGGAGCATACCACATCACCTTGGCAGGAACCCTCTTCCTGGGGGGCTCGCCATCAACATCACCAGGGTCATCTCGTCTGATCTTATACCGCAATGCACCGCATACCGGGCATGCGTTCAAATCCTCGTACGCACCGCGGTACAGGATGCAGTCATTAGGGCATGCATGTATCTTCTGCACCTCCAACCCTAGAGGGCATACGACCTTCTTTGCTGCGTACGTACTGTCGGGCAATTCGTTATCCTTTGGAAGCTTCTTCTTCAATATTTTCAGTAGCTTCTCAAATCCTTTGTCAGGCACAGCATTCTCTGCCTTCCACTGCAGCAATTCCAGTACGGTACCGAGCTTTGTGTTGCCATCTTCGCAATTGGGGTACAACCCTTTTTGGTGATCCTCTAACATGCGATCGAACTTCAGCTTCTCCTTTTCACTTTCGCACTATCTCCTTGCATCAACAATGACCCGGCGGAGATCATCATCGGGCACATCGTCTGGTTCCTCTTGATCTTCAGCTTCCCCCGTTGCAGCATCATCGTATTCAGGGGGCACATAGTTGTCATCGTCCTCTTCTTCTTCGCTGTCTTCCATCATAACCCCTATTTCTCCGTGCCTGGTCCAAACATTATAGTGTGGCATGAAACCCTTATAAAGCATGTGGGTGTGAAGGATTTTTCGGTCAGAGTAAGACTTCGTATTCCCACAGATAGGGCATGGACAACACATAAAACCATTCTGCTTGTTTGCCTCAGCCACTTCGAGAAAATTATGCACGCCCTTAATGTACTCGGAGGTGCGTCTGTCACCGTACATCCATTGCCGGTTCATCTGCGTGCATTATATATAATTAAGTGTGTCAAAAACCATTACAAAACATCATGAATAGATAAGTGACCAAATTAATAGAAGTTCATCATCACATTAAAACCAAAGTACATACATAGTTCTCATTGAACAACATATAGCTCTCCAGAGCATCTAATTAAACCATACATTGAAACTATGTAAAACATTTCAATGCAACAACAAATGCGATCATAATCGCAACCAAGGTAACAATTGATCCAACGGCATAATGATACCAAGCCTCGGTATGAATGGCATATTTTCTATACTTTCTGATCTTGAAGCGCATTGCATCCATCTTGATCTTGTGATCATCGATGACATCCGCAACATGCAACTCCAATATCATCTTCTCCTACTCAATTTTTTTCAATTTTTCCTTCAAGTAATTGTTTTCTTCTTCAACTAAATTTAACCTCTCGACAATAGGGTCAGTTGGAATTTCCGGTTCACATACCTCCTAGATAAAAAAAATCTATGTCACGTTGGTCGGCATAATTGTCATAAACAATAAATGAACCAAATATTTATAAAATATAATATATACCACATCCGAATCATAGACAGGACGAGGGCCGACGGGGGCGGATACCAAAACCATCGCACTATATAATAACAAACAATAATAAAAGTAAGAAAATTATACAAGTATCTATCTAAATCATACAAGTAAGAATTTTTTCTTTTAGAAAGAAGATAAGAAAAAGAGGCTCACCACGGTGGTGCCGGCGACGAGATCGGCGCGGGCGATCGACGGCGGTGAAGACGGGGACAGGACGTGACGGACCGCTAAACCTAGACAAATCTTGAGGAAAATGGAGCTTGGAGGTCGAGTTTGGAGAGGAGAAAGCTTAAGTAGTGTGGCTCGGGCATTTCATCGAACACCTCATGTGCATAGGAGGTGAGCTAGAGCACCACAAAGCCCTCCCCTCGCCGGCCAGAAAAAAACAGAGCAGTGGAGTGCTCTGCTCGCGGGCGAGGGGTATATATAGGCACAACATTGGTCCCGGTTCGTGGTTGGACCCGGGACTAAAGGCCAGCCTTTGGTCCCGGTTCCAGCCACGAACCGGGACCAATGGATGTGGGCCAGGAGCGAGGCCCATTGGTCCCAGTTCGTGTCTGAAACCGGGACCAAAGGGTCGAGACGAACCGGGACCAATGCCCCACGAGCCCCGGCCGGCCCCCTGGGCGCACGAACCGGGACGTATGCCCCCATGGGTCCCGGTTCCTGACTGAACCGGGACTAATGGGCTGGGCAGGCCTGGACCAAAGCCCTGTTTTCTACTAGTGAATGGGCCTCGCTCCTGGCCCAGCACCTTTAGTCCCGGTTTGTGGCTGGAACCGGGTCCAATGGTCAGTCTTCTGTCCCGGTTCTAGCCACCAACCGGGACTAAAGATAAGCCTATATATACCCCCGCCCCTGCCCGCTCACTCCTCTGTTTTTTGGCCGGCCGGCGTGTGCAGGTGTGTGTTGCTCTAGCTCTCACCTCCGATACACATGAGGTGTTCGATGAAATGCCCGAGCCACACTTAAGCTTTCTCCTCTCCAAGCTCGACCTCCAAGCTCCATTTTCCTCAAGATTTGTCTAGGTTTGGCGGTCCGTCCCCGTCCTCACCACCGTCGATCGCCCGCGCCGATCTCGTCGCCGGCACCACCGTGGTGAGCCTCTTGTTCTTATCTTCTTTCTAAAAGAAAAAATTCTTACTTGTATGATTTAGATAGATACTTGTATAATTTTCTTACTTTTATTATTGTTTGTTATTATATAGTGCCATGGTTTTGGTATCCGCCCCCGTCGGCTCTCGTCCTGTCTATGATTTGGATGTGTTATATTATCTTTTATAACTATTTATTTCATTTAGTGTTTATGACAATTATGCCGACCAACGTGACATAGATATTTTTATCTAGGAGATATGTGAACCGGAAATTCCAACCGACCCTCTTGTCGAGAGGTTAAATTTAGTTGAAAAAGAAAACAATTACTTGAAGAAAAAAGTTAAAAGAATTGAGGAGAAGATGGAATTGGAGTTGCATGTTGCGGATGTCGTCGATGATCACAAGATCAAGATGGATGAAATGCGCTTGAAGATTAGAAAGATTAAAAAATATACCATTCATACTGAGGCTTGGTATCATTATGCCGTTGGATCAATTATTACCTTAGTTGCGATTATGATCGCATTTGTTGTTGCATTGAAATGTTTTACATAGTTTTAATGTATGTTTTAATTAGATGCTCAAGAGAGCTATATGTTGTTCAATGAGAACTATGTATGAACTTTATGTATTTATTTTTTTCAGTAATAACATTTGATCACTACTGTACTTTGGTTTTAATGTGATGATGAACTTCTATTAATTTGGTCACTTCTCTATTCATGATGTTCTGTAATGGTTTTTGACACACTTAATTATATATAATGCATGCAGATGAACCGGCAATGGATGTACGATGACCGACGCATCTCCGAGTACATTAAGGGCCTGCATAATTTTCTCGAAGTGGCTGAGGCAAACAAGCAGAATGGTTTTATGTGTTGTCCATGCCCTATCTGTGGGAATACGAAGGATTACTCTGACTCGAAAACCCTGCATGTCCATCTGCTTGAGAAGGGTTTCATGCCACACTATAATGTTTGGACCAAACACGGAGAAAGAGGGGTTATGATGGAAGACAACGAAGAAGAAGAGGATGATGACAACCTGAATACGGTGATGCTGCAACGGGGGAAGCTGAAGATCAAGAGGAACCAGACGATGTGCCCGACGATGATCTTCGCCGGGTCATTGTTGATGCAAAGAGACAATGCCAAAGTGAAAGGGAGAAGTTGAAGTTCGATCGCATGTTAGAGGATCACAAAAAAGGGTTGTACCCAAATTACGAAGATGACAACATAAAGCTCGGTACCACACTGGAATTGCTGCAATGGAAGACAGACAATGGTGTATCTGACAATGGATTTGGGAAGCTACTGAAAATATTGAAGAAGAAGCTTCCAAAGGATAACGAATTGCCCGACAGTACATACGAAGCAAAGAAGGTTCTATGCCCTCTAGGATTGGAGGTACAGAAGATACATGCATGCCCTAATGACTGCATCCAGAACCGAGGCTAAAGGCCCTCTGAGACCAGGACTAGTACCCTGTTTTCTACTAGTAGGACGTCATGATCTGATCGCACTCCTTGGGTCGATGATCGAGGACATCCTCGGCGAGATGACATAGCTCATCACCTCGGCTTCGGTGTGGAAGATGCTCCCAAACATGTTCGCATCCTACAATCGGGTGCATGTGATGTGGCTGCACTACGAGCTCTTATTCAAGTTGGAGAGCTGGTAGCGCAACTATGTGACACGCTTCCAATTCTAGGAAGCAAACATGTCGTGGAGTGTGTTTCACAGTGCAGTCGAGGTTATGAGCCAAGTCATCTGGCTGAGGATGTCCTCGGTCATCGACCCAAGGAAGGCGATCATGGTCGTCTGGTCGCGCTAGTATCAACGGAGGAAGGCCGAGGGTTGGTGTGGTGATGACCCTCTGTGTTGGGGGCGGCCGAGTTGGCAGACCAGGCCATAGATGACATGTTCTAAAATGTGCTAATTCAATTAGCTTAATCATGTATCACATTCGAACTTGCATAGTCTTATCATGATCTAACTTGACAGTGAAAAAGCTGGACCCGAAGTTCGTATGCACGAACATGTGCATGTGATTGATGACGAAGCACCTGAGCCATCCGTGCATGTCCTTCACCGCCTCACCCCGTTGGACCGTCCTCCCGATCACAATGCTTACCTAGTCCTACACGCTCGATCCATCATGGCGGCCTCATTAGCACTGCCAGGGATTTCCTTGAGCGTCGCAAGACCGACTTTAGGATCTTGTCGGCTTGTCGCCTTCCATGTCCTCCTTGTCCATGTACCGCACTGCACCATGGACATGTACACCCTCGGGGGCACAAATTTCGTGACGAAGTACACAACTTCATTGCTAAATGCATGGATTTATTTCGCAAAAAAAAGCTAAATGAATGAACTGTCATCACATTCGGATTTCGCTCCACAACTATGTAATGACCAACTACGGTAAGATTATGATGAGCTCCCCTTACAGGCCTAATAAATAAGCAACTCGGAATAGGAATGCAGCAAATTAGAGGCATGTCCGTTTGTATCAGTTACGCAAAATTAGAGAAATGGAGCAAAGTTAGATGTGGGAGGAAACTGAAAACACTAGTATATCGTAAGTTACATGATGCAATGTGCGAGCACAAAAGAAGCCAAACCGGTGCAAGAGCGGGGTAAACATATGGTTCAACTACTAGGAGCCTGTAATTGTCATTTTTGGTTAGCACCTTTTGAGTACCCTGGGGCATCTTCGCCGACAAATATGGGAGGAAACCCAACATCTAAGTGTATGGCAGATTCAGATACGAAAACATTTTCTATTACTTCTGCTTACTAGATGGCAATTGTAACCAGTGGCTACTTGGATTACTCTATGGTATATTAGAACCAATCAAGGTATTTCCTTTACTGTGAGGATGATTGCGATTAATTGAGAAAATGGTATTAGTTGTTCAGCGCCAATGTATCCGCCTTGGGTGTGTGCGTGTGTTGGAGTGGCATGAGTTTGTATCGAGCTGTTGATGGTTGGTGCTTTATATATAAAACGGGGCGAAAGCCTTTTTCAGTAACTTATAACAGTCAAACAAACGGTTCACTTAGGTGCGGGCCCAACCTGTCAGAAAACAGGTTAAAATTTAACAAATCGGCAATTTTGGTTTTTTTGAACAGCCAACCACTCATTTGGTAAGTACCAGTCACAGTTTACAAACTGATATTGTTTTGGAATCCTAACCCAAAACGTGGTAGTTTTATGCTATTTACTTATGTTTTAGAGTTGAAGACCAAATCTAGACATTCCAAAGAGTTGAGGGACCAAAAGTATATTTTTCTCTTAACAGTGTCGATCTATCTTAATCTTATGTTGCATTCCAACTTGCATTGCCTCCTCTCTTTTTTTCCATCCTCGTGATCTATATTTGCCATTAAATACATATATCATCTTCGCATGGGAATAAACAAATAGGCTTAAAATTTTGTTAGAAATCTTAAAGAATTTACGCAACAAGAGGAGTGTAGGAAAAAAATTACGTCATGAGAAAGAAGCAAGAAATAATTAGACTGATATACAAGTTCACTTTGCTGACATAAATGCCATGATAGTTGCATGACCAGTAAAATTAAGCTTGATTCTCTCGACACCCAAATGTTGTGAAGCAGTACACAACCTCATTGCAAAATGAATGACCCGTCACAATCCCATTTGCATTTCGCTCCACAACTATGCCATTTGCATTTCGCTCCACAACTATGTGATGACCAACTTCCGTACAATTATGATGAGCTCCCATCACATGCTTAATTATATATAAGCAGCTTTGAATAGGAATGCCGCAAAATTAAAGGCCTCTCTCTCTCTCATGTTCAAGTTGTGGGAGCTACTTCTCGTGTTTGAGATGTGGGAGGAAACCAAAAACACTAGTATATCACAAGCTACATGCAACGTGTAAGCACAAAAGAAGCCAAACAAGTGAAAGAGCAGGATAAATGTATGGCTCAATTACCCATAGCAACTAGTGATTACCTTCATTATGATGCAGCATATTAGGGACTTGAAAGTCGCAAAGCAAGAACAAGACATTGAGTTCTATGTTGGTTTTCTTGGTGAGCCCTGTCCCTATCATCATTTGAGTGCAATGGGGCATGTTTGCTGATAAATGTGGGAGGAAGCCCTCGCCAAAGTCCCTGCCGGACAAGTACGTCTTGCCGCCGGAGAAGCGCCCTTGCAACAACGAGCTACGGGACGACCTCTCAGTCGCTCTCCGGCCCCGTCATCGACCTCCAAGGAGCTCTCGAAGATGGCGCCGAAAGGTTATTGGCAAGATCGTGGAGGCTGGCAAGGAGTTTGGCTTCTTCCAGACACATTAATTAGCTCTATGCAAATTGAAATATGCACCATTGTGTGTGGCAGATTCAGTTAGATATGCACCATTGTGGGTTACTCTTGTTATTAGCAACTGTAACCAGCGTCTCTTATTTGCAGGAAGTCATGTGTACCTTAGTTAGTTATCAAATGGCGTGAATAATTTATATACGTACCGAGGTGCTGAGATGAGATGATGAATAATTAGCAAAAGTAAAGCTTATGTAAATGCGTACCATTATATATTGCTGGAATCATCTCTTTTCGTTTTTACAGTGGTTTACAATTGCTTATATAACCCATGACCAAGACCCTTACAATTAGACTCGGACTGAAAGCACAGCATGGCAGCTTGACTCGAATGGTACAATGCATGTTTTCTTTTCTGAACGCTGCTACACAGACGACAAACGCTGGACGATTTTCAGACGACGCGTCATATCAAGTCGTTCATGTGTAGAGCAAAACTGAACAACACCGTTCAATCCAACATCGTCCAGCGTTCGGCCGGTATGTTAAACATGTAATTAGTTGAGATACGTTGTTAGGATAGTAACAACCTTATCTCTACACATTGTAACAACATTGTAATCTATGTGCTAGAGCACCGAGTATATAACTATATATACAGGGCGAAGGCCACCGTGTTAGATGCGCCACCGAACCCATCTCACCTTCCCCGTTTTACAGGGTACCGTCGTCCGCATAGTAGGTTCGTTCTTTTCTGATGAAAGGGAGGGTAACCCCCAGTGGCGGATCCAGGACCCAGGCATGGGGGGGCTGGGCCTGGGGCGTGCACAATACTTACTTCGGTACTGTAGCATTTTGGGTCCTGTAGCGGCACTGTAGCAGGCCTGGGCCCGGGGCGTGGCCCAATCCTAGCTCCGCCCCTGGTAACCCCAGACCTCTGCATCATGGCGATGCATACAGCCACAGCAATGCACAGAAAGTAAACCGATCAAGTTATGAACTTTCATACTCTATTAGGAGTCTGGACACGAGACCTACCACAAGACGATCACTGATCCTGAACCGTGGGTCTCGTCTTCCGTAGCGCTGTCGACACTCACACTGATGGGCATCGATCATCTCCTTCCCATCGCCGGCAGCCCCGTCACCACTGCCGATCCTCATTTCCTGTCTGTCGATGATACATATTTCACTGATAGTAGGCCATCCGTCAAAGTCACTGGTGCCCGATTGCCCATCTGCGGTTTTTACATGTGTACTCGTATCAAGTAGGAGTACTCAATTAGTTATGGCTAATTGATTCTGTGGTAATGTGTTGATCACCTACGCGGTCGTGTAGATTGATTTGGCGTAATCCTTGTATAAACTTGGCGGTCACATATGAATATACTCCTATATACTACTGTAGTAAATGAAAGCCGTTGGGGCTATGGATCACAGCAAACCCATTCTCTCTGACATGGTAATCGGAGCCCGATCTCGTCTCCCTTCCGCTGCTGATGCCATCGTTTCCACCTCCGTCGGCATCCTTGCAACAATACCAGCACATCTACTCAGGTCTCGGTCGCCTAGATCGGAAATCTCGTCATGCTGCACCGAATGAGAGAAAATTTCCTCACAGAAAACACAAGCCGTCCCAGCCCTCTGCTCTAATGGCATGTATGGCTATAGAGATGCTCCATCGTCGCACCATTGCCTGCCAGCTGCCACAGACCATCGTTGAAGGCATCAAAGACGCTGCCAAGAGCGTGGGAAGCTCAGACTTCCTCCACTGGTACCAGCAGGACCAGACGGTCATGATTTGATCGCCCTCCTTGGGTTGATGATCGAGGACATCCTCGGCGAGATGACATTGCTCACCACCTTAGCTATGGTGTGCAAGACGCTCCACGACATGTTCATATCCCTGAATCGGGCACATGTGATGTACCTATGATCTTTTGACATCACACACAGTTTGTTTTTTAACCGTATGTGATGTAGTACACCGTACACGGTTTTTGCCAATTGTGTGCTATCGGGGTTGTGGGGGGGGGGGGGGGGGGGGGGGGGGGGGGGCTTAATAGCATCCTTCGGTACTAGTGTGGCTGCCCTCCTCTGTTACTAATGTGGTGGTCGTCCGAGCTGGAGAGGCGCGATGGACGAGCGGCTGGAGGGGCTGTCGTTGTTGGACGCAAAGGAGGCGGTGAGTCATCGGCGGTTGCCGGCCGGTAGGCGTGCGGTGGTGACCCGCGAGACGGCGGCACCCTTGGAACCAGGACATAAGAAGGAGAGGGCTCACATGTGAGGAAGAGAGAGCTAACATGTGGGCCTCACGTGTAACTTAACGATCAAACAAACGGTTTACTTAAGTGCAGGCCCGACCTTTCAGAAAACGGGTTAAAATTTAACAAACCAGTAATTTGGGGTTTTTTGAAATAGTCAACCACTAATTTGGCAGGTATCAGTCATAGTTTAAAAACTGGCAGGTCTTTGAAACCCTAACCCAAAAAGTGATAGTTTTATACTATTTCACTCTTCGTTTTAAAAATGAAGGACCAAATCTAGACTTCCCAAAGAGTAGAGGGACCAAAAGTATACGTTTTTATGTATTTAACAGTGTCGCTCTATCTTAATCTTATGTTGCATTCCAACTTGCATTGCCTCTTTTTTTTTCCTCCTCATGATCTATATATATTTGCCATTAAATCCATATATCATTTGCACATGGGGAGAAAAATCAAATAGGCACATTTTGTTAGAAATCTTAAAGAATTGGCGTAACAAGAGGAGCGTAGGAAATTTTATTTTTACTTCATGTGAAAGAAGCAAGAAATAATTAGACTGTTATACAAGTTCACTTTGCTAACGTAATTGCCATGCTAGTTGCATAACCAGTAAAACTGTACTTGATTAGCTCGACACCCAAATGTTGTGAAGCAGTATACAACCGCATTGCTAAATGCATGACCCGTTACAATCACATTTGCATTTCGCTCCACAACTATGTGATGACCAATTCAGTACAATTATGATGAGCTCTATATAAGCAGCTTCGAATAGGAATGCCGCAAAATTAAAGGCCTCTCCGTCTGTGTCATGTTCGAGTTGTGTGAGCTATCATGTTCTCGTGTTTGGGATGTGGGAGGAAACTGAAAACACTGGTATATCACAAGTTACATACAACGTTTGAGCACACAAGAAACCAACCCAGTGAAAGAGCGGGATAAATGTATGGCTCAACTATCAGCAGTCTCAAAGCAAGAGCAGGAGATTGATTTCTATGCTGGTTTTCTTGGTGAGCCTTGTCCCTACCATCGTTTGAGTGCAATGGCACTTGTTTGCGATAAATGTGGGAGGAAGCCCTTGCCAAAGTCCTTGCCGGACAATTACATCTTGCCACCGGAGAAGCGCCCTTGCAGCAACGAGCTATGGGACGACATCTCAGTCGCTCTCCGGCCCCGGTATCAACCTCCAAGGAGCTCTTGAAGATGGCGCCGAAAGGTTATTGGCGAGATTTTGGAGGCCGGCAAGGAGTTTGGCCTTCCAGACGTGTTAATTAGCTCTATGCAGATTCAGATATGCAGCATTCATTGTGTGTGGCAGATTCAATTGTATTATGAAAACACACTATGTACTCCATTCCAAACAGAAGTACGACGTACTGGATGGCAATTGTAACCAGGGGACTACTTGGGTTACTCTTCTATATATTATTAGGAGCAACTGTAACCAGGGGCTCTTATTTGCAGGAAGTCATGTGTATCGTAGTTATCAATGACGTGAGTAACTTATATACGTACAGAGGTGCTGAGATGAGATGATGAATAATTAGCAAAAGTAAAGCTTATGTAAATGCGTACCATTATATATTGCTGGAATCATCTCTTTGTGTTTTTCCGGTGGTTTACAATTGCTTATGTAACCCACGACCAAGACCCTTACAGTTAGACTCGGACTGAAAGCACAGCATGGCACACAGCCCGACTCGGATGCTACAATGCGTGTGTGTTTTTTCCTGATGAAAGGGAGGGTAACCCCAGACCTCTGCATCATGGCAATACATACAGCCACAATATGTGCAGAAAGTAAACCGATCAAGTCATGAACTTTCATACTCTACTAGGAGTCTAGGGCACGAGACCTACCATAACCAACTAACTAGTATTGTACTCCCTCTAGAAAGAAATATAAGAGCGTTTATAGATAACTATAGTGATCTAAACACTCTTATATTTCTTTACGGAGGGAGTGCTATACATGTTCAGATTACCCCAACAGACGATCACTAATCCTCAACCATCAATGTTGAGTTGGATGATCACCGATGGATTTCGTCATTCGTAGCGCTGTCAACACTGATGAGCATCGATCATCTCCTTCCCGTTGCCGGCAGCTCGGTCACCACTGCCGGTCCTCATTTCCTGTCCGTCGGTGATAACGTATTTCACTCATAGTAGACCATCCGTCAAATTCACTGGTGCCCGATTGTCCATCGCTGGTTTTTACATGTGTACTCGTATCAGGTAGTTATGGCTAATTGATTCTTCTGTTGTAATGTGTTGATTGTTAGAATTAATGGGCTAGGTCCATAGCAATTTCTGAAATCTCGAAGCCCATGTGTAAAATGGCAAGTGATGGTGCTAAAGTTTAGTCCCACCCCGGAAGTTGAAGAAGAGTTGGACCTCTTTATATAGTGGGTTCTCTCCACCACTCTAAGTGGTGTATGAGAAGAGAAAGGGAAAACCACACGCGCGCGCTCGCTCGCCTCGCCGGGCCGTGGCGAGGCGTACGTGCGACATGCGCGTGATTGGTCCGCCGAAATCCGATCCATCTCCTTGCAGGGGCGCAGCTAAACCGAGTCGGAGGGTTTTGCCTCATCTCGCAACTCCATCCCAAACGCCGGCGTGCATCGGCGTGTGGGAGAGCAGGTCTCCGGAACCGTTCGTCTTTGCGATCCTGCACCGGGAGAGGACGAATTAGGTTTTTGGGAAGCCGGGTCGTCTTCCGTCCAAGTCGGGCGGTGCTACTCATCGCCGTCAGCAGCAGATCGTCGTCAACATCGTCATCAACACCGTCGCACCCACAATAGCTAACGAACAGTACGTCCAACATCATTTGTTCATGTCTATCTCTACAGCTATTGTTTCGTGTTCGCTGCTGTTATGCATGTCTTGCTGTTCTTCTAGCTTGCTAGATTGTTGCATGCTAGTATCTGTTCTAGTCATGAATTATTTACTGGAATTAATCATGAACTTGCCTAATTTTTCAACAATCCAAAAACCTAATTGTAGGCAATTTCCTGAGTTAACTATGGCTGGATTCGCTGATGCACTGAGGCCGGATAAATTTACCGGTGTGCACTTTAAGAGGTGGCAGGTGAAGACCACGCTCTGGCTTACTGCTCTGAAAGTTTTCCACGTTAGTGTTGGTGCTCCAGAGGGAATGTGTGACGAAGATCAGAGAAAATTTCAGGAAGCCAATACTATGTTTGTGGGATGCATTCTGAGTGTTCTTGCTGACCGTCTGTGTGATGTGTACATGCACATAGATGACGGGAAGACTCTGTGGGATGCACTGAATGCAAAATTCGGTGCAACAGATGCAGGCAGTGAACTGTACATCATGAAGAGTTTTCATGACTACAAGATGGTGAATAACCGTTCTGTGGTTGAACAAGCTCATGAGATACAGTGCATTGTGAAAGAACTTGAACTCCTTAAGTGTGTTCTACCCGACAAATTCGTGGCTGGGTGCATGATTGCAAAGTTGCCTCCTTCATGGAGGAATTTCGCCACAACTCTGAAACATAAGAGACAGGAGATATCAGTTGAAAATCTTATTGCATCTCTTGATGTTGAAGAAAAAGCTCGGGCTAAAGACACTACTGAGAAAGGAGGTGAGGTTCAGCCTACCGCCAATATGGTGCAGAGGTACCCACAGAACAAGAACAAAGGGAAGAACAAACCTGTTTTCAACAAGCCTACCAAGACTACTACCTTCAAGAAGAAGAAATTCAACAAGGCTGAGCTAGAGTGCTACGCCTGTGGGAAGCCCGGACACTTTTCCAAGGAATGCCCTGAACGTGCAGACCGCAGAGGGAAAAACGAGCTCCAAGACTGTCAACATGGTGACCGCTAGCAATACTGATGGGTATGGTAATTTACCTATTGTACTTTCAGTATTTCAATCATCTTCGTGGTGGATTGATTCGGGTGCTAACGTTCATGTGTGTGCTGACGTCTCCCTGTTTACTTCTTATCAGGTCGCAAGGGATTCTTCCGTCCTAATGGGGAATGGGTCACATGCTTCTGTTCGTGGCATTGGCACGGTGGATCTAGAGTTTACTTCGGGAAAGATCGTGCAACTAAGGAACGTGCAGCATGTCCCTACTATGAACAAGAATCTAGTTAGCGGCTCCCTTCTATGTCGAGATGGGTTTAAGGTAGTTTTAGAGTCGAATAAAGTAATCGTGTCAAGATTTGGACAATTTATAGGCAAAGGCTATGAGTGCGGAGGCTTGTTCCGCTTTTCCCTTTCAGATTTTTGCAATAAGTCAGTAAACCAAATTTGTGCTAGTGTTAATGATGATGCAAGTATTTGGCACTCTCGTTTATGTCATATTAATTTTGGTTTAATGTCTCGGCTATCCGGTATGAGTTTAATTCCGAATTTCACCGTTGCCAAAGGTTCTAAGTGCCATAGTTGTGTGCAATCGAAGCAACCTCGAAAGCCTCATAAGGCTGCCGAGGAGAGAAACTTGGCACCTCTAGAACTCATACATTCTGATCTTTGTGAGATGAATGGTGTGTTGACAAAAGGTGGAAAGAGATATTTCATGACTTTGATTGATGATGCGACTAGATTTTGCTATGTTTATTTGTTGCAAACTAAAGATGAAGCATTAGACTACTTTAAAATCTATAAAGCTGAAGTTGAAAATCAACTAGAGAGAAAGATCAAGCGCCTTAGGTCCGATCGTGGTGGAGAGTATTTTCCCAAAGTATTTGATGAATTTTGTGAGGAACATGGTATTATTCATGAGAGGACGCCTCCCTATTCACCCCAATCAAATGGAGTTGCCGAGAGGAAAAACCGCACGTTGACTGATTTGGTGAATGCCATGTTAGACACTGCTGGTTTATCTAGGGCATGGTGGGGGGAGGCTCTATTGACTTCATGTCATGTCCTGAATAGAGTTCCTAACAATAATAAGGAGAAAACCCCTTATGAGGAGTGGGTTGGGAGAAAACCATCACTTTCTTATTTGCGCACTTGGGGATGTTTGGCAAAGGTCAATATTCCTATTCCTAAGAAACGCAAACTTGGACCAAAGACAGTGGATTGTGTCTTTCTAGGGTATGCTCAACGGAGCATTGCTTATAGATTTTTAGTGGTAAAATCTGAAGTACCTGATATGCATGTTGATACTATAATGGAATCTCGTGATGCAACATTTTTTGAGAACATATTTCCTATGAAAGATATGCATAGCATTGCTAGATTTTCTTCTGAGATAATTCCAGAATCTAGTACAACCGATGAATATTTCGAACAATCACATGAGGAAGTCCTTGAGAAGGATAACAATGAAGTTCCTATAAGGAACAAGAGACAAAGGATTGCAAAATCTTTTGGTGATGATTTCATTGTATACCTTGTGGACGACACACCCAAGTCGATTGCAGAGGCATATGCATCTCCGGATGTAGATGATTGGAAAGAAGCTGTTCATAATGAGATGGACTCAATTCTTTCTAATGGAACTTGGGAACTAACTGATAGACCATATGGTTGTAAACCTGTGGGCTGTAAGTGGGTGTTCAAAAAGAAGCTAAAGCCTGATGGTACTATTGATAAGTACAAGCCGCGGCTAGTGGCCAAGGGCTATACTCAGAAAGAAGGCGAAGATTATCTTGACACCTATTCACCTGTTGCTAGAATGACCACCATTCGAGTGTTACTTTCCTTGGCTGCCTCTTATGGTCTTATCATTCATCAAATGGATGTAAAGACAGCTTTCCTCAATGGAGAGTTGGAAGAGGAAATCTATATGGATCAGCCTGACGGGTTTGTGGTAAAGGGTGAAGAAAGAAAGGTGTGCAAGTTGTTAAAATCTTTGTATGGCCTGAAACAGGCACCTAAGCAATGGCATGAGAAGTTTGAAAGAACTCTGACTTCTGCAGGATTTGTTATTAACGAGGCTGATAGGTGTGTTTACTATCGCCATGGTGGGGGCAATAGTGTCATATTATGTTTGTATGTGGACGACATACTAATCTTTGGTACAAACATTAATGCAATTAATGAGGTCAAGTCTTTTCTATCAAAAAGTTTTGACATGAAAGATCTGGGAGAAGCCGATGTCATTCTAAACATCAAACTTATTAAGGATGAGAGTGGGATTACGTTAACGCAATCTCACTATGTTGAGAAGGTCTTGAACCGATTCGGTTTTATGGATAGCAAGCCTTCTCCAACACCTTATGATCCTAGTGTGACACTCAAAAAGAACAAGAAAGAAACGAGAGACCAATTAAGATACTCTCAAATTGTCGGTTCACTCATGTACTTAGCTAGCGCTACAAGACCAGATATCTCTTTTGCTGTGAGCAAACTGAGTAGGTTCATGTCCAACCCGGGTGATGATCATTGGCATGCACTAGAAAGGGTCTTGCGCTATCTGAGAGGTACTATGAGTTACGGAATTACTTATTCAGGGCATCCTGCTGTGCTAGAAGGATATAGTGATTCAAATTGGATCTCCGATGTTGATGTACTCTACGCAACAAGTGGGTATATATTTACTCATGGAGGTGGCGCAGTGTCATGGAGGTCTTGCAAGCAAACCATATTGACGAGGTCAACTATGAAAGCAGAACTAACTGCTTTAAACACAGCTACTGTTGAGGCAGAATGGCTGGGTGAGCTCTTGATGGACTTGCCTGTGGTTGAAAAACCTGTATCGGCTATTCTTATGAATTGTGACAACCAAAGGGTTATCGCTAAAGTGAACAATTCTAAAGATAATGCGAAGTCATCAAGACACGTGAAGAGACGTTTGAAGTCTGTCAGGAAGTTGAGAAACTCCGGAGTAATGACTGTTACGTATATTCAAACAGACAAAAACCTGGCAGATCCCTTTACAAAGGGACTATCACGAAATGTGATAGATATTGCATCGAGGGAGATGGGTATGAGACCCATAGATGTTACACCATAGTAGTAACCCAACCTTTGTGATCGGAGATCCCGTGAATTAGGATCTGGGAAGAACAAGCTATTGATTAACTGAGGAGAGTAATAACTAATGACCATCTCTAAGTGAAGATGCAAAACTCTCAGAGCTGTAATGCTCAGAGCTGTAAGGCAGGTTGGCAACATGCCTTAATGTGGTTCTATTGGCTATAATTAGCAAAGATGCTGTCCTACAGAGCAGTCTTGAAAGAACACACCTATATGAGTTCTGACTGTAAACGTCGCAGTCTATGAGATTTGGGTGATCTCTAGTAAGCTCACGAAGAGACCAGGGAGTATGACGTATAAGCTCCAAACCGCGGGGTAGCCTACTGGCGGTCAGGTACTGGTTAAGACTTTGAGTGAAACATGTTCACACAAAGCTAGCAATTCAAGGCATAGTCCATTGTCAAGTTGTGAATGGATGTAGCTTAAAGTTCTAGGCAGAAGTTCAACTTAACAGTCTCTGTTGAAACACTGGTATATTAAACAAGTGGTGAGAGAAGGCAAATCTCTAAATGGGTATTTGAGATCTGGTGGGGGATTGTTAGAATTAATGGGCTAGGCCCATAGCAATTTCTGAAATCTCAAAGCCCATGTGTAAAATGGCAAGTGGTGGTGCTAAAGTTTAGTCCCACCCCGGAAGTTGAAGAAGAGTTGGATCTCTTTATATAGTGGGTTCTCTCCACCACTCTAAGTGGTGTATGAGAAGAGAAAGGGAAGACCACACGCGCGCGCTCGCTCGCCTCGCCTGGCCGGGCCGGGCCGTGCCGTGGCGAGGCGAGGCGGCGCGTACGTGCGACATGCGCGTGAATGGTCCGCCGAAATCCGATCCATCTCCTTGCAGGGGCGCAGCTTCCTTTTGCCGTTTTATTTTTATGTCTTGGCAGACAAGTTTTTGATTTCTTGTCCGGTAAGTATACGAATTAGAAACCGAGTCGGTTTGGAATTGTGATCGCGACACAATACCGCCTCTGGTCCTAATATATATACAGCTACCGGCTGCGGCCAAAGACACACCGAAAACACCTAGGGTTTTGCCTCATCTCGCAACTTGCGCCGCCGTCGTAGTCTACTCCGTCCCAAAAGCCGGCGTGCATCGGCGCGTGGGAGAGCAGGTCTCCGGAACCGTTCGTCTTTGCGATCCTGCACCGGGAGAGGACGAATTAGGTTTTTGGGAAGCCGGGTCGTCTTCCGTCCAAGTCGGGCGGTGCTACTGATCGCCGTCAGCAGCAGATGGTCGCCAACATCGTCATCAACACCGTCGCACCCACAATAGCTAACGAACAGTACGTCCAACATCATCTGTTCATGTCTGTCTCTACAGCTATTGTTTCGTGTTCGCTGCTGTTATGCATGTCTTGCTGTTCTTCTAGCTTGCTAGATTGTTGCATGCTAGTATCTGTTCTAGTCATGAATTGTTTACTGGAATTAATCATGAACTTGCCTAATTTTCCAACAATCCAAAAACCTAATTGTAGGCAATTTCCTGAGTTAACTATGGCTGGATTCGCTGATGCACTGAGGCCGGATAAATTTACCGGTGTGCACTTTAAGAGGTGGCAGGTGAAGACCACGCTCTGGCTTACTGCTCTGAAAGTTTTCCACGTTAGTGTTGGTGCTCCAGAGGGAATGTCTAACGAAGATCAGAGAAAATTCCAGGAAGCCAATACTATGTTTGTGGGATGCATTCTGAGTGTTCTTGCTGACCGTCTGTGTGATGTGTACATGCACATAGATGACGGGAAGACTCTGTGGGATGCACTGAATGCAAAATTCGGTGCAACAGATGCAGGCAGTGAACTGTACATCATGGAGAGTTTTCATGACTACAAGATGGTGAATAACCGTTCTGTGGTTGAACAAGCTCATGAGATACTGTGCATTGTGAAAGAACTTGAACTCCTTAAGTGTGTTCTACCCGACAAATTCGTGGCTGGGTGCATGATTGCAAAGTTGCCTCCTTCATGGAGGAATTTCGCCACAACTCTGAAACATAAGAGACAGGAGATATCAGTTGAAAATCTTATTGCATCTCTTGATGTTGAAGAAAAAGCTCGGGCTAAAGACACTACTGAGAAAGGAGGTGAGGTTCAGCCTACCGCCAATATGGTGCAGAGGTACCCACAGAACAAGAACAAAGGGAAGAACAAACCTGTTTTCAACAAGCCTACCAAGACTACTACCTTCAAGAAGAAGAAATTCAACAAGGCTGAGCTAGAGTGCTACGCCTGTGGGAAGCCCGGACACTTTTCCAAGGAATGCCCTGAACGTGCAGACCGCAGAGGAAAAAACGAGCTCCAAGACTGTCAACATGGTGACCGCTAGCAATACTGATGGGTATGGTAATTTACCTATTGTACTTTCAGTATTTCAATCATCTTCGTGGTGGATTGATTCGGGTGCTAACGTTCATGTGTGTGCTGACGTCTCCCTGTTTACTTCTTATCAGGTCGCACGGGATTCTTCCGTCCTAATGGGGAATGGGTCACATGCTTCTGTTCGTGGCATTGGCACGGTGGATCTAGAGTTTACTTCGGGAAAGATCGTGCAACTAAGGAACGTGCAGCATGTCCCTACTATGAACAAGAATCTAGTTAGCGGCTCCCTTCTATGTCGAGATGGGTTTAAGGTAGTTTTAGAGTCGAATAAAGTAATCGTGTCAAGATTTGGACAAATTATAGGCAAAGGCTATGAGTGCGGAGGCTTGTTCCGCTTTTCCCTTTCAGATTTTTGCAATAAGTCAGTAAACCAAATTTGTGCTAATGTTAATGATGATGCAAGTATTTGGCACTCTCGTTTATGTCATATTAATTTTGGTTTAGTGTCTCGGCTATCCGGTATGAGTTTAATTCCGAATTTCACCGTTGCCAAAGGTTCTAAGTGCCATAGTTGTGTGCAATCGAAGCAACCTCGAAAGCCTCATAAGGCTGCCGAGGAGAGAAACTTGGCACCTCTAGAACTCATACATTCTGATCTTTGTGAGATGAATGGTGTGTTGACAAAAGGTGGAAAGAGATATTTCATGACTTTGATTGATGATGCGACTAGATTTTGCTATGTTTATTTGTTGCAAACTAAAGATGAAGCATTAGACTACTTTAAAATCTATAAAGCTGAAGTTGAAAATCAACTAGAGAGAAAGATCAAGCGCCTTAGGTCCGATCGTGGTGGAGAGTATTTTCCCAAAGTATTTGATGAATTTTGTGAGGAACATGGTATTATTCATGAGAGGACGCCTCCTTATTCACCCCAATCAAATGGAGTTGCCGAGAGGAAAAACCGCACGTTGACTGATTTGGTGAATTTCATGTTAGACACTGCTGGTTTATCTAAGGCATGGTGGGGGGAGGCTCTATTGACTTCATGTCATGTCCTGAATAGAGTTCCTAACAATAATAAGGAGAAAACCCCTTATGAGGAGTGGGTTGGGAGAAAACCATCACTTTCTTATTTGCGCACTTGGGGATGTTTGGCAAAGGTCAATATTCCTATTCCTAAGAAACGCAAACTTGGACCAAAGACAGTGGATTGTGTCTTTCTAGGGTATGCTCAACGGAGCATTGCTTATAGATTTTTAGTGGTAAAATCTGAAGTACCTGATATGCATGTTGATACTATAATGGAATCTCGTGATGCAACATTTTTTGAGAACATATTTCCTATGAAAGATATGCATAGCATTGCTAGATTTTCTTCTGAGATAATTCCAGAATCTAGTACAACCGATGAATATTTCGAACAATCACATGAGGAAGTCCTTGAGAAGGATAACAATGAAGTTCCTATAAGGAACAAGAGACAAAGGATTGCAAAATCTTTTGGTGATGATTTCATTGTATACCTTGTGGATGACACACCCAAGTCGATTGCAGAGGCATATGCATCTCCGGATGTAGATGATTGGAAAGAAGCTGTTCATAATGAGATGGACTCAATTCTTTCTAATGGAACTTGGGAACTAACTGATAGACCATATGGTTGTAAACCTGTGGGCTGTAAGTGGGTGTTCAAAAAGAAGCTAAAGCCTGATGGTACTATTGATAAGTACAAGCCGCGGCTAGTGGCCAAGGGCTATACTCAGAAAGAAGGCGAAGATTATCTTGACACCTATTCACCTGTTGCTAGAATGACCACCATTCGAGTGTTACTTTCCTTGGCTGCCTCTTATGGTCTTATCATTCATCAAATGGATGTAAAGACAGCTTTCCTCAATGGAGAGTTGGAAGAGGAAATCTATATGGATCAGCCTGACGGGTTTGTGGTAAAGGGTGAAGAAAGAAAGGTGTGCAAGTTGTTAAAATCTTTGTATGGCCTGAAACAGGCACCTAAGCAATGGCATGAGAAGTTTGAAAGAACTCTGACTTCTGCAGGATTTGTTATTAACGAGGCTGATAGGTGTGTTTACTATCGCCATGGTGGGGGCAATAGTGTCATATTATGTTTGTATGTGGACGACATACTAATCTTTGGTACAAACATTAATGCAATTAATGAGGTCAAGTCTTTTCTATCAAAAAGTTTTGACATGAAAGATCTGGGAGAAGCCGATGTAATTCTAAACATCAAACTTATTAAGGATGAGAGTGGGATTACGTTAACGCAATCTCACTATGTTGAGAAGGTCTTGAACCGATTCGGTTTTATGGATAGCAAGCCTTCTCCAACACCTTATGATCCTAGTGTGACACTCAAAAAGAACAAGAAAGAAACGAGAGACCAATTAATATACTCTCAAATTGTCGGTTCACTCATGTACTTAGCTAGCGCTACAAGACCAGATATCTCTTTTGCTGTGAGCAAACTGAGTAGGTTCATGTCCAACCCGGGTGATGATCATTTGCATGCACTAGAAAGGGTCTTGCGCTATCTGAGAGGTACTATGAGTTACGGAATTACTTATTCAGGGCATCCTGCTGTGCTAGAAGGATATAGTGATTCAAATTGGATCTCCGATGTTGATGTACTCTACGCAACAAGTGGGTATGTATTTACTCATGGAGGTGGCGCAGTGTCATGGAGGTCTTGCAAGCAAACCATATTGACGAGGTCAACTATGGAAGCAGAACTAACTGCTTTAAACACAGCTACTGTTGAGGCAGAATGGCTGCGTGAGCTCTTGATGGACTTGCCTGTGGTTGAAAAACCTGTATCGGCTATTCTTATGAATTGTGACAACCAAAGGGTTATCGCTAAAGTGAACAATTCTAAAGATAATGCGAAGTCATCAAGACACGTGAAGAGACGTTTGAAGTCTGTCAGGAAGTTGAGAAACTCTGGAGTAATGACTGTTACGTATATTCAAACAGAGAAAAACCTGGCAGATCCCTTTACAAAGGGACTATCACAAAATGTGATAGATATTGCATCGAGGGAGATGGGTATGAGACCCATAGATGTTACACCATAGTAGTAACCCAACCTTTGTGATCGGAGATCCCGTGAATTAGGATCTGGGAAGAACAAGCTATTGGTTAACTGAGGAGAGTAATAACTAATGACCATCTCTAAGTGAAGATGCAAAACTCTCAGAGCTGTAATGCTCAGAGCTGTAAGGCAGGTTGGCAACATGCCTTAATGTGGTTCTATTGGCTATAATTAGCAAAGATGCTGTCCTACAGAGCAGTCTTGAAAGAACACACCTATATGAGTTCTGACTGTAAACGTCGCAGTCTATGAGATTTGGGTGATCTCTAGTAAGCTCACGAAGAGACCAGGGAGTATGACGTATAAGCTCCAAACCGCGGGGTAGCCTACTGGCGGTCAGGTACTGGTTAAGACTTTGAGTGAAACCTGTTCACACAAAACTAGCAATTCAAGGCATAGTCCATTGTCAAGTTGTGAATGGATGTAGCTTAAAGTTCTAGGCAGAAGTTCAACTTAACAGTCTCTGTTGAAACACTGGTATATTAAACAAGTGGTGAGAGAAGGCAAATCTCTAAATGGGTATTTGAGATCTGGTGGGGGATTGTTAGAATTAATGGGCTAGGCCCATAGCAATTTCTGAAATCTCAAAGCCCATGTGTAAAATGGCAAGTGGTGGTGCTAAAGTTTAGTCCCACCCCGGAAGTTGAAGAAGAGTTGGACCTCTTTATATAGTGGGTTCTCTCCACCACTCTAAGTGGTGTATGAGAAGAGAAAGGGAAGACCACACGCGCGCGCTCGCTCGCCTCGCCTGGCCGGGCCGGGCCGTTCCGTGGCGAGGCGAGGCGAGGCGGCGCGTACGTGCGACATGCACGTGAATGGTCCGCCGAAATCCGATCCATCTCCTTGCAGGGGCGCAGCTTCCTTTTGCCGTTTTATTTTTATGTCTTGGCAGACAAGTTTTTGATTTCTTGTCCGGTAAGTATACGAATTAGAAACCGAGTCGGTTTGGAATTGTGATCGCGACACAATACCGCCTCTGGTCCTAATATATATACAGCTACCGGCTGCGGCCAAAGACACACCGAAAACACCTAGGGTTTTGCCTCATCTCGCAACTTGCGCCGCCGTCGTAGTCTACTCCATCCCAAACGCCGGCGTGCATCGGCGCGTGGGAGAGCAGGTCTCCGGAACCGTTCGTCTTTGCGATCCTGCACCGGGAGAGGACGAATTAGGTTTTTGGGAAGCCGGGTCGTCTTCCGTCCAAGTCGGGCGGTGCTACTCATCGCCGTCAGCAGCAGATGGTCGCCAACATCGTCATCAACACCGTCGCACCCACAATAGCTAACGAACAGTACGTCCAACATCATCTGTTCATGTCTGTCTCTACAGCTATTGTTTCGTGTTTGCTGCTGTTATGCATGTCTTGCTGTTCTTCTAGCTTGCTAGATTGTTGCATGCTAGTATCTGTTCTAGTCATGAATTGTTTACTGGAATTAATCATGAACTTGCCTAATTTTCCAACAATCCAAAAACCTAATTGTAGGCAATTTCCTGAGTTAACTATGGCTGGATTCGTTGATGCACTGAGGACGGATAAATTTACCGGTGTGCACTTTAAGAGGTGGCAGGTGAAGACCACGCTCTGGCTTACTGCTCTGAAAGTTTTCCACGTTAGTGTTGGTGCTCCAGAGGGAATGTCTGACGAAGATCAGAGAAAATTCCAGGAAGCCAATACTATGTTTGTGGGATGCATTCTGAGTGTTCTTGCTGACCGTCTGTGTGATGTGTACATGCACATAGATGATGGGAAGACTCTGTGGGATGCACTGAATGCAAAATTCGGTGCAACAGATGCAGGCAGTGAACTGTACATCATGGAGAGTTTTCATGACTACAAGATGGTGAATAACCGTTCTGTGGTTGAACAAGCTCATGAGATACTGTGCATTGTGAAAGAACTTGAACTCCTTAAGTGTGTTCTACCCGACAAATTCGTGGCTGGGTGCATGATTGCAGAGTTGCCTCCTTCATGGAGGAATTTCGCCACAACTTTGAAACATAAGAGACAGGAGATATCAGTTGAAAATCTTATTGCATCTCTTGATGTTGAAGAAAAAGCTTGGGCTAAAGACACTACTGAGAAAGGAGGTGAGGTTCAGCCTACCGCCAATATGGTGCAGAGGTACCCACAGAACAAGAACAAAGGGAAGAACAAACCTGTTTTCAACAAGCCTACCAAGACTACTACCTTCAAGAAGAAGAAATTCAACAAGGCTGAGCTAGAGTGCTACGCCTGTGGGAAGCCCGGACACTTTTCCAAGGAATGCCCTGAACGTGCAGACCGCAGAGGGAAAAACGAGCTCCAAGACTGTCAACATGGTGACCGCTAGCAATACTGATGGGTATGGTAATTTACCTATTGTACTTTCAGTATTTCAATCATCTTCGTGGTGGATTGATTCGGGTGCTAACGTTCATGTGTGTGCTGACGTCTCCCTGTTTACTTCTTATCAGGTCACAAGGGATTCTTCCGTCCTAATGGGGAATGGGTCACATGCTTCTGTTCGTGGCATTGGCACGGTGGATCTAGAGTTTACTTCGGGAAAGATCGTGCAACTAAGGAACGTGCAGCATGTCCCTACTATGAACAAGAATCTAGTTAGCGGCTCCCTTCTATGTCGAGATGGGTTTAAGGTAGTTTTAGAGTCGAATAAAGTAATCGTGTCAAGATTTGGACAATTTATAGGCAAAGGCTATGAGTGCGGAGGCTTGTTCCGCTTTTCCCTTTCAGATTTTTGCAATAAGTCAGTAAACCAAATTTGTGCTAGTGTTAATGATGATGCAAGTATTTGGCACTCTCGTTTATGTCATATTAATTTTGGTTTAATGTCTCGGCTATCCGGTATGAGTTTAATTCCGAATTTCACCGTTGCCAAAGGTTCTAAGTGCCATAGTTGTGTGCAATCGAAGCAACCTCGAAAGCCTCATAAGGCTGCCGAGGAGAGAAACTTGGCACCTCTAGAACTCATACATTCTGATCTTTGTGAGATGAATGGTGTGTTGACAAAAGGTGGAAAGAGATATTTCATGACTTTGATTGATGATGCGACTAGATTTTGCTATGTTTATTTGTTGCAAACTAAAGATGAAGCATTAGACTACTTTAAAATCTATAAAGCTGAAGTTGAAAATCAACTAGAGAGAAAGATCAAGCACCTTAGGTCCGATCGTGGTGGAGAGTATTTTCCCAAAGTATTTGATGAATTTTGTGAGGAACATGGTATTATTCATGAGAGGACGCCTCCCTATTCACCCCAATCAAATGGAGTTGCCGAGAGGAAAAACCGCACGTTGACTGATTTGGTGAATGCCATGTTAGACACTGCTGGTTTATCTAAGGCATGGTGGGGGGAGGCTCTATTGACTTCATGTCATGTCCTGAATAGAGTTCCTAACAATAATAAGGAGAAAACCCCTTATGAGGAGTGGGTTGGGAGAAAACCATCACTTTCTTATTTGCGCACTTGGGGATGTTTGGCAAAGGTCAATATTCCTATTCCTAAGAAACGCAAACTTGGACCAAAGACAGTGGATTGTGTCTTTCTAGGGTATGCTCAACGGAGCATTGCTTATAGATTTTTAGTGGTAAAATCTGAAGTACCTGATATGCATGTTGATACTATAATGGAATCTCGTGATGCAACATTTTTTGAGAACATATTTCCTATGAAAGATATGCATAGCATTGCTAGATTTTCTTCTGAGATAATTCCAGAATCTAGTACAACCGATGAATATTTCGAACAATCACATGAGGAAGTCCTTGAGAAGGATAACAATGAAGTTCCTATAAGGAACAAGAGACAAAGGATTGCAAAATCTTTTGGTGATGATTTCATTGTATACCTTGTGGACGACACACCCAAGTCGATTGCAGAGGCATATGCATCTCCGGATGTAGACGATTGGAAAGAAGCTGTTCATAATGAGATGGACTCAATTCTTTCTAATGGAACTTGGGAACTAACTGATAGACCATATGGTTGTAAACCTGTGGGCTGTAAGTGGGTGTTCAAAAAGAAGCTAAAGCCTGATGGTACTATTGATAAGTACAAGCCGCGGCTAGTGGCCAAGGGCTATACTCAGAAACAAGGTGAAGATTATCTTGACACCTATTCACCTGTTGCTAGAATGACCACCATTCGAGTGTTACTTTCCTTGGCTGCCTCTTATGGTCTTATCATTCATCAAATGGATGTAAAGACAGCTTTCCTCAATGGAGAGTTGGAAGAGGAAATCTATATGGATCAGCCTGACGGGTTTGTGGTAAAGGGTGAAGAAAGAAAGGTGTGCAAGTTGTTAAAATCTTTGTATGGCCTGAAACAGGCACCTAAGCAATGGCATGAGAAGTTTGAAAGAACTCTGACTTCTGCAGGATTTGTTATTAACGAGGCTGATAGGTGTGTTTACTATCGCCATGGTGGGGGCAATAGTGTCATATTATGTTTGTATGTGGACGACATACTAATCTTTGGTACAAACATTAATGCAATTAATGAGGTCAAGTCTTTTCTATCAAAAAGTTTTGACATGAAAGATCTGGGAGAAGCCGATGTAATTCTAAACATCAAACTTATTAAGGATGAGAGTGGGATTACGTTAACGCAATCTCACTATGTTGAGAAGGTCTTGAACCGATTCGGTTTTATGGATAGCAAGCCTTCTCCAACACCTTATGATCCTAGTGTGACACTCAAAAAGAACAAGAAAGAAACGAGAGACCAATTAAGATACTCTCAAATTGTCGGTTCACTCATGTACTTAGCTAGCGCTACAAGACCAGATATCTCTTTTGCTGTGAGCAAACTGAGTAGGTTCATGTCCAACCCGGGTGATGATCATTGGCATGCACTAGAAAGGGTCTTGCGCTATCTGAGAGGTACTATGAGTTACGGAATTACTTATTCAGGGCATCCTACTGTGCTAGAAGGATATAGTGATTCAAATTGGATCTCCGATGTTGATGTACTCTACGCAACAAGTGGGTATGTATTTACTCATGGAGGTGGCGCAGTGTCATGGAGGTCTTGCAAGCAAACCATATTGACGAGGTCAACTATGGAAGCAGAACTAACTGCTTTGGACACAGCTACTGTTGAGGCAGAATGGCTGCGTGAGCTCTTGATGGACTTGCCTGTGGTTGAAAAACCTGTACCGGCTATTCTTATGAATTGTGACAACCAAACGGTTATCGCTAAAGCGAACAATTCTAAAGATAATGCGAAGTCATCAAGACACGTGAAGAGACGTTTGAAGTCTGTCAGGAAGTTGAGAAACTCCGGAGTAATGACTGTTACGTATATTCAAACAGACAAAAACCTAGCAGATCCCTTTACAAAGGGACTATCACGAAATGTGATAGATATTGCATCGAGGGAGATGGGTATGAGACCCATAGATGTTACACCATAGTAGTAACCCAACCTTTGTGATCGGAGATCCCGTGAATTAGGATCTGGGAAGAACAAGCTATTGGTTAACTGAGGAGAGTAATAACTAATGACCGTCTCTAAGTGAAGATGCAAAACTCTCAGAGCAGTAATGCTCAGAGCTGTAAGGCAGGTTGGCAACATGCCTTAATGTGGTTCTATTGGCTATAATTAGCAAAGATGCTGTCCTACAGAGCAGTCTTGAAAGAACACACCTATATGAGTTCTGACTGTAAACGTCGCAGTCTATGAGATTTAGGTGATCTCTAGTAAGCTCACGAAGAGACCAGGGAGTATGACGTATAAGCTCCAAACCGCGGGGTAGCCTACTGGCGGTCAGGTACTGGTTAAGACTTTGAGTGAAACCTGTTCACACAAAACTAGCAATTCAAGGCATAGTCCATTGTCAAGTTGTGAATGGATGTAGCTTAAAGTTCTAGGCAGAAGTTCAACTTAACAGTCTCTGTTGAAACACTGGTATATTAAACAAGTGGTGAGAGAAGGCAAATCTCTAAATGGGTATTTGAGATCTGGTGGCGGATTGTTAGAATTAATGGGCTAGGCCCATAGCAATTTCTGAAATCTCAAAGCCCATGTGTAAAATGGCAAGTGGTGGTGCTAAAGTTTAGTCCCACCCCGGAAGTTGAAGAAGAGTTGGACCTCTTTATATAGTGGGTTCTCTCCACCACTCTAAGTGGTGTATGAGAAGAGAAAGGGAAGACCACACGCGTGCGCTCGCTCGCCTCGCCTGGCCGGGCCGGGCCGTGGCGTGGCGTGGCGTGGCAAGGCGAGGCGGCGCGTACGTGCGACATGCACGTGAATGGTCCGCCGAAATCCGATCCATCTCCTTGCAGGGGCGCAGCTTCCTTTTGCCGTTTTATTTTTATGTCTTGGCAGACAAGTTTTTGATTTCTTGTCCGGTAAGTATACGAATTAGAAACCGAGTCGGTTTGGAATTGTGATCGCGACACAATACCGCCTCTTGTCCTAATATATATACACCTACCGGCTGCGGCCAAAGACACACCGAAAACACCTAGGGTTTTGCCTCATCTCGCAACTTGCGCCGCCGTCGTAGTCTACTCCATCCCAAACACCGGTGTGCATCGGCGCGTGGGAGAGCAGGTCTTCGGAACCGTTCGTCTTTGCGATCCTGCACCGGGAGAGGACGAATTAGGTTTTTGGGAAGCGCTCTGCACGACTGGTCAAATTCGTCATCACGGGTCGTCTTCCGTCCAAGTCGGACGGTGCTACTCATCGTCGTATTCATCGCCGTCAGCAGCAGATCGTCGCCAACATCGTCATCAACACCGTCGCACCCACAATAGCTAACGAACAGTACGTCCAACATCATCTGTTCATGTCTGTCTGTACAGCTATTGTTTCGTGTTCGCTGCTGTTATGCATGTCTTGCTGTTCTTCTAGCTTGCTAGATTTTTGCATGCTAGTATCTGTTCTATTCATGAATTACTTACTGGAATTAATCATGAACTTGCCTAATTTCCCAACAATCCAAAAACCTAATTGTAGGCAATTTCCTGAGTTAACTATGGCTGGATTCGCTGATGCACTGAGGCCGGATAAATTTACCGGTGTGCACTTTAAGAGGTGGCAGGTGAAGACCACGCTCTGGCTTACTGCTCTGAAAGTTTTCCACGTTAGTGTTGGTGCTCCAGAGGGAATGTCTGACGAAGATCAGAGAAAATTCCAGGAAGCCAATACTATGTTTGTGGGATGCATTCTGAGTGTTCTTGCTGACCGTCTGTGTGATGTGTACATGCACATAGATGACGGAAAGACTCTGTGGGATGCACTGAATGCAAAATTCGGTGCAACAGATGCAGGCAGTGAACTGTACATCATGGAGAGTTTTCATGACTACAAGATGGTGAATAACCGTTCTGTGGTTGAACAAGCTCATGAGATACAGTGCATTGTGAAAGAACTTGAACTCCTTAAGTGTGTTCTACCCGACAAATTCGTGGTTGGGTGCATGATTGCAAAGTTGCCTCCTTCATGGAGGAATTTCGCCACAACTCTGAAACATAAGAGACAGGAGATATCAGTTGAAAATCTTATTGCATCTCTTGATGTTGAAGAAAAAGCTCGGGCTAAAGACACTACTGAGAAAGGAGGTGAGGTTCAGCCTACCGCCAATATGGTGCAGAGGTACCCACAGAACAAGAACAAAGGGAAGAACAAACCTGTTTTCAACAAGCCTACCAAGACTACTACCTTCAAGAAGAAGAAATTCAACAAGGCTGAGCTAGAGTGCTACGCCTGTGGGAAGCCCGGACACTTTTCCAAGGAATGCCCTGAACGTGCAGACCACAGAGGGAAAAACGAGCTCCAAGACTGTCAACATGGTGACCGCTAGCAATACTGATGGGTATGGTAATTTACCTATTGTACTTTCAGTATTTCAATCATCTTCGTGGTGGATTGATTCGGGTGCTAACGTTCATGTGTGTGCTGACGTCTCCTTGTTTACTTCTTATCAGGTCGCAAGGGATTCTTCCGTCCTAATGGGGAATGGGTCACATGCTTCTGTTCATGGCATTGGCACGGTGGATCTGAAGTTTACTTCGGGAAAGATCGTGCAACTAAGGAACATGCAGCATGTCCCTACTATGAACAAGAATCTAGTTAGCGGCTCCCTTCTATGTCGAGATGGGTTTAAGGTAGTTTTAGAGTCGAATAAAGTAATCGTTTCAAGATTTGGACAATTTATAGGCAAAGGCTATGAGTGCGGAGGCTTGTTCCGCTTTTCCCTTTCAGATTTTTGCAATAAGTCAGTAAACCAAATTTGTGCTAGTGTTAATGATGATACAAGTATTTGGCACCCTCGTTTATGTCATATTAATTTTGGTTTAATGTCTCGGCTATCCGGTATGAGTTTAATTCCGAATTTCACCGTTGCCAAAGGTTCTAAGTGCCATAGTTGTGTGCAATCGAAGCAACCTCGATAGCCTCATAAGGCTGCCGAGGAGAGAAACTTGGCACCTCTAGAACTCATACATTCTGATCTTTGTGAGATGAATGGTGTGTTGACAAAAGGTGGAAAGAGATATTTCATGACTTTGATTGATGATGCGACTAGATTTTGCTATGTTTATTTGTTGCAAACTAAAGATGAAGCATTAGACTACTTTAAAATCTATAAAGCTGAAGTTGAAAATCAACTAGAGAGAAAGATCAAGCGCCTTAGGTCCGATCGTGGTGGAGAGTATTTTCCCAAAGTATTTGATGAATTTTGTGAGGAACATGGTATTATTCATGAGAGGACGCCTCCCTATTCACCCCAATCAAATGGAGTTGCCGAGAGGAAAAACCGCATGTTGACTGATTTGGTGAATGCCATGTTAGACACTGCTGGTTTATCTAAGGCATGGTGGGGGGAGGCTCTATTGACTTCATGTCATGTCCTGAATAGAGTTCCTAACAATAATAAGGAGAAAACCCCTTATGAGGAGTGGGTTGGGAGAAAACCATCACTTTCTTATTTGCGCACTTGGGGATGTTTGGCAAAGGTCAATATTCCTATTCCTAAGAAACGCAAACTTGGACCAAAGACAGTGGATTGTGTCTTTCTAGGGTATGCTCAACGGAGCATTGCTTATAGATTTTTAGTGGTAAAATCTGAAGTACCTGATATGCATGTTGATACTATAATGGAATCTCGTGATGCAACATTTTTTGAGAACATATTTCCTATGAAAGATATGCATAGCATTGCTAGATTTTCTTCTGAGATAATTCCAGAATCTAGTACAACCGATGAATATTTCGAACAATCACATGAGGAAGTCCTTGAGAAGGATAACAATGAAGTTCCTATAAGGAACAAGAGACAAAGGATTGCAAAATCTTTTCGTGATGATTTCATTGTATACCTTGTGGACGACACACCCAAGTCGATTGCAGAGGCATATGCATCTCCGGATGTAGATGATTGGAAAGAAGCTGTTCATAATGAGATGGACTCAATTCTTTCTAATGGAACTTGGGAACTAACTGAGAGACCATATGGTTGTAAACCTGTGAGCTGTAAGTGGGTGTTCAAAAAGAAGCTAAAGCCTGATGGTACTATTGATAAGTACAAGGCGCGGCTAGTGGCCAAGGGCTATACTCAGAAAGAAGGCGAAGATTATTTTGACACCTATTCACCTGTTGCTAGAATGACCACCATTCGAGTGTTACTTTCCTTGGCTGCATCTTATGGTCTTATCATTCATCAAATGGATGTAAAGACAGATTTCCTCAATGGAGAGTTGGAAGAGGAAATCTATATGGATCAGCCTGACGGGTTTGTGGTAAAGGGTGAAGAAAGAAAGGTGTGCAAGTTGTTAAAATCTTTGTATGGCCTGAAACAGGCACCTAAGCAATGGCATGAGAAGTTTGAAAGAACTCTGACTTCTGCAGGATTTGTTATTAACGAGGCTGATAGGTGTGTTTACTATCGCCATGGTGGGGGCAATAGTGTCATATTATGTTTGTATGTGGACGACATACTAATCTTTGGTACAAACATTAATGCAATTAATGAGGTCAAGTCTTTTCTATCAAAAAGTTTTGACATGAAAGATCTGGGAGAAGCCGATGTCATTCTAAACATCAAACTTATTAAGGATGAGAGTGGGATTACGTTAACGCAATCTCACTATGTTGAGAAGGTCTTGAACCGATTCGGTTTTATGGATAGCAAGCCTTCTCCAACACCTTATGATCCTAGTGTGACACTCAGAAAGAACAAGAAAGAAACGAGTGATCAATTAAGATACTCTCAAATTGTCGGTTCACTCATGTACTTAGCTAGCGCTACAAGACCAGATATCTCTTTTGCTGTGAGCAAACTGAGTAGGTTCATGTCCAACCCGGGTGATGATCATTGGCATGCACTAGAAAGGGTCTTGCGCTATCTGAGAGGTACTATGAGTTACGGAATTACTTATTCAGGGCATCCTGCTGTGCTAGAAGGATATAGTGATTCAAATTGGATCTCCGATGTTGATGTACTCTACGCAACAAGTGGGTATGTATTTACTCATGGAGGTGGCGCAGTGTCATGGAGGTCTTGCAAGCAAACCATATTGACGAGGTCAACTATGGAAGCAGAACTAACTGCTTTGGACACAGCTACTGTTGAGGCAGAATGGCTGCGTGAGCTCTTGATGCACTTGCCTGTGGTTGAAAAACCTGTACCGGCTATTCTTATGAATTGTGACAACCAAAGGGTTATCGCTAAAGTGAACAATTCTAAAGATAATGCGAAGTCATCAAGACACGTGAAGAGACGTTTGAAGTCTGTCTGGAAGTTGAGAAACTCCGGAGTAATGACTGTTACGTATATTCAAACAGACAAAAACCTGGCAGATCCCTTTACAAAGGGACTATCACGAAATGTGATAGATATTGCATCGAGGGATATGGGTATGAGACCCATAGATGTTACACCATAGTACTAACCCAACCTTTGTGATCGGAGATCCCGTGAATTCGTATCTGGGAATAACAAGCTATTGGTTGACTGAGGAGAGTAATAACTAATGACCGTCTCTAAGTGAAGATGCAAAACTCTCAGAGCTGTAATGCTCAGAGCTGTAAGGCAGGTTGGCAACATGCCTTAATGTGGTTCTATTGGCTATAATTAGCAAAGATGCTGTCCTACAGAGCAGTCTTGAAAGAACACACCTATATGAGTTCTGACTGTAAACGTCGCAGTCTATGAGATTTGGGTGATCTCTAGTAAGCTCACGAAGAGACCAGGGAGTATGACGTATAAGCTCCAAACCGCGGGGTAGCCTACTGGCGGTCAGGTACTGGTTAAGACTTTGAGTGAAACCTGTTCACACAAAACTAGCAATTCAAGGCATAGTCCATTGTCAAGTTGTGAATGGATGTAGCTTAAAGTTCTAGGCAGAAGTTCAACTTAACAGTCTCTGTTGAAACACTGGTATATTAAACAAGTGGTGAGAGAAGGCAAATCTCTAAATGGGTATTTGAGATCTGGTGGGGGATTGTTAGAATTAATGGGCTAGGCCCATAGCAATTTCTGAAATCTCAAAGCCCATGTGTAAAATGGCAAGTGGTGGTGCTAAAGTTTAGTCCCACCCCGGAAGTTGAAGAAGAGTTGGACCTCTTTATATAGTGGGTTCTCTCCACCACTCTAAGTGGTGTATGAGAAGAGAAAGGGAAGACCACACGCGCGCGCTCGCTCGCCTCGCCTGGCCGGGCCGGGCCGTGGCGTGGCGAGGCGAGGCGGCGCGTACGTGCGACATGCGCGTGAATGGTCCGCCGAAATCCGATCCATCTCCTTGCAGGGGCGCAGCTTCCTTTTGCCGTTTTATTTTTATGTCTTGGCAGACAAGTTTTTGATTTCTTGTCCGGTAAGTATACGAATTAGAAACCGAGTCGGTTTGGAATTGTGATCGCGACACAATACCGCCTCTGGTCCTAATATATATACAGCTACCGGCTGCGGCCAAAGACACACCGAAAACACCTAGGGTTTTGCCTCATCTCGCAACTTGCGCCGCCGTCGTAGTCTACTCCATCCCAAACGCCGGCGTGCATTGGCGCGTGGGAGAGCAGGTCTCCGGAACCGTTCGTCTTTGCGATCCTGCACCGCGAGAGGACGAATTAGGTTTTTGGGAAGCGCTCTGCACGACTACTCAAATTCGTCATCACGGGTCGTCTTCCGTCCAAATCGGGCGGTGCTACTCATCGTCGTATTCATCGCCGTCAGCAGCAGATCGTCGCCAACATCGTCATCAACACCGTCGCACCCACAATAGCTAACGAACAGTACGTCCAACATCATCTGTTCATGTCTGTCTCTACAGCTATTGTTTCGTGTTCGCTGCTGTTATGCATGTCTTGCTGTTCTTCTAGCTTGCTAGATTGTTGCATGCTAGTATCTGTTCTAGTCATGAATTATTTACTGGAATTAATCATGAACTTGCCTAATTTTCCAACAATCCAAAAACCTAATTGTAGGCAATTTCCTGAGTTAACTATGGCTGGATTCGCTGATGCACTGAGGCCGGATAAATTTACCGGTGTGCACTTTAAGAGGTGGCAGGTGAAGACCACGCTCTGGCTTACTGCTCTGAAAGTTTTCCACGTTAGTGTTGGTGCTCCAGAGGGAATGTCTGACGAAGATCAGAGAAAATTCCAGGAAGCCAATACTATGTTTGTGGGATGCATTCTGAGTGTTCTTGCTGACCGTCTGTGTGATGTGTACATGCACATAGATGACGGAAAGACTCTGTGGGATGCACTGAATGCAAAATTCGGTGCAACAGATGCAGGCAGTGAACTGTACATCATGGAGAGTTTTCATGACTACAAGATGGTGAATAACCGTTCTGTGGTTGAACAAGCTCATGAGATACAGTGCATTGTGAAAGAACTTGAACTCCTTAAGTGTGTTCTACCCGACAAATTCGTGGTTGGGTGCATGATTGCAAAGTTGCCTCCTTCATGGAGGAATTTCGCCACAACTCTGAAACATAAGAGACAGGAGATATCAGTTGAAAATCTTATTGCATCTCTTGATGTTGAAGAAAAAGCTCGGGCTAAAGACACTATTGAGAAAGGAGGTGAGGTTCAGCCTACCGCCAATATGGTGCAGAGGTACCCACAGAACAAGAACAAAGGGAAGAACAAACCTGTTTTCAAGAAGCCTACCAAGACTACTACCTTCAAGAAGAAGAAATTCAACAAGGCTAAGCTAGAGTGCTTCGCCTGTGGGAAGCCCGGACACTTTTCCAAGGAATGCCCTGAACGTGCAGACCGCAGAGGGAAAAATGAGCTCCAAGACTGTCAACATGGTGACCGCTAGCAATACTGTTGGGTATGGTAATTTACCTATTGTACTTTCAGTATTTCAATCATCTTCATGGTGGATTGATTCGGGTGCTAACGTTCATGTGTGTGCTGACGTCTCCCTGTTTACTTCTTATCAGGTCGCAAGGGATTCTTCCGTCCTAATGGGGAATGGGTCACATGCTTCTGTTCGTGGCATTGGCACGGTGGATCTAGAGTTTACTTCGGGAAAGATCGTGCAACTAAGGAACGTGCAGCATGTCCCTACTATGAACAAGAATCTAGTTAGCGGCTCCCTTCTATGTCGAGATGGGTTTAAGGTAGTTTTAGAGTCGAATAAAGTAATCGTGTCAAGATTTGGACAATTTATAGGCAAAGGCTATGAGTGCGGAGGCTTGTTCCGCTTTTCCCTTTCAGATTTTTGCAATAAGTCAGTAAACCAAATTTGTGCTAGTGTTAATGATGATGCAAGTATTTGGCACTCTCGTTTATGTCATATTAATTTTGGTTTAATGTCTCGGCTATCCGGTATGAGTTTAATTCCGAATTTCACCGTTGCCAAAGGTTCTAAGTGCCATAGTTGTGTGCAATCGAAGCAACCTCGAAAGCCTCATAAGGCTGCCGAGGAGAGAAACTTGGCACCTCTAGAACTCATACATTCTGATCTTTGTGAGATGAATGGTGTGTTGACAAAAGGTGGAAAGAGATATTTCATGACTTTGATTGATGATGCGACTAGATTTTGCTATGTTTATTTGTTGCAAACTAAAGATGAAGCATTAGACTACTTTAAAATCTATAAAGCTGAAGTTGAAAATCAACTAGAGAGAAAGATCAAGCGCCTTAGGTCCGATCGTGGTGGAGAGTATTTTCCCAAAGTATTTGATGAATTTTGTGAGGAACATGGTATTATTCATGAGAGGACGCCTCCTTATTCACCCCAATCAAATGGAGTTGCCGAGAGGAAAAACCGCACGTTGACTGATTTGGTGAATTTCATGTTAGACACTGCTGGTTTATCTAAGGCATGGTGGGGGGAGGCTCTATTGACTTCATGTCATGTCCTGAATAGAGTTCCTAACAATAATAAGGAGAAAACCCCTTATGAGGAGTGGGTTGGGAGAAAACCATCACTTTCTTATTTGCGCACTTGGGGATGTTTGGCAAAGGTCAATATTCCTATTCCTAAGAAACGCAAACTTGGACCAAAGACAGTGGATTGTGTCTTTCTAGGGTATGCTCAACGGAGCATTGCTTATAGATTTTTAGTGGTAAAATCTGAAGTACCTGATATGCATGTTGATACTATAATGGAATCTCGTGATGCAACATTTTTTGAGAACATATTTCCTATGAAAGATATGCATAGCATTGCTAGATTTTCTTCTGAGATAATTCCAGAATCTAGTACAACCGATGAATATTTCGAACAATCACATGAGGAAGTCCTTGAGAAGGATAACAATGAAGTTCCTATAAGGAACAAGAGACAAAGGATTGCAAAATCTTTTGGTGATGATTTCATTGTATACCTTGTGGACGACACACCCAAGTCGATTGCAGAGGCATATGCATCTCCGGATGTAGATGATTGGAAAGAAGCTGTTCATAATGAGATGGACTCAATTCTTTCTAATGGAACTTGGGAACTAACTGATAGACCATATGGTTGTAAACCTGTGGACTGTAAGTGGGTGTTCAAAAAGAAGCTAAAGCCTGATGGTACTATTGATAAGTACAAGCCGCGGCTAGTGGCCAAGGGCTATACTCAGAAACAAGGCGAAGATTATCTTGACACCTATTCACCTGTTGCTAGAATGACCACCATTCGAGTGTTACTTTCCTTGGCTGCCTCTTATGGTCTTATCATTCATCAAATGGATGTAAAGACAGCTTTCCTCAATGGAGAGTTGGAAGAGGAAATCTATATGGATCAGCCTGACGGGTTTGTGGTAAAGGGTGAAGAAAGAAAGGTGTGCAAGTTGTTAAAATCTTTGTATGGCCTGAAACAGGCACCTAAGCAATGGCATGAGAAGTTTGAAAGAACTCTGACTTCTGCAGGATTTGTTATTAACGAGGCTGATAGGTGTGTTTACTATCGCCATGGTGGGGGCAATAGTGTCATATTATGTTTGTATGTGGACGACATACTAATCTTTGGTACAAACATTAATGCAATTAATGAGGTCAAGTCTTTTCTATCAAAAAGTTTTGACATGAAAGATCTGGGAGAAGCCGATGTAATTCTAAACATCAAACTTATTAAGGATGAGAGTGGGATTACGTTAACGCAATCTCACTATGTTGAGAAGGTCTTGAACCGATTCGGTTTTATGGATAGCAGGCCTTCTCCAACACCTTATGATCCTAGTGTGACACTCAAAAAGAACAAGAAAGAAACGAGAGACCAATTAAGATACTCTCAAATTGTCGGTTCACTCATGTACTTAGCTAGCGCTACAAGACCAGATATCTCTTTTGCTGTGAGCAAACTGAGTAGGTTCATGTCCAACCCGGGTGATGATCATTGGCATGCACTAGAAAGGGTCTTGCGCTATCTGAGAGGTACTATGAGTTACGGAATTACTTATTCAGGGCATCCTGCTGTGCTAGAAGGATATAGTGATTCAAATTGGATCTCCGATGTTGATGTACTCTACGCAACAAGTGGGTATGTATTTACTCATGGAGGTGGCGCAGTGTCATGGTGGTCTTGCAAGCAAACCATATTGACGAGGTCAACTATGGAAGCAGAACTAACTACTTTGGACACAGCTACTGTTGAGGCAGAATGGCTGCGTGAGCTCTTGATGGACTTGCCTGTGGTTGAAAAACCTGTACCGGCTATTCTTATGAATTGTGACAACCAAACGGTTATCGCTAAAGTGAACAATTCTAAAGATAATGCGAAGTCATCAAGACACGTGAAGAGACGTTTGAAGTCTGTCAGGAAGTTGAGAAACTCCGGAGTAATGACTGTTACGTATATTCAAACAGACAAAAACCTGGCAGATCCCTTTACAAAGGGACTATCACGAAATGTGATAGATATTGCATCGAGGGATATGGGTATGAGACCCATAGATGTTACACCATAGTACTAACCTAACCTTTGTGATCGGAGATCCCGTGAATTAGGATCTGGGAAGAACAAGCTATTGGTTAACTGAGGAGAGTAATAACTAATGACCGTCTCTAAGTGAAGATGCAAAACTCTCAGAGCTGTAATGCTCAGAGCTGTAAGGCAGGTTGGCAACATGCCTTAATGTGGTTCTATTGGCTATAATTAGCAAAGATGCTATCCTACAGAGCAGTCTTGAAAGAACACACCTATATGAGTTCTGACTGTAAACGTCGCAGTCTATGAGATTTGGGTGATCTCTAGTAAGCTCACGAAGAGACCAGGGAGTATGACGTATAAGCTCCAAACCGCGGGGTAGCCTACTGGCGGTCAGGTACTGGTTAAGACTTTGAGTAAAACCTGTTCACACAAAACTAGCAATTCAAGGCATAGTCCATTGTCAAGTTGTGAATGGATGTAGCTTAAAGTTCTAGGCAGAAGTTCAACTTAACAGTCTCTGTTGAAACACTGGTATATTAAACAAGTGGTGAGAGAAGGCAAATCTCTAAATGGGTATTTGAGATCTGGTGGGGGATTGTTAGAATTAATGGGCTAGGCCCATAGCAATTTCTGAAATCTCAAAGCCCATGTGTAAAATGGCAAGTGGTGGTGCTAAAGTTTAGTCCCACCCCGGAAGTTGAAGAAGAGTTGGACCTCTTTATATAGTGGGTTCTCTCCACCACTCTAAGTGGTGTATGAGAAGAGAAAGGGAAGACCACACGCGCGCGCTCGCTCGCCTCGCCTGGCCGGGCCGGGCCGTTCCGTGGCGAGGCGAGGCGAGGCGGCGCGTACGTGCGACATGCACGTGAATCGTCCGCCGAAATCCGATCCATCTCCTTGCAGGGGCGCAGCTTCCTTTTGCCGTTTTATTTTTATGTCTTGGCAGACAAGTTTTTGATTTCTTGTCCGGTAAGTATACGAATTAGAAACCGAGTCGGTTTGGAATTGTGATCGCGACACAATACCGCCTCTGGTCCTAATATATATACAGCTACCGGCTGCGGCCAAAGACACACCGAAAACACCTAGGGTTTTGCTTCATCTCGCAACTTGCGCCGCCGTCGTAGTCTACTCCATCCCAAACGCCGGCGTGCATCGGCGCGTGGGAGAGCAGGTCTCCGGAACTGTTCGTCTTTGCGATCCTGCACCGGGAGAGGACGAATTAGGTTTTTGGGAAGCCGGGTCGTCTTCCGTCCAAGTCGGGCGGTGCTACTCATCGCCGTCAGCAGCAGATCGTCGCCAACATCGTCATCAACACCGTCGCACCCACAATAGCTAACGAACAGTACGTCAAACATCATCTGTTCATGTCTGTCTCTACAGCTATTGTTTCGTGTTCGCTGCTGTTATGCATGTCTTGCTGTTCTTCTAGCTTGCTAGGTTGTTGCATGCTAGTATCTGTTCTAGTCATGAATTGTTTACTGGAATTAATCATGAACTTGCCTAATTTTCCAACAATCCAAAAACCTAATTGCAGGCAATTTCCTGAGTTAACTATGGCTGGATTCGCTGATGCACTGAGGCCGGATAAATTTACCGGTGTGCACTTTAAGAGGTGGCAGGTGAAGACCACGCTCTGGCTTACTGCTCTGAAAGTTTTCCACGTTAGTGTTGGTGCTCCAGAGGGAATGTCTGACGAAGATCAGAGAAAATTCCAGGAAGCCAATACTATGTTTGTGGGATGCATTCTGAGTGTTCTTGCTGACCGTCTGTGTGATGTGTACATGCACATAGATGACGGGAAGACTCTGTGGGATGCACTGAATGCAAAATTCGGTGCAACAGATGCAGGCAGTGAACTGTACATCATGGAGAGTTTTCATGACTACAAGATGGTGAATAACCGTTCTGTGGTTGAACAAGCTCATGAGATACAGTGCATTGTGAAAGAACTTGAACTCCTTAAGTGTGTTCTACCCGACAAATTCGTGGCTGGGTGCATGATTGCAAAGTTGCCTCCTTCATGGAGGAATTTCGCCACAACTCTGAAACATAAGAGACAGGAGATATCAGTTGAAAATCTTATTGCATCTCTTGATGTTGAAGAAAAAGCTCGGGCTAAAGACACTACTGAGAAAGGAGGTGAGGTTCAGCCTACCGCCAATATGGTGCAGAGGTACCCACAGAACAAGAACAAAGGGAAGAACAAACCTGTTTTCAACAAGCCTACCAAGACTACTACCTTCAAGAAGAAGAAATTCAACAAGGCTGAGCTAGAGTGCTACGCCTGTGGGAAGCCCGGACACTTTTCCAAGGAATGCCCTGAACGTGCAGACCGCAGAGGGAAAAACGAGCTCCAAGACTGTCAACATGGTGACCGCTAGCAATACTGATGGGTATGGTAATTTACCTATTGTACTTTCAGTATTTCAATCATCTTTGTGGTGGATTGATTCGGGTGCTAACGTTCATGTGTGTGCTGACGTCTCCCTGTTTACTTCTTATCAGGTCGCAAGGGATTCTTCCGTCCTAATGGGGAATGGGTCACATGCTTCTGTTCGTGGCATTGGCACGGTGGATCTGAAGTTTACTTCGGGAAAGATCGTGCAACTAAGGAACGTGCAGCATGTCCCTACTATGAACAAGAATCTAGTTAGCGGCTCCCTTCTATGTCGAGATGGGTTTAAGGTAGTTTTAGAGTCGAATAAAGTAATCGTGTCAAGATTTGGACAATTTATAGGCAAAGGCTATGAGTGCGGAGGCTTGTTCCGCTTTTCCCTTTCAGATTTTTGCAATAAGTCAGTAAACCAAATTTGTGCTAGTGTTAATGATGATGCAAGTATTTGGCACTCTCGTTTATGTCATATTAATTTTGGTTTAATGTCTCGGCTATCCGGTATGAGTTTAATTCCGAATTTCACCGTTGCCAAAGGTTCTAAGTGCCATAGTTGTGTGCAATCGAAGCAACCTCGAATGCCTCATAAGGCTGCCGAGGAGAGAAACTTGGCACCTCTAGAACTCATACATTCAGATCTTTGTGGGATGAATGGTGTGTTGACAAAAGGTTGAAAGAGATATTTCATGACTTTGATTGATGATGCGACTAGATTTTGCTATGTTTATTTGTTGCAAACTAAAGATGAAGCATTAGACTACTTTAAAATCTATAAAGCTGAAGTTGAAAATCAACTAGAGAGAAAGATCAAGCGCCTTAGGTCCGATCGTGGTGGAGAGTATTTTCCCAAAGTATTTGATGAATTTTGTGAGGAACATGGTATTATTCATGAGAGGACGCCTCCCTATTCACCCCAATCAAATGGAGTTGCCGAGAGGAAACACCGCACGTCGACTGATTTGGTGAATGCCATGTTAGACACTGCTGGTTTATCTAAGGCATTGTGGGGGGAGGCTCTACTGACTTCATGTCATGTCCTGAATAGAGTTCCTAACAATAATAAGGAGAAAACCCCTTATGAGGAGTGGGTTGGGAGAAAACCATCACTTTCTTATTTGCGCACTTGGGGATGTTTGGCAAAGGTCAATATTCCTATTCCTAAGAAACGCAAACTTGGACCAAAGACAGTGGATTGTGTCTTTCTAGGGTATGCTCAACGGAGCATTGCTTATAGATTTTTAGTGGTAAAATCTGAAGTACCTGATATGCATGTTGATACTATAATGGAATCTCGTGATGCAACATTTTTTGAGAACATATTTCCTATGAGAGATATGCATAGCATTGCTAGATTTTCTTCTGAGATAATTCCAGAATCTAGTACAACCGATGAATATTTCGAACAATCACATGAGGAAGTCCTTGAGAAGGATAACAATGAAGTTCCTATAAGGAACAAGAGACAAAGGATTGCAAAATCTTTTGGTGATGATTTCATTGTATACCTTGTGGACGACACACCCAAGTCGATTGCAGAGGCATATGCATCTCCGGATGTAGATGATTGGAAAGAAGCTGTTCATAATGAGATGGACTCAATTCTTTCTAATGGAACTTGGGAACTAACTGATAGACCATATGGTTGTAAACCTGTGGGCTGTAAGTGGGTGTTCAAAAAGAAGCTAAAGCCTGATGGTACTATTGATAAGTACAAGGCGCGGCTAGTGGCCAAGGGCTATACTCAGAAAGAAGGCGAAGATTATTTTGACATCTATTCACCTGTTGCTAGAATGACCACCATTCGAGTGTTACTTTCCTTGGCTGCATCTTATGGTCTTATCATTCATCAAATGGATGTAAAGACAGATTTCCTCAATGGAGAGTTGGAAGAGGAAATCTATATGGATCAGCCTGACGGTTTTGTGGTAAAGGGTGAAGAAAGAAAGGTGTGCAAGTTGTTAAAATCTTTGTATGGCCTGAAACAGGCACCTAAGCAATGGCATGAGAAGTTTGAAAGAACTCTGACTTCTGCAGGATTTGTTATTAACGAGGCTGATAGGTGTGTTTACTATCACCATGGTGGGGGCAATAGTGTCATATTATGTTTGTATGTGGACGACATACTAATCTTTGGTACAAACATTAATGCAATTAATGAGGTCAAGTCTTTTCTATCAAAAAGTTTTGACATGAAAGATCTGGGAGAAGCCGATGTAATTCTAAACATCAAACTTATTAAGAATGAGAGTGGGATTACGTTAACGCAATCTCACTATGTTGAGAAGGTCTTGAACCGATTCGGTTTTATGGATAGCAAGCCTTCTCCAACACCTTATGATCCTAGTGTGACACTCAGAAAGAACAAGAAAGAAACGAGAGATCAATTAAGATACTCTCAAATTGTCAGTTCACTCATGTACTTAGCTAGCGCTACAAGACCAGATATCTCTTTTGCTGTGAGCAAACTGAGTAGGTTCATGTCCAACCCGGGTGATGATCATTGGCATGCACTAGAAAGGGTCTTGCGCTATCTGAGAGGTACTATGAGTTACGGAATTACTTATTCAGGGCATCCTGCTGTGCTAGAAGGATATAGTGATTCAAATTGGATCTCCGATGTTGATGTACTCTACGCAACAAGTGGGTATGTATTTACTCATGGAGGTGGCGCAGTGTCATGGAGGTCTTGCAAGCAAACCATATTGACGAGGTCAACTATGGAAGCAGAACTAACTGCTTTGGACACAGCTACTGTTGAGGCAGAATGGCTGCGTGAGCTCTTGATGGACTTGCCTGTGGTTGAAAAACCTGTACCGGCTATTCTTATGAATTGTGACAACCAAACGGTTATCGCTAAAGTGAACAATTCTAAAGATAATGCGAAGTCATCAAGACACGTGAAGAGACGTTTGAAGTCTGTCAGGAAGTTGAGAAACTCCGGAGTAATGACTGTTACGTACATTCAAACAGACAAAAACCTGGCAGATCCCTTTACAAAGGGACTATCATGAAATGTGATAGATATTGCATCGAGGGAGATGGGTATGAGACCCATAGATGTTACACCATAGTAGTAACCCAACCTTTGTGATCGGAGATCCCGTGAATTAGGATCTGGGAAGAACAAGTTATTGGTTAACTGAGGAGAGTAATAACTAATGACCGTCTCTAAGTGAAGATGCAAAACTCTCAGAGCTGTAATGCTCAGAGCTGTAAGGCAGGTTGGCAACATGCCTTAATGTGGTTCTATTGGCTATAATTAGCAAAGATGCTATCCTACAGAGCAGTCTTGAAAGAACACACCTATATGAGTTCTGACTGTAAACGTCGCAGTCTATGAGATTTGGGTGATCTCTACTAAGCTCACGAAGAGACCAGGGAGTATGACGTATAAGCTCCAAACCGCGGGGTAGCCTACTGGCGGTCAGGTACTGGTTAAGACTTTGAGTGAAACCTGTTCACACAAAACTAGCAATTCAAGGCATAGTCCATTGTCAAGTTGTGAATGGATGTAGCTTAAAGTTCTAGGCAGAAGTTCAACTTAACAGTCTCTGTTGAAACACTGGTATATTAAACAAGTGGTGAGAGAAGGCAAATCTCTAAATGGGTATTTGAGATCTGGTGGGGGATTGTTAGAATTAATGGGCTAGGCCCATAGCAATTTCTGAAATCTCAAAGCCCATGTGTAAAATGGCAAGTGGTGGTGCTAAAGTTTAGTCCCACCCCGGAAGTTGAAGAAGAGTTGGACCTCTTTATATAGTGGGTTCTCTCCACCACTCTAAGTGGTGTATGAGAAGAGAAAGGGAAGACCACACGCGCGCGCTTGCTCGCCTCGCCTGGCTGGGCCGGGCCGTGCCGTGGCGAGGCGAGGCGGCGCGTACGTGCGACATGCGCGTGAATGGTCCGCCGAAATCCGATCCATCTCCTTGCAGGGGCACAGCTTCCTTTTGCCGTTTTATTTTTATGTCTTGGCAGACAAGTTTTTGATTTCTTGTCCGGTAAGTATACGAATTAGAAACCGAGTCGGTTTGGAATTGTGATCGCGACACAATACCGCCTCTGGTCCTAATATATATACAGCTACCGGCTGCGGCCAAAGACACACCGAAAACACCTAGGGTTTTGCTTCATCTCGCAACTTGCGCCGCCGTCGTAGTCTACTCCATCCCAAACGCCGGCGTGCATCGGCGCGTGGGAGAGCAGGTCTCCGGAACCGTTCGTCTTTGCGATCCTGCACCGGGAGAGGACGAATTAGGTTTTTGGGAAGCCGGGTCGTCTTCCGTCCAAGTCGGGCGGTGCTACTCATCGCCGTCAGCAGCAGATCGTCGCCAACATCGTCATCAACACCGTCGCACCCACAATAGCTAACGAACAGTACGTCCAACATCATCTGTTCATGTCTGTCTCTACAGCTATTGTTTCGTGTTCGCTGCTGTTATGCATGTCTTGCTGTTCTTCTAGCTTGCTAGATTGTTGCATGCTAGTATCTGTTCTAGTCATGAATTGTTTACTGGAATTAATCATGAACTTGCCTAATTTTCCAACAATCCAAAAACCTAATTGCAGGCAATTTCCTGAGTTAACTATGGCTGGATTCGCTGATGCACTGAGGCCGGATAAATTTACCGGTGTGCACTTTAAGAGGTGGCAGGTGAAGACCACGCTCTGGCTTACTGCTCTGAAAGTTTTCCACGTTAGTGTTGGTGCTCCAGAGGGAATGTCTGACGAAGATCAGAGAAAATTCCAGGAAGCCAATACTATGTTTGTGGGATGCATTCTGAGTGTTCTTGCTGACCGTCTGTGTGATGTGTACATGCACATAGATGACGGGAAGACTCTGTGGGATGCACTGAATGCAAAATTCGGTGCAACAGATGCAGGCAGTGAACTGTACATCATGGAGAGTTTTCATGACTACAAGATGGTGAATAACCGTTCTGTGGTTGAACAAGCTCATGAGATACAGTGCATTGTGAAAGAACTTGAACTCCTTAAGTGTGTTCTACCCGACAAATTCGTGGTTGGGTGCATGATTGCAAAGTTGCCTCCTTCATGGAGGAATTTCGCCACAACTCTGAAACATAAGAGACAGGAGATATCAGTTGAAAATCTTATTGCATCTCTTGATGTTGAAGAAAAAGCTCGGGCTAAAGACACTACTGAGAAAGGAGGTGAGGTTCAGCCTACCGCCAATATGGTGCAGAGGTACCCACAGAACAAGAACAAAGGGAAGAACAAACCTGTTTTCAACAAGCCTACCAAGACTACTACCTTCAAGAAGAAGAAATTCAACAAGGCTGAGCTAGAGTGCTACGCCTGTGGGAAGCCCGGACACTTTTCCAAGGAATGCCCTGAACGTGCAGACCACAGAGGGAAAAACGAGCTCCAAGACTGTCAACATGGTGACCGCTAGCAATACTGATGGGTATGGTAATTTACCTATTGTACTTTCAGTATTTCAATCATCTTCGTGGTGGATTGATTCGGGTGCTAACGTTCATGTGTGTGCTGACGTCTCCCTGTTTACTTCTTATCAGGTCGCAAGGGATTCTTCCGTCCTAATGGGGAATGGGTCACATGCTTCTGTTCGTGGCATTGGCACGGTGGATCTGAAGTTTACTTCGGGAAAGATCGTGCAACTAAGGAACGTGCAGCATGTCCCTACTATGAACAAGAATCTAGTTAGCGGCTCCCTTCTATGTCGAGATGGGTTTAAGGTAGTTTTAGAGTCAAATAAAGTAATCGTGTCAAGATTTGGACAATTTATAGGCAAAGGCTATGAGTGCGGAGGCTTGTTCCGCTTTTCCCTTTCAGATTTTTGCAATAAGTCAGTAAACCAAATTTGTGCTAGTGTTAATGATGATGCAAGTATTTGGCACTCTCGTTTATGTCATATTAATTTTGGTTTAATGTCTCGGCTATCCGGTATGAGTTTAATTCCGAATTTCACCGTTGCCAAAGGTTCTAAGTGCCATAGTGGTGTGCAATCGAAGCAACCTCGAAAGCCTCATAAGGCTGCCGAGGAGAGAAACTTGGCACCTCTAGAACTCATACATTCTGATCTTTGTGGGATGAATGGTGTGTTGACAAAAGGTGGAAAGAGATATTTCATGACTTTGATTGATGATGCGACTAGATTTTGCTATGTTTATTTGTTGCAAACTAAAGATGAAGCATTAGACTACTTTAAAATCTATAAAGCTGAAGTTGAAAATCAACTAGAGAGAAAGATCAAGCGCCTTAGGTCCGATCGTGGTGGAGAGTATTTTCCCAAAGTATTTGATGAATTTTGTGAGGAACATGGTATTATTCATGAGAGGACGCCTCCCTATTCACCCCAATCAAATGGAGTTGCCGAGAGGAAAAACCGCACGTTGACTGATTTGGTGAATGCCATGTTAGACACTGCTGGTTTATCTAAGGCATGGTGGGGGGAGGCTCTATTGACTTCATGTCATGTCCTGAATGGAGTTCCTAACAATAATAAGGAGAAAACCCCTTATGAGGAGTGGGTTGGGAGAAAACCATCACTTTCTTATTTGCGCACTTGGGGATGTTTGGCAAAGGTCAATATTCCTATTCCTAAGAAACGCAAACTTGGACCAAAGACAGTGGATTGTGTCTTTCTAGGGTATGCTCAACGGAGCATTGCTTATAGATTTTTAGTGGTAAAATCTGAAGTACCTGATATGCATGTTGATACTATAATGGAATCTCGTCATGCAACATTTTTTGAGAACATATTTCCTATGAAAGATATGCATAGCATTGCTAGATTTTCTTCTGAGATAATTCCAGAATCTAGTACAACCGATGAATATTTTGAACAATCACATGAGGAAGTCCTTGAGAAGGATAACAATGAAGTTCCTATAAGGAACAAGAGACAAAGGATTGCAAAATCTTTTGGTGATGATTTCATTGTATACCTTGTGGACGACACACCCAAGTCGATTGCAGAGGCATATGCATCTCCGGATGTAGATGATTGGAAAGAAGCTGTTCATAATGAGATGGACTCAATTCTTTCTAATGGAACTTGGGAACTAATTGACAGACCATATGGTTGTAAACCTGTGGGCTGTAAGTGGGTGTTCAAAAAGAAGCTAAATCCTGATGGTACTATTGATAAGTACAAGGCGCGGCTAGTGGCCAAGGGCTATACTCAGAAAGAAGGCAAAGATTATTTTGACACCTATTCACCTGTTGCTAGAATGACCACCATTCGAGTGTTACTTTCCTTGGCTGCCTCTTATGGTCTTATCATTCATCAAATGGATGTAAAGACAGCTTTCCTCAATGGAGAGTTGGAAGAGGAAATCTATATGGATCAGCCTGACGGGTTTGTGGTAAAGGGTGAAGAAAGAAAGGTGTGCAAGTTGTTAAAATCTTTGTATGGCCTGAAACAAGCACCTAAGCAATGGCATGAGAAGTTTGAAAGAACTCTGACTTCTGCAGGATTTGTTATTAACGAGGCTGATAGGTGTGTTTACTATCGCCATGGTGGGGGCAATAGTGTCATATTATGTTTGTATGTGGACGACATACTAATCTTTGGTACAAACATTAATGCAATTAATGAGGTCAAGTCTTTTCTATCAAATAGTTTTGACATGAAAGATCTGGGAGAAGCCGATGTAATTCTAAACATCAAACTTATTAAGGATGAGAGTGGGATTACGTTAACGCAATCTCACTATGTTGAGAAGGTCTTGAACCGATTCGGTTTTATGGATAGCAAGCCTTCTCCAACACCTTATGATCCTAGTGTGACACTCAGAAAGAACAAGAAAGAAACGAGAGACCAATTAAGATACTCTCAAATTGTCGGTTCACTCATGTACTTAGCTAGCGCTACAAGACCAGATATCTCTTTTGCTGTGAGCAAACTGAGTAGGTTCATGTCCAACCCGGGTGATGATCATTGGCATGCACTAGAAAGGGTCTTGCGCTATCTGAGAGGTACTATGAGTTACGGAATACTTATTCAGGGCATCCTGCTGTGCTAGAAGGATATAGTGATTCAAATTGGATCTCCGATGTTGATGCACTCTACGCAACAAGTGGGTATGTATTTACTCATGGAGGTGGCGCAGTGTCATGGAGGTCTTGCAAGCAAACCATATTGACGAGGTCAACTATGGAAGCAGAACTAACTGCTTTAGACACAGCTACTGTTGAGGCAGAATGGCTGCGTGAGCTCTTCATGGACTTGCCTGTGGTTGAAAAACCTGTACCGGCTATTCTTATGAATTGTGACAACCAAACGGTTATCGCTAAAGTGAACAATTCTAAAGATAATGCGAAGTCATCAAGACACGTGAAGAGACGTTTGAAGTCTGTCAGGAAGTTCAGAAACTCCAGAGTAATGACTGTTACGTATATTCAAACAGACAAAAACCTGGCAGATCCCTTTACAAAGGGACTATCACGAAATGTGATAGATATTGCATCGAGGGAGATGGGTATGAGACCCATAGATGTTACACCATAGTAGTAACCCAACCTTTGTGATCGGAGATCCCGTGAATTAGGATCTGGGAAGAACAAGCTATTGGTTAACTGAGGAGAGTAATAACTAATGACCATCTCTAAGTGAAGATGCAAAACTCTCAGAGCTGTAATGCTCAGAGCTGTAAGGCAGGTTGGCAACATGCCTTAATGTGGTTTTATTGGCTATAATTAGCAAAGATGCTGTCCTACAGAGCAGTCTTGAAAGAACACACCTATATGAGTTCTGACTGTAAACGTCGCAGTCTATGAGATTTGGGTGATCTCTAGTAAGCTCATGAAGAGACCAGGGAGTATGACGTATAAGCTCCAAACCGCGGGGTAGCCTACTGGCGGTCAGGTACTGGTTAAGACTTTGAGTGAAACCTGTTCACACAAAACTAGCAATTCAAGGCATAGTCCATTGTCAAGTTGTGAATGGATGTAGCTTAAAGTTCTAGGCAGAAGTTCAACTTAACAGTCTCTGTTGAAACACTGGTATATTAAACAAGTGGTGAGAGAAGGCAAATCTCTAAATGGGTATTTGAGATCTGGTGGCGGATTGTTAGAATTAATGGGCTAGGCCCATAGCAATTTCTGAAATCTCAAAGCCCATGTGTAAAATGGCAAGTGGTGGTGCTAAAGTTTAGTCCCACCCCGGAAGTTGAAGAAGAGTTGGACCTCTTTATATAGTGGGTTCTCTCCACCACTCTAAGTGGTGTATGAGAAGAGAAAGGGAAGACCACACGCGCGCGCTCGCTCGCCTCGCCTGGCCGGGCCGGGCCGGGCCGTGCCGAGGCGAGGCGGTGCGTACGTGCGACATGCGCGTGAATGGTCCGCCGAAATCCGATCCATCTCCTTGCAGGGGCGCAGCTTCCTTTTGCCGTTTTATTTTTATGTCTTGGCAGACAAGTTTTTGATTTCTTGTCCGGTAAGTATACGAATTAGAAACCGAGTCGGTTTGGAATTGTGATCGCGACACAATACCGCCTCTGGTCCTAATATATATACAGCTACCGGCTGCGGCCAAAGACACACCGAAAACACCTAGGGTTTTGCCTCATCTCGCAACTTGCGCCGCCGTCGTAGTCTACTCCATCCCAAACACCGGCGTGCATCGGCGCGTGGGAGAGCAGGTCTCCGGAACCGTTCGTCTTTGCGATCCTGCACCGGGAGAGGACGAATTAGGTTTTTGGGAAGCCGGGTCGTCTTCCGTCCAAGTCGGGCGGTGCTACTCATCGCCGTCAGCAGCAGATGGTCGCCAACATCGTCATCAACACCGTCGCACCCACAATAGCTAACGAACAGTACGTCCAACATCATATGTTCATGTCTATCTCTACAGCTATTGTTTCGTGTTCGCTGCTGTTATGCATGTCTTGCTGTTCTTCTAGCTTGCTAGATTGTTGCATGCTAGTATCTGTTCTAGTCATGAATTGTTTACTGGAATTAATCATGAACTTGCCTAATTTTCCAACAATCCAAAAACCTAATTGTAGGCAATTTCCTGAGTTAACTATGGCTGGATTCGCTGATGCACTGAGGCCGGATAAATTTACCGGTGTGCACTTTAAGAGGTGGCAGGTGAAGACCACGCTCTGGCTTACTGCTCTGAAAGTTTTCCACGTTAGTGTTGGTGCTCCAGAGGGAATGTCTGACGAAGATCAGAGAAAATTCCAGGAAGCCAATACTATGTTTGTGGGATGCATTCTGAGTGTTCTTGCTGACCGTCTGTGTGATGTGTACATGCACATAGATGACGGGAAGACTCTGTGGGATGCACTGAATGCAAAATTCGGTGCAACAGATGCAGGCAGTGAACTGTACATCATGGAGAGTTTTCATGACTACAAGATGGTGAATAACCGTTCTGTGGTTGAACAAGCTCATGAGATACAGTGCATTGTGAAAGAACTTGAACTCCTTAAGTGTGTTCTACCCGACAAATTCGTGGCTGGGTGCATGATTGCAAAGTTGCCTCCTTCATGGAGGAATTTCGCCACAACTCTGAAACATAAGAGACAGGAGATATCAGTTGAAAATCTTATTGCATCTCTTGATGTTGAAGAAAAAGCTTGGGCTAAAGACACTACTAAGAAAGGAGGTGAGGTTCAGCCTACCGCCAATATGGTGCAGAGGTACCCACAGAACAAGAACAAAGGGAAGAACAAACCTGTTTTCAACAAGCCTACCAAGACTACTACCTTCAAGAAGAAGAAATTCAACAAGGCTGAGCTAGAGTGCTACGCCTGTGGGAAGCCCGGACACTTTTCCAAGCAATGCCCTGAACGTGCAGACCGCAGAGGGAAAAACGAGCTCCAAGACTGTCAACATGGTGACCGCTAGCAATACTGATGGGTATGGTAATTTACCTATTGTACTTTCAGTATTTCAATCATCTTCGTGGTGGATTGATTCGGGTGCTAACGTTCATGTGTGTGCTGACGTCTCCCTGTTTACTTCTTATCAGGTCGCAAGGGATTCTTCCGTCCTAATGGGGAATGGGTCACATGCTTCTGTTCGTGGCATTGGCACGGTGGATCTGAAGTTTACTTCGGGAAAGATCGTGCAACTAAGGAACGTGCAGCATGTCCCTACTATGAACAAGAATCTAATTAGCGGCTCCCTTCTATGTCGAGATGGGTTTAAGGTAGTTTTAGAGTCGAATAAAGTAATCGTGTCAAGATTTGGACAATTTATAGGCAAAGGCTATGAGTGCGGAGGCTTGTTCCGCTTTTCCCTTTCAGATTTTTGCAATAAGTCAGTAAACCAAATTTGTGCTAGTGTTAATGATGATGCAAGTATTTGGCACTCTCGTTTATGTCATATTAATTTTGGTTTAATGTCTCGGCTATCCGGTATGAGTTTAATTCCGAATTTCACCGTTGCCAAAGGTTCTAAGTGCCATAGTTGTGTGCAATCGAAGCAACCTCGAAAGCCTCATAAGGCTGCCGAGGAGAGAAACTTGGCACCTCTAGAACTCATACATTCTGATCTTTGTGAGATGAATGGTGTGTTGACAAAAGGTGGAAAGAGATATTTCATGAATTTGATTGATGATGCGACTAGATTTTGCTATGTTTATTTGTTGCAAACTAAAGATGAAGCATTAGACTACTTTAAAATCTATAAAGCTGAAGTTGAAAATCAACTAGAGAGAAAGATCAAGCGCCTTAGGTCCGATCGTGGTGGAAAGTATTTTCCCAAAGTATTTGATGAATTTTGTGAGGAACATGGTATTATTCATGAGAGGACGCCTCCCTATTCACCCCAATCAAATGGAGTTGCCGAGAGGAAAAACCGCACGTTGACTGATTTGGTGAATGCCATGTTAGACACTGCTGGTTTATCTAAGGCATGGTGGGGGGAGGCTCTATTGACTTCATGTCATGTCCTGAATAGAGTTCCTAACAATAATAAGGAGAAAACCCCTTATGAGGAGTGGGTTGGGAGAAAACCATCACTTTCTTATTTGCGCACTTGGGGATGTTTGGCAAAGGTCAATATTCCTATTCCTAAGAAACGCAAACTTGGACCAAAGACAGTGGATTGTGCCTTTCTAGGGTATGCTCAACGGAGCATTGCTTATAGATTTTTAGTGGTAAAATCTGAAGTACCTGATATGCATGTTGATACTATAATGGAATCTCGTCATGCAACATTTTTTGAGAACATATTTCCTATGAAAGATATGCATAGCATTGCTAGATTTTCTTCTGAGATAATTCCAGAATCTAGTACAACCGATGAATATTTCGAACAATCACATGAGGAAGTCCTTGAGAAGGATAACAATGAAGTTCCTATAAGGAACAAGAGACAAAGGATTGCAAAATCTTTTGGTGATGATTTCATTGTATACCTTGTGGACGACACACCCAAGTCGATTGCAGAGGCATATGCATCTCCGGATGTAGATGATTGGAAAGAAGCTGTTCATAATGAGATGGACTCAATTCTTTCTAATGGAACTTGGGAACTAACTGATAGACCATATGGTTGTAAACCTGTGGGCTGTAAGTGGGTGTTCAAAAAGAAGCTAAAGCCTGATGGTACTATTGATAAGTACAAGGCGCGGCTAGTGGCCAAGGGCTATACTCAGAAAGAAGGCGAAGATTATCTTGACACCTATTCACCTGTTGCTAGAATGACCACCATTCGAGTGTTACTTTCCTTGGCTGCCTCTTATGGTCTTATCATTCATCAAATGGATGTAAAGACAGCTTTCCTCAATGGAGAGTTGGAAGAGGAAATCCATATGGATCAGCCTGACGGGTTTGTGGTAAAGGGTGAAGAAAGAAAGGTGTGCAAGTTGTTAAAATCTTTGTATGGCCTGAAACAGGCACCTAAGCAATGGCATGAGAAGTTTGAAAGAACTCTGACTTCTGCAGGATTTGTTATTAACAAGGCTGATAGGTGTGTTTACTATCGCCATGGTGGGGGCAATAGTGTCATATTATGTTTGTATGTGGACGACATACTAATCTTTGGTACAAACATTAATGCAATTAATGAGGTCAAGTCTTTTCTATCACAAAGTTTTGACATGAAAGATCTGGGAGAAGCCGATGTAATTCTAAACATCAAACTTATTAAGGATGAGAGTGGGATTACGTTAACGCAATCTCACTATGTTGAGAAGGTCTTGAACCGATTCGGTTTTATGGATAGCAAGCCTTCTCCAACACCTTATGATCCTAGTGTGACACTCAGAAAGAACAAGAAAGAAACGAGTGACCAATTAAGATACTCTCAAATTGTCGGTTCACTCATGTACTTAGCTAGCGCTACAAGACCAGATATCTCTTTTGCTGTGAGCAAACTGAGTAGGTTCATGTCCAACCCGGGTGATGATCATTGGCATGCACTAGAAAGGGTCTTGCGCTATCTGAGAGGTACTATGAGTTACGGAATTACTTATTCACGGCATCCTGCTGTGCTAGAAGGATATGGTGATTCAAATTGGATCTCCGATGTTGATGTACTCTACGCAACAAGTGGGTATGTATTTACTCATGGAGGTGGCGCAGTGTCATGGAGGTCTTGCAAGCAAACCATATTGACGAGGTCAACTACGGAAGCAGAACTAACTGCTTTAGACACAGCTACTGTTGAGGCAGAATGGCTGCGTGAGCTCTTGATGGACTTGCATGTGGTTGAAAAACCTGTACCGGCTATTCTTATGAATTGTGACAACCAAACGGTTATCGCTAAAGTGAACAATTCTAAAGATAATGCGAAGTCATCAAGACACGTGAAGAGACGTTTGAAGTCTGTCAGGAAGTTGAGAAACTCCGGAGTAATGACTGTTACGTATATTCAAACAGACAAAAACCTGGCAGATCCCTTTACAAAGGGACTATCACGAAATGTGATAGATATTGCATCGAGGGAGATGGGTATGAGACCCATAGATGTTACACCGTAGTAGTAACCCAACCTTTGTGATCGGAGATCCCGTGAATTAGGATCTGGGAAGAACAAGCTATTGGTTAACTGAGGAGAGTAATAACTAATGACCATCTCTAAGTGAAGATGCAAAACTCTCAGAGCTGTAATGCTCAGAGCTGTAAGGCAGGTTGGCAACATGCCTTAATGTGGTTCTATTGGCTATAATTAGCAAAGATGCTGTCCTACAGAGCAGTCTTGAAAGAACACACCTATATGAGTTCTGACTGTAAACGTCGCAGTCTATGAGATTTGGGTGATCTCTAGTAAGCTCACGAAGAGACCAGGGAGTATGACGTATAAGCTCCAAACCGCGGGGTAGCCTACTGGCGGTCAGGTACTGGTTAAGACTTTGAGTGAAACCTGTTCACACAAAACTAGCAATTCAAGGCATAGTCCATTGTCAAGTTGTGAATGGATGTAGCTTAAAGTTCTAGGCAGAAGTTCAACTTAACAGTCTCTGTTGAAACACTGGTATATTAAACAAGTGGTGAGAGAAGGCAAATCTCTAAATGGGTATTTGAGATCTGGTGGGGGATTGTTAGAATTAATGGGCTAGGCCCATAGCAATTTCTGAAATCTCAAAGCCCATGTGTAAAATGGCAAGTGGTGGTGCTAAAGTTTAGTCCCACCCCGGAAGTTGAAGAAGAGTTGGACCTCTTTATATAGTGGGTTCTCTCCACCACTCTAAGTGGTGTATGAGAAAAGAAAGGGAAGACCACACGCGCGCGCTCGCTCGCCTCGCCTGGCCGGGCCGGGCCGTGCCGTGCCGTGGCGTGGCGAGGCGAGGCGGCGCGTACGTGCGACATGCGCGTGAATGGTCCGCCGAAATCCGATCCATCTCCTTGCAGGGGCGCAGCTTCCTTTTGCCGTTTTATTTTTATGTCTTGGCAGACAAGTTTTTTATTTCTTGTCCGGTAAGTATACGAATTAGAAACCGAGTCGGTTTGAAATTGTGATCGCGACACAATACCGCCTCTGGTCCTATTATATATACAGCTACCGGCTGCGGCCAAAGACACACCGAAAACACCTAGGGTTTTGCCTCATCTCGCACTTGCGCCGCCGTCGTAGTCTACTCCATCCCAAACGCCGGCGTGCATCGGCGCGTGGGAGAGCAGGTCTCCGGAACCGTTCGTCTTTGCGATCCTGCACCAGGAGAGGACGAATTAGGTTTTTGGGAAGAGCTCTGCGCGACTGCTCAAATTCGTCATCACGGGTCGTCTTCTGTCCAAGTCGGGCGGTGCTACTCATCGTCGTATTCATCGCCGACAGTAGCAGATCGTCGCCAACATCGTCATCAACACCGTCGCACCCATAATAGCTAACGAACAGTACGTCCAACATCATCTGTTCATGTCTGTCTCTACAGCTATTGTTTCGTGTTCGCTGCTGTTATGCATGTCTTGATGTTCTTCTAGCTTGCTAGATTGTTGCATGCTAGTATCTGTTCTAGTCATGAATTATTTACTGGAATTAATCATGAACTTGCCTAATTTTCCAACAATCCAAAAACCTAATTGTAGGCAATTTCCTGAGTTAACTATGGCTGGATTCGCTGATGCACTGAGGCCGGATAAATTTACCGGTGTGCACTTTAAGAGGTGGCAGGTGAAGACCACGCTCTGGCTTACTGCTCTGAAAGTTTTCCACGTTAGTGTTGGTGCTCCAGAGGGAATGTCTGACGAAGATCAGAGAAAATTCCAGGAAGCCAATACTATGTTTGTGGGATGCATTCTGAGTGTTCTTGCTGACCGTCTGTGTGATGTGTACATGCACATAGATGACGGAAAGACTCTGTGGGATGCACTGAATGCAAAAATCGGTGCAACAGATGCAGGCAGTGAACTGTACATCATGGAGAGTTTTCATGACTACAAGATGGTGAATAACCGTTCTGTGGTTGAACAAGCTCATGAAATACAGTGCATTGTGAAAGAACTTGAACTCCTTAAGTGTGTTCTACCCGACAAATTCGTGGCTGGGTGCATGATTGCAAAGTTGCCTCCTTCATGGAGGAATTTCGCCACAACTCTGAAACATAAGAGACAGGAGATATCAGTTGAAAATCTTATTGCATCTCTTGATGTTGAAGAAAAAGCTCGGGCTAAAGACACTACTGAGAAAGGAGGTGAGGTTCAGCCTACCGCCAATATGGTGCAGAGGTACCCACAGAACAAGAACAAAGGGAAGAACAAACCTGTTTTCAACAAGCCTACCAAGACTACTACCTTCAAGAAGAAGAAATTCAACAAGGCTGAGCTAGAGTGCTACGCCTGTGGGAAGCCCGGACACTTTTCCAAGGAATGCCCTGAACGTGCAGACCGCAGAGGGAAAAACGAGCTCCAAGACTGTCAACATGGTGACCGCTAGCAATACTGATGGGTATGGTAATTTACCTATTGTACTTTCAGTATTTCAATCATCTTCGTGGTGGATTGATTCGGGTGCTAACGTTCATGTGTGTGCTGACGTCTCCCTGTTTACTTCTTATCAGGTCGCAAGGGATTCTTCCGTCCTAATGGGGAATGGGTCACATGCTTCTGTTCGTGGCATTGCCACGGTGGATCTGAAGTTTACTTCGGGAAAGATCGTGCAACTAAGGAACGTGCAGCATGTCCCTACTATGAACAAGAATCTAGTTAGCGGCTCCCTTCTATGTCGAGATGGGTTTAAGGTAGTTTTAGAGTCGAATAAAGTAATCGTGTCAAGATTTGGACAATTTATAGGCAAAGGCTATGAGTGCGGAGGCTTGTTCCGCTTTTCCCTTTCAGATTTTTGCAATAAGCCAGTAAACCAAATTTGTGCTAGTGTTAATGATGATGCAAGTATTTGGCACTCTCGTTTATGTCATATTAATTTTGGTTTAATGTCCCGGCTATCCGGTATGAGTTTAATTCCGAATTTCACCATTGCCAAAGGTTCTAAGTGCCATAGTTGTGTGCAATCGAAGCAACCTCGAAAGCCTCATAAGGCTGCCAAGGAGAGAAACTTGGCACCTCTAGAACTCATACATTCTGATCTTTGTGAGATGAATGGTGTGTTGACAAAAGGTGGAAAGAGATATTTCATGACTTTGATTGATGATGCGACTAGATTTTGCTATGTTTATTTGTTGCAAACTAAAGATGAAGCATTAGACTAATTTAAAATCTATAAAGCTGAAGTTGAAAATCAACTAGAGAGAAAGATCAAGCGCCTTAGGTCCGATCGTGGTGGAGAGTATTTTCCCAAAGTATTTGATGAATTTTGTGAGGAACATGGTATTATTCATGAGAGGACGCCTCCCTATTCACCCCAATCAAATGGAGTTGCCGAGAGGAAAAACCGCACGTTGACTGATTTGGTGAATGCCATGTTAGACACTGCTGGTTTATCTAAGGCATGGTGCGGGGAGGCTCTATTGACTTCATGTCATGTCCTGAATAGAGTTCCTAACAATAATAAGGAGAAAACCCCTTATGAGGAGTGGGTTGGGAGAAAACCATCACTTTCTTATTTGCGCACTTGGGGATGTTTGGCAAAGGTCAATAGTCCTATTCCTAAGAAACGCAAACTTGGACGAAAGACAGTGGATTGTGTCTTTCTAGGGTATGCTCAACGGAGCATTGCTTATAGATTTTTAGTGGTAAAATCTGAAGTACCTGATATGCATGTTGATACTATAATGGAATCTCATGATGCAACATTTTTGGAGAACATATTTCCTATGAAAGATATGCATAGCATTGCTAGATTTTCTTCTGAGATAATTCCAGAATCTAGTACAACCGATGAATATTTCGAACAATCACATGAGGAAGTCCTTGAGAAGGATAACAATGAAGTTCCTATAAGGAACAAGAGACAAAGGATTGCAAAATCTTTTGGTGATGATTTCATTGTATACCTTGTGGACGACACACCCAAGTCGATTGCAGAGGCATATGCATCTCCGGATGTAGATGATTGGAAAGAAGCTGTTCATAATGAGATGGACTCAATTCTTTCTAATGGAACTTGGGAACTAACTGATAGACCATATGGTTGTAAACCTGCGGGCTGTAAGTGGGTGTTCAAAAAGAAGCTAAATCCTGATGGTACTATTGATAAGTACAAGGCGCGGCTAGTGGCCAAGGGCTATACTCAGAAAGAAGGCGAAGATTATTTTGACACCTATTCACCTGTTGCTAGAATGACCACCATTCGAGTGTTACTTTCCTTGGCTGCATCTGATGGTCTTATCATTCATCAAATGGATGTAAAGACAGCTTTCCTCAATGGAGAGTTGGAAGAGGAAATCTATATGGATCAGCCTGACGGGTTTGTGGTAAAGGGTGAAGAAAGAAAGGTGTGCAAGTTGTTAAAATCTTTGTATGGCCTGAAACAGGCACCTAAGCAATGGCATGAGAAGTTTGAAAGAACTCTGACTTCTGCAGGATTTGTTATTAACGAGGCTGATAGGTGTGTTTACTATCGCCATGGTGGGGGCAATAGTGTCATGTTATGTTTGTATGTGGACGACATACTAATCTTTGGTACAAACATTAATGCAATTAATGAGGTCAAGTCTTTTCTATCAAAAAGTTTTTACATGAAAGATCTGGGAGAAGCCGATGTAATTCTAAACATCAAACTTATTAAGGATGAGAGTGGGATTACGTTAACGCAATCTCACTATGTTGAGAAGGTCTTGAACCGATTCGGTTTTATGGATAGCAAGCCTTCTCCAACACCTTATGATCCTAGTGTGACACTCAGAAAGAACAAGAAAGAAACGAGAGATCAATTAAGATACTCTCAAATTGTCGGTTCACTCATGTACTTAGCTAGCGCTACAAGACCAGATATCTCTTTTGCTGTGAGCAAACTGAGTAGGTTCATGTCCAACCCGGGTGATGATCATTGGCATGCACTAGAAAGGGTCTTGCGCTATCTGAGAGGTACTATGAGTTACGGAATTACTTATTCAGGGCATCCTGCTGTGCTAGAAGGATATAGTGATTCAAATTGGATCTCCGATGTTGATGTACTCTACGCAACAAGTGGGTATGTATTTACTCATGGAGGTGGCGCAGTGTCATGGAGGTCTTGCAAGCAAACCATATTGACGAGGTCAACTATGGAAGCAGAACTAACTGCTTTGGACACAGCTACTGCTGAGGCAGAATGGCTGCGTGAGCTCTTGATGCACTTGCCTGTGGTTGAAAAACCTGTACCGGCTATTCTTATGAATTGTGACAACCAAAGGGTTATCGCTAAAGTGAACAATTCTAAAGATAATGCGAAGTCATCAAGACACGTGAAGAGACGTTTGAAGTCTGTCTGGAAGTTGAGAAACTCTGGAGTAATGACTGTTACGTATATTCAAACAGACAAAAACCTGGCAGATCCCTTTACAAAGGGACTATCACGAAATGTGATAGATATTGCATCGAGGGATATGGGTATGAGACCCATAGATGTTACACCATAGTACTAACCCAACCTTTGTGATCGGAGATCCCGTGAATTAGTATCTGGGAAGAACAAGCTATTGGTTAACTGAGGAGAGTAATAACTAATGACCGTCTCTAAGTGAAGATGCAAAACTCTCAGAGCTGTAATGCTCAGAGCTGTAAGGCAGGTTGGCAACATGCCTTAATGTGGTTCTATTGGCTATAATTAGCAAAGATGCTGTCCTACAGAGCAGTCTTGAAAGAACACACCTATATGAGTTCTGACTGTAAACGTCGCAGTCTATGAGATTTGGGTGATCTCTAGTAAGCTCACGAAGAGACCAGGGAGTATGACGTATAAGCTCCAAACCGCGGGGTAGCCTACTGGCGGTCAGGTACTGGTTAAGACTTTGAGTGAAACCTGTTCACACAAAACTAGCAATTCAAGGCATAGTCCATTGTCAAGTTGTGAATGGATGTAGCTTAAAGTTCTAGGCAGAAGTTCAACTTAACAGTCTCTGTTGAAACACTGGTATATTAAACAAGTGGTGAGAGAAGGCAAATCTCTAAATGGGTATTTGAGATCTGGTGGGGGATTGTTAGAATTAATGGGCTAGGCCCATAGCAATTTCTGAAATCTCAAAGCCCATGTGTAAAATGGCAAGTGGTGGTGCTAAAGTTTAGTCCCACCCCGGAAGTTGAAGAAGAGTTGGAACTCTTTATATAGTGGGTTCTCTCCACCACTCTAAGTGGTGTATGAGAAGAGAAAGGGAAGACCACACGCGCGCGCTCGCTCGCCTCGCCTGGCCGGGCCGGGCCGTGCCGTGCCGTGCCGTGCCGTGCCGTGGCGTGGCGAGGCGAGGCGGCGCGTACGTGCGACATGCGCGTGAATGGTCCGCCGAAATCCGATCCATCTCCTTGCAGGGGCGCAGCTTCCTTTTGCCGTTTTATTTTTATGTCTTGGCAGACAAGTTTTTGATTTCTTGTCCGGTAAGTATACGAATTAGAAACCGAGTCGGTTTGAAATTGTGATCGCGACACAATACCGCCTCTGGTCCTATTATATATACAGCTACCGGCTGCGGCCAAAGACACACCGAAAACACCTAGGGTTTTGCCTCATCTCGCACTTGCGCCGCCGTCGTAGTCTACTCCATCCCAAACGCCGGCGTGCATCGGCGCGTGGGAGAGCAGGTCTCCGGAACCGTTCGTCTTTGCGATCCTGCACCAGGAGAGGACGAATTAGGTTTTTGGGAAGAGCTCTGCGCGACTGCTCAAATTCGTCATCACGGGTCGTCTTCTGTCCAAGTCGGGCGGTGCTACTCATCGTCGTATTCATCGCCGTCAGTAGCAGATCGTCGCCAACATCGTCATCAACACCGTCGCACCCATAATAGCTAACGAACAGTACGTCCAACATCATCTGTTCATGTCTGTCTCTACAGCTATTGTTTCGTGTTCGCTGCTGTTATGCATGTCTTGATGTTCTTCTAGCTTGCTAGATTGTTGCATGCTAGTATCTGTTCTAGTCATGAATTATTTACTGGAATTAATCATGAACTTGCCTAATTTTCCAACAATCCAAAAACCTAATTGTAGGCAATTTCCTGAGTTAACTATGGCTGGATTCGCTGATGCACTGAGGCCGGATAAATTTACCGGTGTGCACTTTAAGAGGTGGCAGGTGAAGACCACGCTCTGGCTTACTGCTCTGAAAGTTTTCCACGTTAGTGTTGGTGCTCCAGAGGGAATGTCTGACGAAGATCAGAGAAAATTCCAGGAAGCCAATACTATGTTTGTGGGATGCATTCTGAGTGTTCTTGCTGACCGTCTGTGTGATGTGTACATGCACATAGATGACGGAAAGACTCTGTGGGATGCACTGAATGCAAAAATCGGTGCAACAGATGCAGGCAGTGAACTGTACATCATGGAGAGTTTTCATGACTACAAGATGGTGAATAACCGTTCTGTGGTTGAACAAGCTCATGAAATACAGTGCATTGTGAAAGAACTTGAACTCCTTAAGTGTGTTCTACCCGACAAATTCGTGGCTGGGTGCATGATTGCAAAGTTGCCTCCTTCATGGAGGAATTTCGCCACAACTCTAAAACATAAGAGACATGAGATATCAGTTGAAAATCTTATTGCATCTCTTGATGTTGAAGAAAAAGCTCGGGCTAAAGACACTACTGAGAAAGGAGGTGAGGTTCAGCCTACCGCCAATATGGTGCAGAGGTACCCACAGAACAAGAACAAAGGGAAGAACAAACCTGTTTTCAACAAGCCTACCAAGACTACTACCTTCAAGAAGAAGAAATTCAACAAGGCTGAGCTAGAGTGCTACGCCTGTGGGAAGCCCGGACACTTTTCCAAGGAATGCCCTGAACGTGCAGACCGCAGAGGGAAAAACGAGCTCCAAGACTGTCAACATGGTGACCGCTAGCAATACTGATGGGTATGGTAATTTACCTATTGTACTTTCAGTATTTCAATCATCTTCGTGGTGGATTGATTCGGGTGCTAACGTTCATGTGTGTGCTGACGTCTCCCTGTTTACTTCTTATCAGGTCGCAAGGGATTCTTCCGTCCTAATGGGGAATGGGTCACATGCTTCTGTTCGTGGCATTGGCACGGTGGATCTAGAGTTTACTTCGGGAAAGATCGTGCAACTAAGGAACGTGCAGCATGTCCCTACTATGAACAAGAATCTAGTTAGCGGCTCCCTTCTATGTCGAGATGGGTTTAAGGTAGTTTTAGAGTCGAATAAAGTAATCGTGTCAAGATTTGGACAATTTATAGGCAAAGGCTATGAGTGCGGAGGCTTGTTCCGCTTTTCCCTTTCAGATTTTTGCAATAAGTCAGTAAACCAAATTTGTGCTAGTGTTAATGATGATGCAAGTATTTGGCACTCTCGTTTATGTCATATTAATTTTGGTTTAATGTCTCGGCTATCCGGTATGAGTTTAATTCCGAATTTCACCGTTGCCAAAGGTTCTAAGTGCCATAGTTGTGTGCAATCGAAGCAACCTCGAAAGCCTCATAAGGCTGCCGAGGAGAGAAACTTGGCACCTCTAGAACTCATACATTCTGATCTTTGTGAGATGAATGGTGTGTTGACAAAAGGTGGAAAGAGATATTTCATGACTTTGATTGATGATGCGACTAGATTTTGCTATGTTTATTTGTTGCAAACTAAAGATGAAGCATTAGACTACTTTAAAATCTATAAAGCTGAAGTTGAAAATCAACTAGAGAGAAAGATCAAGCGCCTTAGGTCCGATCGTGGTGGAGAGTATTTTCCCAAAGTATTTGATGAATTTTGTGAGGAACATGGTATTATTCATGAGAGGACGCCTCCCTATTCACCCCAATCAAATGGAGTTGCCGAGAGGAAAAACCGCACGTTGACTGATTTGGTGAATGCCATGTTAGACACTGCTGGTTTATCTAAGGCATGGTGGGGGGAGGCTCTATTGACTTCATGTCATGTCCTGAATAGAGTTCCTAACAATAATAAGGAGAAAACCCCTTATGAGGAGTGGGTTGGGAGAAAACCATCACTTTCTTATTTGCGCACTTGGGGATGTTTGGCAAAGGTCAATATTCCTATTCCTAAGAAACGCAAACTTGGACGAAAGACAGTGGATTGTGTCTTTCTAGGGTATGCTCAACGGAGCATTGCTTATAGATTTTTAGTGGTAAAATCTGAAGTACCTGATATGCATGTTGATACTATAATGGAATCTCGTGATGCAACATTTTTTGAGAACATATTTCCTATGAAAGATATGCATAGCATTGCTAGATTTTCTTCTGAGATAATTCCAGAATCTAGTACAACCGATGAATATTTCGAACAATCACATGAGGAAGTCCTTGAGAAGGATAACAATGAAGTTCCTATAAGGAACAAGAGACAAAGGATTGCAAAATCTTTTGGTGATGATTTCATTGTATACCTTGTGGACGACACACCCAAGTCGATTGCAGAGGCATATACATCTCCGGATGTAGATGATTGGAAAGAAGCTGTTCATAATGAGATGGACTCAATTCTTTCTAATGGAACTTGGGAACTAACTGATAGACCATATGGTTGTAAACCTGTGGGCTGTAAGTGGGTGTTCAAAAAGAAGCTAAAGCCTGATGGTACTATTGATAAGTACAAGGCGCGGCTAGTGGCCAAGGGCTATACTCAGAAAGAAGGCGAAGATTATCTTGACACCTATTCACCTGTTGCTAGAATGACCACCATTCGAGTGTTACTTTCCTTGGCTGCCTCTTATGGTCTTATCATTCATCAAATGGATGTAAAGACAGCTTTCCTCAATGGAGAGTTGGAAGAGGAAATCTATATGGATCAGCCTGACGGGTTTGTGGTAAAGGGTGAAGAAAGAAAGGTGTGCAAGTTGTTAAAATCTTTGTATGGCCTGAAACAGGCACCTAAGCAATGGCATGAGAAGTTTGAAAGAACTCTGACTTCTGCAGGATTTGTTATTAACGAGGCTGATAGGTGTGTTTACTATCGCCATGGTGGGGGCAATAGTGTCATGTTATGTTTGTATGTGGACGACATACTAATCTTTGGTACAAACATTAATGCAATTAATGAGGTCAAGTCTTTTCTATCAAAAAGTTTTTACATGAAAGATCTGGGAGAAGCCGATGTAATTCTAAACATCAAACTTATTAAGGATGAGAGTGGGATTACGTTAACGCAATCTCACTATGTTGAGAAGGTCTTGAACCGATTCGGTTTTATGGATAGCAAGCCTTCTCCAACACCTTATGATCCTAGTGTGACACTCAGAAAGAACAAGAAAGAAACGAGAGATCAATTAAGATACTCTCAAATTGTCGGTTCACTCATGTACTTAGCTAGCGCTACAAGACCAGATATCTCTTTTGCTGTGAGCAAACTGAGTAGGTTCATGTCCAACCCGGGTGATGATCATTGGCATGCACTAGAAAGGGTCTTGCGCTATCTGAGAGGTACTATGAGTTACGGAATTACTTATTCAGGGCATCCTGCTGTGCTAGAAGGATATAGTGATTCAAATTGGATCTCCGATGTTGATGTACTCTACGCAACAAGTGGGTATGTATTTACTCATGGAGGTGGCGCAGTGTCATGGAGGTCTTGCAAGCAAACCATATTGACGAGGTCAACTATGGAAGCAGAACTAACTGCTTTGGAAACAGCTACTGTTGAGGCAGAATGGCTGCGTGAGCTCTTGATGCACTTGCCTGTGGTTGAAAAACCTGTACCGGCTATTCTTATGAATTGTGACAACCAAAGGGTTATCGCTAAAGTGAACAATTCTAAAGATAATGCGAAGTCATCAAGACACGTGAAGAGACGTTTGAAGTCTGTCTGGAAGTTGAGAAACTCCGGAGTAATGACTGTTACGTATATTCAAACAGACAAAAACCTGGCAGATCCCTTTACAAAGGGACTATCACGAAATGTGATAGATATTGCATCGAGGGATATGGGTATGAGACCCATAGATGTTACACCATAGTACTAACCCAACCTTTGTGATCGGAGATCCCGTGAATTAGTATCTGGGAAGAACAAGCTATTGGTTAACTGAGGAGAGTAATAACTAATGACCGTCTCTAAGTGAAGATGCAAAACTCTCAGAGCTGTAATGCTCAGAGCTGTAAGGCAGGTTGGCAACATGCCTTAATGTGGTTCTATTGGCTATAATTAGCAAAGATGCTGTCCTACAGAGCAGTCTTGAAAGAACACACCTATATGAGTTCTGACTGTAAACGTCGCAGTCTATGAGATTTGGGTGATCTCTAGTAAGCTCACGAAGAGACCAGGGAGTATGACGTATAAGCTCCAAACCGCGGGGTAGCCTACTGGCGGTCAGGTACTGGTTAAGACTTTGAGTGAAACCTGTTCACACAAAACTAGCAATTCAAGGCATAGTCCATTGTCAAGTTGTGAATGGATGTAGCTTAAAGTTCTAGGCAGAAGTTCAACTTAACAGTCTCTGTTGAAACACTGGTATATTAAACAAGTGGTGAGAGAAGGCAAATCTCTAAATGGGTATTTGAGATCTGGTGGGGGATTGTTAGAATTAATGGGCTAGGCCCATAGCAATTTCTGAAATCTCAAAGCCCATGTGTAAAATGGCAAGTGGTGGTGCTAAAGTTTAGTCCCACCCCGGAAGTTGAAGAAGAGTTGGACCTCTTTATATAGTGGGTTCTCTCCACCACTCTAAGTGGTGTATGAGAAGAGAAAGGGAAGACCACACGCGCGCGCTCGCTCGCCTCGCCTGGCCGGGCCGGGCCGTGCCGTGCCGTGGCGTGGCGAGGCGAGGCGGCGCGTACGTGCGACATGCGCGTGAATGGTCCGCCGAAATCCGATCCATCTCCTTGCAGGGGCGCAGCTTCCTTTTGCCGTTTTATTTTTATGTCTTGGCAGACAAGTTTTTTATTTCTTGTCCGGTAAGTATACGAATTAGAAACCGAGTCGGTTCGAAATTGTGATCGCGACACAATACCGCCTCTGGTCCTATTATATATACAGCTACCGGCTGCGGCCAAAGACACACCGAAAACACCTAGGGTTTTGCCTCATCTCGCACTTGCGCCGCCGTCGTAGTCTACTCCATCCCAAACGCCGGCGTGCATCGGCGCGTGGGAGAGCAGGTCTCCGAAACCGTTCGTCTTTGCGATCCTGCACCAGGAGAGGACGAATTAGGTTTTTGGGAAGAGCTCTGCGCGACTGCTCAAATTCGTCATCACGGGTCGTCTTCTGTCCAAGTCGGGCGGTGCTACTCATCGTCGTATTCATCGCCGTCAGTAGCAGATCGTCGCCAACATCGTCATCAACACCGTCGCACCCATAATAGCTAACGAACAGTACGTCCAACATCATCTGTTCATGTCTGTCTCTACAGCTATTGTTTCGTGTTCGCTGCTGTTATGCATGTCTTGATGTTCTTCTAGCTTGCTAGATTGTTGCATGCTAGTATCTGTTCTAGTCATGAATTATTTACTGGAATTAATCATGAACTTGCCTAATTTTCCAACAATCCAAAAACCTAATTGTAGGCAATTTCCTGAGTTAACTATGGCTGGATTCGCTGATGCACTGAGGCCGGATAAATTTACCGGTGTGCACTTTAAGAGGTGGCAGGTGAAGACCACGCTCTGGCTTACTGCTCTGAAAGTTTTCCACGTTAGTGTTGGTGCTCCAGAGGGAATGTCTGACGAAGATCAGAGAAAATTCCAGGAAGCCAATACTATGTTTGTGGGATGCATTCTGAGTGTTCTTGCTGACCGTCTGTGTGATGTGTACATGCACATAGATGACGGAAAGACTCTGTGGGATGCACTGAATGCAAAAATCGGTGCAACAGATGCAGGCAGTGAACTGTACATCATGGAGAGTTTTCATGACTACAAGATGGTGAATAACCGTTCTGTGGTTGAACAAGCTCATGAAATACAGTGCATTGTGAAAGAACTTGAACTCCTTAAGTGTGTTCTACCCGACAAATTCGTGGCTGGGTGCATGATTGCAAAGTTGCCTCCTTCATGGAGGAATTTCGCCACAACTCTAAAACATAAGAGACATGAGATATCAGTTGAAAATCTTATTGCATCTCTTGATGTTGAAGAAAAAGCTCGGGCTAAAGACACTACTGAGAAAGGAGGTGAGGTTCAGCCTACCGCCAATATGGTGCAGAGGTACCCACAGAACAAGAACAAAGGGAAGAACAAACCTGTTTTCAACAAGCCTACCAAGACTACTACCTTCAAGAAGAAGAAATTCAACAAGGCTGAGCTAGAGTGCTACGCCTGTGGGAAGCCTGGACACTTTTCCAAGGAATGCCCTGAACGTGCAGACCGCAGAGGGAAAAACGAGCTCCAAGACTGTCAACATGGTGACCGCTAGCAATACTGATGGGTATGGTAATTTACCTATTGTACTTTCAGTATTTCAATCATCTTCGTGGTGGATTGATTCGGGTGCTAACGTTCATGTGTGTGCTGACGTCTCCCTGTTTACTTCTTATCAGGTCGCAAGGGATTCTTCCGTCCTAATGGGGAATGGGTCACATGCTTCTGTTCGTGGCATTGGCACGGTGGATCTGAAGTTTACTTCGGGAAAGATCGTGCAACTAAGGAACGTGCAGCATGTCCCTACTATGAACAAGAATCTAGTTAGCGGCTCCCTTCTATGTCGAGATGGGTTTAATGTAGTTTTAGAGTCGAATAAAGTAATCGTGTCAAGATTTGGACAATTTATAGGCAAAGGCTATGAGTGCGGAGGCTTGTTCCGCTTTTCCCTTTCAGATTTTTGCAATAAGTCAGTAAACCAAATTTGTGCTAGTGTTAATGATGATGCAAGTATTTGGCACTCTCGTTTATGTCATATTAATTTTGGTTTAATGTCCCGGCTATCCGGTATGAGTTTAATTCCGAATTTCACCGTTGCCAAAGGTTCTAAGTGCCATAGTTGTGTGCAATCGAAGCAACCTCGAAAGCCTCATAAGGCTACCGAGGAGAGAAACTTGGCACCTCTAGAACTCATACATTCTGATCTTTGTGAGATGAATGGTGTGTTGACAAAAGGTGGAAAGAGATATTTCATGACTTTGATTGATGATGCGACTAGATTTTGCTATGTTTATTTGTTGCAAACTAAAGATGAAGCATTAGACTACTTTAAAATCTATAAAGCTGAAGTTGAAAATCAACTAGAGAGAAAGATCAAGCGCCTTAGGTCCGATCGTGGTGGAGAGTATTTTCCCAAAGTATTTGATGAATTTTGTGAGGAACATGGTATTATTCATGAGAGGACGCCTCCCTATTCACCCCAATCAAATGGAGTTGCCGAGAGGAAAAACCGCACGTTGACTGATTTGGTGAATGCCATGTTAGACACTGCTGGTTTATCTAAGGCATGGTGGGGGGAGGCTCTATTGACTTCATGTCATGTCCTGAATAGAGTTCCTAACAATAATAAGGAGAAAACCCCTTATGAGGAGTGGGTTGGGAGAAAACCATCACTTTCTTATTTGCGCACTTGGGGATGTTTGGCAAAGGTCAATAGTCCTATTCCTAAGAAACGCAAACTTGGACGAAAGACAGTGGATTGTGTCTTTCTAGGGTATGCTCAACGGAGCATTGCTTATAGATTTTTAGTGGTAAAATCTGAAGTACCTGATATGCATGTTGATACTATAATGGAATCTCATGATGCAACATTTTTTGAGAAAATATTTCCTATGAAAGATATGCATAGCATTGCTAGATTTTCTTCTGAGATAATTCCAGAATCTAGTACAACCGATGAATATTTCGAACAATCACATGAGGAAGTCCTTGAGAAGGATAACAATGAAGTTCCTATAAGGAACAAGAGACAAAGGATTGCAAAATCTTTTGGTGATGATTTCATTGTATACCTTGTGGACGACACACCCAAGTCGATTGCAGAGGCATATGCATCTCCGGATGTAGATGATTGGAAAGAAGCTGTTCATAATGAGATGGACTCAATTCTTTCTAATGGAACTTGGGAACTAACTGATAGACCATATGGTTGTAAACCTGCGGGCTGTAAGTGGGTGTTCAAAAAGAAGCTAAATCCTGATGGTACTATTGATAAGTACAAGGCGCGGCTAGTGGCCAAGGGCTATACTCAGAAAGAAGGCGAAGATTATTTTGACACCTATTCACCTGTTGCTAGAATGACCACCATTCGAGTGTTACTTTCCTTGGCTGCATCTTATGGTCTTATCATTCATCAAATGGATGTAAAGACAGCTTTCCTCAATGGAGAGTTGGAAGAGGAAATCTATATGGATCAGCCTGACGGGTTTGTGGTAAAGGGTGAAGAAAGAAAGGTGTGCAAGTTGTTAAAATCTTTGTATGGCCTGAAACAGGAACCTAAGCAATGGCATGAGAAGTTTGAAAGAACTCTGACTTCTGCAGGATTTGTTATTAACGAGGCTGATAGGTGTGTTTACTATCGCCATGGTGGGGGCAATAGTGTCATGTTATGTTTGTATGTGGACGACATACTAATCTTTGGTACAAACATTAATGCAATTAATGAGGTCAAGTCTTTTCTATCAAAAAGTTTTGACATGAAAGATCTGGGAGAAGCCGATGTAATTCTAAACATCAAACTTATTAAGGATGAGAGTGGGATTACGTTAACGCAATCTCACTATGTTGAGAAGGTCTTGAACCGATTCGGTTTTATGGATAGCAAGCCTTCTCCAACACCTTATGATCCTAGTGTGACACTCAGAAAGAACAAGAAAGAAACGAGAGATCAATTAAGATACTCTCAAATTGTCGGTTCACTCATGTACTTAGCTAGCGCTACAAGACCAGATATCTCTTTTGCTGTGAGCAAACTGAGTAGGTTCATGTCCAACCCGGGTGATGATCATTGGCATGCACTAGAAAGGGTCTTGCGCTATCTGAGAGGTACTATGAGTTACGGAATTACTTATTCAGGGCATCCTGCTGTGCTAGAAGGATATAGTGATTCAAATTGGATCTCCGATGTTGATGTACTCTACGCAACAAGTGGGTATGTATTTACTCATGGAGGTGGCGCAGTGTCATGGAGGTCTTGCAAGCAAACCATATTGACGAGGTCAACTATGGAAGCAGAACTAACTGCTTTGGACACAGCTACTGTTGAGGCAGAATGGCTGCGTGAGCTCTTGATGCACTTGCCTGTGGTTGAAAAACCTGTACCGGCTATTCTTATGAATTGTGACAACCAAAGGGTTATCGCTAAAGTGAACAATTCTAAAGATAATGCGAAGTCATCAAGACACGTGAAGAGACGTTTGAAGTCTGTCTGGAAGTTGAGAAACTCCGGAGTAATGACTGTTACGTATATTCAAACAGACAAAAACCTGGCAGATCCCTTTACAAAGGGACTATCACGAAATGTGATAGATATTGCATCGAGGGATATGGGTATGAGACCCATACATGTTACACCATAGTACTAACCCAACCTTTGTGATCGGAGATCCCGTGAATTAGTATCTGGGAAGAACAAGCTATTGGTTAACTGAGGAGAGTAATAACTAATGACCGTCTCTAAGTGAAGATGCAAAACTCTCAGAGTTGTAATGCTCAGAGCTGTAAGGCAGGTTGGCAACATGCCTTAATGTGGTTCTATTGGCTATAATTAGCAAAGATTCTGTCCTACAGAGCAGTCTTGAAAGAACACACCTATATGAGTTCTGACTGTAAACGTCGCAGTCTATGAGATTTGGGTGATCTCTAGTAAGCTCACGAAGAGACCAGGGAGTATGACGTATAAGCTCCAAACCGCGGGGTAGCCTACTGGCGGTCAGGTACTGGTTAAGACTTTGAGTGAAACCTGTTCACACAAAACTAGCAATTCAAGGCATAGTCCATTGTCAAGTTGTGAATGGATGTAGCTTAAAGTTCTAGGCAGAAGTTCAACTTAACAGTCTCTGTTGAAACACTGGTATATTAAACAAGTGGTGAGAGAAGGCAAATCTCTAAATGGGTATTTGAGATCTGGTGGGGGATTGTTAGAATTAATGGGCTAGGCCCATAGCAATTTCTGAAATCTCAAAGCCCATGTGTAAAATGGCAAGTGGTGGTGCTAAAGTTTAGTCCCACCCCGGAAGTTGAAGAAGAGTTGGACCTCTTTATATAGTGGGTTCTCTCCACCACTCTAAGTGGTGTATGAGAAGAGAAAGGGAAGACCACACGCGCGCGCTCGCTCGCCTCGCCTGGCCGGGCCGGGCCGTGCCGTGCCGTGCCGTGGCGTGGCGAGGCGAGGCGGCGCGTACGTGCGACATGCGCGTGAATGGTCCGCCGAGATCCGATCCATCTCCTTGCAGGGGCGCAGCTTCCTTTTGCCGTTTTATTTTTATGTCTTGGCAGACAAGTTTTTGATTTCTTGTCCGGTAAGTATACGAATTAGAAACCGAGTCGGTTTGAAATTGTGATCGCGACACAATACCGCCTCTGGTCCTATTATATATACAGCTACCGGCTGCGGCCAAAGACACACCGAAAACACCTAGGGTTTTGCCTCATCTCGCACTTGCGCCGCCGTCGTAGTCTACTCCATCCCAAACGCCGGCGTGCATCGGCGCGTGGGAGAGCAGGTCTCCGGAACCGTTCGTCTTTGCGATCCTGCACCAGGAGAGGACGAATT